>OY728131.1:78558107-79808107 GCA_963277665.1 Viscum album | reverse complement strand
CCATTAATTTTGTCTGAGTTGGAGAAAATATTTCCTCCATCTTTTTTCACATGCATGCTGCATCTGACTGTCCATATTCCCACTAAAATACTTCTTGGAGGACCTGTTTATTTTCGTCATATATATCCAACTAAAAAAATATGTACACATTAAAGTCTTATGTCTGAAATAGGAATCATCCCGAAGGTTCTATCATGAACGGTTACTTGGCTCAAGAATGTATGGATTTTTGCTCAATGTATTTGTATAATCATTCTACAAGAATGAACATACCAATGAGAAATGAAGAATAACAATATGAGAAAATCAAACCCATTTTTCCATCACTTCCTGAAACATGAGGAATTCCTAGATCATATACATTGAAGACATTAATCCATGAAGAGCGGGAGATGGCACACCACACAGTTTTGTTCAACTGTGATTTGTTCGATGACTATATCAGGTAACTAAATTGAATATATATATATTACATATATATCTATTAAAATATTCATATTTTTTATCTATAGGGAACATAAAACAATGATAAATAGAAAGCACCGTTCTTTATCTTTGATAAAGAGAGATACTTTTCATAGCAAAGAGTTTTTTTCTTGGTTAAAATTGAAGGTAAAAATATTACTATTTAAAATAATTATATGAATATTTAATTTAGTTTAATAGTCATTTATATTGCAGGTATTGAGTTTTTCTGTTGACTCTGTCTCTGAGGAAATAAGAGCTTTGGATTTTGGTACTAATACCGTGGTTCGTGACTATGAATCAATTGTTATCAATGGGTACAAATTTATTCTTACTGAATGATAAAAGAACATGAGAACACAACATGATAGTGTTATGGTTACTGCCAAAAAAAATTGTTATGCCAGTGCATCAGATAGTAGACCATGATTTGAAAATGTGGGTTATTACGGAGTCATTGAGAAAATAATAATATTAGATTATTACTCTCATGAACGAGTCACAATGATGAAATGACATTCGTTTTATTCGATTACGAGATAGGTACCATTTATTGATGATTGTGGATTTAGAGTAATTAATATGAATCGAACTGTTACTACCGAAGAACCATATGTGTTGGCATCAATGGATAAACAAGTTTTTTATGTCAAATACCAAATTCGACCTGAATTTGGTGTCATAGTTGAAGTAATTCCAAGACATATTTTTGATGATGGTGATGATGGAATTGACTCTGTCCCTAGTCCCATTGGAACCAATCCATTTATTTATTTTGATGAATCCAATAGCTTAATTTTCAGAGTTGATTATGAACCTGAAGTTGTGGTTGAAAATATATAGAATCATTTATCCATGTTCTCAATTATTTTGGTTTACCTCGAGTTGGGTTGTTAAGGTTGGTAATATTTAAATTGATTTAGTATTTATCACAAATATGTTTTAGCAGACTTAACCATTATGTGAATTTTCAATGTTTATAGGTTGTAATTTTGTTTGAATTGCATTTTCTAATTTGGAATTGAACTGTATTCAAACCTAGTCAAACAATATTTCTAACTTGGTGAACATTACAACTTGTATGATTTATTAAATCTATTCAAGCTCTTCCAAAACAATTGATAGCTCAATTACCAATGAATCCCCCTATTCCCTCATATATTTAGTTTTTTGGGTTACACATTAGTTTCCTTTTCTAATTAATTACATATTTGTTTTCAAAAGCATAAAATGCTGCCAATTGAAGATAGATGAAGGAAAAAATGATGGAGAACAATCATCGAATGAAGGAGATGGGATTTCCACCATTCGTACCTGTAGTGGGTACTTTATTTCAAATATATATATTTAAAGAATATATAATGTCATGTTATTAATTTTTTTGTTAACATTTTTGTAGGATCCACCTATACATCGACATTTATTTGATTAGGAGCCTAGTACATGTCCTAGTACTCAGGCTGGTGGTACGAGGAGGGTTCGTACCAGAGGTGGATGAGCAGCTTCGCGTACCTGACTATACCTTGAACCTACCACTGACATGTCATCCTTGCCACATTCGGATCCCGGTGTGTCATTAGGGACACACAGGATATTTAGGCCTCCCATGTTTTTCCCACCTTTTGCATCTTCTAGCCCATATTTTTTATATCCCATGATGATTCCCACTCCCCAGCTAGAATTCGGTCATACAACTATCTAATCTTATTTTTCTTCTACTTCTGTCTCTCTGAGCATATATATTCCATCAATTTCAACTCCTATTCCACCACAGGGTGTTCCATCAGTTTTTGTGGATCCAGCGGCGCTCAGTGATCAGACTGGCGCATGTATATTTCTAGAACCCTAACAAATTTTATACCAATATTTATTTTCATTATAAGATGCATTGATAAATTTTTTTTTTCTTTCATGACAAATACATCTACTGACAAGAGGCGGGGGCGGGGGCATACACGCATGCGTGCGGTGTGGAACCACCGCACACAGTTAATGGTGGATTACAATCAAGACAACCAAATGGTTGAGAATGCAGGGCATCAATGTCAAATTTTTTTTGGCGACGATTGGCAAATACTCTGACATCATTCCCGTCAGCACGCTATCATGGATACAATTGCCACATGAGGTCAAGGATAGATCTTGGGTAGAGATATGGATAAAAACATATTTTTTATTTAATGCCATGAATTATTTTTCTATATATATGAATTAATATTTTTGTTTCAACTTCGATTTAATTTCTCCATTGGTGAGGGTGCACGAACGACACGTCTGAAGGATTTAGGTGAACTTTGGAGAGCCTACAAGAATGAGCTGTATATTGGATGGCGTTCTAGAGTTGGCACTGAGTTAGAGGAGGTACCAGTCATGGATGATTGTCCTATAGAGTAGTATTGGCAGATGATTACCCATTGGACAACTACTATGTTTTAGGTAGTAATTACATTTGAGGTATTTAAATAATAACTTTCATGTTTTTCATTAATATTATCCTTTTCATTATAGAATTTTCATTAGGAATCATCTGGAAAAAATAAAAAAACATTGATGCAAAAAAAATACCTCCACACACTGGGACGTACTACAATGCCAGATCATGAGAGGAAGCTGGTATGAAAATTGTTTATAAGTTTTATTTATGACTTATAGTTTCTTTTTTTCCCCTAAAGTATTTAATCATTTTCTAATGTTTTCATATAACTTTAGTTTTCAATGTCATTGTAGAGGAAACCACTGAATATTGAAGGACGTGTGCCTCGAGCAAAACTGTTTTGCTCGAGTAGACGGAAAAAGGATGGAAGTGTCATCAACGAACCGACTCAGCAGCTGATTGTGAGTTTTAATCTATTGATTTTATATTTTAATATCTATTTTGTAACTTAATAATATATTTATATTTTTAACAGGATACTTTAGAGTCCCTCGATTCCCAAGAACCCAACAATTTTGGGCCAACTGATCACTTACATCAGGTGTTGGGAGAGGAGCATTCTGGAAGAGTATGCTGCCGACCTAGGATAGCCCCAATGAAGTATTGTCCCTCCTCAGATATGAGTTTTAGTGCCACCAAGATTCAGCAAGTTAGGGAACATGGAAAACAGACTGAAAAAAGGGCCATAGAGATGGCAAAACAGTCTGCTAGGGAAAACATTGCATTTATGAAATTTATTGAACTTCTATATCCAACACTTCCACCAGAGGCCAGCACAACTTTTTAATGAATATATCTCATCGATACGTTCTATATATAGTGCACAAGGTGGCAGTTCTAGTGGTGGTCAAGATGATTTCCATCCTGACAATGATGATGACAAGGAGTTTGATGCAGAAGAGGAGGGAGAGGAGGAGGGCGAGGAAGAGGAGGAGGGCGAGGTGGAGGGAGAGGGTGAGGTGGAGGGCGTTGAGGAGGGCGAGGATGATGATGTGGATGAGGATGAGGGTGATGATGATGGTGATGATGGTGATGGTGATGTGGGACAAATTGATCCGTTACATTTATGACTAATATTACTGAGATTTGTTGTTTAATATATTCTAGTTGTTGGTTTTATCGAGACCCGTAGTATAGTATTGGAGTTGAGTTATTTTTATATATTGTCTGTTTTCATGGATTTTGATGTCTTTTAGTGGTTGCGGTGTATCTTGAGTATGTTTATAGTGTTTTTTGTGTTTGTAAACTCCTTGGATAGCCCCCCTCCTTCCTGGACCCAGGACAAACCCCCACCAACCTCCTTGCACCTGGTACATCCCCCCCGGACAGCCCCCAGATAGCCCCTCGGACAGCACCCCCACCCTCTTCCTTGGTCCCCAGACAGCCCCCCAGACACACCCCAGAAAGCACCCTGGACAACCCCCCCCCCCACCCTCCTCCTTGGACCCCGTATAACCCCCCAAATAACCCCCCGCACAGCCCCCACCCTCCTCCTTGGTCCTCACACAACCCCCCAGACAGCCCCCGGGCAGCCCGCCAGACAGCCCCCCCACCCTCCTCCCTGGACCCCGGCCAGCCCCCCGGCCAGCCCCCCCGGACAGCCCCCCACCCTCCTCCCTGGACCCCCAGACATCCCCCCACCCTCCATGATTTCACGTCATTTTTTTCATTTCTCTGATCATGCAATGTTATTTTGGATTATTCCATTTTTGTATGTCTTGAATTATATGAATGTCTTGGTAAGTTTATTATCTCATGCTCATCAAATACATGTAATGATATGATTTAAGTTGAATACAAAGCCTTGTTATACATTCTCCATGTTATGTAAATTATTCCTTTTTTGATTTGGTTTACTTGTGAATTGTTAGGATAAGACATGGGTTACATGTTAAGGACTCATGGACGGACTCATCATGCTCATGGAATTTAGACATGAAATCCCAGGATGTATGCTTTGGTTTCTAGGTGAGGGCTACCAGGATGGTTTCAATTACTCATCAGTGATACTGTTTCCTTGAAGATAAACCAAGGACATGTCTGTTTTGCAAGATGGTAATACCATGCCTCAGGTGTGGAAGACACCACTCAAAATGTCTCAGGTTTATTTGAAATAAACAACATTTTAAGTGAAAATAACAACTGGCATATGGAAAACCAACCAAACGCATTCAGATTATGTTGATACTTTATGAAAATGATCCATGGGTCATTTGTGACGTGTAGAAGTCAACCCTATCTAAATTCGAGGCACGGTGTGGCCGGCAGCACTCTAACTGTGTCTCTTTTGTTTAAAATGGATGTGATTTTAAGTGAAAAGAACAACTGACTTACAGAAAACTGACCAAATGCATTATGATTCTATTGATACATCATCAAAACAATCCATGGGTCATATGTGACATGTACGAGTCAAATCCGGCTCAATCCAAGGCGCGGTTTGGTTGGCACCATTCAAAGTGTCTCACTTTTGATTGAAATGGATATCATTTTAAGTGAAAAGTACAACTAACATACGAAAAAATGACCAAACGCATTTGGATTGTGTTGATACTTTAGGACAATGACCCTTGGGTCATTTGTGACGTGTATGAGTCAACACTTCCTCAATCCGAGGACCTGTGTGGCCAGCACCACTCGAAGTGTCTCAGGTTTATTTGAAATGGAAAACATTTTAAGTGAAAATAACAACTAGCATACGGAAAATCGACCAAAAAACATTTTTATTATGTTGATACTTTAGCACAACGATCCATGGGTCATATGTGACATGTGCAACTCAACCCCACCTCAATCTGAGGGACAATGTTGTTGGCACCACTCAAAGTGTCTTCCTTTTGTTTAAAATGGACATCATTTTAAGTGAAAAGAACAACTAACATACAGAAAACCGACCAAACACATTCGGAATGTATTGATGCTTTGGGAAAACATCCCATCAATCATTTTTCATGTGTACGAGTCAACCCCATCTCAATCTAAGACACGGTGTGGCCGACACCACTCAAAGTGTCTCTCTTTAGTTTAAAATGGACTTCATGTTAAGTGAAAACAACAACTAACATACGAAAAACAGACCAAACAAATTCGGATCCTGTTAAAACATGAGGACAATGATCCATGGTTCATATGTGACGTGTACGAGTCAACCACGCCTCAATCCGAGTCACAGTGTGTAACCGCCCGAGATTTTATGAAAAATATTCTTTTTAATTTTATTAATGTCTTGTGTTGTACGCTACACCAAAAGGAGCTTGCACAACACACATCCTTGACTTGCCTTGCATTACAAGCAATCACGACCTTCCTCGATAGCGTGTGTAGTACGCAATACTGAGTTTCACTAAACAATGATATGCTATTAAAATATTATTATAACTAGCCGTTATGAATAGTAATAACCACCTTTTAAAATTTTAGAAATTTTAGCTCTCAAAATGGACTTCATTTTTGGATTCAGAGTATCGAATTTAGCCTAAGGTGAAATTTTGGTACTTTTCGGATAACTTTCATATTCTGATGAATAGTGAAAATTACTAAATTATAATTAAAAACAACTTTTTTAATCAAAATAATTAATAGTGATAAATTATTAATTTGAGTGGTTTTAAAGTATATTTAGAATATATTTTTACAATTTAATACAATGTTGGTCATTGGATGTAATTTCACATTTAAACCAGACATAAACAAGTGTCAATCTTTTGATAGATATTGTTTCTTAAAAACACGCTATTTTTTTAACAGCGGGATTTAATTATAAAATTAATTAATGCAACTTCTATGTTATGAATTTGGTAAAATAGACTTCATTTTTGAATTCGGAATATGAAATATAGCTTAGGATGAAATTTTGGCATTTTTCTGAAAAACATCACTTTTTGATGAATAGTGAAACTACTAAGTGGTAGTTAAAAAACTGAATTTTTCATAAAACTTAATTTTACCGCTTCTGTGAATGGAATTTCAAAAATTCGAGAGACACGGTTGATGTCAGTAAGTAAAATGTGGTTCAATGTGATGAAAATAATTTATGGTGAATAGTAACTTTTTACTTTTATTTACCACGGTTAAAAGTAAATAGGGTAATTAAGGGTAAAAATGATATTAATATTACCCTAACACATGTCATAATCCTATTGGACAAGTGTATCTCGACCAAAAACAACCTTAAGTGTAAAATATTATCATTTAGGCCCACTTGGATTAGATTAGGACATTTATTATTAATTTATTTAAAGAAGGGTTAAAATAGTTAAAATCAATGTTTAATAATTAAATCATTTTTAATATGGGGTTATACATAAGATAAATTCGACTATAAATATTCATTAGACAGATAAAAAGATTTAATACATAATGGTATTTTATTTATAATTTTTAGACATTAAATAATTTAATTTATTTATGACACAATGATGATGCAGTAATTATCTTATTAATGAAATATTGACATAATTGATGTTATAAACACCAAAATAAATGCAATTTGAGACTTTTTATGAATCCCACTAATTTTATCGATTAATATGATATATTAGTGTTGATTTAATCAACTTGTTTAGAACATATAATTCTGTTATGACTTTCACAAAAATCATATATCAAATAGTGTCAAAATTGACACAAAATAGTTTTTAAATCAAATATTATATTATTAATTGTTATTTTATTCCTAAAAATATAAGGTTCAGCCAAATGACTTATATAAAGATATATATATTAATAATAAACAATTTGGGGTTCGTTTGGCATGTTATAGTAAGTGTATTAACCATATAGTGTAAGAAAACAAAAAGACACGGTAAAAGTTAAATTATTTAACTTAGAGTTAAATCTAATTGATAAGGTTAAAATAATAACCTAAACTTGTCTAAATCCTATTGGTTGATAGGATTTAGACCCATCCCCACTTTATCTTCGAAATAAGACCATTTGGAACCATTATAAACCGATTTTGACTTTAATATAAAATAATATTTTGAGATATTCCTAAGGTGCCCCTCTCCTCCCTTATAAAAGGGCACCTCCTCCCCCTCCTCCTCACACCAATTTGAGCACTCAAGCTCGGCCAAACCCTGCCAAAATCCCTTATCCACTTCCCTAGAATAATCCTAGAGGTCCTGGTCTTCTTCAAATACCAATCTTAGTTTCCTAAGTGGAGGATTCAAAGAGGCGTTCCAAAGAAGAGGTAATATCCATTACCGATCTTTTCAACTTCTTTCTTCTTCAACTTCTTCTTCTTTAGTTGTTTCATGATAAAGTAATAACATCAGTATTTCCTATATACTTATATGTTATTATAAATATGAAACAACTCTAATTAACCTTCTATCCATCCTACGGAAAAAGGAAATCACCGCGCGTGCGTACGTACGTAATACCGTCTCCACGCCGTGGTGTAATCTATTTTCCACCACCACCTTAATTGGATGAGTATAATGGTGTAATGAGTAACTATATATGAATATTATAAAGTGATATTGATACTGAAATAGTATACATACACTTCAACACAATTCCACAACCATGGGAACGATATCATCGCTCGTGCGTACGTACGGACTACCGTCTCCACGATGCGATGAGATTCATTCTCAATGATTAAGAATTCATGAATGATTATAAAGTATATATAATAATTACTAATGAAATATATGACATAATAATGATACTGTATTTATGTATATTTATATGTATTTCATCTACTTAATTCTATTCAATTCAATAAGGAAACGAAAACAGCGTTCATGCGTACGTACGGACTACCGTCTCCATGAATGGTGTATTTCATTCCATTTATAAATATATTATATATATGTATATTCTGAATATATATGATATATAAATCATGTTTTACATTCTGGATATAAGTAATCATGATCCATGTAATCATATTAATAATTACAAGTTAAAAACACCTACGATAAATGAAACGATTTTACCCAAAACGCTTCTTTAACATGAATTTACAAAAGAACGGGTAATATAAAGTCATAAGTGGACCATATATGATATGATAACAATGAATATCATTCTGGAATAAGTCAATAACATGATTTAAATCATTATACAGGAGGTTCGGACACTTACGAAGCAAATCGGACCTAAGGTAAGGGAAATATCACAATCTCATTTTTATCCGAGATTGTTTATTCATAAGTATTTACTGGGGTGTATTTTATCATCCACATCCATGTTCCCTCAATATTTAATATTGTTTCCATCCACTTACAATAGTTTAAATCCAATTTTACCCTTCGGTGAGTTTTTATTAAAGAATATGAAAGGAATCTTTTGTCGTTTTTTCGTACGAGGTACTTTTTGACTTTTCCGACAAAAGTACGAAGAATGTTTTTTTAACTTATATGGAAAGAATGGATTTTTAAAACATTATTTCCAAGAAGCTTCCTTTACAAGTTTTAATGTTTATTTTTAATCAACTTCTTTTATTTTAAAGTCGTATGACATGTTATGAAAGGAAAAATGTTTTTGAAGAAGAAAGGATATTTTCCTCAAGAATGGAGTTCAAGTGTTTTATCAAAATTATTTTCCATATAAGATAATAAAGGGTTCTGTTTTTATCCCTATTATTACATTGATTTGATCATGTTGTGATGGAATTATTTTTATGAATTCCTTTATCTTATATGAATTGTTTTATGATGTCATGATGTTTAAGATTCCCATTTGTATTACATGGGTTATGCAATGATGTATGATTTATGATTTTGTGGCACACATAAGAATGGTATCATTATGAGATGGGTGGGACCTATATCTCCCTCCAATGAATTGGGTAAAGATTTTATATCTCATGAGATAGACAAGGCTGGAACGGTAGGTTATACCGATTCAGTGAAACAGGACTGAAACGAGGGTGACTCGGTTTAGAAAGGGACTTTGTCCACTAAGATAGTCTTGGCAATGAGTATTGACTAACAAGAAATGATTCTCTATGATTTTGTGTGTATGCCACAAAGTTTAATGTTTTAAGTTATGATTATTGTGATTATATTTCACTGCCATGAGTTATCCCATGTTATGAAATTATGCTCTCTCTTTTGCAGGTTAAGATTTCCAAAAGTTATGTTCTTATGAATATGATGTGATTGATTTTTCTTTTGCTTACCCTTACTGAGCATTTGAGCTCACCCTTTTATGTTTTCTTTTCCCCAGGATATAAAGAAAGGTTTTAGGTAAAAAAAAGGGAAGATCTTTATGGGAGATATTGAAGATCTTTCACCACGATTAGAAGATTACGTTCCGAGTTTCCAAAGACACTAAACTATTACGATCCTTGTGTGTGTGTTTTTGTTATGTACTAAGTATTCCGAAAATTTAATGTAATGTCCATGTATGTTAGGCTTTGGGTCTCTACAGAAGGTATCAGAGGAAAAGTTTAGTCAACCTTTGGAAACTAAGATGCGAAAACGTTAGTGAGATCCCTAGAGATATTTCTAAGGTATGCCTAGGGATGTCCCTAAGGTTATGTATACGTATAGGTTATAGTACTAGAACTACACTAATGATCATAGAATTAAACCTAAGATGTTAGATATTGAAGGTACTTCCCCTTTATTATGTTGTTTTCCCTAGCATGATTTTTGCCTCTCACACTATTCTTTTTGTGTTTTAGACGATGGATGGAACCCGAGGGAACCGTGTTGATCAATGCAATGGACAATGCAATGATTGTACTCCTAAAAAAACAAACGTTATGGGAGATGGAGTGCAAAATCTTATTTCTATAATTACACAAGCTATGAATCATTCTGGACTTCCAAATGAGTAGAGAAGGGAACAATATTCTATTGAGTCCTTCATGAGGGAACGTCCACCTTCTTTCAGTGGGTCTTCTGATCCACTTGTTTCTGAACAATGGATCAGTACTACTGAAAAGATATTTTCAGTTCTTCAATGTTATGAACATGATAAAGTTATCTTAGCAGTATATCGTTTGGAAGGTGAAGCTGATCAATGGTGGAATCTTATCAAGAATACGAGGCCAAGAGATGAAATTGAGTCCATGGAATGGGACGAGTTCAAGAACTTATTTTTCAGTAAGTACTTCCCTCGTATTCTTCGAACAAATATGGAAAAGGAGTTTCTTGAGCTGAAGCAGAAGGATGATGAATCTGTTGGTATATACGAAGCAAGTTTTACAAGACTTGCAATGTATGCATCTGGCATTATCATCCAACCTGAAAGTAAAGTTGATCGATTTTTAGTGTCTTAAAACCAAGTCTTCGAAGGATATTAGATATAAGAGACTTCAGTATCTATGAAGAAATTGTGCGTTGTGCTATCAAGGTAGAAATGGAAGTTGGTGTTAGATATCCATTTCATGGTTTTGACAAGAAACGAAAGATGGAGTTCAAGGAGAAATCTCAGAATAATGGTGAAAAGAAGATGAATGTTTCCTTATTCACAAAGTGTGGAAATAAGCATGGTGGAGATTGTCTTAAAGGGACTAGAAAATTTTTTAAGTGTGGAAAATAAGGTCATCGAGCAGCTGAGTGTTGAAGTAATAGAAAAAGGAATTCTAATGATGTGAATAAAGCAAACACTGCAGAGAACGCACAACCAACACTTCAATGCTTCAAGTGCAAGGAAATGGGGCATTATGCTAATAAATGCCCTAATCTAAGGGTTAGTGATGATTGACATGAGCAAGTGCTTAAGGAAAAGGACAAAGGGAAGTCACATGTGATCACTATTGGCAATGTTGAATATGAAAACGATGTGGTGGAATGATTAAGTGTTTATGTAATGGGATTCCAAAATAATGTTGTATCATGGAGTATTGGAATATTTATGTATTGGTCTAATGTGGTATTCAAAATGATTGAGATATTATGCGCATAATGAAGGGAAAACGAGAAAATGAAATGTTTAACAGTATTCATGAGCTCATGATTGATATAAGGACTGAGTGATATCATGGTTTGAGTATATAGAATTTTGAGGATTTTGGTATGTGGAAGGTGTTAACTTTTAACTGCATTCATGTTTTCACTAAGGTATTCAAGAGAATACATGATTAAGTCCTTTGAATGTTTGGAATGTGACCAACAAGATATATCTTATGATATATGGGGATCAACGATGGAATTAAATCTCTGGTAATCGTTTTCACTATGTTATGAGAGTGGACTGCAGTATTATGGATAAGACTAAAGATTAGAATGGATTATGTTGGACATAAGTTAGTATTGTTTAAGGATAGAAATTTTTTTTCGATATTATTGATGGGATGTTATAGTAATATATTTTTAGAAAAAGGACAACCTATAGGACGGGCGACAACCCATCACGTCGGACAAGGCTGTGGGAATCGAACCCACAACCGAAGTGCGACTGACATTTATCGCCTACCACTGGCCTACAGGAAGTCCCTGTTTAGTAGAAACTAGTTTTATTATATTAAGAAGTATGATATATGAAGTATAAGTCCATTTTAGGAACCATATATGATTAATCTCACTATAGATCGACTTATGTATATAATTTTTGCTAACCTTTTGTTTGAGACAGATGGAATGACCCGTCATTCTATCATATGATCTGCTAACACTTCACGAATAACAAATTCAACTTCATTTATTTAAGAGATGAAGTGGAAATTGTTCAAGGCACGAACAACAGTGAGATTGTACCAAAATAAAGTAAGTATTTATTCTAAGTAAATTTTCATCTTTAGGGAAATGATCTTGAAAACCAAAAATGTTGTCCTAGTGATCTTATACCTGAAGAATCGGATGGTACCTTATATCGTCAAAAATATATGTATTTGTGATTACTGGCTTTTCCATAGCCATGTTCTCTACCACTCTCCATCAGAACATGATGGTTAGATTTCTCTTCCATATCCATATTTTCACCTATGTGGAAACCCAGTGATTAGTTTATTTGGGTAATCGTTACATTTCATACTTTAGTTTTTAAAGCCAAGTTTTGGTATTCTTTTTTACAATGTGGGTTTCTATTAAAGAAAATTTCGAATAGTAAACCATTTATAACCCCGACGAATTTCGAGGGTGAAATTCATTTTAAGTGGGGTAGAATGTAACAGTCCGAGATTTTATGAAAAATATTCTTTTTAATTTTATTAATGTCTTGTGCTGTACGCTACACCAAAAGGAGCTTGCACAACACACATCCTTGACTTGCCTTGCATTACACGCAATCACGACCTTCCTCGATAGCGTGTGTAGTACGCAATACCGAGTTTCACTAAACAACGATATGCTATTAAAATATTATTATAACTAGCCGTTATGAATAGTAATAACCACCTTTTAAAATTTTAGAAATTTTAGCTCTCAAAATGGACTTTATTTTTGGATTCGGAGTATGGAATTTAGCCTAAGGTGAAATTTTGGTACTTTTCGGATAACTTTCATATTCTGATGAATAGTGAAAATTACTAAATTATAATTAAAAACAACTTTTTTAATCAAAATAATTAATAGTGATAAATTATTAATTTGAGTGGTTTTAAAGTATATTTAGAATATATTTTTACAATTTAATACAATGTTGGTTATTGGATGCAATTTCACATTTAAACCAGACATAAACAAGTGTCAATCTTTTGATAGATATTGTTTCTTAAAAACACGCTATTTGTTTTAACAGCGGGATTTAATTATAAAATTAATTAATGCAACTTCTATGTTATGAATTTGGTAAAATAGACTTCATTTTTGAATTCAGAATATGAAATATAGCTTAGGATGAAATTTTGGCATTTTTCTGAAAAACATCAATTTATGATGAATAGTGAAACTACTAAGTGGTAGTTAAAAAACTGTATTTTTCATAAAACTTAATTTTACCGCTTCTGTGAATGGAATTTAAAAAATCCGAGAGACACGGTTGATGTCAGTAAGTAAAATGTGGTTCAATGAGATGAAAATAATTTTTGGTGAATAGTAACTTTTTACTTTTATTTACAACGGTTAAAAGTAAATAGGGTAATTAAGGGTAAAAATGATATTAATATTACCCTAACACATGTCATAATCCTATTGGACAAGTGTATCTCGACCAAAAACAACCTTAAGTCTAAAATATTATCATTTAGGCCCACTTGGATTAGATTAGGACATTTATTATTAATTTATTTAAAGAAGGGTTAAAATAGTTAAAATCAAAGTTTAATAAGTAAATGATTTTTAATATGGGGTTATACATAAGATAAATTCTACTATAAATATTCATTAGAAATATAATAAGCTTTACTACATAATGGTATTTTATTTATAATTTTTAGACCTTAAATAATTTAATTTATTTATGACACAATGATGATGCACTAATTATCTTATTAATGAAATATTGACATAATTGATGTTATAAACACCAAAATAAATGTAATTTGAGACTTTTTATGAATCCCACTAATTTTCTAGATTACTATGATATATTAGTGTTGATTTAATCAACTTTTTTAGAACATATAATTCTGTTATGACTTTCACAAAAATCATATATCAAATAGTGTCAAAATTGACACAAAATAGTTTTTAAATCAAATATTATATTATTAATTGTTATTTTATTCCTAAAAATCTAAGGTTCGGCCAAATGACTTAGATAAGGATATATATATTAATAATAAACAATTTGGGGTTCGTTTGGCATGCTATAGTAAGTGTATTAACCATATAGTGTAAGAAAACAAAAAGACACAGTAAAAGTTAAATTATTTAACTTAGAGTTAAATCTAATTCATAAGGTTAAAATAATAACCTAAACTTGTCTAAATCCTATTGGTTGATAGGATTTATACCCATCCCCACTTTATCTATGAAATAATACCCTTTGGAACCATTATAAACCGATTTTGACTTTAATATAAAATAATATTTTGAGATATTCCTAAGGTGCCCCTCTCCTCCCTTATAAAAGGGCACCTCCTCCCCCTCCTCCTCACACCAATTTGAGCACTCAAGCTCAGAAAACCCCTGCCAAAATCCCTTCTCCACTTACCTAGAATAATCCTAGAGGTCCTGGTCTTCTTCAAATACCAATCTTAGTTTCCTAAGTGGAGGATTCAAAGAGGCGTTCCAAAGAAGAGGTAATATCCATTACCGATCTTTTCAACTTCTTTCTTTTTCAACTTCTTCTTCTTTAGTTGTTTCATGATAAAGTAATAACATCAGTATTTCTTATATACTGATATGTTATTATAAATATTAAACAACTCTAATTAACCTTCTATCCATCCTACGGAAAAAGGAAATCACCGCGCGTGCGTACGTACGGAATACCGTCTCCACGCCGTGATGTAATCTATTTTCCGCCACCACCTTAATTGGATGGGTATAATGGTGTAATGAGTAACTATATATGAATATTATAAAGTGATGTTGATTCTGAAATAGTATACATACACTTCAACACAATTCCACAACCATGGGAACGATATCATCGCTCGTGCGTACGTACGGACTACCGTCTCCACGACGCGATGAGATTCATTCTCAATGATTAACCATTCATGAATGATTATAAAGTATATATAATAAGTACTAATGAAATATATGGCATAATAATGATACTGTATTTATGTATATTTATATGTATGTCATCTACTTAATTCTATTCAATTCAATAAGGAAATGAAAACAACGTTCATGCGTACGTACGGACTACCGTCTCCATGAATGGTGTATTTCATTCCATTTATCAATATATTATATATATGTATATTCTGAATATATATGATATATAAATCATTTTTTACATTCTGGATATAAGTAATCATAATCCAAGTAATCATATTAATAATTACAAGTTAAAAACACCTACGATAAATGAAACGATTTTACCCAAAACGCTTCTTTAACATGAATTTACAAAAGAACGGGTAATATAAAGTCATAAGTGGACCATATATGATATAATAACAATGAATATGATTCTGGAATAAGTCAATAACATGATTTAAATCATTATACAGGAGGTTCGGACACTTACGAAGCAAATCAGACCTAAGGTAAGGGAAATATCACAATCTCATTTTTATCCGAGATTGTTTATTCGTAAGTATTTACTGGGGTGTATTTTATCATCCACATCCATGTTCCCTCAATATTTAATATTGTTTCCATCCACTTACAATAGTTTAAATCCAATTTTACCTTTCGGTGAGTTTTTATTAAAGAATATGAAAGGAATCTTTTGTCGTTTTTTCGTACGAGGTACTTTTTGACTTTTCCGACAAAAGTACGAAGAATGTTTTTTTAACTTATATGGAAAGAATGGATTTTTAAAACATTATTTCCAAGAATCTTCCTTTACAAGTTTTCATGTTTATTTTTAATCAACTTATTTTATTTTAATGTCGTATGACATGTTATGAAAGGAAAAATGTTTTTGAAGAAGAAAGGATATTTTCCTCAAGAATGGAGTTCAAGTGTTTTATCAAAATTATTTTCCATCTAAGATAATAAATGGTTCTGTTTTTATCCCTATTATTACATTGATTTGATCATGTTGTGATTGAATTGTTTTTATGAATTCCTTTATCTTATATGAATTGTTTTATGATGTCATGATGTTTAAGATTCCCATTTGTATTACATGGGTTATGCAATGATGTATGATTTATGATTTTGTGGAACACATAAGAATGGTATCATTATAAGATGGGTGGGACCTATATCTCCCTCCAATGAATTGGGTAAAGATTTTATATCTCATGAGATAGACATGGCTGGAACGGTAGGTTATACCGATTCAGTGAAACAGAACTGAAACGAGGGTGACTCGGTTCAGAAAGGGACTTTGTCCACTAAGATAGTCTTGGCAATGAGAATTGACTAACAAGAAATGATTCTCTATGATTTTGTGTGTATGCCACAATGTTTAATGTTTTAAGTTATGATTATTGTGATTATATTTCACTGCCATGAGTTATCCCATGTTATGAAATTATGCTCTCTCTTTTGCAGGTTAAGATTTCCAAAAGTTATGTTCTTATGAATATGATGTGATTGATTTTTCTTTTGTTTACCCTTACTGAGCATTTGAGCTCACCCTTTTATGTTTTCTTTTCCCCAGGATATAAAGAAAGGTTTCAGGTAAAAAAAAGGGAAGATCTTTATGGGAGATATTGAAGATCTTTCACCACGAATAGAAGATTACGTTCCGAGTTTCCAAAGACACTAAACTATTACGATCCTTGTGTGTGTGTTTTTGTTATGTACTAAGTATTCTGCAAAAGTAATGTAATGTCCATGTACGTTAGGCTTCGGGTCTCTACACAGTGTGGCTGGCACCACCCAAAGTGTCTCTTATATTTAAAATGGACAACATTTTAAGTACATACGGAAAATTGACCAAAAGGATTATAATTGTGTTGATACTTTAGAACAATGATCCATGGGTCATATGTGACGTGTATGAGTCAACCCCTCCTCAATCCGAGGCGTGGTGTGGCCTGCACCACTCAAAGTGTCTCTCTTTGGTTTAGGATGGATAGGATTTTAAATGAAAACAACAACTGACATATGAAAAACCAACCAAAAGAATTCAGTTTCTATTGAAACTTTAGGAAAACAATCCATTGGTAATATGTTCCATGTATGAGTCAACCCCATTTCAATCCGAGGTGCAGTGTGTCCGACACCATTCGAAGTGTCTCTCTTTTGTTTGAAATGGATAACATTTTATGTGAAAAGTACAACTGACATACGGAAAACTGACCAAATGCATTCGGATTGTGTTGATACTTTATAATAATGATCCTTGGGTCATTTGGGATGTTTACGAGTTAACGTCGTATAAATCTGAGGCGCGGTGTGTCCGGTAGAACTCTAACTTTGTCTCTATTGTTTAAAATGGATGAGATTTTAAGTGAAAAGAACAACTGAAATACGGAAAACCAACCAAACGAATTCCGATTCTGTTGATAATTTATCACAATGATACATGGGTCATATGTGACATGTAAGAGTCAACCCCGGCTAAATCCGAGGCGCGGTGTGGCCGAAAGCATTTGAAGTGTCTCACTTTTGATTCAAATGGATAACATGTTAAGTGAAAAGTACAACTAACATACAAAAAACTGACCAAACACATTAAGATTGTGTTGATACTTTTGGAAAGTGATCCTTGGGTCAATTGTGACGTGTAAGAGTCAACCCCATATCAATATGAGGTCTGGTGTGGCCGACACCACTCAAAGTGTCTTAGGTTTATTTGAAATGGACAACATTTTAATTGAAAATAACAACTAGCATACGGAAAGCCAACCAAACACATTCAGAATGCGTTGATACTTTAGAACAATGATCCATCGGTCATATGTGACGTATACGAGTCAACCCCGCCTCAATATGAGGCATGGGGTTGCCGTCACCACTCAAAGTGTCTTTCTTTTGTTTAAAATGGACATCACTTTAAGTGAAAACAACAATTAACATACGGAAAAATAACCAAACACATTCGGAATGTGTTGATGCTTTAGGAAAACATTCCATTAGTCATTTGTGACATGCAAGAGTCAACCCCATATAAATCCAAGACACAGTGTGGCTGGTACCACTCCACATGTCTCTCTTTAGTTTAAAATGGAATTCATTTTCAGTGAAAACAACAACTGGCATACGGAAAAATGACCAAACACATTCAGATTCTACTGAAACATTAGGAAAACGTTACATGAGTCATTTTGGATGTGTACGAGTCAACCCTCCTATATCTGAGGCCTGGTGTGGCCGTCACCACTCAAAGTGTATCGGGTTTATTTGAAATGGACAGCAATTTAATTAAAAATAACAACTAGGATACAAAAAACCAACAAAATGCATTCATATTGTTTTTATACTTTATCAAAACGATCCATGGGTCATATGTGATGTGTACAAGTCAACTCCACCTCAATCCGAGTCACCGTTTTTCCGACACCACTCAAAGTGTTTTTCGTTTGTTCAAAATGGACATAATTTTAAGTGAAAACAACAACTGACATACGGAAAAGTGACCAAATGCATTTGGAATGTGTTAATGATTTAGGAAAATGATGCATGAGTCATATGTGAAGTGTAATAGTCAACCCCATCTCAGTCCAAGAAGTGGTGTGTCCGGCACCACCCAAAGTGTCTCTCTTTAGTTTAAAATGGACTTAATGTTAAGTGAAAACAACAACTGACATATGGAAAAATGACCAAACTCATTAAGATTCTATTTAAACTTTAGGAAAATGATCCATGGGTCATATGTGATGTTTACAAGTCAACCACATCTCAATCCGAGTTGTATTGTAGTTGGCACCACCCAATGTGTCTCTTATATTTAAAATGGACAAAATTTTATGTACATATGGAAAACCGAACAAACGGATTCTGATTGTGTTGATACTTTAGAAAAATTATCCATGGGTTATATATGATGTGTAAAAGTCAACCTCGCCTCAATCTGAGGTGCGGTGTGGCCGGAACCACTCAGAGTGTCTCTCTATTGTTTGAAATAGACTTAATTTTAAGTGAAAACAACAACTGACATACGGAAAACCAACCAAAAGAATTCAGCTTCTATTGAAACTTTAGGAAAACAATCCATGTGTCATATGTGCCATGTATGAGTCAACCCCAGCTCAATCTGAGGTGTGGTGTGGCCAGCACCATTCGAAGTGTCTCACTTTTGTTTGAAATGGATAACATTTTATGTGAAAAGTAAAAATGACATATGGAAAAATGACCAAAGGCATTCAGATTGTGTTGATACTTTAGGAAAATGATCATTAAGTCATTTTTGATGTTTACAAGTCAACCCCATCTAAATCCGAGTTGCGGTGGGGTAGGTACCACTCTAACTGTGTCTTTTTTGTTTAAAATGGATGGGATTTTAAGTGAAAAGAACAACTGACATACGGAAAACCAACCAAATGCATTCAGATTATGTTGATACTTTATCACAACAATCCAAGGGTCATATGTGACCTGTATGAGTTAACACCGGCTCAATACGAGGTGCAGTGTGGCCGACACCATTCTAAGTGTCTCACTTTTGTTTGAAATGGATAACATTTTAAGTGAAAAATACAACTGACATATGGAAAAATGATGTAACACATTCGGATTGTGCTGATACTTTAGAGAAATGATCCTTAGGTCAATTGTGATGTGTACGAGTCAACACCGCCTAAATCTGAGGCCCGGTGTGGCCGACACCATTCAAAGTGTCTCAGGGTTTTTTTGAAATGGACAACATTTTAAGTTAAAAGAAAAGTAACATATGGAAAACCAAACAAACGCATTCATATTGTGTTGATACTTTAGAAAAATGATCCATGTGTCATATGTGATGTGTACTGGTCAACCCCAAATCAATCCGAGGTACGGTGTTTCCGAAACCACTCAAAGTATATTTCTTTTGTTTAAAATGGACATCATTTTAAGTGAAAACAACAACTGACATATGGAAAACTGACCAAACGCATTCGAAAACTGGTGATGATTTAGGACAACGTTCCATGATTCATTTGTAACATGTACGAGTAAACCCTGTCTCAATCCAAGACACAGTGTGGCCGGCACCACTCAAAGTGTCTCTTTTTAGTTTAAAATGGACTTCATGTTAAGTGAGAACAACAACTGACATACGGAAAACTGAACAAACACATTCGGATTCTATTGAAACTTTAGGAAAATGTTCCGTGAGTCATTTTTGATGTGTAGGATTCAACCCTGCCTCAATCTAAGGCTTGGTGTGTCTGGAACCACTCAAAGTGTCTCAGGTTTATTTGAAATGGACTATATTTTAAGTAAAAATAACAACTAGCATGTGGAAAACGGAACAAACGCCTTCGGATTATGTTGATACTTCAGAAAAACGATCCATGTTTTATATGTGATGTGTAAGAGTCAACCCCACCTCAATACGAGGCATGGTGTTGCCAGAACCACTCAAAGTGTCTTTCTTTTGTTTAAAATGGATACAATTTTAAGTGAAAACAAAAACTGACATACGAAAAGCTGACCAAACACAATTGGAATGTGTTGAAGCTTTAGTAAAATGATGCATGAGTAATATGTGACGTGTACGAGTGAACCCCATCTCAATGAAAGACGCCGTGTGGCCGGTACCACCCAAAGTGTCTCTCTTTAGTTTAAAATGGACTTCATGTTAAGTGAAAACAACAACTGCCATGCGGAAAACTGACCAAACACATTCGGATTCTATTGAAACTTTAGGACAATAATCCATGGGTCATATGTGATGTTTAAGAGTCAAATATTCCTAAATCAGAGTTGCAGTGTGTCCGTCACCACCCAAAGTGTCTCTTATGTTTAAAATGGACAACATTTTAAGTACATATAGAAAACAGACCAAACAGACTCTGATTGTGTTGATAATTTAGCAAAACGATCCATGGGTAATATGTGACATGTACGAGTCAACCATGACTCAATACAAGGCGTGGTGTGGCCGGAACCACTCAAAGTGTCTCTCTTTTGTTTAAAATGGACTTAATTTTAAGTGAAAACAACAAATGACATTCAGAAAAATGACCAAACACATTCGGAATGTGTTTTTTATTTAGGAAAACGATCCATGTGTCATATGTGATGTGTACGAGTCATCCTCGTCTCAATCCGAGACCCAGTGTGGCCGGAACCACTAAAAGTGTCTCTCTTTTGTTTCTAAAGGACATCATTTTAAGTGAAAACAACAACTGACATACGGAAAAACAAACAAATCCATTAGGATTCCATTGAAACTTTAGGGAAATGATCCATGAGTCATATGTGATGTGTACGAGTTTACCCAGCCTCAATCCAAGGCACAGTGTGGCCGGCACCACTTGAACTGTCTCTCTATAGTTTAAAATGGACAACATTTTAAGTGAAAACAACAAATAACATATGGAAAACCGACCAAAAGCATTCAGATTATGTTAAAACTTGAGGAAAAAGTTTCATGAGTCATTTCTGACATGTAAGAGTCAACCCCGCCTCAATCCAAGGATCGGTGTGGCCGGAACCACTCAAAGTGTCTTAGGTTTATTTGAAATGGAAAACATTTTATGTGAAAACAACAACTGACATACAGAAAACCGACCAAATGCATTCATATTCTATTGAAACTTTAGGACAACGATCCATGGGTAATATGTGACGTGTACGTGTCAACCTAGCCTCAATATGAGGTGCGGAGTGGCCGACACCACTTAAAGTGTCTCTCTATAGTTTAAAATGAACTTCATTTTAATTGAAAACAACAACTGACATACAGTAAACCGACCAGAAACATTCGGATTCTGTTGAAACATAAGGAAAACGATACATGGGTCATATGTGACATGTACGAGTCAACCTCACCTCAATCCAAGTCACAGTGTGGATGGGATCACTCTAAGTATCTTTCTTTTGTTTAAAATGGACAACATTTTAAGTACATATGGAAAACCAACCAAACGGATTCTGATTGTGTTGATAAATTAGCACAATGATCCATGTGTCATATATGACGTGCACGAGTCATCCTCGCCTCAATCTGAGGCACGGTGTGGTTGTTATTACTCCAAATGTATGTATTTTTTTTAAATGGACATCATTTCAAGAAACAACACATTTAAATGTGAATGTTTAAATGAGTTGTGTATGTTTATAATTAAGTTATGAATTCTGATTTAGTTTTGGATGTGTATAGTTCTAGATGCATTATATTTTAAATAAGTATGAATTATATATGTATATATGTATGTGTGTTAGTTTGTTATTGTAGGTACATTAATTGGAGAGGAGATCGGAGAATTACCTGAATGGATGGACACACGACCGGTGCTGTTCAAATTGCAGGCTGCTTTGCAATTTGCACAACATAGCCTATGCCAATGGTTTCAAACCATTGGAATAGGGTTCATTGAAAGTTTTTACCAACGGTTCAAAGGGAATCATTGGTAAAAATACATTCCCAATGGTTTCTAAAACCGCTGGGAACCATGGGAAAATGTTGGTTTTGCCAACGGATCGGGGGAAACTGTTGGGAAAAACTTTTCCCAATGGTTCCAAAAACCGTTGGTATAGGCTTATTTTTCTAACCTATCCCAACTGTTCTATGTAAACCACTAGGAAAAGATATCACAATGGCTTACATAGCAACGGTTCACAGAACCATTGGTACGGTTCTGTGGCCTATCCCAACGGTTCAGAATCGTTGGTAAATCATCCTTTTCCAGTAGTGTGTATTCATATTATAATGGCTTGTTATAAGGTCCTATTATAAGGGTTGTACCCACACCCGGCTAAGAAGGATGAGGATAGAGGAGTATGTTTTTCTATTTCTCATATAGGGCCCAAAAGGAAGGGTAGAGAAGCTGCTCAGTACTCTACTCTAATAGTCAGTACTATACTCTAATAATGAGAAGTAACAACTGCTTTCAAAAATCCTAATGCACTACTACAAAAGCGTGCAAGGGAAGCACCCCCTTATATCAGCGCTACAATTTTAGCGCTGATATAGGGATTCTTTATCAGCACTTTTCTAGACCTGATAAAGAGGCCCTATATCAGCGCTATAAAAGCGCTGATAAAGAAATCCTTTATCAGCGCTAAAATTTTAGCACTGATACAAGGTAACCATTTATCAGCGCTAAAATAGCGCTGATAAAAAGACCCTTTATCAGCGCTAGAAAAGCGCTAATAAAGACTCCCTGTATCAACGCTAAAATTTTAGCACTGATACAGTAAGGATTTATCAGCGCTTTTGTATGGCTGATAAAGGGTACTATTATCAGTGCTAAAATGGTAGCACTGATAAAGGTAGTCTTTATCAGCACTTTTTAGCACTGATAAAACCATAGTTCATTTTTTAATAATGTCGGCCGCACAGTGACCTCGTTTTATCGTGACCTAAAGCTCTCGCGGTACTGGAACCCTGTAACTCCCCTCTGCCGCCCGCTGAGATCATGTTTCCGGACCTCCTCCACCCTCTCTTCTTGTTTCCAGACCTTCGTCGCCCACTGAGTTCGCGTTGCTGGACCTCTGCCGCCCTCGAGCTTCAGTTTTCCGGACCTCTGCCGCCCGAAATGCTTTCAAGCTTCGGTTTTCCGGACCTCTTTCAAGGCATGTTTTCCAAATATTTTGTCAATATTGTTCTCCTCTCCCATTTGTATATCATTTTTTTAACATGATTTTCTATTCTATGGGTGAGTATTATGGATTGAACGATTGATGTAAATGAACCATACATGATGGAAAATGATGTAAAGGGGATGATTCACATGTGTTTACTAATTTTCATTTTATTTCTCAAGAACATGGTTCTTGTTTACTTTTATTGTTGAAGATCATCATTGTTTTTTGGTGGGGTTGTTTGAGAAGTTTTTTGTTAGTTTGGTTGTGATAGATTCCATGGGGGGGATGTGAGATGGTTGAGGTGGTAAATCGTGCAGTGGGGAAGCATCAACCTTTCCATTGTTAAAAATATTTAATGAGTGGGTTATTGTGGGATATGACATCGTTAGTTGATATGGGTTTTCCTTTTAGTTTCCCAGTGACATAGAATATAGTTGTTAATGATGAAATTGAAAAGTGTTTGGTGGGAATTGAGTAACTTCATGGATAAAAATGAAATGGTGGCTATAAAACTATGCTCACCCCCAACGCGATGAGTGTATCGGGTGGTTCCCTCTTCTAAAATTCAAATATGTGAGTTCCTTTACCGAGATATAAACCTATGACTACTCTTAATTCAGGAAACATCCAACTCTAGGTGATAATACTAGGTTTCCTTAGGTGATGAGAATATGAAGTCCCTATGTTATGGGAATATGAGATCTTCTTTATCTCCCAAATAATGTTCCCTTGATTATACCTCATGAGATTATAAAGAGATTCATTAGGGGATATTCCTAAGAATCCCCTAAGTGATGATCATAAGATCTCTTATTCATCTACTAGGTAATGATCCTAGTATTATACCTCACATGAGGAGCATGAGATTCCTTAGGCGATGTGATAAAGAATCCCCTATGTGATGAGCATACGATCTCTAAACACTTCCCTTAGTAGATGATCTTATGTTCTTACCTGGTGTGATAAGAACATGATTCATTAGTTGATGAATATAGAAATCCTTATGTGCTATGAATATATTTTATGAACCAAATTGGTGTAGATTCCTCACATGAAAAATGTGATCCACCTTGTGTAATGAGCATAAGATTATAGAGGTTATAAGACTTGAATTCCTTCTGCAATATGAATATGTTACCAATTATCAATCATGGTATGACTCATGTATTAGAGATAATACACCTCATGTCATGAGAAAATGAAAAATTAATAACCTCAATTTTAGATGAATTTTATAGTTTATCAATACACTCATCACCATTATTGTATTCAACTAAAAGTATATTCCCTGTAACTAGAATAATAATTCTAATTAACTTGTGTCCACTAGAGAGTAGAACCAAAAACAAGATTCAGAAACATGTCTTATATCTAGAATAGAGACCCGGAATAGGAATCATACTCCAAGAATGAAACTATAGAAGGAATATCTAACATCACATATTCCCATTCCAATCAAGGGGAAAATATTATCAACCATGGAGGTGGACTCTTTCCACCTTTGGAAATAGGTAAGGTAGGTCATGAGGATTGTGGCTAGCCCAAGGAAACAGATTCAATCTTGAGTGATTTCCCTAGTAGAGGAATCAAAAAATTACCCATGAGCCCAAATATCCAATTCAAATGGGCCTTATTCTATGGGAACCATACATATTAGTCCATACTCTAAATGAAAACATTCCCACACATAGAGGACCATATTCACAAAGTGGTCCATACACCTACTAGTTGAAAAAACCCTATACCACATAGAGTCATATTTTTTGTGAGTCCAAAATACACTCATTAGGCTATATCACCTTTTAGTTAGACCAAAAATGTCTTATCACACATATTTACCATACTAACTTTCACTTGGTATCATTTGAAAAATCATCCATACAACTTGATGTTAAACTATACCAATTATTTATTATTAGAAGTACATTGCACATGGTTGTGATAAATACCCTCAGTACATTCACTAACCCATGACATGTTGGAGGATGGTTTTAGGGGGTTACTACACTATAATCTACTAACTAATAGGGGGGTCTAAATAGGTATAGGCCATGAAATAGTGTTATCAAAGAATTTTATTAGGATATATGATGGGGTTTGATGTTAGGAATATCTGAGGATTTCAATGGTTTGGTTTAGAATGTATTTCATTTGAATTCATTTGTATGCTTTGGGTGTACCTTTCCTTAGGTTTCAAATTATGCTCTTAGTGGTTCTTCATGGTTAGTGGTTGTAGTATCTCATTTGGGTGAAGGGATGTGTTCTTAGTATATTTCCTTCTTATGATGTACTTCATGGTTAGTGGTTGTAGTATCATATTTGGAGATGTATGATGTTCTTGGTGAGGGCCACTATCTAGCTAGTGGTGTCGTTGTATATGAGAAAGCACCGATGTAGTTAGAGATGTATGATGTTCATCATTTGAGTAGACTCATTCTAATTCTAACTAGGTGTTTCTATACTATATCTTCTTTTTCGGATTCCTGTGTTTCATGAATTCATATTTTATCCATTTGAAGTTAGTTAGACATGTTTTGATCATTTTGAAGCACAAAATAACCCTATTAATGAAAATAATATATGGAATGGATGGTATCTTGTTGTGAATTAACCTTTTTCATTGAAATAAATTAGGTTTCCTTCTACCATTGGTGGATTTGATATTATAAATGAAAATCATGGTTTAAAATAAAGATAAGTTGATTCTTTAAATAAAATTCCAAATGGTTTGGCATGTGTTTTTTTATTGATTTTTTTGGGAATGATTTCCAAAAATAAATTAAAATGTCTTATTTTTAAATGGTTTATAGTATTTGTATTTTAAAAAATTGAGGGGGATTGATTATCCTTTTGAAAAAAATACCTTCAATCCCGACCACCATCTATTATTTGTTGGGGGTGACTTTAATGTCATTTCCAACCCAAAGTAAAGGAAAGGTAGAAGCCCATTCCAGAGGAAGGCCATCATGGAGTTTGTTCAGTTCATGGCTGGGAAGGGCATCATTGATCTCAGCTTCTCAGGTGACAGTTTCACCTGGTGAAACAACTATGGGGGCCATCACTGCCTGTGGAGTCTATTGGATAGGTGTCTAGCCAACATGAAATCCACTAACCTATTCTCAAATACCATGTTTTCCAACTTGTTTGAGGTATTTTGAGTCACTCCCCCCTTTTGGTTTCCATTTCTTCTTGGTATGATCATCAGGAACAGTTTCACTTCCACCAACAGTGAGTATTTAGGCATCATGATATTAAATGTAGGGCAGAGACCTAGGAGTGGTAGATATATCATTCTTGATTATTCTTGTGTTTGGTCTGGGGTGATTTGAGGAAACTATAATGAATCTAAAGTAATTATATTTAATGAAGATGAATAAATACTAATGGTTAGGATCTATTAATCTCCATTTTTATAAGGAAGTGGTTCTCTTCTACTATATTTGGAATTCTTGTTTTGTGTAATTGAACCATAAATAATAATATTTGAGATTCAAATAGGATGGAGATGAATAGAGATTGGATGAATGCTAATCGTTTAACAATAGCGTACGAGAACAGAGTGAAAGAGTTCATCTTGTTTGCAAAGGATCATGCAAAGGATCCTTCTCAAATAATTTTTCCACATTTACATTGTTTTTATTCTAGACTACTTAATCCAGAGGAGTTGGAAGAACTTTTGATATGTCACGGTACAGATCAGAATTATAAATTTTTGAATAAACAAAGAGAAAAATCGAATATAGCTACTGGGTGGGAAAAAACTGCGTTTTATGGATCATCATATATGAATACAAATATGGATAATGAAGAAGACCTTATGGAGGATGTGATTACAGATGTTAATGATGATGGAGATCGTATTGAGTAAATGACAAAGACAATTCAAGATGAACTCCGTGATTGCCCAAAATTGTTTGTGAAGTTAAAGAGTTTTGCAAAGATGCCAGTGTATGCTGCTTGCACTAAGTATACAACATTGTCATCTGTACTGAAGTTGTATAAATTGAAAGCAGGAAATGGATGGAGTGATGTCAATTTTACGGAACTACTTGCTCTCTTTTATAACATGCTCCCAGAAGATAATGATCTCCCAAGCCAGACATATGAAGTTAGACGAATGCTACGCTCGATGGGAATGATTTCTGAAAGAATACATTCTTGCCCGAAAAACTGTATATTGTTTCGAAAAGAGAAAAAATCACATACAGAATGCCCAAAGTATGGTGCTTCTCAATACAAGAAAGATAAATCCAATCCTATGAAATTTGTATGGTACTTTACAATCATTCCAAGGTTTAGGCGTCTATATGGAAGTGAAGAAACTGCAATACAATTGTAGTGGCATGTAGATAAAAGAAATAAATATGGGTTATCACGTCATCCGTCCGACTCTCCTCAATGGAAGAAAATTGATCATGAGTATTTTGAATTTGGAAAAGAGCCGAGAAACCTTCGTCTTGCGTTATCTACAGATGGAGTGAATCCTTTTGGTTTTCAAAACAGCACTCATAGTACATGGCCTGTTATGTTGGTAAATTATAATTTTCCACCCTATTTATGCATGAATTGAAAATTCGTCATCTTATCTATGCTTATATCAGGACCAAAACAACCAGGTAATGATATTGATGTTTATCTAGTTCCTTTGATCTAGGATTTGATGTTATGGTGGGACTCAAGTGTAATGTAGTATGATGATTATAAAAGTGAATACTTCACATTGAGAGCGATGTTGTATGGGACAATAAATGATTTCCCTACTTATGGAAATTTTTCAGGCTATTGTATTAAAGGAACTCAAGGGTGTCCTGTGTGTGAAGAAGATATATAATCAATTAGGTTGAAACATTCATCGAAATCTATGTTTCTAGGACATCGTAGATTTCTACCTCGTCGGCATAAGTACCGATCTTGGACGACATCATTCAATGGAAGTTCAAAAAAACATGCAACACAGTCTCCACTAACAGGTGATCAGCTATTTGATAAAGTAAAATATCTGAACACTATTTTTGGAAAACCATTTTCAAAAAACCTTACGAAGATCGGTTGGAAAAAGAGATCAGTTTTTTTTTGAATTACCATACTGGAATTGTCTGTACGTCATAAATTTTCTTGATGTGATGCATGCGGAAAAAAATGTATGTTACAGTGTTATCGGAATGTTGCTAAATTCCCCTGGAAAAACAAAATATGGAATTAAGGCATGGTTGGACAAGGTTGACATGGGAATACAAGAAGAGTTGTCTCCCGTGAAGGGTGAAAATCGAATGTTTCTTCCTCTAGCTGCTTATACTCTTTCTAGGGTGGAGAGATATCAGTTTTTCAACTTCTTCAATGATGTAAAGTTTCTAGAGGGGTACTCATCAAATATCAAGAACATTGTTTCAATGAATGATTTGAAGATAAAAGGTTTGAAATCACATGACTACCATGTTTTGATGCAAGATCTAATTCTAATAGCTTTACGTTGCATTTTTCCCAAGAATGTTCGTCATACGTTAACCAAACTTTGTTTCTTTTTCAAACTAAATGTAGCAATGTTTTAAACCTGGGGAAATTGCCAGCTATGGAAAAAGAAATTGTCATCATATTATGTGAATTAGAAATGTTCTTCCCGCCAACATTATTTGATATGATGGTTCATTTGATGATTCAATTGGTGAGAGAGATTCAACTTTGTCGTCCTATGTACTATAGATGGATGTATCCTGTTGAACGGTATATGAAGATTTTGAAATGGTATGTCAAAAATCGAAGTCGGCCAGAGGTTTGTATAGTGGAGCGATATATTGTTGAGGAAGACATTGAATTTTGTACTGAATATCTATACGTTGTGGAAATCATTGGTCTCCCAAAATATCGTCACACTGGATGCATAGAGGGTGAGGTAATTTCTGGAAGAGAAGTTGTGACAATCAGTATTATAGATCAGGAGAAGGATCATCTGTATGTTTTGCATAATAGTTGGGAGGTTCCTTCATATATTGAAACTCACAAAGAAATTCTTAGGCAGTTGAATCTATCGAGGGCTGAAAAATGGTTATCAGATACACATAATCACCAGTTTATAGGATGGTTTCAAGACCATATTTTTAAGCAGTTGGATGAAAATCCGAATTCAATTTCAGAACGTCTTCAATGACTAGCCGCTGGAAAAAGTGTGTATTTGTTATCTTACAGTGGTTATGTAATTAATGGTTATACATTCTATACAGATGAACATGATGAAGATAGTACCATGAAAAATAGTGGAGTTACACTAGTGGCTGAAGCGATGCATGTTTCTGGTAGTAAGGACAAGAATCTAATTTATGCAAATATGTCATACTTTGGCATTATCTAACTAATATGGGAGTTGGATTATACGCCATTCCAATTGCCGATTTTTCAATGAAAATGGATTGATAACAACAGTGGTGTTAATATAGATGAATGGAGATTTGTGAAAGTTGATTTTAGTAAATAAGGGTACAAATAAGAAAAGATTATAATGGCATCACAAGCGGTACAAGTTTTTTATGTTCCTGATCCCGCAAACCAAAAGTGGTCGATTGTTCTGTTATCGTCCAAAACTACTGAAGGTTCCGATGAAAATTCAGTTGAGGACGATCTTTTTAGTGGTACGTCACAATCATTTCTAAGCGGTCCCAATGCAGATGATGTTTTGTATGTTAGAGGAGACCACAATGAAGGGAATTGGATAGTCGATAGAGGTGTCAAATCTCTTCAACCTTTGAAAAAAAGAAAGAGAGTTCAGTAAACAGGTTATAATTTGTTTGTAATATAAATATTGTTATCTCATGTTATTATCTTATCATTACTGAATTTATGTAATCTGAATTAATTGTTCAACCACTTTTTCAGATAATGACTTCTGCACATTCTGATGCTCCTAACCTTGAGGCTGAACAAGTCTCTCAAGCAGCAGCTGTTGCGGCTGTTACTGCTCCTGCTGCTCCTGCAGCTCATGCTGCTGCTGCTGTTGCTCCTGCTACTGCTCCTGCTACTCCTCCAACTCATGATGCTGCTACTGTTGCTCCTGTTGCAGCTCTGGTTGCTCCTACTGCTCCTCCTATTGCGGCTCCTCCTGCTGCTGCTCCTCCGGCTGCTCCTTCTACTGCAGCTCCTACTTCTCTTAGTGTTGAGGTCTAACAACCATCAACACATGTTGTTGATACCATTCTAGATGAACATATAGATGATGTTGATATCGATGAAATGGTCAGGAATGAAGGACCAGCATCGCAGAAATCACAGGGGCGTCGTAGTTTGACGGTGTTAGCCAAAATTCTTAAGGTTAAAAGAGAAGGAATAAAATTTGAAGTCGGATGGAATGCACGAGGCCAACATATGATTCCCAAAAGGCTATGTTTAGCAGCTACATTAGAGTTGTCACTCGGAAATGCGTGCCGATTGACATAGATTCATGACACCATGTTGTGTCCGGGCTGAAGGCTGTGATCTGGGAAGAAATTATGGTAACATTATGAATTTATTTATTTAATTTACTAGAAAATTAAATAATGAAACAATGTCTTACTCTTATCAATCTCTTACAGAGTACATTTATAATAGACGATTCACACAAGGATTATGTACTAAGGCTTGCAGGAAAGATTCATCGATGTTTTCGCACTATTTTATCAAGATGTCACCTTAAAGATTCTAAAGGTAAAATAAACCTGCACCCACCCATTGTCTATGCTCACCTGATATCCCAAGAAGTATGGGATGCAATCACTACTAGAAATTGGGGCTATAGCCACGGACCTATAGCCACGGTTTTATAGGTCCGTGGCTATAGCCCTTATTAGGCCACGGTTAAATTTTTGTCCGTGGCTATCCTTTTATTCTCCCGATCTTTTATCGGGCTCCTCCTCCTCCCCGATCCACAGCCCTCCTCCCCGACGGCATCTCCTCCTCGCCGCGCCCTCCTCGTCGCGCCCTCCTCGCCGCGCCCTCCTCGCCGCGCCCTCCTCGTGGCCGCGCCGTCGCGCCCTCCTCGCCCCTCCTCCCCGACGCCTCCTCGCTGCGCTTCCCCCCTCCCCGGACTCACTCCTACGGAACCCTCCCCGACTCACTCCCCTCCCCCGATGCACTCCCCTCCCCGGACGACCGCGCCTCCCCCCTCCCCGGAAGACAGCGCCTCCCCCGACGCCGACGGACTCCCCTCCAAGTCTAAATCGTGATGGGGGTTTGAGTGAGGTATTATTCTCCAAATTCCTTCCTCTGAGTTGTTTCTTGACTGGTAGATGTTCAACTCTCTTTGAATCTATTGATTTGGCTTAAAAATACCAGTTCATCATCGATTTAAATATCTCTATTTAACAGTTGCTATTCAATGTTCATATTTAATTGAATTCTACCAGATTGTCTTTGTGTTGAATGCTGGTTTTAAGTCAAATATGATTTTTTTCAAACATCTGGTTCGGCGTTGCATCATTTTAATTTCTTTTCCACTGTTTTGTTTTATTAATTCAACATCAACCAAATTTTTCATCCTGTTTTAATGAAAAATATAAATTCAATTATGTATGTATTTAATTACCTTCTGAATTATGTTTTATACTTGCAGGTATTGAATTCTGAATTCAATTCTAAATTTTGTATGTATTTACTTGAAGATATGACTTATGTGTTGTAATTGCAGGTATGTATTCAATTCTGAATTTTAAATTCAATTCTGAAATCTATATGTATTTACTTGCAGATATGTATTATTTGTTATAATACTTGCAGGCATGTATTCAATTCTGAATTCCGAATTCAATTCTGAATTTTGTATGTATTTACTTACAGGTATGAATTATGTGTTATAATACTTTCATGTATGAATTTAATTCTGAATTCTGTATGTATTTACTTGTAGGTATGTATTCAATTCTGTATGTATTCTGAATTCATGTATCTATTTAATTCTGTATGTATTTTTAATTGAGGGAGGAATGGAGTCTCTAATTGCAGGTATGTATTCTATATGTATAGAGTCTCTAGTTGCAAGTATGTATGTATTCTTTATGTATGGAGTCTCTAGTTGTAGTTATGCATTCTGTATGTATTCTGTATGTATTTTGTATGTATTCTGTATGTATTCAATTCTATATGTATGGAGTCTCTAGTTGTAGGTATGTATGGATTCTCTAGTTGCAGGTATGTATTCGGTATGTATTTTGTATGTATTTAATTCTGTATTTAATTTTGTATGTATTTACTTGCGGGTATGTATTTAATTTTGTATGTATTCATCAAAAAAACCACTCGTTGGACAATAATAAGCAACTAGATGTGGTTTTTTCTTTCTAGACTGTAGTTTCTCCTATAGGGACCCTTATTCCCTCTACTGGAATGTGCTTTTTCGGTTGTAGGGGTGCTAAAATCTTTATCATTGGCTTCTTTATTTACCTGTACACACTAGTTGGCCTGAATTTGAAAGCATGGTAGTCTTCGCGACGTGCACGCGCAGACGGCACGTCAATCGGAGATAATTAAAATGAGGTGTCAATGAAATTCAGAATGCCAAATTGACTTTCAAAAAGTGTATTCACATCTAAATATTTCTTACCAACTATCATGCTGGATCATTTGAGTTATTTGTGAAAATCAATAATTAATCACTATGAGATTAATGGTTGTGCTGTTTGAATCCAGGTGAAGCTCTCAATAGGGTGTCTACTTAGCGTACAATTTTATTGGACCATCCGATGATCCTCCATTGCATATTGTATTCTCACAGCGCATATTCTTTCCTCTGATTACAGTGTACTCCATCCGATGATCAATCCGATATTCTCACTCTGCCCATTCGTGTCATTGCACGACCCCTTCCACCTTCATTTCAGCCCGCTGCCACCAGCATTCTAGCCCGCAACAGCCCCCCCACCTTCGAATCAGCCCGCACCATCCCCCAAACACCTGCAACCAGCCCCCTTTCACCACACATTCCAGTCTCCTCCCGCTCCCTTCGCTCCTGGTCGGAAGATGCTGCCCCGCGGATGTCGCTGGATCGGGCCAACACGCCGCGGTCACGCCGCGGTCACGCCGCGGTCACGCCGCGGTCACGCCGCGGTCACGCCGCGGTCACGCCGCGGTCACGCCGCGGTCACGCCGCGGTCACGCCGCGGTCACGCCGCGGTCACGCCGCGGTCACGCCGCGGTCACGCCGTGATGTGGCCCTGCTCCAGCCACATCCAGCAGGGGGGAGGTTCAGCCCCACTTGCTCACAGGCGTTTCAGACGACCCATTTTTCAGCAAAGTCATCAGCCCGCTGCCACCAGCATTCCAGCCCGCAACAGCCCCCCCACCTTCGAATCAGCCCGCACCATCCCCCCAACACCTGCAACCAGCCCCCTTTCACCCACATTCCAGCCTCCTCCCGCTCCCTTCGCTCCTGGTCGGAAGATGCTGCCCCGCGGATGTCGCTGGATCGGGCCAACACGCTGCGGTCACGCCGCGGTCACGCCGCGGTCACGCCGCGGTCACGCCGCGGTCACGCCGCGGTCACGCCGCGGTCACGCCCGTGATGTGGCCCCTGCTCCAGCCACATCCAGCAGGGGGGAGGTTCAGCCCCACTTGCTCACAGGCGTTTCCGACGACCCCATTTTTCAGCAAAGTCATCAGCCCGCTGCCACCAGCATTCCAGCCCGCAACAGCCCCCCCCACCTTCGAATCAGCCCGCACCATCCCCACCAACACCTGCAACCAGCCCCCCTTTCACCCACATTCCAGCCTCATCCCGCTCCCTTCGCTCCTGGTCGGAAGATGCTGCCCCGCGGATGTCGCTGGATCGGGCCAACACGCTGCGGTCACGCCGCGGGTCACGCCGCGGTCACGCCGCGGTCACGCCGCGGTCACGCCGCGGTCACGCCGTGATGTGGCCCTGCTCCAGCCACATCCAACAGGGGGGAGGTTCAGCCCAACTTGCTCACAGGCGTTTCAGACGACCCATTTTTCAGCTAAGTCATCAGCCCGCCTGCCACCAGCATTCCAGCCCGCAACAGCCCCCCCACCTTCGAATCAGGCCCGCACCATCCCCCCAACACCTGCAACCAGCCCCCTTTCACCCACATTCCAGCCTCCTCCCGCTCCCTTCGCTCCTGGTCGGAAGATGCTGCCCCGCGGATGTCGCTGGATCGGGCCAACAGCTCGCGGTCACGCCGCGGTCAACGCCGCGGTCACGCCGCGGTCACGCCGCGGTCACGCCGCGGTCACGCCGCGGTCACGCCGCGGTCACGCCGCGGTCACCGCCGCGGTCACGCCGGCCGGTCACGCCGTGATGTGGCCCTGCTCCAGCCACATCCAGCAGGGGGGAGGTTCAGCCCCACTTGCTCACAGGCGTTTCAGACGACCCATTTTTCAGCAAAGTCATCAGCCCGCTGCCACCAGCATTCCAGCCCCGCAACAGCCCCCCCACCTTCGAATCAGCCCGCACCATCCCCCCAACACCTGCAACCAGCCCCCTTTCACCCACATTCCAGCCTCCTCCCGCTCCCTTCGCTCCTGGTCGGAAGATGCTGCCCCGCGGATGTCGCTGGATCGGGCCAACACGCTGCGGTCACGCCGCGCGGTCACGCCGCGGTCACGCCGCGGTCACGCCGCCGCGTCACGCCGTGAGATAGTGGCCCCTGCTCCAGCCACATCAGCAGGGGGGAGGTTCAGCCCCACTTGCTCACAGGCGTTTCAGACGACCCATTTTTCAGCAAAGTCATCAGCCCCGCTGCCACCAGCATTCCAGCCCGCAACAGCCCCCCACCTTCGAATCAGCCCGCACCATCCCCCCAACACCTGCAACCAGCCCCCTTTCACCCACATTCCAGCCTCCTCCCGCTCCCTTCGCTCCTGGTCGGAAGATGCTGCCCCGCGGATGTCGCTGGATCGGGCCAACACGCTGCGGTCACGCCGCGGTCACCGCCGCGGTCACGCCGCGGTCACGCCGCGGTCACGCCGCGGTCACGCCGTGATGTGGCCCTGCTCCAGCCACATCCAACAGGGGGGAGGTTTCAGCCCCACTTGCTCACAGGCGTTTCAGACGACCCATTTTTCAGCTAAGTCATCAGCCCGCTTGCCACCCGCATTCCAGCCCGCAACAGCCCCCCCACCTTCGAATCAGCCCGCACCATCCCCCCAACACCTGCAACCAGCCCCCTTTCACCCACATTCCAGCCTCCTCCCGCTCCCTATCGCTCCTGGTCGGAAGATGCTGCCCCGCGCGGGATGTCGCTGGATCGGGGCCAACACGCTGCGGTCACGCCGCGGTCACGCCGCGGTCACGCCGCGGTCACGCCGCGGTCACCCGCCGCGGTCACGCCGCGGTCACGCCGCGGTCACGCCGCGGTCACGCCGCGGTCACGCCGCGGTCACGCCGCGGTCACGCCGTGATGTGGCCCTGCTCCAGCCACATCCAGCAGGGGGGAGGTTCAGCCCCACTTGCTCACAGGCGTTTCCGACGACCCATTTTTCAGCAAAGTCATCAGCCCGCTGCCACCAGCATTCCAGCCCGCAACAGCCCCCCCACCTTCGAAATCAGCCCGCACCATCCCCCCAACACTGCAACCAGCCCCCTTTCACCCACATTCCAGCCTCCTCCCGCTCCCTTCGCTCCTGGTCGGAAGATGCTGCCCCGCGGATGTCGCTGGATCGGGCCAACACGCTGCGGTCACGCCGCGGTCACGCCGCGGTCACGCCGCGGTCACGGCCGCGGTCACGCCGCGGTCACGCCGTGATGTGGCCCTGCTCCAGCCACATCCAGCAGGGGGGAGGTTCAGCCCCCACTTGCTCACAGGCGTTTCAGACGACCCATTTTTCAGCAAAGTCATCAGCCCGCTGCCCACCGAGCATTCCAGCCCGCAACAGCCCCCCCACCTTCGAATCAGCCCGCACCATCCCCCCAACACCTGCAACCAGCCCCCTTTCACCCACATTCCAGCCTCCTCCCGCTCCCTTCGCTCCTGGTCGGAAGATGCTGCCCCGCGGATGTCGCTGGATCGGGCCAACACGCTGCGGTCACGCCGCGGTCACGCCGCGGTCACTGCCGCGGTCACGCCGCGGTCACGCCGTGATGTGGCCCTGCTCCAGCCACATCCAACAGGGGGGAGGTTCAGCCCCACTTGCTCACAGGCGTTTTCAGACGACCCATTTTTCAGCTAAGTCATCAGCCCGCTGCCACCCAGCATTCCAGCCCGCAACAGCCCCCCCACCTTCGAATCAGCCCGCACCATCCCCCCAACACCTGCAACCAGCCCCCTTTCACCCACATTCCAGCCTCCTCCCGCTCCCTTCGCTCCTGGTCGGAAGATGCTGCCCCGCGGATGTCGCTGGATCGGGCCAACACGCTGCGGTCACGGCCGCGGTTCACGCCGCGGTCACGCGCCCGGTCACAGCCGCGGTCACGCCGCGGTCACGCCGCGGTCACGCCGCGGTCAACGCCGTGATGTGGCCCTGCTCCAGCACATCCAGCAGGGGGGAGGTTCAGCCCCACTTGCTCACAGGCGTTTCAGACGACCCATTTTTCAGCAAAGTCATCAGCCCGCTGCCACCAGCATTCCACGCCGCAACAGCCCCCCCACCTTCGAATCAGCCCGCACCATCCCCCCAACACCTGCAACCAGCCCCCTTTCACCCACATTCCAGCCTCCTCCCCGCTTCCTTCGCTCCTGGTCGGAAGATGCTGCCCCGCGGATGTCGCTGGATCGGGCCAACACGCTGCGGTCACGCCGCGGTCACGCCGCGGTCACGCCGTGATGTTGGCCCTGCTCCAGCCACATCCAGCAGGGGGGGAGGGTTCAGCCCCACTTGCCTCGACAGGCGTTTTCAGACGACCCCATTTTTCAGCTAAGTCATCATCACTCTGCAAGCAGATGCTCCTTCCTTTCCTACTTACTCTTTTCTGCAAGGTGTCCTCTGTTATAAGGGCCGGTTGGTGCTGTCTAGTTCGTCCCCATGGGTGCCCATATTGCTGGCTGAGTTCCATTTGTCTCCGTAGTGGGGTCATTCTGGTTTTTGCCGCACGTATAGAAAATTGCCTGCCAATTTATATTGGGTCGGGATGAAAAATACCGGTTCAAACAGTTTGCCAATGGGCCAAATGCCAACGAAATAAATATTCCACACTATATCCGGCTGGCCTGTTGCAGCCGTTGGAAATTCCCCAGCTGGTGTGGTCGGGTCTCTCTATGGATTTTATCACCGGACTACCCTAATCCCGTGGTTGCACTGTGATTCTGGTCATCATTGATCATCTCTCTAAATATGGCCATTTTTTACCCCTAAAACACCCTTACACAGCAAAGAGTGTGGGAGTGTGGGCGAGGTTTTCGTGTGGGAGATTGTCAGTTTGCATAGCATTCCAGCGACCGCAATCCCATTTTTGTAAGCCATTTTTGGATTGAACTGCTCAAACTCCAAGGCACTGACTTAAAACTCAGCTTGACCTACCACCCGCAAACGGATGACCAAACAGAGGTGGTAAATCGCTGCCACGAGACCTACGCTGTTCCATCAGAAATCTAGTTGCCCGCTGTTGCCCATGCACTGCTTGATCGTGGACTCAAATATTATTTGAGTCGGTCCCAAGACATCATGAAGCAGAAAACTAATACACTGCCGTCACCTTGCCCTCCATGTGGGAGATCCTGTTTCCGTACGCTTTCGGCCTCACAAACAACACTCTTTAACCTGCCAGATTTCTCAGAAACCTGCCCCTCGTTTCTATGGGCCATTTACAGTTCAGCGGAAGATCGGCCTGGTGGCTTGTTAGCTTGATCTTCCTCCCTCAGCCTGGGGGCCTCCTGAGGATTTCTTCTGTTGTTTTCCCTATTTCTTCTATTTTTCTGCTGTAATTTTCGTTCCCATCCTTTAATACAGAATTGCAGCCCTCATTGAGGGCTGGAAGTTTGAGAGGCTTAACAGAATTAGAGTATGACAGTGTGTCAAGTTTGAGAGGCTTAACAGAATTAGAGTATGACAGAAAGAAGCTTCGAGCCGAAAGGCTCTAAAGCCATTTTATTAAAAACAAAAGATGACATAAGAGAGGAGATGGGGCTAGACATTGATAAAACTGCCTTCATAATAAAGCATTTCGTTTTCATAACCCCCTCCCCGACGTCATCATCCCATTCCAAGTTGTAGGTAGATGAGCTATGAGACCTAGTCACCATCGGACGTGCGGTCTGCGCAGGAGGGCTCATTATGCGTTCTTTAAGCGTTGCGCGCGCTTGAGAAACGCGCGTGGGGGGTCCAAACGGGCCGAACGAATTGCGAATGACCTGAAATCGGACGACATCAAAGGGTGAGTGAATTGTGATGTGGTCGAGCAGACGGCACGTCAATCGGACGTGCCGTGTGCCCGCGGTGACCGGGAACGCCGTTCTGGTGTCATAAACGGCCAAAACGGGCGTCTAACGGTCAAACTCATAGCGAACAACATCGGATTGACCTGAAATCACAGGACAACATTCAAACTATTATTCGCGACGTGCACGCGCAGACGGCACGTCAATCGGACGTGCGGTCTGCGCAGGAGGGCTCATTATGCGTTCTTTAAGCGTTGCGCGCGCTTGAGAAACGCGCGTGGGGGGGTCCAAACGGGCCGAACGAATTGCGAATGGCCTGAAATCGGACGACATCAAAGGGTGAGTGAATTGTGATGTGGTCGAGCAGACGGCACGTCAATCGGACGTGCCGTGTGCCCGCGGTGACCGGGAACGCCGTTCTGGTGTCATAAACGGCCAAAACGGGCGTCTAACGGTCAAACTCATAGTGGACGACATCAGATTGACCTGAAATCACAGGACAACATTCAAATTATTATTCGCGACGTGCACGCGCAGACGGCACGTCAATCGGACGTGCGGTCTGCGCAGGAGGGCTCATTATGCGTTCTTTAAGCGTTGCGCGCGCTTGAGAAACGCGCGTGGGGGGTCCAAACGGGCCGAACGAATTGCGAATGGCCTGAAATCGGACGACATCAAAGGGTGAGTGAATTGTGATGTGGTCGAGCAGACGGCACGTCAATCGGACGTGCCGTGTGCCCGCGGTGACCGGGAACGCCGTTCTGGTGTCATAAACGGCCAAAACGGGCGTCTAACGGTCAAACTCATAGCGAACGACATCGGATTGACCTGAAATCACAGGACAACATTCAAACTATTATTCGCGACGTGCACGCGCAGACGGCACGTCAATCGGACGTGCGGTCTGCGCAGGAGGGCTCATTATGCGTTCTTTAAGCGTTGCGCGCGCTTGATAAACGCGCGTGGGGGGGTCCAAACGGGCCGAACGAATTCCGAATGGCCTGAAATCGGACGACATCAAAGGGTGAGTGAATTGTGATGTGGTCGAGCAGACGACACGTCAATCGGACGTGCCGTGTGCCCGCGGTGACCGGGAACGCCGTTCCGGTGTCATAAACGGCCAAAACAGGCGTCTAACGGTCAAACTCATAGCGGACGACATCGGATTGCCCTGAAATCACAGGACAACAATCCCATTATTATTCGCGACGTGCACGCGCAGACGGCGCGTCAATCGGACGTGCGGTCTGCGCGGTAGGGCTCATTATGCGTTCTTTAAGCGTTGCGCGCGCTTGATAAACGCGCGTGGGGGGTCCAAACGGGCCGAACGAAGTCCGAATGGCCTGAAATCGGACGAAATCAAAGGGTAAGTGAATTGTGATGTGGTCGAGCAGACGGCACGTCAATCGGACGTGCCGTGTGCCCGTGGTGACCGGGAACGCCGTTCCGGTGTCATAAACGGCCAAAACAGGCGTCTAACGGTCAAACTCATAGCGGACGACATCGGATTGCCCTGAAATCACAGGACAACAATCCCATTATTATTCGCGACGTGCACGCGCAGACGGCGCGTCAATCGGACGTGTGGTCTGCGCGGTAGGGCTCATTATGCGTTCTTTAAGCGTTGCGCGCGCTTGATAAACGCCCGGGGTTCTGTGCAGGGGGGTAGGGGGCTGTATGGGGTTTGTCCGGGGGTGCACATGGGGGCTGTCCGGGGTTGCACATGGGGGCTGTCCGGGGGTGCACGGGGGGCTGTCCGGGGGGAATGGGGCTGCATGGGGTCTGTCCGGGGGTGCACATGGGGGCTGTCCGGGGGTGCACGGGGGGCTGTCCGGGGCTGGTCGGGGGGCTGTCCGGGGGTGCACAGGGGGTTGTCCGGGGCTGGCCGGGGGGCTGTCCAGGGGTGCACGGGGGGCTGTTTGGGGGTGCATATGGGGGCTGTCCGGGGGTGCATATGGGGGCTGTCCGGGGGTGCACGGGGGGAATGGGGCTGCATGGGGTCTGTCCGGGGGTGCACATGGGGGCTGTCCGGGGGTGCACGGGGGGCTGTCCGGGGCTGGTCGGGGGGCTGTCCGGGGGTGCACAGGGGGTTGTCCGGGGCTGGCCGGGGGGCTGTCCAGGGGTGCACGGGGGGCTGTTTGGGGGTGCATATGGGGGCTGTCCGGGGGTGCATATGGGGGCTGTCCGGGGGTGCACGGGGGGGCTGTCTGGGGGTGCACGGGGGGGCTGTCCGGGGGTGCACGGGGGGCTGTCCGGGGGTGCACATGGGGGCTGTCCGGGGGTGCACGGGGGGCTGTCCGGGGCTGGTCGTGGGGCTGTCCGGGGGTGCACGGGGGGCTGGCCGGGGCTGGCCGGGGGGGCTGTCCGGGGGTGCACGGGGGGCTGTCCGGGGGTGCACGGGGGGCTGTCCGGGGGTGCACGGACAGGGGGGGTGTCCAGCAGGGGGGGTTGGCAGGGGGACAAGCAGGGACTGGGGGGGCTGGCAGGGGGAAGGGGGGGGGGGTGGCAGGGGGCAAGCAGGGGGAATGGGGCTGCATGGGGTCTGTCCGGGGGTGCACATGGGGGCTGTCCGGGGGTGCACGGGGGGCTGTCCGGGGCTGGTCGGGGGGCTGTCCGGGGGTGCACAGGGGGTTGTCCGGGGCTGGCCGGGGGGCTGTCCAGGGGTGCACGGGGGGCTGTTTGGGGGTGCATATGGGGGCTGTCCGGGGGTGCATATGGGGGCTGTCCGGGGGTGCACGGGGGGGCTGTCTGGGGGTGCACGGGGGGGCTGTCCGGGGGTGCACGGGGGGCTGTCCGGGGGTGCACATGGGGGCTGTCCGGGGGTGCACGGGGGGCTGTCCGGGGCTGGTCGTGGGGCTGTCCGGGGGTGCACGGGGGGCTGGCCGGGGCTGGCCGGGGGGGCTGTCCGGGGGTGCACGGGGGGCTGTCCGGGGGTGCACGGGGGGCTGTCCGGGGGTGCACGGGGGGCTGTCCGGGGGTGCACGGACAGGGGGGGTGTCCAGCAGGGGGGGTTAGCAGGGGGACAAGCAGGGGCTGGGGGGGCTGGCAGGGGGAAGGGGGGGGGGGGGTGGCAGGGGGCAAGCAGGGGGCAGGGGGGGCTGGCAGGGGGACAAGCAGGGGGCAGGGGGGGCTGGCAGGGGGACAAGCAGGGGGAAGGGGGGGCTGGCAGGGGGGCAGGGGGGGGGGCTGGCAGGGGGACAAGCAGGGGGCAGGGGGGGGGGCTGGCAGGGGGACAAGCAGGGGGAAGGGGGGGGGGGCTGGCAGGGGCAGGGGGGGCTGGCAGGGGGACAAGCAGGGGGGTGGCCGTGGGGGCTGGCAGGGTGACAAGCAGGGGGAAGGGGGGGGGGGCTGGCAGGGGGGCAGGGGGGGGGGGGCTGGCAGGAGCAGGGGGGGCTGGCAGGGGGACAAGCAGGGGGGGCTGGCAGGGGGCGGCAGGGGGGCTGGCAAGGGGACAAGCAGGGGGGTGGCGGGGGGGGGGGGGGGGTGGACTAACAGGGGGCAGTGGGGGACTAGCAGGGGGCAGGGGGACTAGCAGGGAGGGTGTCAGGGGGCAGTGGGGACTGGCAGGGGGGGCTGGCAAGGGGACAAGCAGGGGGGGGTGGCGGGGGGGGGGGACTAGCAGGGGGCAGTGGGGGACTAGCAGGGGGCAGGGGGGGAGCTGGCAGGGGGACAAGCAGGGGGCAGGGGGGGCTGGCAGGGGGACAAGCAGGGGGCAGGGGGTTTCCGGGGTTCTGTGCAGGGGGGATGGGGGCTGCATGGGGTCTGTCCGGGGGTGCACATGGGGGCTGTCCGGGGCTGTCCGGGGGTGCACGGGGGGCTGGCCGGGGCTGGCCGGGGGGGCTGTCCAGGGGTGCACGGGGGGCTGTCCGGGGGTGCATGGGGGGCTGTCCGGGGGTGCACGGGGGGCTGTCCGGGGGTGCACGGACAGGGGGGGTGTCCAGCAGGGGGGGTTGGCAGGGGGACAAGCAGGGCGGGGGGGCTGGCAGGGGGAAGGGGGGGGGGGGTGGCGGCAGGGGGCAAGCAGGGGGCAGGGGGGTGGCCGGGGGGGGCTGGAAGGGGGACAAGCAGGGGGAAGGGGGGGGCTGGCAGGGGGGCAAGCAGGGGGCATGGGGGGGGGCTGGCAGGAGCAGGGGTGGGGTTGGCAGGGGGACAAGCAGGGGGGGCTTGCAGGGGGACAAGCAGGGGGTGGCTGGGGGGGCTGGCAAGGGGTGCACGGGGGGCTGTCCGGGGGTGCATGGGGGGCTGTCCGGGGGGTGCACATGGGGGCTGTCCGGGGCTGTCCGGGGGTGCACGGGGGGCTGGCCGGGGCTGGCCGGGGGGGCTGTCCAGGGGTGCACGGGGGGCTGTCCGGGGGTGCATGGGGGGCTGTCCGGGGGTGCACGGGGGGCTGTCCGGGGGTGCACGGACAGGGGGGGTGTCCAGCAGGGGGGGTTGGCAGGGGGACAAGCAGGGCGGGGGGGGCTGGCAGGGGGGGAAGGGGGGGGGGGGGGGGTGGCGGCAGGGGGCAAGCAGGGGGCAGGGGGGTGGCCGGGGGGGCTGGAAGGGGGACAAGCAGGGGGAAGGGGGGGGGGGCTGGCAGGGGGGCAAGCAGGGGGCAGGGGGGGGGGGGGCTGGCAGGAGCAGGGGTGGGGCTGGCAGGGGGACAAGCAGGGGGGGCTTGCAGGGGGGACAAGCAGGGGGTGGCTGGGGGGGCTGGCAAGGGGACAAGCGGGGGGGGTGGCGGGGGGGGGGGACTAACAGGGGACAGTGGGGGACTAGCAGGGGGCAGGGGGACTAGCAGGGGGGGTGTCAGGGGGCAGGGGGGACTGGCAGGGGGGTGGCAGGGGGGGCTGGCAAGGGGACAAGAAGGGGGGGTGGCGGGGGGGGGGGGGGTACTAGCAGGGGGCAGTGGGGGACTAGCAGGGGGCAGGGGGGGACTAGCAGGGGGGGAGCTGGCAGGGGGACAAGCAGGGGGCAGGGGGGGCTGGGGGCTGGGGGCTGTCCGGGGGTGCACGGGGGGCTGTCCGGGGCTGGTCGGGGGGCTGCTCGGGGGTGCACGGGGGGCTGGCTGGGGCTGGCCGGGGGGGCTGTCCAGGGGTGCACGGGGGGCTGTCCGGGGCTGGTCGGGGGGCTGCTCGGGGGTGCATGGGGGGCTGGCTGGGGCTGGCCGGGGGGGCTGTCCAGTGGTGCACGGGGGGCTGTCCGGGGGGTGCACGGGGGGCTGTCCGGGGGTGCACGGGGGGCTGTCCGGGGGTGCACGGGGGGCTGTCCGGGGGTGCACGGGGGGCTGTCCGGGGGTGCACGGGGGGCTGTCCGGGGGTGCAAGGGGGGCTGTCCGGGGGTACTGGCAGGGGGGACTGGCCGGGGGTGGCATGGGGGTGTCCAGGGTGTGTCCAGGGGGTATTTTTTTTTTATGAATTTGCAAACCCTATAGCCACGGTTCAAAACCGTGGCTATTGATGTATTGCCGCGGTTTTAAACCGTGGCTATAGACATAATGCCACGGTTTTAAACCGTGGCTATAGATTTTGTCCGGCCTTTAGTATAGCCACGGTTGAAACCGTGGCATTAGGTATACAGCCACGGTTTTAACCGTGGCTATAAACCTATAGCCACGGTTTGAACCGTAGCTATAGAGTTAAAGCCACGGTTTGGAACCGTGGCTATAGGTCTAGGCCTATAGCCACGCCAAACTTGGCCACGGTTCCTCAAACCGTGGCTATTACCTATAGCCACGGTTTGTGGGCCTATAGCCACGGTTTAGAACCGTGGCTATAGCTCGAATTTCCAGTAGTGAATTATTGGACATCATGGGGATGAGAAGTTTCAAGTACATTGTGAGTGATAATACGTTGTTTGAGGATACCTGTATTCATCACTCTGATTGTCAATATTTCATTTCTGAAACAAAAACTCTGTACTGAAAATAAGGAACGTGCTTCAAAACCAACATACCCCTATCGTAAAGCAATGATGAGGTACGCTTCATTAGAAAAGAAAATGGTACGTATTTTAAATTTACAATAATATTGTTAGGTGCCAATAAACAACATCATAATTATTTTTATATGTTTATATGTAGATTGATGAGTCTAAAACCAAATTCACTTCCATCCCACATCATGTGCTATGGAAGGAGGTATGTTTGAACAAAGAAGGGAAGTTAGTAGATGAGAACACACAGAAAGTGTGGGAAATATGTGTAAGTATGAAATGACGATAAAAGAATTTGTTTAAAATTTCTATTACATAAAAATAATTAGTTATTTTCTTATATATGACAGTCACAGGAATTAGCTACTCTTGTAGCTGATACAGACCTATTATCGACGGCTTTGAAGCAGCTAGAAAAATACGGTCGTGTCATAGGTGCAGGGTTTGGGGTGACACCATGAGTATATTTTGAGAAGAAGAAAAAAATGGATGATACAGATGAAAAATTGGAACAAATGAGCGAAACAATAGCAACCCTTGAAGAACAATTTCAATGGTAGGGAGAGTTTCTAGCCACTTTTATGGGTGGGAAGAAAAGGGAAGCCACAACTCAAGAACAACAGCCGCATGAACATCCCGCCCCACCCCCCACCAGCTTTGAGGTGAGCCACTCTCCTCAAAGAACTGTCTTAGCCGTGGTAATCAATATTATAATAATTTTCCCATGAAATATGAATCTGACAAACACTGATAATTTTTCTGTACTCATCTTCTACAGGGTGATAATGATTGTGATTTATATCTGTCAACACCCATCTATCACCTTGTAGCGAGGGATACCGTGTTCAATATCCCAGATGCCACATTACATAATAGACCACTTCAGAAATATCATTTGAAAGTAACGATTACTATAGCTCATGATCCAAAGGCAGAGCTACCTATTCCACTTGATGACGATGATATTCATACGGTCGAAAAGGCTATTGGGACATTCATTGCATGGCCATCACAACTTGTAAGAGTACATGCGGACAAAGAGGTATTTATTTCCTTTTCTATTCAAGCTAAACCCTTAAAAATTAATGAAAAAGGGTCTGAACCAATGATTGTTGTTATAGATGGAGAAAGGGAAGGGGGTGACAAACGTCGGCTCAAAACCATCTAAAGGATCGACCAACCGATCCCAAGGACCTACTAAAAGCACAATAACACCACCTACCATCTATCCACATTTACTATCATTGAAGACTCATGTGGATACGAAGATATAAAATGGTAATAGTCATATAATGGTTTTCAAAGAGAATATATTCGGAGAGTAAAGTCAAGATTTCATTACTGCTGAAAATGTAAATGAAATCCTTGAAAACGGTTGGCTATGCATCATAGTTGTAAATGTATATATGAGGTATGTTTCCATGAATTGATTTTCCAAAAGCTGATCTAATGGGAAAATTATGACTAAATGCATTTTATATTGTTGACAGACACATTTATGAAAATCAATTGAAGGAATTTTCTCATGAGCCATGATTTGGACTAGTTAGTCCTCATATCACATCAACAGACCTAAAAAAATAGAGCCATGAAAAAGGGATGAAATAGTGAACGGCTTGCTGAAAAAATTTGATCACAAGATTACAGATGACAGACTTTTCCTAATACCAACCATGCAGGGGTAATATTCTACGATTAAAGTATATCAATTATATTTTCACTTCTTTTATTACTTATTCCTTTTTGTGTTTTTAGGCAACATTGGTTACTAATTGCGGTGAACTTAGATACTCCGATGATTTATTTTCTGGATTCAAAGCAAGGATATCCATCAAACCGACCACACAAGATGGAGTTTGTGAATCTGTAAGACACTATATCTTACGTTTTAGGTCTAAACATCAAGTAATATAATTTATATTATCTTTTACTGAGGATTCTGTTATGATATGGCGGTGTATCATTATCGTCTAAAAAAGGAATGAGGACATGGGCTAAGCATAGGGAGGCGAGCAAGTACTACGTCTGGACAAATATCAGGGTATATATAATAAAATTTCACTATCCAAACACATCTCAACACAAGTTACTTATTCTCCTAATGATCAATTTTTTTGCAGTGTCCAAAACAAAAAAACGATAATGATTGTGGTTATTATGTTTGTAAATTTATGAAAGAGATCGTTTTTCATCAGAAAACAAGTATCCCTAAAGAGGAATTTTTAAAAACAACAACTACTTCATTTATGTTATTTATTAATTTTTTTTGCAGTACTACTCTGACTACTGAAAAATTCTCATACTCACAAGATGATATAGATGTGATCAGAAATGAGTGGGCCGCATACCTGATGGAATATTGTACACAAATACAATGAAGATCTGACTTGGGGACATGTACAATTTGTGGTCATTTTTGAGAGGGGTTAAGGGGATCAAAAGATGAAACATTGTTGTATGTAAATGTTCGTAGGAAAATTGTAATTGTTATTAAATAAAATAGCCTTTCTCTAATGATTCATTTTCCCATTTTAACAGATGATATGCACCAGAAACATGCATGAATGTTGAACCACAGGGTCTTTATTTTGTTTAAATTGAACACGATTTTAAGTGAAAACAACAACTGACCTACAGAAATACAAAACAATGCTTTCATATTGATTTTATATTTTATAAGAACGATACAAGAGTCCTTGGTGACGTGTATGAGTCAACCCCACCTCAATCCAAGGGACGGTGTGGCCGCTATTACTCAAAGGGTCTTTATTTTTTTAAAAATGGACACAATTTTAAGTGAAAACAATTACTGAGCTACGGAAATCCTACCAAAATCATTAGGATTGCATTTATATTTCATAAGAATGATACAAGGGTCCTTGGAGACGTGTACGAGTCAACCCTTCCTTAATCTGAGGAACGGTGTGGCCGCTAGCACTCAAAGGGTCTCTATTTTGTTCAAAATGGACATGATTTTAAGTGAAAACAACAACTGACCTAAGGAAATCTGAACAAACGCATTCAGATTGCATTGATATTTTATAAGAATGATCCAAGGGTCCTTGGAGACATGTAATAGTCAACCTTTCCTCAATTTGAGGCACGGTGTGGCCGCTATCACTCAAAGGGTCTCTCTTGTTTAAAATGCACACAATTTTAAGTGAAAACAAAAACTGACCTACGGAAATCCATCGAAACGCATTAGGATTGAATTGATATTTTATAAGAACGATCCAAGGGTCCTTGGTTATGTGGAAGATTCAATACCGCCTCAATATGAGGCACAGTGTGGCCGCTTTCACTCAAAGGGTCTCTATTTTGTTTAAAATGGACACGATTTTAAGTGAAAACAACAACTGACCTACAGAAATCCAACCAAACGCATTTGTATTGCATTGATCTTTTATAATAATGATCCAAGGGTCCTTGGTGATGTGTAAAAGTCAAACTCACCTCAATATGAGGTACGGTGTGGCCGCTATCACTCAAAGGGTCTCTCTTGTTTAAAATGGACACGATTTTAAGTGAAAACAACAACTGACCTACGGAAATCCAACCAAACGAATTAGGATTGAATTTATCTTTTATAATAACAATCCAAGGGTCCTTGGTGACAAGTACGAGTCAACCCCTCCTCAATACGAGGGACGGTGTGCTGCTAGCACTCAAAGGGTCTCTCTTGTTTAAAATGGACAAGATTTCAATTGAAAACAACAACTAACCTATGGAAATCCAACCAAACGCATTTGGATTGCCTAGATCTTTTATAAGAAATATCCAAGGGTCCTTGGTAACATTTAAGAGTCAACCCCGCCTCAATCCGAGGCACGTTGTGGCCGCTAGCACTCAAAGGTTCTCTCTTGTTTAAAATGGACACAATTTTAATTGAAAACAACAACCGACCTGTGGAAATCTGACCAAATGCATTCAGATTGCATTGATATTTTATAAGAATGATACAAGAATCCTTGGTGACGTGAAAAAGGCAACCCCACCTCAATCCAAGGCACGGTGTGGCCGATATCACTCAAAGGGTCTCTATTTTTTTAAATGGACACGATTTTAAGTGAAAATAACAACTGACCTACAGAAATCAAACCAAATGCTTTAATATTGCATTGATATTTTATAAGAACGATCTAGGGGTCCTTAGTGATGTGTATGAGTCAACCCCACCTCAATCGGAGTCACATTGTGGCCGATAGCACTCAAAGGGTCTCTCTTGTTTAAAATGGACACGATTTTAATTGAAAATGACAACTGACCTACGGAAAACTGACCAAACGCATTTGGATTGCATTTATATTTTATAAGAACGATACAAGGGTCCTTGGTGATGTGTAAAAGTCAACACCGCCTCAATCTAAGGCATAGTGTGGCTTCTATCACTCAAAGGGTCTCTATTTTGTTTAAAATGGACAAGATTTTAAGTGAAAACAACAACTGACCTACGGAAATCCAACCAAATGCATTTGGATTGCATTGATATTTTATAAGAACGATCCAAGGGTCCTTGGTGATGCGTAAGAGTCAACCCATCCTCAATCCGAGGCATAGTGTGACCGCTAGCACTCAAATGGTATCTCTTGTTTAAAGTGGACACGATTTTAATTGAAAACAACAACTGACCAACAAAAATCCCACCAAACGCATTTGGATTGCATCGATCATTTATAAGAATTATCTAAGGGTCCTTGGTGATGTGTACAAGGAAACCCTGCCTCAATCCGAGGCACAGTGTGGCCACTAGCACTCAAAGGGTATCTATTTTGTTTAAAATGGACACGATTTTAGTTGAAAACAACAACTGACCTATAGAAATCCGACCAAACACATTCGGATTTCATTGATATTTTATAATAACAATACAAGGGTCCTTGGTGACATGTAAGAGTAAACCCCGTCTCAATCCGAGGCATTGTGTGGCCGCAATCACTCAAAGGGTCTCTATTTTGTTTAAAATGGACATGATTTTAAGTGAAAACAACAACTGACCTATGGAAATCTAACAAAAAACATTCAGATTGCATTGATATTTTATAAGAATGATCCCAGGGTCCTTGGTGACATGTAAAAGTCAACCCCGCCTCAATCCAAGGCACGGTGTGGCCGCTAGCACTCAAAGGGTCTCTCTTGTTTAAAATGGACATGATTTTAAGTGAAAACAACAACTGACCTACGGAAATCTTACTAAACGCATTCAGATTACATTGATATTTTATAATAACGATCCAAGAGTCCTTGGTGATGTCTACGAGTCAGCCCTGCCTCAAACTGGGGCACGTTGTGGCCGCTATCACTCAAAGGGTCTCTATTTTGTTTAAAATGGACACGATTTTAATTGAAAACAACAACTGACCTACAGAAATCTGACCAAACACATTCGGATTGCATTGATCTTTTAAATGGGGGGTCATGGCATGTGATATATCTGGGGCCTCATATATATCAAGTCATGGTTGGCCTAGTATACTAGTGTGATTATGTGTTTGGGTCTATGATACTTATGGGCTTATATCTGGATGAAAATACTCCCATTTGGGAGGGTGGGTATGCTTATGGGTCTTATTCCTTAAATGAGAATACTCTCATAGGGGAGGGATGAGATGTATATAGGTATTATTACCCAAATGAGAATATGACCATAGAAGTGGGATGAGATTCTTATCGGGAATATTAACTAAATGAAAATAATCCCATAGGGGAGGGATGAGATGATTATATAGATTATGCCTCAAATGAGAATACACCCATATTGGAGGGTTGATATGCTTCTAGGGATTATTATTTGGATGATAATACTCCCATATGGTAAATAATATATGCTTCTTAGTATTATTCCCTAAATAAGTGTACTCCCATAGTATAGGGATGATATCTGTGTAAGTCTTATGCCTCGGAATTTGAAGAACACATATGGGTGGTCTGAGATACTGTTGACGGTATTCCCTGGATGAGAAAACTCCCAAAAGTGGATTTCCATGATGTAGTATAAATAAAACTCACATATTGGAGGTCAATGATAATTATGTATATAGTGGGGAGACCCCTATATATTATATGTTTTGTGTGGTTCCTATGATGTACTCAGATAAACCCTAACATTGGATGAAGTAGGTATGGTTGATCAAGCTTTAATACTTAAGAATCAATGTGCCTTGATGTAGATGGGGTAGGAGATGGTCAAAATATATTTTTATAATGTTGAAACGATCCTTGTGAAATGCTTGGTAAAAGTTCATCACTTGGAAAATTAATTTGGGTTTAATCATGGTCATGGATTTGAGGATCAATGATGATTTTTTTATTAGTTTTATTCCAGTTCTTTCTCAACTAGGTTGTGCATATTGCCTGATCATGAATGTACAATAGCTTATTGCAGGTTTAATATTGAGGGTTTATTAATGAGATTCATCCCCCCCCCCAAGTATGTGCACCATAGTATGTGAACAAACCTTATAACTTCTTTGAGGTTGAGAACATAATGCATAGTGGATAGAGAAAAGTCCAAAGATTTATGTATTGATAAAACACACCCATGTGGAGCCTTAGGATTGAACTGGAATGCCCCCTGGATACCCCCTACCCCCCCTTGGACAGCCACACCAAACCCTTGAACAGCCCCAAACCCCCTGAATTCTGAATTTATTTCTTTAAGTACTTGATTAACTTATAAATTATGTGTTAATGGTGTACGTGTATAATTGTTGTATGGGTATACTTGGTCTAATTTGCTTATGATTTATGAGTTAATTTTGTATGGGTATACTTGCTTTAATTGGCTTATTGAGATGCTGTTTTTTATGGTGTTCGGGTGTGCTGCTACAGATTTATCGGAGCAGCATAGAGGGAATTTATCAGCGCTCTTTTAGCGCTGATAAATCATGCTTTTATCAGCGCTAAAAAAGTGCTCATAAACTACACCTTTATCAGTGCTAAAGAATCACTGATAAAAGATAAGTTTATTAGCACTAATGGAGAGTTGATAAAACAATAATTTATGAGCGCTCTTTTAGTGATGATAAAGGTTTGTTTTATCAGTGCTCTCTTAGGGCTGATAAAAGGGTACCCCCTTTATCATCTCCAAGCTTTATAGCGCTTTTTTAGTGCTGTTAAAGCCCATTTTTAGCGCTGTTAATGCCTGTATTTGTAGTAGTGATGGAAAGGGTGGGATGGATTGCAGTTGGGTTGATTAGGTGGCAGGGTCTACTATCTATATTATATCGAACATCATCTAGTTCAATACTATTTAGAAAGATCCCACTATTAGAGTAGATAAATGACACTTTTAGAAGAGTACCGAAAGAATAATAGATCAAAGGTTGGAATGTCCGACTGTGAAAGAATAGTAGCCTATCTATGAATGCTATGGGTCACTTTTGGTAGTATTTTCTTTTCCTGTGGCCAAATCGACTGCAAACTCAGGGCCTTATATTATGAAAATATCAGTCAATTCAATCTTTTGTTTTAGAGATCTTGCTAAATCAATCGAGAGTAGAAATATCTGAATCGACTCGTCCGAAGCTGGTCTTGAAATAACATTCGACAGTGGATTGAGCTCCAAAGCATACGTTGGGGCTACCGAAGGTTGGGTGGCAGATGGTTGGTTTATAGGCATCCGTATAACAGAACTTGCCTTTCATCGGCAAGGGGATATAGGGGCAGTTCATATTTCCTTTCTCTTGTTTACATTGATCATTACTAGGTGGCCTGAGGTACTAATATATATTTTAGGTATAATATAGGTAATAGAGTATGCCCCATTGAGCTATGTGATACCCCAACTATTCACTCCGATATCGCTTTTATTCCATAGCTAAACCCCCAATCCAAGTCACACTACTAGTACCGGTTTAATTGGAACCACTCGACAGCCACCATGGAACCCTGAGGCATGATGTCGCTACGTACACCTACCATCACCCTACTATATAGAGATATATTTTGGTATAATATAGTTTATTTAGTAGAGGTATGTCCACCCAACTCCACTATTTATATTATACTGAGAACTGATGATATGAAGTTTCCAAACGACTCTACTACCTATATTACACCGACTACAGATTGGATTGTCAATGCCCAATACGGAACACTAGTGATTCTAATATTGGGAATCTGGGTTCCTTGTTCCAGTTCTCAGGAGATGCCAAATGAGCATCAGTTGAATTGATATCCTCCAGTTCAGCAACAAAACAATCTTGGGCCTCGACTCCAAAACATGTTTGTTCCACTCTACTCAACTCTTTTTTATTGGATAACACAACATCACCACATGTTTCCCAATAGCAGTTTATGCATTCCCAAGACCCAAATCAGATCATCCCTACAGAGTTTCCAACATCGCATAAGAGAATCCAGTCCCTCAATGCCACTAATATAGTCTATCTTATAGTTCATGTGGGATTGAACCTTGGCTGAGACTATTATAGTAGAGCATTGACTATTAGAGTAGAGTACTGAATATTAGATTAGTGTATCGAGTCGTATAGCCCAATGAAACCTCTTCTAATATCCTACTATATAGAATAATGTAATAATCTAATCAACACTATATGGTTTGATGGATTTAAACGAGTTGAATGATGTTTGAACCCCCATACTACCTAGCTTGATTCATTTTCCCCTTTTCGTAGAGTGTATTCTATCACTTCAGTATGCACTTTGAGGTTAAAAAGTTGTATGGACCTCTTATAAATAAAAGGTGATCATAAAAGTGTATATCTGACTTTTTTCTCAGGCAGTCCCAGCGGTGCAGGTAAGGTGCATTAGTCAAATATCCCCACCATCACAACACGGTTGATAATGAAAGGGTTCTCAAATGATCTCATCACGATGCAGATCATTCGAACACCAATTTCAGTCACCCCAGCACCCTTCACTTTTTTATTAATGACACATGCCAAACCCCCCTTAACAATTCCAATAGAGAACTCGTGCTTATTTTGTCCTCGTAACATGCTTTTAGATAATATTGGTAAACCTGTACTCTATATAGTTGGCCAATTCCGTGATCGATCCCACTATTGCTGATCCGAATTTTACCCTTGTTGTTCTCTTATGGATACCCCTGCCAACTGGTTTATATTAGCATGATCACATACCATCCCTTCTAAAACTGTACTAAACATTTGGAAAGGTTCCAAATGTACCTCTATATAGAAGAGTACCTGTTGCCTTTCCTCTAAAGTGCCGACTGGTGTGTGTCTAGATTGTGCTTGCTTTGAGATCGTGCTCCACTACTCCATCGTTAATTAAACCTTATGGTGAAGTTTACACCTTTCAAGCTCTTGACACACTATTAGATTACAGTTTAGGTACTCTTGTTATATAGTTGGAACAACCTGGCTCAAAGACTTGTTTCAATAACATCACCAATATATATCAGTACCAGCCCCCATACTATTCTCGACTGGATTCCCACTGCCACCGGTTGAAGTACTGACCCTTTCTACTCAGGCTGATAGCACCATGTACCTTCCAATGTACCACACGACTACAAATCCATATCATGCAATCCACCTCTTATGCCAACGCAGAGTCAATGTGACAGAATAGTGACCTAAAAAATATTTTCTCACACTCTTTCCACATCACATTGTACCTCATCTTCTTAGAGTGTTTCACTAACCATTATCTTTCATCTAGATATAAGAGATTTCTCATCAACCTTCTACTTGACCAGAAATTTCGTGCAATATATATTAGTACCACGACCTTCCTATGGTGTGCACAGATAGTATGGAGGCTGGTACTGATATATATTGACAGTGGTTCTTGATCGATGGTGTCACATACTGCTTATCATGCTGACTGCCAATATATATCAGTACCAGTCCAACTTCCCTCCCATACCCAATAGTACATTTGTATACAAGTATAAGACATCACTATAAATATCAGCCCCATGCACTAGAGAAGGTACTGGAAGTGTCTTAGGAACTATTTCAGGTTCTGGTTCATTAAGGTCAATATATATCAGTACCAATCACTAGGCAATTACTAATATCATAAATCGTGTATTCCCTGGTCAGTAATTCAACCTTATGGTACAGACAGTGTAACATCCTACAATGACATAGTTCATTAATTTCATCACTCGGTACATCAACCTTATGGCCCTGTATCACCAATGTTCAGCCTCATGCACTTCCTACCGAATCATCCTAAACTTGTGGATAGGGGTTGGTTCTGATATATATTGGTTCTTTTCTTTCAATGTTTGTGATGCATATTTTAATCTTATTGTTGGCCATCTGCTATCACGATAGCAGTAGTGATTTTTTTTCACATATTTTTCTCTCTCTTGTTTTTTAGGGGTTTAAAGTGTTGAATAATTAGAAAAGAACGGTATCCATGATCGACACATGGGGTGGGGATTTGAGAGTCAGCATGACTCTGAGAAGATATCTAATTGTGATCAATTGGGTCTCACTCGTAATAACAAATGACTTTATTAACATTATCTCATGTTACTGAAATCATGGATGATCTTATCAAGTTCAATGGTATATATATATATATATATATATTTTATGAATTTCAATTGCTATGTCATAATTATTTTTGGTCACCCCAAAGCTTCCATGGCAGAATATGTACCCCCATCTACCGAACAACAAATCCATGTACACAACCCCATGAAGAAACCAGAGTGGCATGCCCATGTAGACTTTTTCGAAACATCCTATACCAGAAAACATTACAAAAATATGTCATTTACACAAATAGAAAATGGAGCTACTGCCATGGACCTATATCCATAGTTTTAAAACCGTGGATATAGGCCTATTTTCCATGGCCTCTGGCCACGTTTTTCAGAACCGAGGAAATATCCATGGGATATTCCCACAATTTTATGGCCTATGGCCACGGTTTGTAAAATCGTGGTGATATACAAATTTTTTCGACACCCTATAGCCACAGTTTTCCAAAACAGTGGTTATAGGGTTCCCACGCTTCTGCGGGAACAAAAATTTCAGCCAAAAATTTGGCGGGAAGCCCTACTGCCACATTTTTTAGTCTATTCCCATAGTTTTTATTAATATATATATATATAATAATATATATATATACCCGAATTTTGGTTCGTTGTAGTGGTAAGTGCGCTAGATTTCCAATTTGAGTTGTAGGGATCAAAACCCGTCGGGGACATTTTTGATTTATGCTATTTCCACGGTTAAAATCGTGGCTATATGTCAACCACCACAATGTAAAATTTGGAGGCCTATTTCCACTATTTATAAAATCATGGAAATACGTAGCTATTTCCATGGTTAAAAATGTGGCAATAGGCCGGGACCTACTGCCACAACGATAGCGTCCATGGTTGTCCAAAATCGTGACCATAGCTAATGGCCATGGTTTTGGGGCCTATTTCCATAGTCTTGAACCGTGGAAATATCCCTTTTTCTAGCTGTGTTAGGGATATTCATTACTAGGTCTATAGATTTTTTTCATATTCAATCCCAAAGATCCATGATTTCTCTACCGGAGAGATACCTAGACCCTCCTTCAATTCCATTAATATAGTGTAGATGACCGAACCCATTACATTGAATCAACCAGTGGGTTTGAAGATCTAAAAAACCATCATCCAGTGGCTTATTCCACCTATTATCGACTTGAATTATCATGCCACCATCAAAAAATTAAATAGATTATCCTAGCCCGATTCTCAGCACTCTACCCTAATAGAGGACTTCTTTCAGGTTTTAAATAAGGTACTCATTCCATAGCAAGGTTATTCCATTCATTCCATAAACAACTCAATCAATGGGACTTGATTTTATTCCTAATGGAAGTTACCTGGAGCTGGTAGAAATGAATTACTTATGATAGAGAGAGATCACCCCTAACGGAGTCCATTCTACGAATAGTCACACGGTCAAGCCCATGTACTCTTCTAATATAGTGTTCCTAGAATTATGGATCTCTGCTCTATAAAGATTGTACAAGACAATCAGATGATCAGACGATGTTCAAATAATAATCTTCTTTTCTGATTGTCTGATGAGGTTATTCCGTTTTTTCTTTTTCACTTTCTTTCCACCCAAAATACAAGATTAAAACTAGCCTTTGACATTTCGCACCTGTAATCCTCCTCACCAACCTTATTTATGGAGGGTATCAAATGATCTCATGATGATGAGTCACCCAAATACTTAAAAAAGAATTTCAATATGAGAGAAACTAAATCAAGCTCAATTAAAACTCACTCTAAACAAATATCACTCAGGTATATGATTTCCAGCGGAAAGGTAGCACTATTCGCTTCGTTACCCTTGTACGCACAAATCTAGCTCATCACAACATTGTCGAGTTCAGTTACTTGGTATATATATTGGAACAACTTAGCGCATGAAGTCCCATATGTTGTCTTATCCTTTCCTCACCTATTTACCTCATAACGAGATCTGAATTAGATTTAATTGGATCTAATGTCTGAGCATCTACCACATTCCCTCAGATTACAAATAGGTACTCTTATATATAGTCCTAGACCCGCTACACCCACAAAGTAGGATCATGATTTTTCTACTAGAGATAGAGGAGAGCTAACTCTTACTATTTGATCGACCATGCTGAAATAAAGATCTCATCAGAGAACTTGTAGTAACCCTTTGAAATCGTCTTAGCCCTGAATGTTATCTCGATAGTGAATCTGGTATACCCCAATTTTATTGAATTAGTCAAGGCTTTTCACCTTATGTGATTTGGGATCATCAGATCGGATCTATTGGAGATATCCTGCTTTGAAGGATGCACGGGGCAACAACTAAGATCAAAAGAGAAATCAACTAAAATACCTAGTAAAGGGTGAATCTTCTTACTAAGCTTTCAGGAAATTCAGCACTATTCTCAGAATGCAATGAGCTTGACACACCTAAGCTAATTCTTTCAGCCTGATTGAGTACAAAAACATAGTGATTAAAGTATATGCCTAAGGATCACAACTAAATACATAGAGATAGATATTATATTCAAATAGTTGACTCCCCTCTCTATTCATCAATTTTGTGTAAGTTAAGCTTCTCGATCCTCCTCCCCCCACTGAGCCAATGAGATCCAATCAGGCATAAAATCCTGAATTCATGAATTCAAGGACATGGGATACCAATCTGCCCTAATTCTCCTCCTAGCGGGGGATACTCACTCATTTAGTCATTAACCTCCTCAACAGGCCAATAGATATAAAGTTAGTTCTTCTACTTGACTGTAATAGTCTTACTTCTTTCATAAAGTGCTTAGAAAACATCTATGACATAAGTGGTTGAGAACTAACTAGGAGAAGAAAGATAGGAAATACAGTCCTATTCCGGGTACTTATATATATAGTGGACATGATGTGTCCACTAATAATGGAATCTTTCTCTCATATCCCTTAGTAGTTGAGGACAAAAAATATGGGGTTTCCTAAATGAGAACACTTCAAATTGAACTACTAGGAGTGGAATATGTCTTGAGGACAAAATGATGGGGGTGGAATTTATATGCAAAATACACCACACAACATTTATGCAATTCAGCTAGAAGTTGTGTGAACGAAGGAAAATAATGGTCGATCAGCCGGGTTTTTGTCACTATTAGACGATATATTATTTATTGTTATATTTTTTGCATATATAATGACTATACGAGACTATAATCTAGTTAGACAATCTTCCAATAATCTTATTCTTGTCTGATTGTTTGATCCTTTGATAAAATAGAGAACGGATGAGTTAGGGTATTACATACCCCCAACCAAGTAGTCGTGATGGCGATTAAAAGAAGAGTATCATTTCTCAACCATCCGAAAAAAGGGAGGGTAAGATATATGGTAATTTACCCTATATATTTATCTCTCTTCTATCTCTAGGGTTATTGAACTATTAGATATTCCAATAAAAGAAAAATGATATTGGGATCGTTATAACCTAAAAGAATCTATTATTTTTAATAAGACTCGAAGATGCGAGTCTCAATTCACTCTCTTTTCTCAAAGCATTGATTCCTCACCCTTTACTTTAGAAAGGGTCAGATCTTTGAACCTCACCTAAGCACCCTATAGCCAGTTACCATCACCCATCAATAAGCTCTTTTGGGAGAGTAATAGGGACAGAAGGAATCAATTGAGTATCAAGGAGGCTTAACAAACTCCTAATACCATAGAGATAGGGCTTATTAGAAGAGTGATTCATTTGACCACTATAGATATAGATGTGATTGGACTAGTTTCTTTCATTTATAAATTCATGACCATTTACAATGGTGATACTTATATATCAGTGGTTTAGAACATACTACTAATTAATGTCCTCCCTCTTTAGTTTCAAACCAATGTCATTCTGTTACTGTACATCTATCGCTTTGTGTTTCCTAGACCGCTCATAACAGGTGAGAAGAATAACTGAAACGGATGGTCCAGGCCCTCCTAGGTGAGAACCTGGATGTCCTAGGAACTGAATCAAGAGTTCCCTACCTTCATAAGGCCTTATTCCTTTTTAATACATCTATTAAAGAATACTCGTATTCTCTTCCCATCCAACTTCACGCCAAATCGGTATCTGACAAAATGAGAATTCCATGTCTGACCAGCTTTAAGGTTAGAATTTGACCCTAATCATGTGTTACCGAAAGCTAAACTAGTTTCTAACAAAATTCCTTATTTATACTCAATAAAAATCTTCTTAGTAATTCAGTGATTTCATGCATTAATAAAAGGTGAGGTTATTTTAAATCACTAGCCAGTGAGTGAGTGGGGTAGTGACCCATAGGACTAATGGGGCACGAACGGTCAAACAAGAGGTAGGAATATCACAAAAGGGCATACTCTAGGCTGGGGAAGAAAAGATTCTAAAGAAGAAACTACTGCAATACCACTTAGTTATCTTACAGGAAAATCGAAGTGATCCATAGGACTAATGGAGCACAATCAAGAGGGAAGAAAGATTATCAGTATAAAATAGTTGAATAATAAAATAGTCCATTCTAAAAGAGATGTAATAATACAATGCCGCTAGATGGGTAATATTCCTATATAGTTTTAGCCACCCCCTTCATGTCCTATTGTTAGTATTTTGTATGTTCCTTTCAGACAGAGGGAACAACCCCTGTTGAGCTGAGTGAATCCATGGTCTACCAAGTAGCATGTTAAAGGCTGATGTGATATCCCTAAATTGATACTTCTATATATTGATTGAAGGAGGATTTTGAGAGAATCTTTATGAGTTCCATTATCAGTAATCTACTAATTGTGATCGTCATTAAGGTTTTCCTTATGTGAGTCTGATCTATAGGTAGTTTTTCAAGTCTCTCCATTTGGAAAATAGGTGGAACAACATTTAGGCCTTACCAGGTTGGGACATTCAGTGACGACCTGGTCTTCACCTAATTGTGGAAGAGGGGTGAGTATCAACTCTCTCTCACCCCTTTATTCAGCTTGTTCATATTCATCGATTCAGGATTGGTTTTCCCACATACATGAAGAGAATAAAAGAAGATACCTGATATTAAGTTGTCATGGCGAGAAGGACACAAGTGGAAGCAACATGGTCATTCATTTGACTCCACCGGTCCATGCTTGCTATCATGCTGCTCATTCTTTATCCTTATTAGTGTATAATATAGTTAGTAGGGCAGGTTTTACATACTTTTGTCCTCCAACCTTGTACTCTCACCATATGAAAGAAATACTATAACCGCTAAGTCAAGTAGGTCAATCTGAGTCAAGTCACAGAAATAGGTACTCTTATATAACCATATATAAGATTGCAGGAGAAAGTCGTGCAACCAGAGTTCCCCTTACTAGACAAGGGGGTAGAGCACTAAGAAAGAGAAATCATTATCACTATATGAAATGAGGCAACACCTAGCATGCTAAGATCAACCTTTTTGAGAACGTGGAGGTCTTCTATATTAATATAAGTGGATTCTGATTCATGCTCTGCTGCATTGGATTTTCACTCCATGCTCTCCACCATAACAAAATGTTTCCACTATATCTCAAGATAAGTCAAAGGTATGAAGTAACTCGACTGATAAGTTAGGTTATTTAGATATTAGTATTTAATACTTATATAAAAGGGTTCTAAAGGGTTATGAGATGGTTTGAACTATTAAATATTAGAGTAGAGTACTTATTATGGCACCCCTACTACTCTTATTGATTGGGTACCACTTTCCACTCCATCAGTGGTTGTCTTGATGGTTCAGTGTAGGTGGGTTGTAAGGGTAGTGCGATCCAAAATTATTTGTGAGCTGGGGGTGATACGATCCCCATGGATGAAGAGTCCCCCAACCACTTGAAGGTGAAAGAGGGGAGCATAATGTGGTTTAGAGTGTATGGAAGATGGAATGAAAACTACCAAAAATGCTATGATTCTCGTGTCACCAATATGTCAAAGGGTTCAAGTTCATTTTTCTATTATGTGGTACACCTTTGGCCCATAACATCGCCATAGAAAGTCGCTTAGCATCATGTGTATAGTGGTAGTCCCCAAGAGGTTTCTAATAAGAGTTGTGTGTTGGGCCTACTACCTATATTATACCAATAATAAATAAACCATTACAAGTAATCTTCTAATAGTGCCACACATGACTTCTAGTTCATCCACTCAAGAGAAATTCCACAGGTTGACTCTCTCTATTCATGATGTGGGAGAAGGAATAATAGAGTAGAGTACTGAATGCACTCCTTGGTGGTTGCGCTATGATTTAAATGGCGTATTCAACTACTAGGGAATGTTTGGAATAGAGAAATTACCATCTGACAACACTAACTACTATCATGATTATGGAATAAGAAGAGAGAGAACTAGACCATGATATATAAAATGAGCTACAAATAAGACATCAACAATCACAACTACAACACGTGACAAACACACCTTACTGATCGAGTGGCATTGGTGGTCTAGTTGAAATGCCTTCACCCCCCCCCCGCTTCGGTGAAAAGTTTCATCAATGAATATCAAATGGAATCGAATGAAAGAAACCAGATTGGACGTGTTTCTAGTTCATTTCTTGTTTAGTGGTTCAATTCCGCAGGCAAGGAAGCAAGTCAGAAACCTTGTATTGGTGTATGGGTTTCGAATCAAGAATCCATTTCAACACATTGTTCCAGGAGATATCATTTATAGTTTAGCATGATTTGAATTGACCTTCCAGAGTTCCATCTATACTCAATTGGAAGTTCAATGCATAGGCTTGGTACACATTGATATTGTGGGGCTGCACCCCCATTTCCATTATTTTACCTCCACCACTGAATGGTCTAGGATACTCAAAACGTTTCGAGGTGTACATCGCATGATCAGATGGTTACGATTGGTAATGTCATCTCTGCATATTTTCTTCGGAGCATCCAGAATTCCACCTTTTGGATCTGAAGCACCATATTTCTTTATAGGAAGTTCGTTCGCAGTTCAACACTACCACTTGAGTACACTCTATCATTTTTCTACTAATAAGACTATCGATCACAACCAACCCCATGACACCCTTGTTTGATGGATCCACCCACCAATGATGATTTTGAATACGGACATGGGAGATCAACTAACTTCTTGATCGCATCCCAACCCCGTTATAGAATCTTTATGAATCACATCCTCCAATTCACTCTCATCTCAATGCCAGATTCCAATCATTCTTCAAAGTTTAATCATTGAACACTTGCAGTTGTGGTATGATGAACCCCCTTCCACAATGAAAATATGATCTCAAATGTTTCTAAAAGATATTACACCTTACCGAATATGGTGATCTAGCCGAGTTCTAAACCCTTATATATTCAGTAGAATCCCTTTAGGGAGGGTCAAGATTGAGAAAGAAGAAAAGCGCATATGGAGATGAATCTATTATATGCGGCGTAGGGTAGGCTTTTTGGATAGATTGACTGGATTAAGCCGATGAACTAACATCTCACACTAACAAGCTAATTCAAACTATTCCTAACTAGATTTGAAGAGGAAAATCACCACATGGCATCTTTAGAAAGGGAATCCTATATCTGGAAAGAAATGGCAATTCGGCTACTCGAAGAAGAGAAGAAAGAGTTCACTCGACCCATAGGAACTGGGAGGTTCAAAATTGATCTTAGTTTTAGTGCACAATATGTTCTTAGCCAAGTAAAACTGACCTTTAGGTTAGGGATCAGAGTTCCATACTGCTCGACCGATTGGGTAGGGAGGTCTTCCCACTTCCTCTTACAATTCATTAAAGGGTACTAAGAAGAATCGAGGAAAGGAGAAGACATGTACACTTCTATATAGTACTTCTCTTGAGAATGAACCTCTTAAGGTGAGCCTGTATACTAATGTTGAAGAAAGATAAGATATACACTAGGAGTCTTAAGAGCCGATATTTTCTAAGCTTGGAAGATGCATCTACTAAAGTAGCAAGTATTGGAGTTTCAAACTGAGATTTGAATTTTTAGTAAAAATGGGTTTACCTAAAAGCTAGTACTGATATATATTTCCTGTCGAAAATGGGATTGATTCCACTCCCTTACTATTATGTACGTTCCTCTTATCTATTGTCGATTCCGAACACCAGGAGGAGCCGACTAAAGCTAAAAGAAGAGTTGGAGATTGGCAATGCAGTTGATCTTCTTGAAGCTGAGAGAGATGCTGGCCTGGTACTGATATATATTAGAAGATGATTACCCTGTATTGGAAATAAATAACCTTCAATAATAAAGATTCAGATCTAATTATATTATACCGACTAGTCAAGTAAGAATACTAAAAGTTTCAAGCCAACAAAGTCTGATAGTGTGTCAGTTAAAACTAAAATCCACAAACTAGCTACTTTTTCTAAACCTGGGAGGTGATACTAAATATATAAGGGTTTAGAACTCAGCTACCCCACCCTAGTAAGCTTGGTTGAGAAAGGTGATACTTATATATCAGGGGTTTAGAACTCGGAAACTTCACCTTATTCAGTAAAGGGATAGATATTTTAGAACCTTTTAGGGAGAGTCAGGTAGGATAGAGAGCTAGCGAGATAATCAGATATGCTATGATCTGTCTAGTAATGGGACTCCAATGGAATTCCATGGAATAGGAATCTAGTGTATCCAGGCACCTGGTACCAATGGGCCGGTATGTGCTCCTATTACACTGGTGGTGCGCACGCAATACAATAACAATTCGTTTTCTCAACTCAAAAAGACCAACACCAAGACAGTAGTTGTGAAGGCTGGGAATGTCAATATGGATTGACGGAAGGATTAATACTCTACTCCAATAGTCCAATATCAATACACTTGTAATAGTGAGTAATCTACTCTAATAGTTCCGTTGATGACCATGCATCTCAGAAACCATGCCAATAGCTGGTGGTCTATTAAACCACTATAACACCGGTTGGTGTTCCGGTACCAATATGGCCTATTGCGCCATCAACCCACTACAATGTCTAGACTTCCAGATGCAAAAAAAATATAAGGTGTTCTGTGGTGAAACTAGTTGGAGTATTGGAGTAGAGTATGGAATATATAAGTACTAGTGAAATGGATGGGGTGGTATGAGAATGGGTTAGTGGACTATCATAGAGATGGAATGGTGGTGAACCACTATATTGATCTACTTTTTATGCTAGAATACCTAGTGTTTGGAACCATACATCTCGGAAAAAACATCAGAGGTGCAGTCTTGATGGAACTGTGCCAAACATTCTGTCATTGTTACTATCAAAAAGGTTGATGGTCAACTACTGAGGTCATGTCTTGATCTCATACATCCTTATCTCAGTTATGGGAATATGTTTAGGGGGTTCAGGGATAGGTGGTTTGGTGTGCTGTGTTTGGGATCCATTGGACTCTTGCTTTCCAACTTCTTTGAGGAGGCAAGGACTTAGGTACCCTTCTAATAGTGAGTAATCTACTCTATTAGTGACCCACTTTACAATATATATCAGTACCATTTCTAGTAGAAAAGTCGACCCACATTTTTCTCTTTGTGGTAGATGCGACTATTAGATTAGAGTATGGACAGTTGTTGTTGTATTGGTAGTTCAACAATGGTTGGATTGAGTTGGAAGCTCACCTATTCAAAACTATTAGAGTAGGGTACACCTAGTTCCCATTGGTAATGATGGTGTTGCATTAGTGTTCAACCCCCCCGTGTGTGAGATTGGGTGGTGTGGTACACTTCATGGTTGATGGACAACTGAGGGGTTTTAAACCACACGATGAGTATGGTAGAGTATTGAAAGTAGCTCTGAGTAGTTAGCTAGAAAAGAGAAATCGAACAGGACATACCTGGGTAGCAGTGTATAGGTTTATGACCATTCGAGCAATTCGTTGACCACCTTCTAGCTCCACCAAATTTCAAAGAGGTGAAATTCAACAAATGTGACCGGTCATTATAACAATCCCTTATAAAATGAATACCAGTTATAAGGACCTATTATAAGGGCTCATATGGGAAAAATCACGAGTTTCCAGTGTGCCAAAGATAGCTCGTGACTTAGTCTGCTCACCCAGCTCCTGTTTTTTGGTCGGGGAGAGATGGGAGCCTATGGTACCAACCTGTTATGCTACTACTACTACACCATTTCTACATGAAGGAAGGAAAGGCCAATCGGCCTGATCCGCATGAAGAGAGTATGGATTTCAGTGGTAGTAGGCCTAACAATGTCAAGAGGGGACGAGAATCCTTCCTCGTGTACTTATTTTTCATCTCCTACTTTTGGTGCCAGTATGCCTAATCTTGATGAATCTAAATAGTTTTTTTGTGCTTTAGGAACCTCTTCCATTTTTCATCAGCTTTCGAATCAGTATATGATCCAGGTACCTCTTCCATTTCGCCTGTAGTCCCTAGTAGTGGTTTCCAAATAGGTTTCATTTTTCAAAAAATATATCACTGTAGGATTTTTATTAATGATCAAGAATCACCCCTATCTCTATGATATTTGACTTTTATTTTTACAAATTATGGGGTTAACTATGACAAGATTGGATACTATAAATAAGGAAATAAAAGCAAACAAAATAAAGAGATTGAGGACTATGGTAGGGGCAAAGCTGACTTTCTAGAAATAGAAGCTTCAAGTCTCATAAGTCAATACAGGTGAAGAGGCACATATAGACTCTCATGAAAGTCGGTACGCTACTCTAATAGTGAATGAAAGTGCTATACTTTAAGAAAGGAAGAGGTAAATGGACACTGGAGTCATGATTCATTGGCGGGGGCAGATTGAGAATGCCTTGAAGCTACTTTCCATCTTCCCTTTCTCAGTAATATACTGTAATTGTGTTGGATATATTGGAATACCAAATCACCACCATAGGTTGATGTACCGAGAATCACCATAGGTTGATGTACTAAAAGTTCTGTGAAGTCAATGAAGTCATGGGGTCACACCATAGGTTGAAGTACCGAGAGGTATATGGATAGGCTTGTGCATTGCAATCATTTATAGAAATCCCAGAAAATGAGGTTTTCAGGCTAACTAGTTCTGTAGGCTTTCTTAGTATACCCTTTTTGAATCCCCTAAGAGGCCATGGGGCCACGACAGATGGATATTGGGTCATGGGGTATGGGAAGGAATGAGGATCTTATGTGCAAGTCACAATAAAAATAAAATGGAAAATGCAACCATGAAATCCAATAGCCCACCAGGAACATGATTGGTGACTCGGGACCACATCGAACTACATAGTCAAATCACGAGGGTGATCCTGGCTCAGAAGGAATGCTAGTGATATACTTAACACATGAAAGTCGAACATTCGTTGAACCAATAGATTATTCATACTAATCAGAGGTTTGTCCTGGCCAGAATACTCACCATGTCATCACTGGGATATATGAAGTATCCCACTAAGTGCCTGGGACAATGGGGACAGAAGCAGGAACATGACCTGGAACACGTTGGGTGAACGAGTGCGTAATGTGTGGGCTTGAGCGCATCTACCGAACAGTGCGAGAGTTAGAAAAAAATCAATAAATAATTTTTCATTATTTGAGGAGCCTATGTTGAATTAGGTAGTTGGTCAGTGAATAGCGGGCCAAGAAATTGATGCATTACTAGTCTTGTCAAATGAGCAGCCACACTGGGAATGAGAAGGACAGACTCCGGTTTGTGGAGGAAGTAGTGGGGAATATTGTAATGTGGTTAGACAACCGATCCAAAAATATAGAATGAGTGAATTGATGGGAGAGATACGCTTGTAAATCTTGTTCAATCGACTGGGGAGATAGCGATCATGACAGAACTAGGTTTGAAGGCCTGACCAACACTGTGCCAGCAGCCGTGGTAAAACTGCGGGGGGGGGGGGGGAGTGTTCTATGGAATGACTAGGCATCAAGGGAAAGTGGGTGGTGGTCGAGTGGTGGGATTGTTTATTGCCTCACTAGCTAGCCTAGGTACAACACCAGTGCCACTAATGTCACTCGAGTAGAGTGAAATGTCTCAATGGGAAGGGGTCAAATCCAGAGATTGAAGATGGAACTCCGATGAAGCGAAGGCAACTATATTGGACAACACATACGCTAATTGATTGTGACAACAAGGGGAGAAAACAAGATTAGATACCCCATTAGTCCTAGTAGTAAACAATGAGTGTCAGCCCTCTTGATGGGGCTCGAGCATGCTTGGAACACTTCTCCTAAGAAGTATGGTCAGACCAAAACTCAAAGGAATTGACGGGGTTCAGATAAAGCGGTGGAGAATGTGGTTTAATTTGATACAATGCACATCTCCTTACTCGCCCAAGTAGGAACGATTTCCCCTTAGTAGAAACAGAAGTAATGGGGCATGTGGGGTACTATCTACTTCAGACTCATGTTCACACCGGTGCTGCATGGCTGTCGTTAGAGCGTCTTGTGAGATAGAAATGGGTCATCAGATAATGAGATCAATCCTACCTAGTATAGTGTAGCTAATACATTCCAGTCATTCCAATGTCTCTATACAATAGTACAAATATATAATGTTTAGCGTCTAAAACTAGTACTAATATATATTGTCACGTCCATCCACTCTTTCATGGCATAGGGGGTTCATGGTACTTGCCTTGTACACCTTTGAAGCTGTGCGCTCAGTACTCTACTCTAATAGTCTTTTCTGCATCAGTACTCTACTCTAATAGTGTTGGTATGATACAGAATCAATTGAGTAGAAGAGGAGTTGGTGGTGGACTTTATATGTTAGAATACACAACCTTCAAGAAATAGTGGAATGAACAGGAATATATGGCCTATTCATGGAGTTGTGGATGAGTTGATTTGGCACTTTGGTGGGGGGGGGGGCTGAGTCATGGGTTGGCGTGCTAATCACTCTAAACTGCCACTCGAAAAGATGTAGGTTGTGGGATGAAGTCAAGTCTACATGGCCCAATGGTTGGGGAAACACATGTGCTACTAGTAGTGGTCCATGACAATGGAAAGCCTGACAGAATGGCTAAGCCTACCCGGTTCGAAGGCAAAGAGGATACCACAATCAATCATTAAGATTGTTCTCTGCAATCAGGAACATGAAGTTGGAATTGCTTATGATCACATATTAACATGCCGCATAGAATTTGTACCATGGCCCAGTATACACTGCCCGTCCCACCCGTTTCCTGGTCGTAGCCTGACACATCGATTTGCAACTTCATCCCCTAGATTGATTCATGGTTCCATTAGTTCCTTATCCCAATAAGTGACTCGCAAAGGATAGTGGGTGTTCAGCCAATGCGTGTACATTGTGGTTCTCATGGTCAAGTTCGATTCATACTATTGCCATGCCCTTTTTCCCATGGGGTGAAGTCGTAATAATGTAGCCATAGAGGAAACTGTGGCTGGATTGGGTTGACTATACTACTATGATGCCAGGGATCGGTGCTATATGGGGCATCCATGCATCTGTATATTTGGAACATCAGTTCAAAAATTGTGGTGTGGCATCCTAACCCATCCTAAAGGACTGCTACTTATATTTTATATTATACACAAGGGTTTATAACTTGACCCTTTCAAAAGAAAGGTTCTACTTATATATCAAGGGTTTAGAACTTGGCTACTTCACCCTATTCATTATTTAGTGCTACTGAATATATAATGGCTTAGAACCTTGTACTTATATATATTTGTGGTTCAACTGTGTACAGCTCGACATCGCGTCAAGGAACCTCTATGATGGCATGAGGCGTTTGCACCACTCAGACCTCCCCAGTTTGAAACATAATGTTGAAGTACCATGAGGCCAATGGTGTTCCACGATTGAAGCATTCATTCAACCTTGAGGCCCACTACTTCAAAAGGGTACGTACCAGAAGGAAAACTGACCTTGAATTGAAGCTAGCTAGATGGGAACAACCCACTAATGGGTGAAAGATATTTGACTTTGAAAATGAAACCTGAGGTATTAATGGTTTGGAACGATCTACCTAGATAGCCCAATCCCTCATGGGATGCTACTCAATTCATAGTGGTTTAAGTCGAATGAGAGAATTAGGGCCATTATATACTGAGTTGTTTGGGAGACATGGTGTTGGAGCCAATCACACGGGAATGAGGCGTATGGGGTTCGATCGATGTATTCATCTAGGTGCATGTAAATGGGTTGAAGCATCCTTCATTCATCCATCCACTATCTTTCTGAATGTGACTAATTTTTTGCATTCATATCTTATATGTAGCAATACCCTGTTCCCCATAACAAGACAAAGGGTGACTTTTTGTCCATGAGTGGCTCAATATTGAGGTACGCCACCACCAATACCACAACATACTTCCCTATTTTTATTCTATGGTACTTTTATATTATAGTTATAGAAGAGTACCAGATCAATGACTACCCAATCACAATAGATGAAATGGAAATGGTCACATGGATGACTGATGGGGCTACTAGTGCACCGGTTCATATACGAAAGTTTAGAGGGTTAGGATGGTTTTGGGGGATGAAGTGGAGAACATTATATGTGGACTTTATATGCTGAATTTCTATAAAGTCCTATAAAGGATGTCAAAATGGTGACATTAGTAGGGTCCTGATAATTGTGAACCTACTTACGGAACTCATCTATTTGCTGACCTTTCAGTGTTCCGACCATGATCCAATTGTCAATTTGACCTCAACTCGTACTATTATGAGAGTGAAGAGGTATTTCAACTACTCTAATCTCTCTTTCTAGGATGCGCACATGACTAACATATCAATGATAGTGGGCAGACATCCCCTTGGCTGCCAGTTATGTAATGACCTGAAATTTTGAATAAATTATGTTCCTAAATTTGTGTGTTATTTTATTTTATACTCAAAAAAACTATTTCATTTAATAAAATGAGACCATTGGGTTTTGACAGTTATATGACCGTTGGTCAGTATGACCGTTGGAAACTAAATGTTACGATTATTGTCTATAAATACAAGTGCTCTTGATTAATTAATATAGAAAGAAGATTCGATGGCCCCATCTAGTAGTCTCAGGCCGATCGAAGCCCATGTGACAGAACTTGGGAAGGAGGTTTCACCTTTGGGCTTTTCTCTGGACCAAACTTAAGCCGAACTTCATCATGTGAAGCTGGAATAGAATTTCCTTTGTGAGAAGTTCAAGATGATAGAAATCACTACTAAGGCAATGTTGGCTGAGCCACCCCAAGATTCTATCACCCTAGAACACCTTACTCTTAGGTCCTATGATGGTTTTATAAGGGGATATTTAACGAGACCGTAACTGCCTTGTGTAATCCATTAATTTAAATAAAAATTGTGATTTATTCTTATGGTGATGTTTGTGAATTTTCTAATGTCCAGATAATTATACAATGCATATTTTTGATGAATTTTAGAAAAAAGATATTTTAAAAATATTTATGTAAACCTTAAATAATTAAAAATGTGTAATGATTTTCAAAAAATGGTCTTCTACTTTTGTGTTCAGTATGAAATTTAGAATCTAATAAGATCAACTTAATTTTTGATGAATAGTAAATTATGAATAGTTATTTTATGCTTATGATCAGTAATGTGACCAAATGGATTACGTAACTTCACTTGAGAAAGTATTAATATAATTTAGGCACCTTGATTAAGTAATGTGATTCAATAAAATAAATAAATAGCTGTTTCAGAAAATATTGGCTAAGTAATAGTTATTTTGGGTGAATAGTTTTTTTAATTTAAAAATTAAATTAAAAATATTTAGAAATATATTTTCATAAAATGGATTTATTTTTGAAATCAGAGCATCGATATTTGATTAAGGTTAATTTTTGGGATTTTTCTAAAATGGTTGAATTTTCATTGAATAGTGTTTTATTTAAAAATTAAATTAAAAATATTTAAAAAATTATTTTCATAAAATGGAGTTCATTTTATAAATCTGAGCATCGATATTTGGTTAAGCTGAATTTTTGGGATTTTTCTGGGAAAGTTGAATTTTCGGTGAATAGTGAAATTACAGTTTTTGAGTTTCAGGTGTTTAATGACATCATTATGGATGTAATAATTATTCAATAATTCTTGCCGAATTATGAATAGTAAGATAAGGTATGAGGTGTCCCAAGTGGCCAATACCATGGGCAAATACCACGGGAAAGCTCATGGTTTTTCCAATACCACCAATGAGGTGTCCCTTGGCCATTAATCCCTTGTCCCCTCACATCCCCAATTAATACCAAGCCATTCTCTCATCCTTTCCATTAAAAAATCATCCTAGACGAATTTTTGGTCTCCTTACCTCCAAATGAGTCCTCCTAAAGTTCCCTCAATACTCCCAAGGTCCCAAACTTCAATATTTTGAAGTTACTCTTCAAGGTAAGGGATCTTACCTCTCACTTTCTTTTCAAGTACTCTCATTTATGTCATTTCTTTTAAGACCCATGTTCTTATGTTGGGGGTGTTCTTTAATAATCATATTACTTTCCTTTTCATGTTTATATTATGAGAGACCCCCTCTTTCTCTCATCATTTCATTTTATGAATGTTTAAGTGGCGTCGTTAGGCTGCCGAATTTTTGTAAGGGATTCTTTCACTCTTCCCATTTTCAAAGTTCTATTTTCATGTCAAGTCTTTCAAGTTCCTTTTTCCCATTTTGTGGATATTATATATATATTCATAATACTATACATTTATTTTCACATTATTAGTGACCCTATTTAATCTCATTAATTCATTTTTTGATGTTTTAAGTGACGTCGTTAGGCTGTCGATTTTTTCTTAAGAGAAATCTTATTTTTTTCTTCCTTTCATGTTTTTCATTTCATATGGTATGTCCTTGAAATTTCATTAACATGTTATTATATCCTTTATATTATGTCCCTATACTATTTTATGGATCATATATGAGTGGGTGACCCATCTCCCCTCTCTTTTCAATGTTTTCTAAAACCCTGCAACATAGTCGTTATGCTGCTGAATTTTCGTCTCAAAATGTCGCTCTCTTTTTCTCAAATTCTTTTATTTTTTATGTCAATATTCAAAACACTTTATTCTACAGGGGTATTAAAATATATATAAAAAATTTCTATTTTAAATTCTTGTATTTACATACATGAGACCCGCTTTCCTTTTACGTGGGTTTAAAGTGACATAAAGATCACGTCTTTAATGCAGTTTTTAAAATGTTATGACTATGAAATGAAACCCATTTATTTTATGCTATATGGGTTATTTATGAAATTATTGATGATGATATATGTGGCTCACATTATAATAAAGAAAAATTAAGGGCGCGCCATGATAGCGCTTCAATGCAATGGTTAAAGACTTAATCTCTAGATATGCCCATTTTAACGATACCTCAGTGAATAACCTTGGTAATTTTTTAATGACACCTTGGGGATGGAACTTGGTGATATGAAAATGATTGTATATATTAAATGTTGTAGCCATATATTCAAGTTATGTTCCATGTTATTTTCTTTATGATATGAATATTCTTCCATTTCTCATGTCTTCATGTTTTTATTCTAGTTCTTATTGATATCACAAGTACGCTAACTCCGTTGTTTACCCTTACTGGGCCTTCTGCTCACCCTTTCCTTTGATGTCTGTCTCTAGGATATGATATGAAGTAAATGTACATAGTATGAACCTTTTATGAAGCCTTAAAAGTGGTTTAGAAGAATGTTTATATTGTTTTCAAGTATTATGTTCCTAATTTCCAAGACACTAGACTTTAAAGATCCCTTATCTGTAAAATGTAATGAAATGTTATGTAATAAAAGGGTGGGATTCTATAGTTGGTATAAAAGGATAGTTTAGTTATTTATGGAAATTAGGATATGAAAAATTTAGGAAGAACCCTATAAAAAAATTTTAATATTGGAAATCTTCTTGGTATTTTGGTGAGTATTGAGTAAGTGGTTTATCAAGAAAATACATCCCTGTCTGGATACGAGCAGGTAGAGGTGGCTCTAGAAGATATGTACATAGGGTAAAACCTGAAAACACCTCTTTTAGCTAGACTCGAATGGGAACTGGTACATGTCAACAGGCCTTTCTGCACTCTTGGTTTTGACACTCCCGGGGGGATATGTTTGGTTAATCGCAAGCTTTTTATGAATCATTATGAAGGAATTATAGAAAAATGTAATTTTCTAAGCATGAAGTTTTAAGACCTAAAATATTTTTTATTTAAAATATTCTTAAATGAAATAAGTCTCTCACGAAGGATTTATTCTTTTAGAATATGTCCCCATCATCAAGGAATATGTCGACGTATTTCCTGAGGAGTTACCCGGACCTCCCCCAGAAAGAGAGGTAGAGTTCTCCATTGAACTCGTACCTGGATCTCATCCAATGTCAAAGACCCCCTATAGGATGGAAAATGTGGAGCTATTGGAATTAAAGAAACCACTCCAAGATCTATTGAAGAATGGGCTTATCCGACCATGTGTGTCTCCTTGGGTAGCACCAGATCTCTTTGTGAAGAAGAAGGATGGATCAGTGTAGATATGCATTGATTATAGAGAACTGAATGGGATCACAGTGAAGAACATATACTCTCTTCCAAGAATTGATGACTTATTTGACCAACATCGTGGGTCTCAATTCTTCTCTAAGATAGATCTTTGTTCTGGTTAACAACAATTAAGGGTGAATAATAATGATATTCCAAAAATTTCCTTCCAATCAAGATATGGGTATTATGAGTTTTTTGTTATTCCCTCTGGACTAACTAATGCACCTATGATTTTTATGGATCAAGAATAAGTTGATTTTGGAAACTCATGTTTTATCAAATGTATATCCTTTGTATTGGAAAATGATTTAATGATTAAATGATTAAATGATAAAGGTTATTTTGGAAGATGTTTTCTATTTTAGAGTACTATATTACTAAGAGAAATAAAAAACTATGGGATTTAAATTGAGGAGGAATGGTTGATTTTTTTATGTGTTTATTTTGGACATTTGGTGATTTGGGTTATTTCGTGAAAATGATGAACCTAGAATAGAGAATATGTGAATAGGTTAATTACACTTTAGTGTGAGACTTTAATAGTAGTCGATGTTATTTAGAGATAAATGTTAAGATTTATTGGGGAAGACTATGTAATTAAATCCTTCCGAGTTTTGGGTTCCAATATTAGTTTGGATTGTTCTAAAGTATTTTAAGGATGATTGTTTATTGAATGGTATTTCTAGAACTTTGGGTACTTTTGTTGAATTTTGGAGAATAATAGTCATTTTTACTTTTATAAAGGATTATCCTTTTTGGGGATTATATGATCTCGTACTAACCTTTTTATTTTTAGTTGATGACTAAAGACAAGGGAAAAATATAGTTATTCTTTTTTGGATTATGTGATTCTTTAGAAGATGATTCTTGTGCTTTTGATGAGATGAAGTCTTTTTGAATGCTCATTGTTTGGAGAAAAGAGTAGTCTTGATGGAAAATTATTAAGGGATGAAACTCTACTTAAAGGTAAGTATATTTCCTTATGTTTTTATTTTATTTATTAAATAAATTCGTCAAAATTTTGAAAAGGAACGTAAAACAAAAACGTTGTTGGTTTACATTTCCTACTGGGTAATCGAATATTGTTTAACACATCTTATGTTTGTGATATTCTTCTGGTTAATTTTATACTAATCATGATTTATATCACTCTCCATCAGAACATGACCCTTTGTTTTCTCTTCCATATCCATGTTTTCCTACATGGAATCCTAGTATGGGTTATCTCAGGTGACCTGTGTACTTCCCTTCCTGTCTTTTAAAGTAATAGTTTTACAGACTCTTTTTCTGATGTGGGACATTCAATGAAATTTCCAAGACCAATTTTAAAATTGCGAGGACGCAATTTCTTAAGGGGGGAAGATTGTAACAACCTGAAATTTTGAATAAATTTTGTTTCCTAACTTGTTGTGTTATTTTATTTTATACTCAACAAAATTATTTCATTTAATAAAATGAGACCGTTGGGTTTCGACTGTTATATGACAGTTGGTCAGTATGACCATTGGAAACTAAATGTTGCGGTTATTGTTTATAAATACAAGTGGTCATGATTAATTAATATATAAAGAAGATTCGATGGCCCCATCCAGTAGTCTCAGGCCGATCGAAGCCCATCTGATGGAAATCAGGATGGAGGTAGCACCTTTGGACATGATTTGGACTAAACCCAAGCTGAACTTCATCATGTGAAGCTGGAATAGAATCACCTTTGTGAGAAGTTCAAGCTAATAGAAATCACTACACGGGCAATGTTGGCCGAGCCGCCCCAAGATTCTATCACCCTTGTACACCTTACTCTTAGGTCCTATGCTGGTGTTATAAGGGGCTATGTAACGAGACCGTAACTTCCTTGTGTAATCCTTTGATTTGATTAAAAATTGTGATTTCTTCTTATGGTGAAGTTTTTTAATTTCTTAATGTCCGGTTAAATATAGTATGCAAATTTTTGATTAATTTTAGAAAAAAGATATTTTAAAAATATTTATTTAAACCTTAAATAATTAAAAATGAGTAATGATTTTCAAAAAATGGTCTTCTAAATTTGTGTTCAGTATGAAATTTAGAATCTAATAAGATCAACATAATTTTTGATGAATCGTAAATTATGAATAGTTATTTTATTCTTATGATTAGTAATGTGACCAAATGGATTAAGTAACTTCACTTAAGAAAGGATTAATATAATTTAGGCACCTTGATTAAGTAATGTGATTCAATAAAATAGGTAAATAACTGTTTTAGAAATTATGGGTTAAGTATTAGTTATTTTTGGGTGAATAGTGATTTTATTTAAAAATTTAATTAAAAATATATAGATAATTATTTACATAAAATAGAGATCGTTTTTGAAATCAAAGAATTGATATTTGATTAAGGTTAATTTTTGGGATTTTTCTGAAACTGTGGAATTTTCATTGAATGTTTTTTTATTTAAAAATTAAATTAAAAATATTTAGAAAATTATTTTCATAAAATAGAGTTCATTTTTGAAATCAGAGCATCGATATTTGGTTAAGGTGAATTTTTGGGATTTTTCTGGGAATGTTGAATTTTCAATGAATTGTGAAATTTTAGTTTTTGAGTTTCAGGTCTTTAATGACATCATTAAGGATTTAATAATTATGAAATAATTCTAGTAGAGTTATTAATATTAAGATAAGGTATGTGGTGTCCCATGTGGCCAATACCATGGGAAAATACCATGGTAAAGCCCATGGTTTTGCCAATACCACCAATGAGGTGTCCCTTGGCCATTAATGTCGTCCCCTCACATCCCCTATAAATACCAAGACATTCTCTCATCCTTTCCATTAAAAAATTATCCTCGACAAAGTTATGGTCTCCTTACCTCCCATGGAGTCCTACCAAGGTTCCCTCATCCTCCCAAGGTCCCAACTTCAAGATTTCGAAGTTACTCTTCAAGGTAAGGGATCCTACCTCTAACATTCTTTTCAAGTACTCTCATTTATGTCCTTTCTTTTAAGCCCCATGTTCTTATGTTGGGGGTGTTCTTTTATATTCATATTAATTTCCTTTTCATGTTCATATGATGAGATACCCTCTATTTATCTAATCATTTCATTTTATCAATGTTTAAGTGGCACTGTTAGGCTATCGAATTTTTGTAAGGGATTCTTTCACTCTACCCATTTTCAAAGTTCTATTTTCATGTCATGTTTTTCAAGTTCCTTTTTCCCATGTTGGGGGTATTATCTCTATATTAATCATACTGTACTTTTATTTTCACATGATGAGAGAACCTATTTAATCTCATCAATTCATTTTTTGAAGTTTTAAGTGACGCCGTTAGGCTGCCAAATTTTTCATAAGAGAAATCTTATTTTTGTCTTCTTTTCAAGTTTTTCATTTCATATGGTATGTCCTTAAATTTTCATTACCATGTTCTCATATCCTTTATATTCTGTCCCTCTACTATTTTATGGATCATTTATGAGTGGGTGACCCATGTCCCCTCTCTTTTCAATGTTTTCTAAAACCCTGCAACATTGTCGTTATGCTGCAGAATTTTCGTCTCAAAATGTCTCTCTCTTTTTCTCAAATTATTTTATTTTATTAAGTGAATACTCAAAACTCTTTATTCTATAGGGGTATTCAAATATATATCAAAATGTTCTATTTTAAATTCTTTTATTTACATACAATAAACCCACTTTCCTTTTCTGTGGGTTTAAAGTGACATAAAGATCACCTATTTAAAGTAGTTTTTAAAATGTTATGAATATGAAATGAAAACCATTTTTTTATGCTATATGAGTTATTTATGAAATTATTTATGATGATATATGATAATAAATACAAATTAAGGGTGCACCCTGATAGTGCTCCAATGCATTGGGCAATGACTTAATCTCTAGAGATGACCATTTTAATGATACCTTGGTGAATAACCTTGGTAATTTTTTTTAATGAAACCTTGGGGATAGACCTTGGTGATACGTTAATGATTGTATACGTTAAATGTTTTAGCCACATATTCAATTTATGTTCCATGTTTTTTTATTTATGATATTCCTATTCTTCCATTGCTCATGTCTTCATGTTTTCATTCAAGTTCTTATTGATATCACAAGTACATTGACTCCTTTGTTTACCCTTACGAGGCCTTATTATCACCCTTTCCTTTGATGTCTATCTATAGGATATGAGATGCAGTAAATGTACATTGGATTAACCTTTTATGAAGCCTTATAAGCGGTTTAGAAGAATCTTTATGTTGTTTTCAAGTATTATGTTCCTGATTTCCAAGACACTAGACGTTAAATATCCTCTATTTGTAAAATGTAATAAAATGTTATGTAATAAAATGGCGGGATGCTAAGATACTTGACCAGTCCCAACTTGAGTACGGTGTTGAACAGGTGTCAAACAAAGTGGTAGTGCGGCGTCAACTCAACTACTCATATGACTATGTCTACTACATATATTATACTGTGTGCACCGAGACAGTCTAATAATAATATAGGTAGTAGAGATAGTATAATAATAATTTAGTGGGCTCAAAAGTATTATACTCTTCATGATGGTCGGGTTAGATAGCTCAGAACAGTGGAAAAAGGATGAGAGAGTCGATGGATTGGTTAGTGACCTTGCGCATGGGTCTATGTGACTGATATTGCACCTACGGGCCTCTGAGATTGAAGGGGTCGTACCAGAGGGAAGGAGTGATTTTTGGACATCCACTCCATTACCAATTGAAATTCTAGTAGATGAATGGATTCCAACATTTTATCACTATTATACTATTGAATTGTCACCCTACCTACTGAGATGGTACTACTACTATGTTTGGATTGGTATTTAGCTTATAAAGTTGATTAAACTGACAGGGTTGAATGGGGTCTGATATGTGGTATGTTGTGTGATGGCATATGATCTCGGTACTATCCTAATAGTGAGTACTCTACTCTATATAGTCTTTAATTGGAAGGGGTTCTCTAGAGAAATAGATCCACATACCCCATCAATTCCAAAGGCGGTGGGAAATAGAGATGGTTCAAGTACAGCGACGAGCAAATGTGGTATTTTCTATTCAAATGGTGGGCGTATTGAGGTTGGTACTTAAATGTTATCATTTACATGATCGAGTTCAAGTACCTGGGCTTCAGTACACTTCTAATTGATTGGAGATGGGGGAGTGGGAACTAGAGATGTCTGAATGACCAAACACCAAAGATGACCACCGAACTCAATAGCGCAAGGACAATTAATGAAAGTTCTCTCCTTCCCACTGGTACATATATAATCTCATGAAAGTTATTAATCTACTATAATAGTGAATAAAAGTGGTCTCTTTGATGAAAGGTGGAGGTTAATGAATTATTGAGTCATGAGTCAGGGGACAAAGCAGATGGATGATGTCTAGAGGATACATTCCCTCTTCTCTATATTAATACTCTACCCTAATTGTGTTGGATAGATTGGAAGACAGAATCACCACTATAGGTTGAAGTACCGAGAAACACCATAGGTTAAATTACCGAAAGGTCCGTGAAGTCAATGAAGTCGTGGGGTCAGAACCACATGTTGATGTACCGAGATGTCTAGTGATAGGCTAGAGAATAGAAATCATTTCTAGAAGGCCCAACGAATGATGTTTTTAGGATGACTGATTCCTTAGGTCTTCTTAATATACCCATTTTGAATCCCCAAAAAGCCCATGGGGCCAAGGAAGATGGACAGGGGGTCTTGGGGTACGGGAAGGAATGGAAAAATTATGTGCAAATCATAAGAAAAATAGAAAGTCCAATGCAAACATCCACATGAATAGCCTTCCCGGTACTCGATTGGTGACTTAGGACCACACTCAACTACATAGTAAAATCACGAGGGTGATCTTGGCTCAGAAGGAACGCTAACGATATTCATAACACATGCAAGTCGAATGTTCATTTAAACCATTGCTTATTTGTAATAATCAGTGGTATTTACTTGAAATAATACTCACCAGGTCCTCACTAGGATACATAAAGTATCCTAGTGAGTGCTTTGGAAAATGGGGATAGAAGCAGAAACATGACCTGGAACACATTGGGAGAACGGGTGCGTAACACGTGGGATTGAGCGCATTCGGGGAACAGTGTGGGAGCTAGAAAAAAAGAAATAAATAAGTTTTCACTGTTTGAGGAACCTATGTTGTATTAGGTAGTTGGTCAGTGAATAGTGGGCCAAGCCATTGATGCATTGATAATCTTGTCGGATGATCATCCACACCAAGATTGAGAAGGAAAGACTCCGGTTTGGGGATGAAGCAATGAGGAATCTTGGACAATGGTGTGACAACCCATCCCGCAATATAGTGTGAGTGAACCAATGGGCGAGATACACTTGTAAATATTCTTCAATTGACTGGGGAGATAGAGATCATGACAGAACTAGGTTTTAAGCCCCAACCAACTTCGTTCCAGCAGCCACGGTAAGACGGGGGGGGGGGGGGTGTTCTTCAGAATGACTGGGAATCAAGGCAAAGTTGGTGGTGGTCGAGTAGTGGGATTTTCTGTTGCCTGCCTGACTGGCCTAGGTTAAACACCAATGACATAGAAGTCACCTAAGTAGAGTGGAATGTCTCTTTGGGGAGGGGTCAAATCTGAAGATTGAAGATGGAATGATGATTAAACGAAGGCAGCTCTATTTTGGAAGCATGAACGTTGATTGGTTGTGACATCAAGGATAGAGAACAAGATTAGATACCCCATTAGTCCTTCCAGTAAACGATGAGTGCCATCCCTCCTGGTGGGGATCGAGCACGCTTGGAACAGTCTACCTAGGAAGTACGGTCAGACCGAAACTCAAATGAATAGATGGGGTCTAGATCAAGTGGTGGATCATGTGGTTGAATTCAATACAATGTACATCACCTAACCCTCTCGAGTAGGAATGATTGACCCTTGGCAGAAACAGAAGCAATGGGGCCTATGGGGTACTCTCTGCTTCGGACTTGTGTTCAAACCGGTGATGCATGGCTATTGTCAGCACGTCTTATGAGATAGTAATGGGTCATCTGATAACAATCTCAATACTACCTAGTACAGTGTTGTTGATACATTCTAGTAATTCCAATGTCTCTACACACTGGTACTAATATGTATTGTTCTGTGTTTAAAATCGATTCTGATATATATTGTTAGGTCCATCCACTATTTAATGGCATAAGGGGTTCATGGTCCTCACCAAGTACACCTTGGAAGGTGTGCACTTAGTAATCTACTCTAATAGTCTGTTCAGTGTCAGTACTTTACTCTAATAGTGTTAGTATGATACAGAATCAATTTAGTAGTGGAGGAGTTGGTGGTGGACATTATATGCTACAGTACCCAACCTTCAACCGATCATGGAATGACCTGGAAGATATGGCCTATTCATGGAGTTGTGGTTGAGTAGATTTGGAACTTCAGTGGGGAGGGGACTGAGTCATGGGATTGTGTTCTAATCACTATGGACAACCACTCAAAAAGATGGAGGTGGTGGGATGAATTAAACTCTGCATGGCCTAATGGTCAGGGTGACACACATGCTACTAGTAGTGGTCCATGACAATGAGAAGCATGGATGAATGGGTGAGCCAACCTGGTTCGATGGAAAAGGGGATACTGAAATCAATCGTTCAGATAGTTCTCTTCAGTCAGGAACATGAATATGGAATCTCTATTGATAGCGGATCAATATGCCATGGTGAATTTGTACTTCGGCCATGTACACACCGCCCATCACACCACTTTGTTGGTCTTAGCCCGACACATTGTTTTGCACCTCTGTCCCATTGCTCGATTCATGGTTCCATTAGTTCATTATCCCTATCAGTGACTCCCAAAGGATAGATGGTGTTTGGCCAATGCGTGTATGTTGAGGTGCTCATGGTCTAGTTTGATTCATGCAATTACCATGACCTTTTTCCCATGGGGTGAAGTCGTAAAAAGGTAGTCATAGGGGAACCTGTGACTAGATTGGGTTGACTATACTACTACAATGACACCAATAGATACTATATGGGGCATCTACACATCCATATATTCGGCACATTAGTTCAATCATTGGGACATTGAATCCTGACCCTCCCTAAAGGGATGCAACTTATATATATTATACTATAAATAAAGGTTTAGAACCTCTCCCTTTTTAAAGAAAGATTCTACTTATATATCAAGAGTTTATAACTCAGCTACTTCACCCTATTCGGTATTCGGTGCTACTGAATATATTAGGGTTTAGAACCTTGTACTTATAAATATTGGTGGTTCAACCGTGTGAAACTCGACATCACGTCATGGAACCTCTATAATGGTATGAAACATTGGCACCACTCAGACCTCCCTGAACTACAACATAAGGTTGAAGTACAGAGATTCCCATGACATTCCATGATCGATCTGTTCTAGAAACCTCGAGGACCACTACTTGGAAAGGGTACACACTAGATAGAAAACTGACCTTGAATTGAAGATAGCTAGATTGGTACAACCCACAAACAGGCGCAAGGTAGTTAAATATGAAAATGAGACCTGAGGTATTGATTATTTGGACTGATCGAGCTTTTTACCCCAGCGCCACACGGAACACTACTTGATTCCTGGTGGTTCCAGTCGAATGAGAGCATTGAGGCCATTATGTACTAAGATGTTCTGGAGACAAGGTGTCAGATCCAATCACGCAAGACATAGGCATATGGGGATCAATCGATGTATTCATCTGGGTGCATGGAAACAAGTTGAAGTGGCCTTCAGATCATCCTTCCACTATCCTTCTAAACGTGACTGATTTTTGGACTTCAAATCTTATACATAGCAATTCCATGTGCCCCATATAAAGATCAAGGGAGACGTTTTGTCCACTAGTGGCTCAATATTGAGGTATGCCACCACCAATACCACCACGTACAACCCTATTCTTATTCTATGGTACTCTTATATTATAGTTATAAAAGATTACCTAACCAATTACAAATAAATCAGAAGAGATGAAATGGAAATGGTCATGCAGACGAACGATGGGGCCACTAGTACACCAGGGCATATAATAGAGTTGATAGGGTTAGGATGGTCTTGGACGTTGAAGAGGTGGATTTTATATGTAGACTTTATATGCTAAATACCAATTATGTCCAATCTCAGATTTCAAAATGGTGACGTTGGCCGGGTCATGTCAATAGAGCACCTACTTGTGGAACATAGAGATTTGCTAACCTTTCAGTGTTCCGACCATCAGCCAACTGTAAATTTGACCTCAACTTGTACTATGATGAGAGATATGTGGTATTTCAACTGCTCTGATCTCTCTTTCCAGGATGCACCCATGACCAATATATTAGTGAAAACGGATGGACATCTCCTTGGCTGCCGGCTGTATAACCAATACCCGATCAAGAATAGTGTTGAACATGTGTCATACAAAGAGGTAGTGCAGTGTCAACTCAACTGCTCATACGACTATGCATACTACCTATATTATAATGTGTGCACCGAGACAGTCTAATAATCATATAGGTTTCACAGAAAGTATAATAATAATATAGTGGGCTCACCAGTAATATACTCTTCATGATGGTGGGGTCAGAAGGCTCGGGAGTATGAAAAAAGGTTGAGAGAGTTGATGGATTGATTGGTGACCTTGCATAAGGGTCCATGTGACTGATATTGTATCGGTGGGCATTGGGATTGATGGGGTTGTACCGATGGGAAGGAGATCTGTTGGAACATCCACTCTATTCCCGATTCAAACACCAACATTTTAATGGATTCCAACATTTGATCACTATTATATGACCTAATTGGCACCCTAACTTCTGAGATAGTACCACTACTACGTTTTTATTGTTATTTAGCATATAAAGTTGATTTCACTAACAGGGTTCAATGGGGTCTGATAGGTCCTTGGTTGTGTGATGGTGAATGATCCCATCACTTTTCTAATTGTGACAACTCTACTCTATATAATATTTAATTAGAAGCAGTTCTCTAGGAAAATGGATCCACCTACCTCATCAAATTTAAAGGGGGGAGAGAAACAGAGATGGTTCAAATACAACAATGAGCGGCTCTGTTATTTTCTATTCAAATGGTGTGTGTATTGAGGTTGGTACTAGAATTGAATCACTAACAAAACTGAGGTCATGTCCCTAAGCTTTAGTACTCTTATAATTGTTCGGAGATGGGGGAGCGGGCACTGGAGAGGTCTGAATGCCCATGCACCAGAGATGACCACTGAACTCAATAGCACAAGGACAGTGAATGAAAGTGCTCTCATTCCCACTGGTACATATAGACTCTCATTAAAGTCATTACTCTACTCTAATAGTTAATGAATGTGCTCTCCTGGAAGAAAGGCATAGGTGAACGGATGCTTGAGTCATGAGTCAGGGGGGAAGTCAGATTGGGGATGTCTAGAGGATACTTTCACTATTCTTTCTCATTACTCTACTCTAATAGTGTTGGATATATTGGGAGACTGAATCACCACCATAAGTTGAAGTACCGAGAAACACCATAGGTTGATGTACCGAAAGATCTGTGATGTCAATGAAGTCATGGGGTCATCACTATATGTTGAAGTACCGAGATGTCTAGGTATAGTCAAGTGCATTGCATGCATTTGTAGTAGTCCCAGCGAATGAGGTTTTCAGACTGACTGATTCTTTAGGTCTTCTTAGTATACCATTTTTTAATCCCCTGAAAGGCCTTGTGGACAAGGCAGATGGACATTGAGTCTTGGGGTACGAGAAGTAATGGGGAACTTATTCTCAATTTTCAAGAAAAATAGAAAGACCAATGCAACCATAAACTCCAATAGCTCGCCCGGTACTCGTTTGGTGACTCGAGACTGCACCTAACTACATAGTCAAATCACAAGGGTGATCCTAACTCAGAAGGAAGGTTACCGATATACTTAATACATCCATGTCGAATGTTCATTGAACACAAAGCTTATTATTACTAATCGTATATATGTCCTGGCCAGAATACTCACTAGGTCCTCACTGGGATACTTGAAGTATCCCAATGAGTGCCTGGGACAATGGCGACAGAAGCAGGAACAAGACTTGGAACACGTTGGGAAAATGGGATCGTAACGCGTGGGATTGAGCGCATCTTCCGAACAGTGTGGGAGGGAAAAAATAAGTGTTCACTATTTAAGGCGCCTGCATCGTATTAGGTAGTTGATCAGTGAATATCGGTCCAATCCATCGATGAATTTCTAGTCTTGTCGGATGATCACCCACATTGGGAATGAGAAGGACAGACTCTGGCTTTGGGAGGAAGAAGGGTGAATCTTGGACAATGGTTCGATGACCGATCCTACAATATAGAATGAGTGAACTGACGGATGAGATATGCTTGTAAATATTGTTCAATAGACTGGGGAAATAGTGATCATGATAGAACAAGGTTTAATGACCCGACCAACTCTGCGCTAGCAGCCGCGGTAAGATAGGGGGTGGGGGCAAGTGTTCTTCGGAATGAATGCATGTCAAGGGAAAGTGGGTGGTGGTCGAGTGGTGGGATTGTCTGTTGCCTGACTGGATAACCTAGGTTCAACACTAATGCCACTAGTCACCAGAGTAGAGTGGAATGTCTCATTGGAGAGGGGTCAAATCTGGAGATCAAAGATGGAATACCATTGAAGCGAAGGCAGCTCTATTGGGCAGTACAGACATAGATTCGTTACAAAAACATGGGGAGATAATGGGATTAGATATCCCATTAGTCCATGTAGTAAACGATGAGTGTCAGCCTTCCTGGTGGGGCTCGATCATGCTTGGAACACTCCGCCTGGGAATTATGGTAAGACCGAAACTCAATGGGATTGAAATGAGCTAGATCTAGTGGTGGATAATGTGGTTTAATTCGATTCAACTCACATCACCTTACCCACATGAGTAGGAACGATCTCCCCTTGGTAGAAATGGAAGAAATGGGGCCTATTGGGTACTGTATGATTTGGACTTGTGTTCACACTGGTGTTGGATGGCTATCATCAGCATATCTCGTGAGATAGAAATGGGTCATCTGATAACGAGCTCAATCCTTCCTAGTCCAGTGTTGTTGAGACATTCCAGTCGTTCCAATGTCTCTATACACTGGTACTGATATATATAGTTCAGTTTCTAACATTGTTACGGAAATATGTTGTTAGTTCCATCCACTTTTTCAGGGCATAGGGGGTTCATGGTCCTCGCTATGTACACCTTGGATGTTGTGTGCTCAGTGCTCAACTCTAATAGCCTCTTCAGTGTCAGTACTCTACTCTAATAGTGTTGGTGTGATAGAGAATCAATTGAGTTGTGTGGGAGTTGGTGGTGAAATTTATATGCTAGAATACATGACCATCAAGAAATAGTGGATTGACCAGGAAGATATGGACTATTCATGGAGTTGTAGTTGAGTTGATTTGGAACATTGGTGGTGGGGAGGGGACTAAGTCATGGGATGTCATGCTAATCACTTAGACTTCCACTTGAAAAGTTGGAGGTGGTGGGATAAAGTCATGTCTGCATGGCCTGATGGTCGGGGTGACACACGTGCTACTATTTGTGGTCCACAACAATGGGAAACATTGCTGAACGGCTGTGTCAACTCGATTTGAAGGTAAAGAGGATACCAAAATCAATCGTTCGGATTATTCTTTGCAATCAGGAACATGAATTTGGAATCGCTAGTGATCAAGGATCAGCATGCCGCGGTGAATCTGTACCCTGGCCCTGTACACTCCGCCCGTCACAACCCTTTGCTGGTGGTAGCCTGACACATCAATTCAAACCACCATCATGTCGCTCGATTAATGGTTCCATTAGTTATTTATCCCTATCAGTGACTCCCAAAGGATAGCAGGTGTTCGGCCAATGCATTTACATTGTGGTGTTCATGATCTGGTTCGATTCAAGCTACTTCTATGACCTTTTTTCCATGGGGTGAAGTCATTACAAAGTAGTTGTAGGGGAACCTATGGATATATTAGGTTGACTATACCACTATGATGCCACCGATTGGTGCTATATGGGGAATCCATGCATCTGTATATTCATCACATCAGTTCAAAATTGGTGTGTGGCATCCTGACCATCCCTAAATGGCTGCTACATATATATTATTTTATATATAATGGTTTAGAACTGGACCCTTTCTAAATAATGGTGCTACGTATATATCAAGGGTTTGTAACTCGGCTAATTCACCATATTCAGTATTCATTTCTACTGAATATATAAGGTTTTATAACCTTGTAATTATATATATTGGTGGTTCAACTGCGTGCAGCTTGTCATCGCGTGATGGCACCTCTATGATGAAATGAGGCATTGGCACCACTCGTACCACCCCAGACTGCAACATAAGGATATAGAACTGAGTGGCCCATGGCATTCCATGAACGATGTGTTCTATCCACATCAGGGGCCACTAATCTGAAAGGGTATGCACCAGATGGTGACCTGACCTTGAATTGAAGCTAGCTAGATGGGCACAGCCCGCGAATGAGAAAAAGGTAGTTGATTATGAATACGAGACCTGAGGTATTGATGGTTTAGCATGATCGACCTAGCTACCCTGATCCCACATGGAACGCTACTCGATTCCTGATAGTTCAAGTCGAATGAGATCATTGGGGTCATTATGTACTGAGCTGTTCGAGAGACATGGTGCCGGATCCAATCACACGAGAAAGATGCATATGGGGATCGATCGATGTATTCATCTAAGTGCATGGAAATGTTTTAAAGAGATATTTAGATCATCCATACAATATCCTTCTAAACGTGAATGATTTTTGGCCTTCAGATCTAATATGTAGCAATACCATGTGCCCCATATCACAGAAAAGTGTGACGTTTTTCCATTAGTGCATCATTATTGAGGTACGCCACCACCAATACCAACATGTAGTAACCTATTCTTATTCTAAAGTACTATTATATTATAGTTATAGATAAGTACTTGAGCATTGACAACTCAATCACAAGAGATGAAATGTAAACGGTCACACAGACGAACAACAGGGCTACTAGTGCACCGGGGCATATACTGGAGTTGAGAGGGTCAGGTTGTCTTGGGGGTTGAAGTGGTGGACATTATATGGGGAATTTATATGCTAAATGAAAATAAAGTCTTGTCAAGGATGTAAAAATAGTGATATTGGCAGGTTCTTGTCAATAATGCACCTACTTGTGGAGCTTAACGATTTGCTGAACTTTTAGTGTTACGACCATGAGCCAACTATCAACCCAACTTCAACTCGTACAATGATGAGAGTGATGTGTGTTTTCAATTTTCCCGATATCTTTTTCTAGGATGCACCAAATACCACCATATCAATGACAACGGGTAGGCATCCCCTTGGATTCCAGCTGTGTGACCAGTCCCCGGTCGAGTACAGTGTTGAACAGGTTTCAAATAAAGAGGTAGCGCAACGCTAAATCAACTACTCATATGACTATGTCTGCTACCTATATTATTCTGTGTTCCCCGAAATAGGCTAATAATAATATAATTAGTAGAGACAGTATAATAATAATATAGTTGTATCACTATTAGGATATTCTTTATGATGGTGGGTTCAGATGGCTCAGGACAATGTAAAAATGTTGAGAGAGTTGAAAGATTGGTTGGTGACATTGCTCATGGGTCCATGTGACTATTGTTGTACCTACGAGCCTTCAGGATGGATGGGGTTGTACCAGTGGGAAGGAGAGTAGTTGGAAAATACACTCCATTCCCAATCAAAATGTCAGCAGTTGAATGGATTCCAACATTGGATCACTATTCTATGACCGAATTGTCACCCTTCCTACTCATATAGTACCACTACTATGTTTGGCTTGGTATTTATCATATAAATTTGATTGCACCGACCGGGTTGAATGAGGTCCGATAGGTGCTTGGTTGTGTGAAGAAAGATGATCCCGATACACTTCTGATACTAAGTAATCTACTCTATATAGTATTGAATTGGAAGGGGTTCTCTGGGAAAATGGATCCACCTTCCCCATCAATTACAGGGGGAATATGGATGGTTCAAGTACAGTGATGAGTGGTTTTGGTATTTCTATTCAAATGGTGGGCATATAATGACGTGATATAATAATTAATAAAAGTGGTTAATGAGAGAGAAAGCGATGTCTCATCAAATGTACATGAAATGGAATGTAAGGGGGTTATATAGATACATGTCCCAACATATGAAATGGAATTTAGATTCATGTTACAAAAGAAATTCTTGAATGTAAATGAGAAGGGAAATATTTTTTATGGAATTCTGTCATAGTAATAGGTGTACATGTAAGGAATTAATGAGAGAGAAAGGGGACCCTCATCATTAAAAAATTATAGGGAAGTATGGGGGAGGTTTGAAATAATACCCCAACATAATGAAATTCAGACAAAAATGAGAAAGGAAGTGATATTTTACATAGAAGTGTGATCCAATCGGCTTGGGAGGGGCTTGAGAGAGGCTTCTTGAGAGCTTGGGGAGTCATGGGGGATTTTAGAGAGAGGAGGGAAGAGGTTGGTCGAGCTCCAAGGGCATTGAGTGAATAAGAAGTGGGATATTGGGTTGTTTTATGTTGGAAAAGGGAGGGAATTGTTTATTATTTAGGTTTTGGACCCTACAACTTAAAATAATTAAAACCACAAACCATCCCATGGTGTTTGCCCACAGTTTTTGCAAAAGGTGAGTAAAAAAATATTATATAAGTCCAATTTCATAAACTCTTAAAGTGAGTTGTCTTCGTAAGGCGATCCATAATGACCCATCTTGCATTGTTTCCTCTGGATGTCCTTGGAAGTCCAGTGAAATAGTCCATGGTATTGTTCTCCCACTTCCATGTTGGTATGGGTAGTGGTTGCATCATCCCCTTAGACTTTTTCTATCTACCTTTACTTGATGATATACCAGGACCTTTGATGCATATTCAACGATATCCCTTTTCATATCGTCCCACAAAATATTTTCTCATAGATCCTGATACATCTTTGTGCTCTTGGGGTGAATTATAACAACCCTTCTCTTTATTTCATACATAAACATGATTTATTACATAAAACTGTCAATTGATAAAACAAGGAAGATCAAGAGGTATAGTGTCTCTGGGGCTTAGGAACATTACATAACAACTTATAACATAGAACACAACATCTTATTGAAAAATTACTTTACATGGCCACTACATTCCCTCATACTTAGCATTGCATGGGATAACCTGAGGAAATGCATAAGAAATGGGTGAGATATAAAGCCCAGTAAGGGAATAAACATGGAATAAAATGAGGAATACAATACATGTTAGACAATAGTAATACCAATGGATCAAAAGAGAAACATGAAAATAAAGGCATGATAAAGCATGATAATCATAAATGGAAATGTGACAACAACACTTAACATAGAATTAGCATGAGCCATGGATCATTGCACATAGAGCATGAGTAAACCATCATTGGCCAAGAAGCAAGAGTAAAACCTAATTTCATTTGAATTATCATGAGTCAACACCCATTACAAATGACGTATCATGATACTATACTTTACCTAATGCATTGGAGCGCTATCAGGTAACACCCTTCTTAAACATTTTATTTCATGCATAAGTGTGCCACATGGTTCATATATCCTGGAATCAATCAAAATCATAAGTTATTCCATGATTAAGTAATGTGGAATAAATACATGAAAGTTAAATTCATTATATATATGTTCATAAAGGCGAATAACCTTGATAGAGACATGGGTATGGTATTCACTACACAATGATCTTGGTTTGAAAAAATGTGGTGCAATTCCAGCTGCATAACAGCGTGACATAAGGATTAATGAAAATGGTTGATGAGAGAGAAAATGGTGTCTCATCATATGATCATGAAATGGATAGAAATGGGGTAATATAGATACATGTCCCAACAAACTTAATGGAATTTAGATGTATAAGTCAAAATAATTACTTGGATGTAAAAGAGGAAAGAAAAACCCTCATGGAATTTCGGCATGGTAACGAGAGTACATGGGAGGCATTTATGAGAGGGAAAGGGGTCTCACATTATCCAAACATAAATAGGGTAGTATGGGGGAGGTGAAAAATCATACCCCAACATTTGAAATTAAAAAAAAGGGAATAACAACTTAAAGAAAATTGGACAAAAATGAGAATGGAAGAAACCCCTTACTTTGAAGTGTGATCCCAAAGGCTTGGTAGAGGCTTAAGAGAGGCTTCTTGGGAGGTTGGTAAACCTTTGGAGGATTATAGATAGACGAGGGAAGGGGTTGATCTAACTCCAAAGGCTTTTAGTGAAGAGGAAGTTGGAGCTTAGGTTGGTTTATATAGGAAAAGAGGGGGAATTCTTTATTATTTAGATTTGGGGCACCTCACATAAAACTAATCAAAACCACAAACCAGCCCATGGTTTTTTCCTAGGTTTTTTTCTAAAGGGGAGTGGAAGAAAATATTTTATAAGGCCAATGGCCAAAATTATTTAAATAATATGGTTGCTAATGTGGAGGTGAGTCACACTCTTAAAGAAAAACAATTTAAAAAGACAAAATGTTTTATAAGTCTTGGAGGCTCCACTAAAGCTTTGTAAAATAAATAAAAAAACCCAAAATCACATTATTTTAATGATAGAAATTATATTGGTAGAGAATAATATTTATATTATTTTATTTCATCACTATTGGGTCATTATGATTCCATAAAACACATTATATATTTAAACGATATTTAATTATTACCCAAAAATTCGACTATCTCAGAAAATTATGAAGAATTAACTGTTGGATAATTTAGATGTCCTGATTCCAAAAATAATATTCATTTTATATAAATAATTTTCTAAATATGTATGTTTTTACTTTTAAAATAAAAACTGACATTTAACAAAAATTCATGGGTTTGGACAAAAATAGCTTTCAACCCATAATAAAAATTACCATTGCATTCATAAAATTATAAGAAAATTTATATTTTATAAAAATTAATTTGATATTACTAACAATAATATTTTATAAAAATATTATTTAATTCAAAAATCCATTAATTCATCAAAATAAATTTCTTAGTTGAATATTAACTAAAAATACTATTTCTTCTTTAAAAACTATTTTCAAAGTAACAATAATAAAATGAATGCACATTATTTATAAAAAAAATAATGTACATAGTAATAGTTATAGGTTCTTATTACATAACCCCTTATAACACCTGCATAATACCTAAGGATAAGGTGTGCGATGATGACATACTCTTGGGGTGGCTTGGATAACATCGCTCGAGTGGTAATCTCTATTAAATTACACTTCTCCTATAGTCGGTTCTGCTCAAGCTTAACGTGTTCGAGCTCATCTTGGGATTGGTCAAGAGAGAAGATCAATTATTCCACCTATTTTCTGATCTCCGACAAATGGGCTTCATATGGGGAAAGTCTACTCGATGAGGTCATCACTTCCATAGTCTGAGTAAATTGGATTTGTTAAAGCCTTATATTTATACTAATCATTTGATCAATGTTCAACGACTATATTAGCAATGGTCACAATTAACAATGGTATTTTAAAATCCAAAATCATAAAAACAATGAAGTTTTCTTTTTATATAACCATAATAATCATTTAATTAGATCAAGAGAAATTTCCATTAATTAAAGTTTGGGTCATTACAATCTCCCCCCTGTAAAAATTTCGCACTCGAAATTTCGTTTTACCACTCTAAAAAAATGTGGGTAACTTATCTTCATCACTTCCTCCAATTACCACATCGCTTATTCAAACATAGGGTTTTTACACAACCCCTTGACGAGGGGCATTGTGTTATTTCATAGAACATTTTTCCTATGATCTCAGATCTTCACTGGTTAATACTAAAAAAAAGATCATCCTCTAGCTATACTACCTCTAAAGAGAGTACTTGTGAAGGGTCTGGTATGTACTTCTTTAATAGGGATACATGAAAGACATCATGTAATTTGGACATGGTAGGTGGAAGAGCTAGTTGATAGGCTATAGCCTCAACATGATCAAGAATCTTGAAGGGGCCGATGTTCCTAGGACTTATCTTCCCTTTCTTTCCAAACCTCATGACCTTCCTCCATGGAGATATGCATAGACATACCATGTATCCAACTTTAAAATCAAGGTCTTGTCGATAGTTATCTACATAACTCTTCGGTCGACTCCAGGCTTCCTTGATATGCTGTCGAATGATTTTAACCTTCTCTAACATTTCTTCGACCATTTCTGGTTCTAGTAGCTTACGTTCACCGACTTGATCCCAACATGCTAGTGTTCTACACCTCTTCTATTACATGTCTTCATAAGGTTCCATTTAGATTATCACATGGAAACTGTTATTGTAAGAGAATTAAACAAGTGGAAGATGTTGTTCCCACCCTCCTTTGAATCCATAGAACATGATCTTAACATATCCTCTAGTGTCTAAATAGTTCGCTCAGATTGGACATCAGTTTGAGGATGATAGGTCGTACTGATGTTCAGTTCAGTATCTAGAAAATATTGAATACTCTTCCAAGACATAAAGGTGAATCATGGATCTCAATAAAATATAATTGATAGTGGTACTCCATGCAGCCTTACCACTTCCCTGATATATATCTATTCCTGTTGATTCAAGGAGAAATCCTTTCGAATTGAAATAATGTGTGTAGACTTTCTAAGACGATCCACAACATCACAGATTTCATTATTTCCATTGGATGTATTTGGAATTCCGGTGACAAATTCCATGGTAATGTTATCCCATTTCCATGTTGGTATGGGCAATGGTTGCATCATCCCCGTAGACTTCTGCCTCTCTGCCTTCACTTGCTGACACACCATGCACTTTGATGTATACTTAGCGATATACTTCTTCATATTATCCCACCAATAATGCTCTTAGAGATCTTGATACGTCTTTGTGTTTCTTGGGTGAATAGAGAAATTTTAACTATGTCAATCATCCAAAAGTTCCTTCTTCAGCTCTGAACATGATGGAAAACATAGTCTATTCCCAAATCTCACAATTCCTTCTTCATTAACATTGAACTCTGAGGATTTACCTCTTCTGATAACAACCACTTTATTCTGAATTCCCACATCATCCTTTTGATAATACTTTAACCTTTCCAAAATAGACGGTTGAGAAATCATTTATGAATTGATTGATGATGTTCCCTTCTTTTTGATTCCCATGTCCATCTTCATCAAGTCTATGAATATTGGATTTTTCTCAATTATCATCAATGATAGAATCATCTGATCCTTTGTACTTAGAGCATATTCCACCTTGTTCACTTTCCCTTGGTGGTAATTGATTGAGCAATCATAGTCTTTGATCAACTCTATCCATCTTCGTTGGCGCATGTTCAACTCTTTATGTGTGAATTTATACTTGAGGCTTTGGTGGTCCATATATATTACACACTTCTCCCAAAAGAGATAATGCCACCAAATTTTTAATGCGAAGATCACCACATCAAACTGCAAATAATCTATTTGATATTTCTACTCAGGATATTTCAATTTCCTTGAAGCATAGGCAATGACAATGTCATTTTCATCAACACACATCCTAGACCCTTCTTTGAAGCATCACTGAATAATAAAAAATTTCTCCACTTCTGGGTAAAGTGAGCATGGGTGTAGTGATAAGTCTCCTTTTAAACACCTTGAAGCTTTCTTCACATTCATCACTCTATGAAAACCTTACTCCCTTCTGAGTTAGCTTGTTTAGAGGGTTGGAAAATCGTGAGAAATTTCTCACAAATCATCGATAATATCCATCTAACCCCAGAAGCTATGAATATCTGTTACTGATGTTGGCATCAGCCATCCCTAAATTGCATCTGTTTTGGAGGGATCCATAGATATCCCATTGCTTGTGATGATATGGCCTAAGAATGAGACCTCTTTCAACCATAACTCACACTTGCTGTACTTTTCATAGAGATTCTCCTTCCGTAAGGTCTCTATTACAGTTCTTAGATGCTCATCATGATCCTCCTTGGTTTTGGAGTATATCAAAATATCATCTGTAAAGAGTACCACAAATTTGTCGAGGTAATCCCAAAATACTATATTAGTCAATTCCATGAAGATTTATAGAGAATTAGTGAGTCTAAAAGGCATTACTATGAATTCATAGTTCCTGTATCTTGTACGAAATGTAGTCTTGTGGATATCTTTATTCTTCACCCTTACTTGATAATATCCCGACCTTAAATCTACCTTGGACAAGTATTGTGCTTCACACAGATAATTGAACAAGTCATCAATTCATGGGAGAGGATACTTGTTCTTTATTGTGAATTTGTTAATCTCATGATAATCAATACAAAGGCACATTGACCCATCCTTCTTCTTGATGAAAAGGACTGGTGCACCCCATGGTGAAGCACTCGGGTGTATAAACCCTTAATCCAGATTCTCCTGTAGTTGTTTTTTCAGCTCCTCAAGCAGTTAAACAACCATTCTATGTAGAGTCTTGGATATTGGTAATGCCCCAGGTAATGATCAATTGAGAATTCAACTGCTCTTCTAGGAGAAAGACCAGGAAATTCCTTGGTAAACACTTCAGTGAATTCCCTCACAATAGGAATGTCAAAAAGGATGGTTTCCTCCTTAGAATCCATCATATGAACTAGATAAACGTGCTCATAGGGCAGTAATATCAACATTTGATATGATGGAGCTAAATAATATTCATCTTCCTCCTTACACTTGTACAGAATCGGGGGTCGATTCTTCACATGGAGATTGATTTCCCTCTTATGGAAATTTATGTTGGATCTATACAGGGAAAGACAATCCATGCCAAGAATTTCATAAAATTCCACCAGAGGGAGTATTATGAGGTTCAGCGGGAAGTTCAATCCATCTATTATGATAGGGGAGGAGTTATATTCATGGGATGCAATGATTTCCCCATTATTTGTACTCACCGACATCTTTACATCCATGATTTGTGGTGGTGATCAGATTGTTCTACAAAACTTTTGGGATATAAAAGAATAAGTATAATCATATTTAGGTTCAACCTTATAGACACGGGACGAGTACATTAAACTATTAAACACATAAAAGGGAATCCAAGGACAGAACAAATGACTTATAAATAACTTGTTTTTCCTTAACCTATGAATCTATAGGATTCAATCTATTCTATTTATGATCTAATTTCTTAAATATATTCTTAGGGTCATTTTTTAAATTTACTTAATAAGGGTTCATAATAAGCTTGTGAATTTACCAAAGCATATCCCCCGAGAGTGTCGTAATCAAGAGTGCATCAAGGCCCAATATCATTCACCAGTTCCCCATTCAAGTCTAGCTCAAAGTGGTGTTTTTGTGTTTTACCCCTAGGATACATCTATGCCAGATCCACCTCTACCTACTTGTATCCAGACAGGGATGTATTTTCTTGATAAACCACTTAGTAAATACTCACCAATACTTAGGTATGTTTTTATTATACTTTTTATTGTCTTTAAGTCTTTAGTAGGGTTTTCTAATCCTAATCCCAAAAACAATTAAACCTATCCTCTTATACCAACTATAACAACCCTGCTCTTTATTTCATACATAAACATGTTTTATTACATAAAATCATAACTTGATACAACATGTAAGATCAAGGGGTATAGTGTCTTTGGGGATTAGGAACATTACATAACAACTTAAAACATATAACGCAACATGTTATTGAAAACATCCTTAACATGACCACTATATTCCCTCATACTTAGCACTGCATGGGATAACCTAAGGACATGCATAAGAAAAGGGGTGAGCTATAAAGCCCAGTAAGGGAATAAACATGGAATAACATGAGGAATACAATACATGTTAGATAATAGGCATATCAATGGAGAACAATAGAAACATGAACAAAAAGGCATGATAAAGCATGATAATCATAACTTGGAAATGTGGCAACAACACTTAACATGGAATTAGCATGAGCCAAGGCTCATTGCACATGGAGCATGACTAAACCCTCATTCCTCATGAAGTACGAGCAAAACCTCGTTGCACTTGAATCAGCACGAGTCAACACCAATTGCACATAATGTATCATGATACTATACTTTAACCAATGCATTGGAGCGCTATCAGGGCACACCCTTCTTAAACATTTAATTTCACGCATAAGTGTTCCATATGGATCATGTAACATGGATTCACTACTAGAAATATAGGTTTTATCCACATTTCTAAACTGTGGATATAGGCCCAAAAACAGTGGCTGGAATTGGCGTGGCTATAGGTTAGAGCCTATAGCCATGGTTTGAGACTGTGGATATAGCCATATAGCCATGGTTTGAACTATGGCTATATCCCTAAATCAACGGATCCAACCGTGGCTATATCCTTATAGAAATACCTATAAAGGCCACAGTTCATAAAACTATGGCTATAGACCTATAACCATAGTTCAAACTGTGGCTATAGGGCTTTAGCCATGGTTTAAAACCATAGATATAGGCCTTTCCACTGTATAAAAAAAACCCAGCATGGTTCACCGTGCTGGCTATTGGGAGGACACTACCAACTCCCCCCTCCCCCACCCATAACTCTCCCCTTCACCAGCACCCCCACCCCCTTCTCCTACACACCTCCCCTGCCCCACCCCCATGAACACATCCCCCTTCACCTTGCACCCCACCCCCTGCACCTTGCACCCCCTGCCAACTCCTCACTACACACCCCTCCCCCTCCCCCCTAGACAACCCCTCTCCACCCTGCACCAGCACCCCCACCCCCCAGCACCCCACACCCACCCCCCGTTGCCTTGAACCCCCTACCCCTTCCTCACTGCACACCCCCCCTCCCCACCCTGCACCAGCACCCCCACCCCCTGATCCTACACACCTCCCTTGCCCCACCCCCTACACCTTTCACCCCACCCCCCTGCACCTTGCACCCCCACCCCGCCCCACTAAACACCCCCTCCCACTAGACAGCCCCCTCCCCACCCTGCACTAGCACCCCCACCCCTGCTCTTGCACACCTCCCCTGCCCACCCCCTACACCTTGCACCCCACCCTGCCCCCTTCTCACTGTACACCCCTTTCCCCTGGACAACCCCACTAGACCCCCCCATTCCTACATAACCCCTCCCCAACAGACCCCCTCCCCCTCCTCCTAGACAACCCCCTCCCCACCCTACACCCCTGCCCCTGCACCCCACCCCCCTGCACCTTGCACCCCACCCCCACCCCCACCACACTGCACACCCCCTCCCCCTAGACAACCCCTCTAGACATCCCCCCATTCCTACACACCCCCTCCTCAACAACCCCCCCCAGACAACCTCCACCCTAAACCCCCCAACCTGCCCAACACACCAGTCAATTGTATTGGGAAAACCAAAAAGCATGCTAATATGGCTTTGATACAAAAAAATCTAGTAAAATGAACTACACTAATAAAAAAATGATAATATGATTATAACTAAATCAAACATCATCAATAAAAATAGAGTAGAGTAGAACCAAACCAATTGGTTTTGAAAAAGATGAAACTGAACCCACTTGAAAATAATGTAACCAAACTGACTCAAACCAATTAAAACTAACTTCAATAAAGCGTAATTGAGAAAGCCAAAAATGAAACTAATGAAACATACTTGGTTGAATATAAAATTAATTTAATTGATCTGAATAGCCCCAAATAGAAAAAAATGAACCTGTTACAATTGACATAAACCAAAAAAAAGAACCCAATAAAAAATAACCTTGAAAACATAACCTAACCCAAACTGAACCAAGGAGTTGGGCCTTATGATGAACTTTTAAAAGGCCTCATGCCCACAGGTTGAGTGGAAGTCCCAGTCATGTGGTGGTTCACTATCCACAACGAGATCCAAAACGCACAAAAAAAAGACAGGGAACCAAAAAACCACAAAAACCCTAATTAAAATTGAGCCAATGTATAAAAATGGAAGAAAACATGCCTAAATATGATAGTGAACTGCACAGTTTTCACCCTGTACTCCACAACACCTTGCACCTAGTTAATCATACATGAGTTCCCATCATCCATATGTTATGAGACCAACACCTTATCCATAACTTAAACATTCCCAAAGTACATGATATTATGTACCTCATAGTTGGAAAACATGAACATAAAAAATCTACATGAATGAAAACTAAATCATGCAATGTCGAACACCCTGCAAAACATCCCACACAACACCCGGCGCTGCACCCTGCACTACACTTCCAACACTATACCCTTCAGTGCACTGCATGCACTCCACTACCTACACTGCACCCTCCATTGCCTACACCCTACACCCTGCACCATGCACTGCACTGCACTTCACTGCACTGTCTACACCCTACACCCCCTGTTAGTCCCCCTTCCTATTCCCCCTCCCCTGCCTCCCCCACCCCATGCCAGCCCCCCCCCCACCCCACCACCTGTCCCATTCCCCCCTCCTATCCCCCACTTCCATGCCCCACCCATCCAGGATAGACCCCCCCAAACCCTGGACACCCCCACCCTGCCCCCTGCCTTCCCCATACACCCCCTTCCCCTGTCCATTCCCCCCTCCAATCCCTCCCTGCCCCTACAAATTCCCCCTCCAGTCCCCCCCCCTTTAGACCCTGGACACCCCCAATCCCCCCTCTAGACCATGGGCACCCCTCCACCCTGCCCATTCCCCACTCCAGTCCCCACTGCATTGCCTACACTACATCCTGCACTGCACTGCCTGCACTCCACTTCCTGCACTGCAACCTCCACTACATGCACCATACACCCTGCACTACACTTCACTGCACTGCACTACCTACACCCTGCACCCTATGTAAGTCTTCTAGTGAAACACTACCACCCCCACCCAGGACACCCCTCCACCATGGATAAAACCCTTCATATTTCATAAAAACACATCCCCATGCTGGACCACCCTGGAAAGCAGCCCCCCTGCTGGACCCCCTGGATAGCAGCCCCCCAGCTGGACCCCCCTGGACAGCAGCCCCCTTGTATTGGACCCCCCTGAATAGCATCCCCCCCTTATGGACCCCCTGGATAGCAGCACCCCTTCTGGACTCCCCCTGAACAGCAAGACCCCCCTGATGGACCCCCTGGATAGCAACCCCCTTACACTTACCTTGCACCCCCGGGACACCGCCATCCCTTTCACCCCTTGCACACACCCCCTTGCACCCCCTTGCACCCCACTGCTGGACCCCCTGGACAGTAGCCCCCACCCCCTGCTGGACCCCCTTGGATAGCAGCCCCAACCCCCTGGACAACACAACCCCCCCCCCCCCCCCCCCCGCTGGACCCCCCTGGACAGCATCCCCCCTGGAAAGCAGCACCCCTGTTGGACCCCCTCCACAAAATACCCCCTGCTGGACCCCATGGACAGCACCCCCCTACTGGACCCCCTTGGACACCCCCTACACATCCCTTGCACACCCCTTTCCCCTACTAGACCCCCCTTGCACCACCCCTGGTGGAGGTTCAATAACTAATCCAATTCTATTATCCCTCTCTCGAATTGACTCTTTTATTTTTGATTACAGGTTGCTCCCATATTTCTAAACATTAAAGGACATCTTGAAATAGTCCATGATTTGGCTTAAACTACAATAGTAGAAGCATATTATTTTATTTTTTACATCCTTTTCATCATCATTTTATAGATTCTTGGATGTAGTTGACTCTACAACCTTACATAATGATTTGTCTCCCAATTCAAACTTATAATTTTTCTTTACGTGATTTTATTTCTACTATGGAATTAATTTAATATAATTATAGGAGTTATATTGATATGGCATTTCCTAAGATTTCTAATAATAGTGGATAAATTTATATTAAAAAAGAAAAAGTTTTCAAAATAATCAAATCTATTCTTTCTTAAAAGATTTCCCTTTTTCTATGAAGTCTGCTTTTGTAAAGAATGTTTGAGTTAACTTTCAACTATGCTCTCCCTTTCTTTAGGCCGTATACCATTTTCACATATAGACATGTTATGCCATAAATAAATGGTCATATGCACAAACCTCTGACAAAACCAAAAAAAACCCAACCAACCTCTTTCTTTTCTTTATAGATGCAATCTATCTAGATTTTTCACATGCTGTTTTTTAGATGGAACCCCAAATATTTTGGCATTATTTAAGAAGAAACGTTTCTTGTACATGTTTATATTAAACCTAGATGATGTGGTGAATTTTTTATAATTCTCCTACATCTATATTTGTATATAATTATCCCTTACCACAATAATATTTTTCAAAATATAATTACTAAAACCATAAATAATTGGGTAGTAGGATACCATTTTCCCAGATCCTAAGGTGGATGCTTCCCCATATGATCTCAAACTCATTTTTACACTATTTTAAGTCTTCTCAGAAGAAATAATATCTCTTGAATCATTTGTGGTATCAATTTTTCTTCTAACATATTTTTAATATTTTTATGGTTACTTTCTAGTTTTTTTTATATTTACATATAACTCAAGTCATATCTTATCAATAATGCATTTTTGGTATTTATATTTCTTTAAACTTTATTTAAATTTTCATTTCAGATTATTTAACTAATCCTCATGAATCTTTACTTTTCTATTGTATATAAATATCCCACTCTCATATCCTCTTGCCTTTTACCTTCAGTTGTACATCATTTACATTCATTGAGACTTTTTTTTTGAATTTCTCCAAATAATGGATCACGTATCTAAAAAAATTCAAAAAACTTATTTCACAAAAACTACAATGTTTTATTATTTTTTAGTCAAGTAATATTTATCACTATAAATAGGAATAAATTTCTCTTTTTCTTCAACTAGCTTTATGAGGGTGTTGCATCTTCTCACATTATCCGCTAATGCATCTTCAATTGAATCAACATCTCTTTATAACTATGAATTATCATAATTCTCTTTATCCATGAATATATATATATATCTCTGTGTGTGTGTTTGTGTGTGTGTGTGTTTTTTTGAAAAAATTAATGGGAAATTTCTTTGAGAAGTCCTTGAATTAAAAAATAAAAAACATTAAGTGATTGATTAAATGTATATCCATCATAGCTTCAACTTGATTCATTTGAGGAATCATACTCAACTGAATTATAAATATTTTTATCACTATGAATAAATTTATATATTTGATTTTCTTCTTTATTCTTTGAGACTTTTCTCTAATTTTTTCATCCATTTTCCTCATATTTTGTAGTGTCTTGGTAGAAAATTCTAAATCAATTTTGACAAGGATAATATCTAATTTTTTTTTTCATTTGAGGTACTTCTTCAAACATTTAGAATCTTCACATCATAAAAAAACTAGGAAAATATATTATAAATTAAATTAGAGGGGACCTATGATCTAATACAAATTATAGGTTCCATAAAACTAGTGAAAACACACTTGAGTGGGGGTGAATCAGTTGGGGTACCATACCCCCTGCACGACCCTCTAGCCTGTACCAGCACCCCTCCCCCCAAAATAGCCCCCTAGACTACACCAGCACCCCCCTGCACCACCCCTCTAGCCTACACAACCCTAAACCCTACCCCCTCCACCCTGCCCCCTGCCCCCTTCCCCCTCCACCATGCCCCCTGCCCCTACCCCCTGCTCCCTTCCCCTTCCCCCCCTCCACCCACCCCTACCCCCTCCACCCACCCCTACCCCCTGTCCCCTACCCCCTGCCCTACAGACCTCCACCCTTGCCCCTTTCCCCCTTCCCCCTGACCTACCCCCTACCCCCTGACCTACCCCCTACCCCCTACCCCCGCCCTGCTATGTTTTGTTGCTGGTTCTCTGCATAACATGCATCCCTATCCATATACACAACCTATCATATGGAAGCATACACACAAGAAATCAAATTATTGTGAAGACATTGAGACAAATAAAACCTCGTAAAGATATATTCAGAATGAGTTATACTAATAAAATGGATGAGAAGAATGCCTGGGGTGGAAGCCGTTTCAAAAGGACCATTAGCGTTTGAGAAATAATATTCGAAAAATGAGGTCCAATAGAAATGTACTCCGAAAGCCTGTACTAAAAAGAACAACACAATGGTTATCGAATGAAAGAACCAAAACTAGTATTGCATTGAAATTGATTTTAATTACCTATCAATATCATCAAGGATTATGATGCTTAATTGGGACATATAGGCATCCTCAAATACATGAAAATAACAGGTGCAAAAAATGACTAAAAGTTTTCAGTAAACAAGTTTCAAATTAAACAAGCACAAAAAAATGAAAACCTAATTGATTTTAAACCTTTACAATTTGTGCACATTCAATGGCCTCGCTCACCCCAATCATTAATTCAGCTGAAACATGGCCATATAGAACCCATAAAAAGTTGAAAACACAAATAGATGGAAGTGAATACATGCGAGAATGAAGTCTGAATGAAGGGATGGAAAAATGCGAATTATTAAAATGCACACACAATTTTCTACACCAAATATGAAATTTATAGAAAGTGCTTAAAAAAGTCATTTTTGGGGTATGCATTTCTCTCATACCTATTAATGAACGAATAAAGTCTAATATTAAGTGGGATAAATTGAATTAATAAATTACAAGAATTTCAGGAAATTTGAGATCTCAAGGATGATTTCTAAAACCTTCTACATGTACTTGAATGTTTTCAACATGTGTATTGATATGAGTGCAAGATTTGAGGTTGTAATTCCAAAAAGAATGAAAATATCAATTGGAATAATTTGGTTTCAACTTGAGGACATCTAAGTAGACCCTAAATGAGTCATGGTAATTAGAATCAATTTGTATCATGTTCAGTTTGTTAGTGGGACAACTTTGTTTTCTAAATCAAACCCTCATATTTTCTACACCAAACATGGGTCACATACACTTTAAATAGAATTAATAATGGCACATTATTTTAGAATGAAATTATACAATCCTATTTCATTAACATTGTATTTAATATTAATAAGGGGAGAAAATAAAATGAAATAAGTCAATGAAAAAAATATGAGAGAAGAAAATTAAAGAACATATTGACATACCGATTTCTAGATTGGTATTGACAATAAACACAAAGTGAAATATTGTTAAATCATCATTTTGTTTGTGTTATAGTTGTTGATAATGAGGAAGAAAAGTTGTTTCATTCCAATATGCATATGATAAATGGCTTGCATGTTAGTTGGATTACCCGAGCATATTGTTGAGACAATTGGGAGCTAAACAGCTTAGAAGGGAGTTGGAAGTTCCCAATCTTGTTGTGAAGGAATATGATGTTCCCAAGGAAAGGTGTTAGTATAAAAATATTATATGATGCTTGAAAAATTATCCTAAATCTTGGAAGTTATGTAAACTGCCACCACTAATTATGTCAAAAAAAATTAACAAAAGAAGGAAGTGTTGTCGTTAGATTCACATGATGACAAAGATGATTGGTGATGTGAGTTGTTATGGAAAAGAATGAGGAAGTTTCTAAGAGCTGATGTGAAGAATCTATTGGAGCTCATTTGATGAGATAAAGTAGGTGCTCACGTAGCATATGTTTGAAGATCCATTCACATGGAAATGATGGTTTGAAGATGTTAGTGGTGGTGATTAATATACAGATTTGGCTCAAGAAAATTTGATAAGATCCACCCCTGGATAGCACCCCCTCTCTGTCCCCCTCCCCCCTACACTCCCCCTACCCCCTGCGCACCCCACCCCTTACCCCTTGCACACACCCCCTACCCCCCTGCTCACCCCATACCTGACCCCCCTCCCCCCCACCATGAACAATCTCTAGTGACCCATGTTGTAGAGCTAGTTTACTAAGGACTATATTAAATTGTTCTCGTTTAAGGTGGAAACATTCTAAATTCCATGACCAAACATAATCAGGTGTTCTATCTACCACATCCACCACCCTTTCTATGTATTACAGGAATGAAGGTTCTAAATGATTGGATAGACAACAACAAGTGCATTTTTTCTCGGATCCAGACATCTGTGCATGAGAGAGTGATGCTAGAGACCTACATTTTCCTTAAATAAACCATTTAATGGTAGAATACTATTAATCAAGATAGAAGATGGGATGGTCATTCATAGAAAACATTCATGGAGGTTTTCCATGAAAAATAAATTACATACATGATGAAGTTGGACTGTTATCATGTGTTCGTGGAGATACAGAAGAGCCTTAGAAATGTCTTTGTGTAATCTTCTTTTTTCATAGAGTTGCTATGATTTTTCCAATTTCTGGAAGCAATCAAGGTCCAAAAGGCTCGTATGTTCTAGATATTCCACTATCAGGATATCAAACTCTAGGTAAGGATATTTGATATGACATCATACCCAAATGTGTTGTGTAGGGAATTAATAATCATGAAGGGTATATATGAGGATAGGTAGAATGATTAATTCAACTCTATATAAGACCCATGACTAAGTTTTCTATCATTACAATGGGATAAACTACCCGTATTAGGAAGTGGAGAGATCATCATAAGTATCTGGAAAGATACTATATGGGTCAAAGTAAGAGTTCCTTAGTGTACTCTATTGTATTTAATCCAACCAATTGATTCGATTGTGTGAAAAGAAGGTATTGTTGCCATTCTTACAAGAATACTCCAATTTAATTACATAGATGTTTCCTGTCAAGACATATATGTTGTTATTTTTTTAGGGAATGAAAAAATTGATATGGTAAATTAGTTCAACCTAGGTGTGGAGATCCTTATCAAATAATGTAGACTCCCAATTCATTGATGAATTATGAGAAACAGAGTGAAGCTGAGTAAGGCCTAGATTATATAATGGATAAGGGTCAGGATAATAAAAAAGAGGAATTATCTATTATTTGGTTCAGTATCTAATAAATTGTATGCTATCTACCACTTTTCTAGATACATTCATTTCTTATCCTCATACACTTTTGTTATACAATTAGATTAAATCCATTTTTAAATTATATTCAACCTATTTTATTCAAAAATATTCATATTTTTCAAATAAATAAATATGATGAAGGTATGAATATAATGTATAATTTGTTATAAACAAAAATATGAAGGTACATGATTCAAAAGTGCATACCCAGGGATCAACTATCCAACCATGATACATACCAATTTCTATAAGATCAAATATTTCACACTCAAAAGTAAACATGAAATCATCAATTCGGCAAGCATGGTGTATGCCAATTCAATTTGATTAAAAACACAAAAAAGGTTACTAATATCTAGAAAAAAATGGTATAAAATAACAATTACCTCTTGAATTTTATATTCATGTCAATCCTGGTTGCAAGTCCTGGTAGCAAATCAATTTCATTAGATATATTTTCTTGTTGGTTCTCTACATAGCATGCATCTCTATACTATATACCAGTATAAGTCATCAAACTCACAATATGTTTAGTGAAACTAATAGAGTTTCCTCCTTAAGAAAAAAAAGGAAAATTAAACTACATACCATCAGAGGTGTGCCAGAGGAGATAGAGGGGCCTCCTCGGAGCACCGTCATCGAGGAGGTACGATGGTCGCATCAGAGGAGGATACAATTCAATATATTAATAATAAAACTTAACCACTACATAAACAAACATATCTCATAATAGCATAATTCAATATATATAGATACATTAATAAACACCGTAGTAAAATTCAGTATTACAATAATCAAACTTCACTATATAATAAAATTACAAATATTAACAATCCAAAAATACATTTCACATCAATAGGGAGTATTAAAATCAGTATAATCATATTCATGATAACCCTCATCCACACATCCTACAGAAACACCATTAGAACCTCTCGTGCCACGAGTATCATCATCTATATCAGCATCTGTAACAGCACTGGGACCAGCTCCGGCTACAGCTTCAGCTCTAGCTCCGGCTCCGGCTCTGGCTCCAGCAGAAGAATCTACATTAGCATAACTCATCAACATCAAACATGCGTCAACTACTGCATCTTATTCTAGTGAAAGTGTAGAAGAAATGGAAGACATTTTCTTGTAATAGTCTCATAGGAAGTAGATATTGCTATAGTGAGTTATGGTTTCATCAAAAAAGAGTTAAAACCCATCAATGAGGAGTGATCAAGATAAAATGAATCTCTTGCGAAAGACACAACCATCAGGTGTCATTAATTAATAGTCATGAATGAAGGTAAAAAAATAAGAACCTTTATCATGGGATGTGGTTATGGATGTTTTTCATAAATCAAAATGGATATAAACAAGACCCTCCTGGACACCCCACTTCCAGTCCCCACCACCCCTGCCACCCCACCCCACCCCCTCCACCTACCACCCCACCCCTCCCCCTCCCAGTCCCCCCACCTGCCAGTCCCCCCTGCCACCCCCTGTAGACCCTCCTGGACACCCCCCTGCATACCCTCCTCGACACCCCCTTCCAGCCCCCTGCCAACCCCCGTGACACCCCCCCTGCCAGTCCCCCATGCCCCCCCTGCAGACCCTCCTAGACGCCCCCCTCCCCCTACCAGTCCACCACACCTGCCAGTCCCCCCCACTAGCACCCCCCCTACAGACCCTCCTGGACATCCCCTCCCCTGCCAGTCCCCCCTCCCAGTCCATATTTCTATTATATAATTAACACATGCCCCTGAATCTTGTGGACATTAGTTAATAATGTCACTTGCTTCCTTATTGAGGTGACAACCTAATCATCAAAGTTAACTAGAATTTCAATTACATTGTACATTTAGACAATCCCATAAATATCCTTCTAATTTCTGGAAGTGAGGGAATCTTATGCTTGCCACATATAAGTAAAGGATGGATCTTTAGTTAGGATCTTCATAGGAAGGTTGTTATATATTCATCTGTCAGGCCATATAGACATCTTAGGCTCATAATCTAACGAATAATATTCTTATCACCTATATAATCCTAACTTCACCACCAAAGTCATCATATGCTAGTCACCTGTGGTATTTTAGGCTCATCACCTAATGAACCCTATGCTCACCACCTAAGGAATTCTATGCTCATCACCTAAGGAATTCCATGCTCATCGCATGAGGAAGGATGGAATTATGATGCATTAGGAAAGGTGAATCATCATATTCTTATCACATATTAAATCTTATGATTTTCATATATGGAAAGGTAGGGTCCTCTTATGTTCATCACAGAATTCTTGTCATGATTTTAGGTCTAGTGGGGACTAGTCCCCTTATGCTCATCACATAATTTTAGTCACGATTTAAATTCTAGTGGGGACTAATCCTCTTATACTCCTCACATAAGACAAATAATGGAAGAATTGTCTATAATATCATCATATAAACTATTAAAAATATTATGGTGACCAACCACTCATCGAAGGTCCATAGCATATTCCAATACATTCTAAATGCCAACCCATAACAAAAAATATTGATTCACATACTTTTTAAATATAATTTAATAAAAAACTATAAATAAAATCATAAAATGATGATCTTCAATGAAAATAAATGGAAATAAAATCTTTTATCATCTTTATACTCTCACTAGTGATTCCAAAAAAAACACATGATATTGGATGATCTCCACTATAATCTAGTGGAAATCATCCCCAACTCCATTCTTATTTTCACTAAATTAGTTAGAATGGAATTAGGAAACTAGAATTAATGGAAGATGAGATCACACATTGAATCACCATAAAGGTCGGTAAAAACCACCACATTTAAAGGTGAAATTGAAGGTGAATAGTGGATATAGCTCCCTCAACCTCCCCTGATTCGCTCGCATGTGTGGGAGGAAGAGAGGATGGGTGAGTTATTTAAAAACTCAAAGTGGATAAATGTTTATTTACCTTTATTTGAGTGAGACTCTATCCCCATCATTTCAGCATCCATTAAAATATTCATTTTTTGTGGTGGTCCTCTCCATTTCCTAGGGGGGATCCTCAGAAGTACCAAACAAACAAAACACAGGTCCATTCCTCTATGATTTCATGGACATATCCAATGAAACCCACAAGCTCTATACACACTAAGGACCATACAAATTCCTCAACCCTTTCTAATCATTTTTCAAATGAGAAATAATGAAACCCCTCATCTATAACTCTTTAAAAAATTCCCAATTTTAAGGTTCTATATCACGGTTGTATTTCCCAAGAAGTACCACTATCACAAAAATTTCCCACCTAGTACATTTTGACTCGATGTTTCCATAGGTGTGAATATAGAGCACCATAGCTAGACAATCATAGTATAAATGGGCACCAAAACAATACATATCAACCGTCACAATTTTCCACCATTACAAACCAATACAAAATGGTATTTTTCTTTCTTTTTTCAATAGGGATAATCCCATGGGACAATCCCTACAAAACACCTAACCAACTCACCCAAGAAGAGAAGAAACAACCAAAACCATGGCCATGGTAAACTGATATTTTACTCTAGGGAGACAAGTAAAACCAAATTTCCCATCATTAGGGAAAACGTCACTCCACCTGGGTATTTCCCTCTAAAACATGGAGCCCTACTAAATGGAGGCTTCATGGTGAAAAACCTAAATCATAAAATGGTTAAAATTCCAACCATCTAGGCTCAGACACACACTCGAGAGCATATATAACCCTCATGCCTCAATTCCCACAACTGAAAATCTTATTGAGAATTTCCAAATATATATATTCTTTAGCCAAATAATGGTTTTAAAAATTACCACATCCTTAGAGAACCAAAATTCATACTTGATAATAATTTATCAACCAGTATTGGCATGAATCTTTAAATTTATTTCAAACATGAGTCATGGATCATGGGGAAAGTTCCAGAGTTATAAGGAACACTGTGCTTACTCATTAGACTATGACCAAAGCTACAAACAACAACCACATAACAGAATTAAATAAATTAGTTGGGCCAACCCACCGTATGGAGGAGGAAGGCCTGAAGAAGGGTATAGAGGAACCCTTCTACCGATGCACTGAAAGGAGGAGTAATTCCCAAAAAATGGTATGGATGAAGGGAGTACCACTCGAGGGATGGAGTAACCTCAGATGGAGTAGCCGATCCACGATTGGAGAATCCACATCGTGAATGAAGGAACCGCGATGAGGGATGGAGGAACTGAATCCGGATAGGATGAGAGATAGAGGAAAACAACGAGGGAGAGAGAGGAAAGCCGTGAGGGAAGATAGGAGGGTGTGGTGAGAGAGGTCGTCAGGGAGGAGGAGAGGTTGTCGGGGGAGGAGGGTGTCACGGTGAGAGTGTCACATATCGGGGATGGAGGAGGAGCCTGACTGGAATCAAAAAAAGGGGGATGAATATCGAGTATGGAGGAGGATCCTGACCAGAATCAAAAAAATAAGGGGGACAGAATTTTGTATCCACAAATAAAAAATTAAACTGTGGCTATAAACAAGCTATAACCACAGACCTATAAAACTGTGGCTATAGGTCCGTGGCTATAGCTTAAATTTCTAGTAGTTAATCAATCAACATCATATGTTATTCCACGATTAGGTAATTTTGAATATATGCATTAATGTACCATTCAATATGTATATTTTTTAAAGGTGAATACCCTTGATAGAGACATGGGTATGGTATTCAGTACACAATGATCTTAGCATGGAAATACGCGGTGCAATTTCAGCAGCATAATGACGTGACATAAGGATTAATTAAATTGTTTGATGGGATAGAAAATGGTGTCTCATCATATGTACATGAAATGGACAGTAAGGGGGTCATATAGAAACATTTCCTAACAAATGTAATGGAATTTAGATGCATAATACAAAAGAATTACATGGATGTAAAACAGGAGAGAGAAATCCCTCACGGAATTTCGGCATGGTAACAGGTGCACATGGAAAGAATTAATGAGAGAGAAAGGGGTATCCAATTATCTAAAAATAAATAAGGAAGTATGGGGAAGGTTCTAAATCATACCCCAACATTTTTAATTGAAAAAAGGGCATAACAACTTAAATAAAATTGGACAACTATGGGAAAGGAAGAAATCCCTTACTTGGAAGTGCGATCCCAAAGGCTTGGAAGAGGCTTGATAGAGGCTTATTGAGAGATTGGGGCACCATGGGAGGATTATAGAGAGAGGAGGGAAGGGGTTGGTTGAACTCCAAAGGCTTTGAGTAAAGATTAAGTGGGATATTGGGTTGGTTTATATAGGAAAGGAGAGGGAATTCTTTATTATTTAGGTTTGGGACATCTCACATTAAACTAATCAAAACTACAAACCAAGAAATTATTTTTTCCAAATAAGAGTGGGAAAAAATATTTTATAAGGCCAATGGCCGAACTTCATAAAATAATAGGATTGCATATGTGGAGGTGAGTCACACTCTTAAGGAAAACAATTTAAAAAGACAAAATGTTTTATATGTCTTGGAGGGTCCACTAAATCTTTGTAAAATAAATCAAACAAACCCAAAATCACATTATATTAATGGTAAAACATTTATTTGATGAAAATAATGTCAATATTATTTTATTACATCACTATTGGGTCATTATGATGTCATAAAACACATTATATATTTAAACGATATTTAATTTTTACCCAAAAATTCGACTATCTCAGAAAATTACGAAAAATTTACCATTGGATAATTTCGACTACCTGATTCCAAAAATAATATTCATCTTATATATATAATTTTCTAAATGTGGGTATTTTTACTTTTAAAATAAAAAATGACATTTATCGAAAATTCATAGGTTTTGACAAAAATAGCTTTCAAACCTCAATAAAAATTACAATTGCATTCATAAAATTATACAATAATTTATATTTAATAAAAATTGATTTGATAATAACAATAATATTATTTTATTAAAATATTATTTAATTCAAAAATACATTAATTCATCAAAATAGATTTCTTAGTTGAATATTAACTAAAAAACTATTTATGCTTTAAAAACTGTTTACAAAGTAACAATAATAAAATGAATGCACATTATTTATACAAAAATAATGTTCATAGACATAGTGATAGGGTCTTGTTACATAACCTCTTATAACACCCGTATAAGACCAAATGGTAAGGTGGGCGATGGTGGTAGACTCATAGGGTGGCTGGGATAACATCGCTCGGGTGGTAATCTCTATTAACATGCACTTATCCCGTCGTCGGTTCCGCTCATGCTTAACGTGTTCAAGCTCATATTGGGCTTGGTCAAGAGAGAAGCTCAATGACGCCACCTCCTTTATGAGATCTGACAAATGGGATTGAAACGGGACAAGTCTACTGGATGAGGACATCACTTCCTTTGTCTGAGTAAATTGGATTCGTTAAAGCCCTATATTTATACTAATCATGTGATAACTATTAAACAACCATATTATCAATGGTCACAATTCATAATGGTATTTAAAAATCCATAAACATAAAACCAATGAAGTTCACATTTTATATAAGATTAATAAACATTTAATTATATCAAGACGAATTTCCCTTAATGAATGTTTGGGTCATTACATAAATAGGAAAGGTTGAGCTATGTCCATCATTTAGAAGCTCCTTCTTTATCTCTGGATTGGATGGTACATATATACATGAAACAAATCTCATAATTTCATCCTTGTTAACCACGAACTCTGAGGATTTCCCATTTTTTATAGCTTCCACCCTTTTCATAATTTCTACATCCTTTCTTTGAGCATCCTTTATTTTCTATATGGGGGATGGTTGGGCAATAATTTGAGAAATGATTTATGATGTTCCTCCCTTAATGATTCTCATGTCCATACACTGCAAATCTAAGAGGATTGGATAATTTTAAATTCTCATCATTGATAAAGATGCATGATCCTTTCTACTTAGAGCATCTTCCACCTTGTTTTCCTTACCGGGATGGTAGAGGATTGAGAAGTCATAATCCTTGATGAGCTCAATCCATCATCATTGGTGCATTTAAGGTATTTTTGTGTAAATATATATTTGAGGCTTTTGAAAACTATGTATATTTCACACTTCTCCCCAAAGAGGTAATGCCGCCAAATTTCTAAAGAGAATCTCACCGCAGCCATCTCTAGATCATGTTTTGGATAATTTTTCTCATGAAATTTCAATTTACATGAAGAATTGGAAATGAATTTGTCATTCTTCATTTTCACACAACCCATGACCTTCTTCGAATAATCACTAAATACCACAAAAATTATTTCCACTTATGGGTAATGTGACCATGAGCACAGTAATAAGCATCCTATTCAACTCCGTGATGATCTATTTGGATTTATCACTCCCATAAAAATTTACTCCCTTCCGAGTTAGCTTGGTAAGAGGGTTGGGAAATCATGAAAAATTTATCACAAATCGGTGATAATATCCATCTAACCCCCAGAAGCTACGAATATCTGTTACCGATGTTATCATTGACCATACCTCAATTGCAGCTGTCTTGGATGGATTCATAGGTATCCCATTGCTTATGATGATATGACCCATGATCAAGACCTCCTTCAACCAGAACTCACAATTTCTTTACTTTTCATTGAGCTTATCCTTTCACAAGGTCTCTAGTACAATGCTTAGATTCTCCACATGTTCCTCCTTTTTTTGGAGTAAATTAGAATATCATCTATAAATACTACCACAAATTTATCTAGTTAATCTCTAAATACTCTATTCATGAAGTCCATGAAGATTTTTGGAGCATTAATGAGTCCAAAAGGCATTACTATGAATTCATAGCACCCTTATCTTTTACGAATAATAGTCTTGGGTATATCCGCCTTATTCACGCTTACTTGGTAATATTCAAACCATAAATCCACCTTGGAGAATAATTTTTGTACACACAACTAGTTGAACGATTAATCGATTTGTGGAAGGGGATACTTGTTCTTTATCGTGATATTTTTGAGCTCACGATAATCAATATAAAGCCGCAATGACCCATCCTTTTTCTTGAAGAAGAGGATGGGTGCACCCCATAGTGAAGCACTTGGGTGTATAAACCCATTATTTAGATTCTTCTATAGTGGTTTCTTTATATCCTATATCTCCAGAACAACCATTATATATGGATTATTCGATATTGGAAATACCCAAGATATAGGGTCAATTGATAATTCAACATCTCTTATAAGAGGAAGACCAGGAAATTCCTCGGGAAACACTTCAGTGTATTCCCTCACAATAGTCATGTCTTCAAAGATGGTTTCTTCCTTAGACTCAATCATCTGATCCTGATACGCTTGCTCATAGGGTAGTAATATCCATGTTTGAGATGACAGTTCTAAAGAATATTCAACTTCCTCCTTTCACTTGTATAAAATTTGGGGTCTATTCTCAATATGGAGAGTGATTTCCCCCTCATGGAAATTTTTGTTGGCTCTATATAAGGAAAGCTAGTCAATGCCAAGAATTGCATCGAATTCCACCAATGGGAGTATGATGAGGTTCTCTAGAAATTTTAATACACAAATTATGATAGGGGAGGAGTTATATTCATGGGATGCAATGATTTTCCCGTTTTCCATACTCATCTACATATTTAATTCCTTGCTTTTTGGTGGTGTTGTGATAGTTATAATAAACTTTTGGGATATAAAATAATGTCTATAACTAGAATAAAAATGTATGTTCTCTATTATTGAATGAATAACTATCATACCTGTCACCACTTTGTTGTTGGGGTTCAATTTGGCGGTAGTGATCGCAAAATATCACCCTTTCTACCTTGGAGGTTGTTGGTTTCCTCAAAAACAATTTGCTTGGGGAATTGAATTTAGAGGTGCCCTAGTTCTTTGTAGTTGAAGCAATGAATTACATGTTGAGGGTTGAATGAAGAATTCATCTCCTCTGTCGCAGCCATGGGTATCTCTTGTCAGTAGTAAACATCTAGGTGCCCTTACCTTTCACACATAAATCATATCCTCATCCACTTCAGGAAATTTCTGAGGTGATTCGTTCCACACCTTTGGTAAGTGGGGTGCTTGATCTTCTTAGAACCATTGGATTTATCCATCAGACCACCAGAATTGATGTCCACCTTACACTTCTTATACCCATGATACCCCTTGGATTCTTTGATCTCCACTTTGAATTTGAGGGCACATCAGACAATTTCTTCATAGATATTGAAGTCCCGGTTCTCCAAGGATTTCCGTAGTCCTGGTTTCATCCCAGAAAATAAGTAGTGAAACTTTTATTTAGGGTTAATGAGAAATACAAATGAGTAATGTGAAAGCCTCATGAATATTTCCTCACATGATCTGATGGATTCATCATCTTTTTTCTTGTGGGAAAGTAAGTGCCCTTCAATATTAAGTCGGAGGGTGCGTAGAAAATATTTATCAAAAAACATTTTCCAGAAATCCTTCCATTCCAATGCCTCGATATCCTCCTCAGGCTTCATATGTTTTATCAATGTCAACCATTTATCAACTTCACCCTCCATATGATAAGAAGTTATAAGAACCTTCTCTTGTTCGGAACATTTAAGTATGGAGAATATCTTTTCAATGGTGTTGATTCAATATTCAGCAACTGAGGGATCATATGATCCATTAAAAGTAGGAGGCCTTTGTCTCATGAAGCTATCAATCACGATTTTTTATTTCTAAGGGGGGGGGGGGTTGAACGTTACTCTTGACCAATGTTACTATTCAAATCTTGAGTTAATTGAGAAAGTATCATGAAAAATTTCTTGATTCCAACTCCCATTGAATTGGGCATCTCATTAGAACAGTCATCACATTGATCTTCACATCAGTTGTTAGCTTGATTCCTCCAATTACCAACCATTGGATGGAATAAAAGAAAAGTTAGGGGAAAAACATAAAGTTTAATCCAAGGAGAAAAATAGATGACTTATAAATAACTTTTATTTCCTTAACATATGTATCTATAGGCTTCAATCTATGTTATCCATGATCTACTTCCCAAACTTCTTTCTTAGGGGCATTTTTTCCATTATCAATGGTTAATACTAAGCTTGTGAATTTACCAAATCATATCCCCTAGATGTATTATAACCAAGAGTGCAACATAGCCTATTGTTGTGTACCCAGATACCCCTGGTCAAACCCGAAACTCCTTATCAGAGTTTTCACTCCTTGGTACATCTGTACTAGAGCTATCTCTACCTGCTCATATCCAGATAGGGAAGTATTTTCTTGATAAACCACTTACTCAATACTCACTATGACTTAGGGATTTTTTTATTCTACTTAGTCTTATCCTTAAGGCTTTCACCAGGGTTTTCTAGTCCTAATCCCCAAAAAACTAAACCTATCCTATGATACCAACTATAAAAACCCTGCTTCTATTACACACTTAAACCTGATTTATTACATAAAATCATCACTTGATACAACAAAGAAGACTGATATTTCTAGTGTCTTTGGTTGTTATGAACATTACATAATGACCTTAAATATGAAACATGACATATTTATTGAAAACTCCCTTTACATAACCACTATATTCCCTCGTACATAGCATTGCATGGGGTAACCTGAGGACATGCATAAAAAATGGTGAGATATAAAGCCCAGTAAGGTAGTTAACAAGTCATAAAATGAAGAAACAATACATGTTAGGAAATAGGGATATCAATGGAGCATAAGAGAATCATGAACATAAAGGCATGATATAGAATGATTATCGTAACATGGAAATGTGGTAATGACGCTTAACATGGTATTAGCATGAGCCAAGGATCATTCCACATGGATCATGAGTAAAAACTAATTACACATGAATTAGAATGATTAAAAACTCATTTAACTTGACGTATCATGATACTAATCTTTACCCATTGCATTGGAGTGCTATCAGTGCGCGCCCTTATTAAACATTTCATTTCATGCATAGGTGTGTCACATGGATCATACAACATGGAATCATTAAGAATAATAATTTATTAAATGATAATGGAATGTGGAATTTCTACATGAAACTCTATAATAAATAATTAATCATGAAAAAATGTGAATAACCTTGATAAAGAACTAGGAATGGTATTTACGACTCAATGATTTTGGCTTCAAAAATCACGGTGCAATTTCGGCAGCATAACGACGTGACATAAGAATTCATAAAAATGATGGATGAGACAGAAAGGAATGTATCATCATATGTGAATGAAATGGGAAGTAGGGTAGGTCATATAGATACATTTCAAAATATATTAAATGGAATTTATATTCATATTACTAAATAATTTCTTGAATGTAAATGAGAAGAGATATATTCCTTATGGAAGTTCAACATAGTAACAGGTGTACATGGAAGGAATTAATGAGTGATAAAAAGGGTATATCATCATTAAAACATAAATATTTCAGTATAGGGGATGTGAAAAATCATACCCCAACATTTTTAATTGAAAATAAAAGTGAATAACAACATAATTAAATTTGGACAAAAATGAGAAAGGAAGAAATCCCTTACTTGGAAGTGTGATACCAAAGGTTTGGGAGGGGCTTGATAAAGGATTCATGGGTGATTGGGGTGCATTGTGTGGATTATAGAGATATGAGGGAAGGGTTTGGATTATCTCCAAAGGATTTGAGTGAAGAGTAAGTGGGAGCTTGGGTGGGTTTATATAGGAAAGGAGAGGGAATTCTTTATTATTTAGGTTTTTGGCAGTACATATTAATCTAATCAATACCAAAAACCAGCCCATGGTTTTTGCCCATCGTTTTTTCAAAAGGGTAGTGTAAAAATATATTTTATATGTCCAAGGGAATAACTTCATAAAAATCATGCTTGCTTATGTAGAGGTGAGTCACATTCTCAAAGAAATCATTTTAAAAAGATAAAATGGTTTATAAGTCTTGGAGGGTCCACTAAGGCTTTGTAAAATAAATCAAATAAATCTAAAATCACATTATTTTAATGGTAAAATATATTTTTTATGAAATAAATGTTTATAGTATTTTATTACATCACTATTGGGTCATTATGATGTCATAAAACACATTATATAATTAAATGATATTTAATGTTTACCCAAAATTTTGACGGTCTCAGAAAACTATGAAAAATTCACCATTGGATAGTTTCGACAACTTGAATCCAAAAATAATAATAATTTTTTCTAAATAATTTTCTTAATATTATAATTTTTTCTTTTAAAATAAAAACTGATATTTATCAAAAATTCATGGGTTTTGACAAAAATGGCTTTCAAACCTTAATAAAAATGACAATTTGATTCATAATAATTATATGGTTAGTTATATTTAATAAAAATTAATTTAGAAATAATATTTAATTAAAATATTATTTAATTCAATAATCCATTAATACATTAAAATATATTTCATAATTAAATATTAATTGAAAATACTATTTGTGCTTTAAAATGTATTTACCAAGTAATAGTAAAAAAATAAATGTATACTATTTATTCTATACAAAAACAATGTACAAAATCATAGTACTAGGGTCCCATTAAATAAAACCTTATAACATTCACATAATATTGAAGGGTAAGGTGTGTGATGGTGACAAACTCTTGGGGTGGCTCAGATAACATCACTCGGGTGGTAATCTCTATCATCTTCTACTTCTCCCATAGGTAGTTCCGTTCGAGCATAACATGTTGAAGCTTGGCTTGGGATTTGTCAAGAGTGAAGCTCAATGAAGCCACATCCTTTACGAGTTTCCCCAAATGGGCTTTATACGAGGAAAGTCTACTTGATAAGTCCATCGCTTCCATTGTCTGAGAAAATTGGATTTGTTAAAGACCTATATTTATACTAACCATGTGATCACTGTTCAATGGATATATTAGCAATGGTCACAAATCTTAATGGTATTTTAAAATCCAAAAACATAAAACCAAAGAATATAATATTTTATATAACAATTTACATAATAAGGAATTTAAGTAGATCAATAGGATTTTTCATTAGTGAATGTTTGGGTCATTATAGGATCGAATCAAGAAGGCTAAACTCGTGCACCCTTTTTCGTTCTAGTTTCTATGCCTCACACACTTCAAATTCCATCTGATTAGTGTTGCTGTGATTTGACAGAAATGTAGATATACAAATATTGACTTCTAATTGGAGCTCGATAATGGACTTTCATATGTCTAAGAGTCTCAGGTAGGTGGTGTATACCTTCTTTCATGTATTCGCATGCCTTTGGGTGACACGACTTAAAGTGTGTATTTGGGTATTTTGAGAAACACCCTATTTTATCTGTTATTTCATATTAAATTGTTTATTAGACATATGGGATGCCTTTGGGTCTGCCATTTTACCTTTTTTCTTGAGCGGGGCCAGGTGAGGGGATGCTTCTCATTTGGGGAATTTTGGCTGGGGTTTGAGAAATGGTATAAGTTGATTTTTGTTTGATTAAACTACTTAGCTTAATTATTTATTTTATGATATGAATTGTTAGAGGCTTCCAAGACCTTGGTGCTGGTATGGGACATCACATTAATATTTCAATTCAACTATTTAGTTTGTTTTCCCTATTTAAATTATTTCTTTTGATTAAATAAATATGTGATTTGTGATATTGTATATGATGGAACCTTCAGGCTATGCTGGGAATGTCCTGGGTATTGTTTAGTGATGCTGATCACATATTGGGTTGGCCTGAGTTTCCTTGGGTGGTTCTGACCACAGGATTTGGTGTCATGAACGTTGGCTTCAGGCAGTGTGACTCTTAGGTTGGGTAGGGTCGTGTTACTTGTATGGTGAGGCCATCAGTCTTGAGAGACATGGTCATATGGGCACAAGGTGTCAGAGATGTTGTGGCTTGGGAACTTATTTTGGTGACTACCACTCACCCAGAACATTGAGTATTGTACACATAGAGAGACTCTTTGATGTGGTGGTTTTGACCACTCATGTGGTTAGAGGCCCTTATTAGTTGTGGTTTAGGTACTATTAGTTTGGGTGTTCTTACCATAGGAATCGACGTGGAAGGTGAGGAACCTTCAGGGGATAGCATTGATGCAACCGGGTTGGGGGAAGAGGCTTGCCACGGTTTGAGGGAAGACATCATTGTCCCTCTGGTTACTGATTTGAGAGAAGACATCATTGTCCCTCCAATTACATTATTGAGGGTTGACATCATTGACCCTCTGATTACTTATTTGAGGACATGCATCGCTGTTCCTCTGAGTTACTACATCTTGGGAGTGACTTCGGAATGTCGGTACTTGAGACATGCAGTGTCAGGAGGAACATGGTGCCGAGTTACATGACAGAGATTCCAGCGTTGGTCGAAGTAGGTGACACTCCATGGTGGTTGTTGAGCGCCGATGGAGTTTTTGTTTATTTGTGCGTCGTACTATTTATTGTTTTTATTATATGTTTATTCCTTATTAAAAACATATATTATGTTCGGATCATCAGGTTGTATCCTTCTATGATTTGTGTCACACCCTACATGGGGCCTTTGGAACACATGTAGATTTTATGGAATTACATGCCGGAAAGAGACCAGCTTCAGGAGTTGGATTGTTTTAGCTGTCGTATGGAGATGGTAGGGACTTTGAGGTATTTCCTAGCTAGAGTTACGTTTTTTTTCTTTCTTTCTTTTATTATCATGGTTATATGGTTTTTTATAGCTACTATTGGTTAGCCACTGGTTCCCTTTTATATATTAACTTTCTATGGATGCATGAATTGTATGATCTAGTAGTTATTTCAACTGTTAATCATGTTGTTCTGTTTAATTTCAATTATACTTTCTTATGTATTTCTTTTGCTATTTGTTGCTATTGAGTGTGCTTCTGCTAAGCGGATCTGGTTCGTGTCTGCAGAGTCTTTTAATTTTATATTATTCTTGGACTAGAACCATTAATATCCTCCGAGAGGGTATAGCCTCCCCAAAATACCTATAAGACCCTCACTTATAATCGGCTGCCTTTTTCATTTGGGGAGGTGCACCTAAGGTACTAACACTTGACCCATTACGCACTATTCGAGTGACTGATCGGTTTCGGGATGTTACAAAGTGGTATCAAAGGAGTTCTTAATGGGGATTTAGTAACAGTTTTTTGCTGGAAAGTAATGAGAATGATAGTTCAATTTTTTATTTCTCATGGTTTTACAATTTGGGATATGGTAGACTGGAGATAGGTTGTTACTGGAACAAGGTTTCTAGCTTGTTCTTCGGTTCCTGTAGGCCCAAGAATGTGGGATGGACCATGTTTCCCTTGCTGGTAATTGTTGTTTTATTTTTTACTCACATTATAGTTTATATGATTTCCACCTCGGTGGATCACATGGTGTGTGATGTTATTGATTATGATATGTAACCCTTGACCCAGTGCAGTAAGGGAGAATTAGACCTTGGCCCGGTATGGAAAAGCTTGATTGTTTGGATTTTGATAGGCACATTTTTATTGTATTTCAATTTAATAACTGCATGTATACTTTTTTATGTGATAATTTCATGTGAATAATATCAATTTCCAAGATATTGAATGATTTTGTAATGTGATAAGTAAAATTCCTGTCAAAAATACTAGTTTATTGCAATTTACTATGCCATGCAATATATATTGTGAATTTCTTGTGGAAGGAGATTTGGGTATGGATATTATATGAGCAGAAATGTACTATGGTTGAGGTGATTTTTGTCACAAGGATTGGGAAATTAAGTCAACTATTTGAAGCAATGTTTGTTGTTAGGACGGGCATGGCCCGAGGTACTTTTGATATTTGGATCTGTTGAGGGCGGGTAAGGAGGCCATGAGGTTGGGATGTCGTGGGCATGTGTTATGGTGTGGGAGAGTATTAGTGGTTGTTTTTCACTTTTACTGCTTACCTTATTTGACTTATATATATATTATTATTTATTTTGGACATCTGGCCATTTATGGTATTCATTGGGTTTCTTTTTTACTACTCAGATGGAGAGTCAGGAGGGAGATGATACAATTCCACAGGGGCAGGTTCAGGATCAGGATCCGGTGTAGAGCATGAGATTCAGGCATGGGCACAAGGATGTGATCAGGTTTAGGATCCAATGCAGGTAGGACAATAGCAAGGTTTAGTAGCGTTCGGTCCATGGCTCGATGAGAAGCTTCCATCTAGTCTGGTACGTGTCTTGTAGGTGATCGAAAGAGGTGCACATGGTAAAGATCCATCTATGAAATATCTGACGTGGGAGTTCTAGTCACAACACCCACTACTTTTTTAGGGTGAGGGTTTCCCATAGGCGGTTGAGAACTAGATAGAGAACATGCAGATGATCTTAGAGATTCTCGAGACACCTCTAGGGAAGAGGGTCAAGCTGGAGATGTACATACTGAGTGAACCAGAGAAGTGTTAGTGGGATGTGCAGGTTCAGGCTCGCAGACATGAAGGAATAACATGGAATGATTTCGATGACATGTTCTTCAAGAAATTTTACCCAGAGAAACTGAGGGCAGAGAGAGCTCAGGAGTTCTTCACCCTTCAACAGAGAGACATGTCTGTTATTGAATATACAACTTCATTTACTAAGCTATCTCGATTTGCACCTAGTATGTTAAGTGATGGATTTTCAAGGGTGAGGTGCTTTGACATGCTATTCAGATCCAGGTAAATATCTCTAGGTTGGGTTATTTATCTGAGGTGGTGAATCAGACACTCATAGTGGAGGGAAACCAGAGGGATATGCCCCAGGTTGGCCATACGATAGATTCAGTTGATGGTTCAGATAGTAGGAAGCGAGGATGTGATGAGTTCTAATAGGGTATTCAAGACAATGACTCAGCTACACCACCTCGTAGTAGTTCATAAGTGGTTTTCTTTTAGTGTGGAAAACCAAGGAATATTCTGACTCAGTGCGATAAACCTACAAAGGTGTTCTGGGAATGTGGATAGGTCGGGCATCTTGAGGGGTTCTGTAGGAAGCCTTCTCAGATAGCCTGTCGGCAGAGACCAGGATAGATGGTTTCATCTAGAGTTGGTTCAGGTATGGTACACGGAGAGGGTATCTGAGGTTCAACTGCACACAGAGGACGTGACACAAACAGCGGGATCCAGCTGAGGGTCAGTGGTCATCGACTGGTGCAGCACCGCAGAGAGGAAAGGCTTCTAGTATCCATGTGTTAGGTCAAGTGCATACCATGGAGATGATAGAGGCCGAGATTTCTGGTGAGCTAACGACAGTTATAGTTTCACCACTAGTGTAGCAGTGATCTTTTTTATTTCTACTTGTTTTGGCATGGCCTGTTGGGGCATGTCTGCTTTGAGTGCACGAGGTGCACAATATTTATGTAAACTGACCAGATATTGGATAGTGGGATTGGTGCCATATTGAGTGCGGGATATATTTATAAATATGTATGAGATACTTAGCATCAGGGGCATCGAGGATCTAGGATACTTGAGGCTTCATGGGCATCCGGTCATTGAGGATGTGTGTTACTTGTGGTTATAGGCACCAGGGTCAATTAGAGCATCCATGGGATGAATGACCTCATGGAGGTGGGCACCGATGCAGTGTGGGATACATGTGTGGTGTTAGAAATAACACAAGAGCATAAATGAGGCAAAAGAGTGGTGATGCATCATGAGAGGACTATGAGTCCGAAAATAGGTTAGTGAAACTTTTCTTTGGTGTGTTTTGTAGGGAAATTTTTATGGTGGGGATCCTTGAAGAATTTATCCAAAACCTTTGAGACGAGGGTTGTCTGGGTTACTTTGATCGGGGTGGTATGTTCAGTTCAATATCTGAGTTTTGTTTGATAGCTTAGGGATGCTCTATGTTAAGATGGGGAGATTGTAAGAACTCATGTTTTTAGAATGAGTCAGAATAATGACCATGTCTGAAATATTTGACTTGTTGATGAGAAAAATAGAAAATCCAAGATGTTTTGGAAAATTATAGATTACAAACCATGTACCATCTGTTAATGCCATATGGTTTTGACCGTGTGTGAAGGACATACATGGCATGTAGGACTATCAGACGGGTAATAAGATTTATCAAGTACACACTGTGTACTATTTGTACATGTCATGTAGTGTGCCGGCCATAGTCTCACCAATTATATGCTGTGTGATGACCCTTTAAGAATTTCATAAAACATGGTGTGTAGGTTTGATTGACACATCATGTATTTTCCTTTCCGTGTACCAGTTGAGTTCAAGCTGTTTGTCGACCCGTGTGGCGCATCAAAGCCGTGGATCTACCTCCACTTAAGTCGGAGTACAGACAAGGCCACTACAAAACATGTAGTCTTTTATACACACTGTGTATTTTTTTTATTCTCTTAAATTTAAGATCATCATTTCTTATTCTAGAAAATACAATATTCTTCCCCATTTTTGGACCTTGATGCTCTGGGTGGCCGAAAACGTTTCTCATCATACATTCTTCATCCAAATTATGTTCTTCAATATGTTGGTGGCTGCGGGATCACATCAGGAAGGCTAAAACCATGCACCATTTTTTGTTCCAGTTTCTTTGCCTCACACACCTAAAATAACATCCAAGCAGTGTTTTTGGGATTTGAATGAAATATAGATCTACGAAGATTGGATTATACTTGGAGCTCAATATCGGATGTGCCTATGTCTACGAGTCTCTAGTAGGTAGTGCATACATTCTTTTGTGTTTTTGTAGACCTTTGGGTGGTGTGACTTGAAGTGTGTATTGGGGTATTTAGAAAGAGGCCATATTTAACTTTCTATTGCATATTAAATTGTTTATTAGACTTGTCGAATGCCTTTGGGTATGCCCTTTTACCTATTTTGCTTGAGCAGGGCCGGGCAAGGGGTCGTTGCTCATTTGAGCATTTTGAATGGGGTTGGAAAAATGGTATATATTGATTTTTGTTTGATCAAACTATTGAGTTTAATTTGTTAAGTTATGATACGAATTGTTAGAGTATTCCAAGACCTTGGTGCTGGTATGAGACATCACACAGCTAGTACAATTTAACTGCTTAATTTTATTTTCCTGTTTGAAATATTAATTTTGATTATATAAATATGTGATTTGTGATTTTCATATTCTGAAACCTTTGGGTTGTGCTGGGCATGGCCTGGGCATTGTTTAGTGATGTTGGTCATAGATTGGGATTGGCATGGTTTACATTGGGTTGTTATGACCAAGGGATTGGGTATCATGGACGTCAGCTTGAGGTAGTGTGACTATCATGTTGGTTATGGCCGGAGTACTTGGATGGAAAGGCCATCAGACTTGAGTGACATGGTCACAAGGGAATGAGGTTCCAGAGATGATGTGGTTTGATGTCTTATTTCGGTGATTACCACACACACGGAACTTGGAGTAGTGTGCACACAGTGAGACTCCGTGATGAGGTGGTTTTGACCAATTGTGTGGGTAGAGGCCCCCATTAGATCTGGTTTAGGTACTATTGGTTTGGTGATAGTTACTGTAGTAATCCATGTGGAAGTTAAGGATCCTTCAGGGGATAACATTGATGCTATTGGGTTGGGGGAAGAGGCATGCTACAGTTTGAGGGCAGACAACGCTATCCCTCCGATTACTTATTTGAGGGAAGACATCACAGTCCCTCCAGTTACTTTATTGAGGGCATACATTGCTAACCCTTTGGTTACTTATTTCAGGACAAACATTATTGTTCCATTGAGTTACTACTTCTTTGGTGTTCCCTCAGGACATCGGTACTTGAGACACATGGTGTTTGGGGGAACATGGTGCCGAGTCACATGAAAGAGATTCCAGCGTTGGCCAAAGCAGGTGACACTCCATGGTGGCTACTGAGCACCAGTGGAGTTTGGGTTTATTTTTGGATCGTATTGTTTATTATTTTCCTTATAAGTGTATGCTTGATTAAACACTTATATAAGGTACACATCATTGGTTGGTGTCCTACTGGTATTTATCTCACACCCTACATGGGCCCTTAGGGATGCGTGTATATTTTATGGATTTACGGGTAGGGAAGAGACCAACTTCTGGTGCGGGAATGTTTTATTTATCTCATGGAGATGGTAGGGACCTTGAGGTCTTGCCTACCTTGAGTTAATGTTTTTTTTATTTACGGTATTATCATGCTTACCTGGTTTCTTGTAGCAAATGTTGGTTGGCCATTAGATCCCTTTTATATATTGACATTATATAGATTTATGACTTATCTATTCTAATAGTTGTTACATGTTACCAGCATGATGTTGTGTTTACTTGCCGCTAAAGTGGCTTCTGTATTGATTATGCTGTTTATTGATATTGATTGGGATTCCTCTATGCGGGTCTGGTTCGAGTCTGCATAGTCTATTAATGTTATATTATTCCCAGAACAGTACATTTGTTATCCTCTAAGATAGTATTGCCTCCCCACTATACATTTAAAACCGTCACATCTAGTTGTCAACCTCTAGTGTTCGGGGAGGTTCACCTAAGGTAGTAACACCCGACCCATTTAGCATTATTCAGGTGGCTGATCAGGTTCGGGACGTTACAACTCAAGAAATGCTACACATATAGTAATTTGTTAATCCCTGATGGCTTAATATTTTCCACACATAAGGTACCCTATTCATCCTTCTAAATTAGGATATGCTACAAAAATAGTACCTTGGTCATCCCTACATGATATAGAGATTCCACACATATGGTAACATGTTCATCCATGCACACTATTGAAATTATGTACATATAGTATCAAATCATTACTTAGTAATGCGGGGTAGGGTTCTCTTTATAATACTTAAGAAAAACTACAGATACTAGGAATGGTTATCATCATAGATTCCATCTTAACATTTCTCTAAGGTGGGAATATAATAAAATGAATAAAGTCACTTATTCAACAACAAATTCCATCCATAATGTACTGAACCCATCCCCTCTTATAGAAGTGTGAAAATCAAGTCTTAGGGCCCAACATCTCCTAGAATTATGCACCAACATACCACCATCATTCTATATCCAAAAAAACTATAAACATGCATGTAAATAAAATTGGTAATGTAACCCATCCCACAAGCTCATTATCTCACCACCATAGTGATATTCACTCATTTATGAGCCCCACATCTAAAAGAGTGTTTCATCAACAATCTAGTCCAATGGATTAATATCCAAAATGATATGTTTGTCATATAATCATATCATTTAAAACCTTAATATTTTTAACTCACCTACTAGGGAATTCACTAGTGACCTCATATCCATATTGGTAATTCTCATTGACACTGAGACTTATTCAACAACCGACAATGCTCCCTCATCCCATAGGCTTAATCTGGCCTTGACATCAAGAGCTCCATCCAAACCCTCTTCTGATTCCATATAAAAAATCAATTCTTATTACCAAGTAACATACTAAGATATCTTAATAAAATACCTATATAAACCGTATACCATTTCATCTATATAATTCATAGTAAATATATTGTGTTTCATACCTCACATCCCTTGAATGGAATCTTAGAACTATCTCCCAAAGGAATACCACCTCATTATTATTCATAAATCCCAAGAGGACTTATACCACCCATTTCATCATGCCAAGTTCTCATGCACCCTAATAGAGTGTATTCCTAACCAATAAAAACATATAAAACCATATCACCAATTAAAAATAGGCATACGCCACTTATTCCTTCCAAACAAGATTTATGAAAAATCCTTAGGCTATTCCTGACCCATCTCACGTCACGGGATCTACCTGAGGTATCTAAGAAACTAAAACATTATCTTATACCATTATAATATAGTACCCATTCCACTCCATTTTCTATAAGCATCACATTATAACATTATACAAACATTAAAGTATTGAAGTAGGCATATCAAATCCATGGGTTCCCCTCCTCAAGGGTGATAAAAAATGAGATGTGAGTAAATGGAGTTGATCTGAAATGAAATTCTATATACATGCATTCCCTCTAAATCATGAAAATTGAAATACTTAAATTAATGGGTCTATGTATATTTTAAAACATTGAAAATTGACCTTCTGGGATGTGATCTTAAGCTTATGAAATTATTCATTCTACCCAACACTCATCATAACATGTACCCTTAGGGAGTTGTATGCCATAACTCCCATGAATTCATTCTAGGACAATGTGTCCTACCCGTCATTGTGGGACCCATTTATTCATGAAATGAAACATTTATATTAGGTATAATAAAAATATTAAGAACATGACCTTCATGATGAGGCCTCCAGATCCATGGACATGACCTCTACATTGTATGCTATGATACCTCTGCATGGGCCGACCTTCATAGTGTTTCCTAAGGGTCATGGTTTGACTTCCTTCCTCTTAAAAAATCTAAAAAAGGTAATATGTAATGTTTCCCAAACCCATTTATAAGAAAAAATATCATGGTGTTATTCCCCAATCCATAGTGTGACATCCTTAGGAAAAATTTTCCTTAGATAAAAACCCACCAAAAAATATATCATTCCATTACACCCAAAGTTCATCAAATTACCTATGTATTCCACCATATGTCATCCCATATTTTAAATGTCTACCACATCATACTATGAACTATTTAGAACATTAAAAAAACCCTTTACATTTTGGTTCATCCACCATCCATTGGGTTACTCTTTAACCATACCCTATCAGGGTGTGACCTTCCTCCATCACAGTAGGACATGCCACCTATATTAAAAAAAATATTGAAAAGAATCCATAACAATTATCCAAAACACAAAAAAACACCCAAAAAACATCCCAATCCTCTAATAACATTAATAGAATATCTTTTTCATATTTTTAACCAATAAATATAGATTAAAATCCTAATACTGAAAACATCTCTAGTTTTGAGACCAAAAAACAAAATTTCATAAGGATTTCAAAAGTCATAGTGAAGCATGTAAATAAACATATTACTATGTGGAATCAAATGATTTTTACCCATAATAAAATTTAAATTGAGTGACCATAGAATATAACTAATGTTAAATACAAATATAGGAATGTATTCTAAATCATACATCTTAAGTAATCTTTCCATCATAATAATCAAGAAAAAATAGTAGTTAATGATAAGAAAAACATAATATTATGATCAAGATACTAATATCAGGGCCCAAATTATCATTATATACCATCTATCACACATCCATGAAAGAAATTTATTTTGAAATAGATATGTATTTGATATATATTTCCTTAATTGGAGAAATTTCATATCGATATCATTCTACTAAGGAATGATCTCCTTTAATAAAATTTTCCCTATACATGCGTCATAAAGAAACAAATACCATACCATAACATATTAACATGGTAAATATCAACTTCAATAATGAAATTTGGTTTACTTGAACTTACCCTATAGGCTGAATCGATCACTTCTATCATACTATGGTTTGTCGAATCCTTAAAGACAGAAAAAACCTATGAAAAAAATTGCATAGAGTAATTTTTCTAAAATTTGAAAAAAATATATTTTATTAATATTAATAGAACAAAAAAATAATGTGAAAATGATTAATGATAATTGGTTTATCCTAATTTGTTTATAGTGGTATATTTATTGATTTTAATTTTTGAGGAAATCAATTTTTTTAGATTTGAGAGTGGTTAATTTCAGGAAACAAGAACATCCCTCATCAATCACATATTAAATAATTTTCCAAAAACATGATTTTCACAATATTTCTTGTTGAATAATTTCCATGAACACACCATGGTTGTAGATCATTCTAGAATATATAATGTGTATCCTTAAATTTTGTGAAGATGGAGGATGAAATAATAATCAAATAAAATTACAAATTAAAACAAGTGATTAAAAGTTAACATAACAATATATATAATATCAAATTCCAATACTTGAAACTTTATTATATTGAATGATAATAGGTCTATGCCTTAATTTACGCAAAGATAAAATTAGTTTATTTAAGTTGATTTATACAGGTTTAATTAATAAAGAGAAAACACTAAAATAATGAAAACACAACCATTGTGTGAATAATTTCACAAATTGTTGTGTGAATAAATTTGAACCATGATAAAATGGTTTCATCAAAAAATTAATAAAAATAAAATAAATAATTAAGAAAAATATTATTTAAATTTATTATTGTCTTAGAGTAACTAAAACATGATTAAACATGCTTACATATAATAATTTATACCAAAATATTAAAATCAATTCAAAATGAAATTGTTTCCACTTACATAAATAAAATTGCATTAAATTTGTTATTTTTTACCTTATTTCTACCCCCATCTATATTGTACATCCCAAATTATAAGGTTTTTCCATTAGAAGGTGTAATTTTTTTTAAACATGACTCTCCCAACCTTAACCCAAAAACCACTACACCATTATTTCCTCTATGTGAAGTGACCAAAAATATATATTTGATGGACGATTTTGGGTGATAAGTAGAAGAATAAAAGGGGGATAAATATTAATTTTAATATTTAGGGAAATATTATCCAACTAAAATTATCCATTTGAATGTCTTGAATAAAATGGTCCTCTATTATTCTAGGCCAGGGGATCTAGCCACAAATTTTGTTATTGAATTATAATTCCTAGATAAATAATTTAAATATATATTTAACTTTTAACAAAGTTAACATACAATTTTTACATGATTTACTATATAAAAAGTAAAAAATCCATTTCCATTTTTGTTGTAACATGTCTAGTAAATCCATTTTAATAAACTGTTGTATTATTTAATTATCTGAAATAATTTTTGATTTAAGACCCAGATTATTTTCTTCAAAAATGAATCATCCATTACTCAAAAAGGGAAATAATATTCCTCATATTATGGGTAACGTAGCACCCCAAACATTTTATGGTATGTTTCTCTTAAATAAATTTTAGTTATAGCCTATATTTCAAGAATCACTGAGCCTCTATGGAAGAAAACATGGTTACTTATAAGAGATAGCCGTAACCTAGCAATAAAACATAAATTTTCCAGCTCTGTGATTTGATTTTTAAAAATCTAACATACACGGTTGTGATCAAGATGATAATTAGAGTCTTAGAGAATTAACGTAATTTTTGGTGAATAGTAACCTACCCTTATGAATATTAACCTACCCTTATGAATAGTAACTTACCCTTATGAATAATAATATGACTCTTATGAATGGTATCCATGCCCTTGAATGTATAAATGATTTTAGGCACCTTAAAAATGAAGATGAATATTTTAAGTGTTTATATTTTTCGATTAAATAATTATTTTAATTAAATATTTAATTAATCATATTTATAAAATTATTTTTAAAAAATGGAATTCATTTTTGGATTCTAAACATTGAAAAATGGTTAGGTTGAATTTTTGGGATTTTTCTGAAGTACTTAAATTTTTGAGGAGTAGTAAAATCCCATAATTCACAATAAATGCTAAATAATAGATTAATTGAGTCATTGATGATGATCTGATGATGTAAGACCAATCGGTTCGAAGTCACATTCATATATTACTGTTATTGGTCATGGAATACTCACTATTGGTTGTCTTGAGAGAAAATAATAAATTAATGATTATAATATTAAGAAAAATCCTCTCCCCTCCACTATATAAAGCACCCTTCAGCCCCTCTTCCTCTCAGACCACTCAAGCCTTGTGCCTTTCCATTATTCTACCCATGTCTATCCCCAAAATCCTCCGCCACGTCCAGAATTTCCTAGCTTCTTCAAAACACCAAAAGCTTTCTCTTTAAGAGGTTCTCAAAGGGCGAAGTCTGAAGAGGTAAATTCCACTTTCCAATTCGTTCAATTCTTTTAAGTTCTTTTATTTTTGTTTATTTCCTCACCATAATAGTATGATAAATCCATTAACATAAATGTACTGTAATATTTTCAGGATAATGGTATATTTAATTACCTTCTATCCTTTCCCCACCATTAATTTGAATGAAATGAAAGCACCGTTTGAGATGTGCTAATTTAGCACATTCAAGGACAACGGTTTATCAATTTCTATTATAATCTTAAATTATGGTCATGAAAACATTTTTGTTACGGTTGAACCATATTATTATATATGTAATATATCCAATTTTTTGTTTTTTAATACTTTTTACAAATGTTATTAAGTTATGAAGTAAAACATGTTCAGTTTAATCAAACAAACCGTTTAGCCAAAACAGTTGTCACGAAGGTTATATATATAACAATTCGACTTCACTATAAGTAAGAAAATTAAATTTAAAACCATGTAATCTTCTGGATGTTCACTAATAGAGTATAAATTCATTTCTGGACAACCACATCCATCTTATATATTTATCTAAACTTGAATATAGGTGAACTGATCATTCAAAACCAAGTAAACAAATGAGCCCGAACAATGAAATTGAACCTTATAACTAATCAAAAAGGCCTTGAATGAACTAAAAAGGGTTATAATAAATCATTTAAATATATAATAGGTTATGGAATTATGAATTAATAAGCCTAATTTTTTTATTAAGGTCTTAAATAACAAGTCAAGAACACCTTCAAGCATAAGGTAAGGGATACACTCTCTCACTTTTGTTTAAGAATCTCCCCTCTGTTGTGACAATTTATTTTTAATTCCTAATGACGGGGTTTGTTTTTTAACCTCCCCCATACTTCACTTGTGACATATAAATAATGGAATACACCTTTACCTCTCATTATGCCCTCACGAAAACACTCGTTACCATGCCAAAATGTTTGTAAGTGGTTTCTCATCTCACTTGCATTTCTGTGAGATTTTCATTGTTCACCACTTATCTCGTGTATGTGGAAAATGTGTAATGCCGTTAGATATATAATAAAATTATTATCTTTTTATTTATGTTATTAAATGATTGATTTGAGGTTTATTATGTTCTGGTCATATGATGCGACCGTTTACATTTTGGTAAGAGTCTTTGTCTCAACTACTATTTTGTTTTGACTAACTTTGAATTGTGCACCTAATAATCCTTACGTGTTGTACCTATTTCCCATTTGAGATCACATTTCATTTGAAAATTATATTTATATTAAATAACTATAATCTCATATCATGGATATGTTTTTTGTCTAAACCATATAACATTTTACGTACAGTGTTTATTCAGAATGTTATTTTAATATTGATGAATCTATATACTCTACCATATATGGATATTGAAAAGGAATATTGATATTGTATCAAATCAATGTATAAATAATTATTTGGACATGAAGTGGTGGTTGGGGCCCACTATAGCCCCTCGATGCATCGGTAGGTCTCATGAGACAAATCAGTTGGAGACAAACCCTTCGATTTTGTTTCCAAAAATCAGACGGGTTTCTACCCACAAAACTAAACTATTTTAACGGTATTATGGTTTCATGTGCCAGATACATGACTACCAATTAATAAGAATTATCTTTATTCATTATCAGTTATTACTATTATCCATGTGGTTTTCACTATGACAAAATCTATGGATGCGGTCTCATTCTTAGTTTATTAATGGAATTAGTTATTCATTTATTCACTGATCCATATTGATTATGTCATATTGATTATGATTCACATATTATTGTACTCATTATTCTTCCATTTTTAACCCTTACTGAGCATTTGAGCTCACCCCTTTCATTTTTTTCTTTAAACATGTGACAAAGAGGAGATCGTTTATTGAGTTCTTGTTGATGTAGTTTTTAGTTTCGTTATGTATTGTATTTTGTAAACATTCCCAATGTATTTTGAGTAACATCTATGTATCTAGTTTCTTCAAGAATACTAAATTGATCATTCCTTTGGGATTATCATTACTTCTAACCATTCCAATATCAAAAGTAATGCACTGGATCCAACTTATAGGGGTCGAGGTGTTACAGTTGGTATTAGAGGAAGTTTTGTAGAAAACATGGAAACTAGAGTAGGAAATGTATAGTATGGAACAATTACATATGGTAGTATTTGAGGATAAAAATAGAATAAAATCATGGTATTTTGGTAAGGAATAGATTATATTGATATTTTAAGAAATAATTCCCTGTCTGGATACGAGCTGGTAGAGGCGGATCTGGCACAAATGTATCTAGATGTAAAAGCTGAAAACACTACTTTGAGCTAGACTCGAATGGGAACTAGTGAATGAAAACGGGCCTTGATGCACTCTTGGTTACGACACTCCCGAGGGATATGCTTAGGATAATTCACATTTTCCTTACAACCCATTTTGAAGGAGTTTAATGTAAATTTGTCCTCAGATAAATCATTTTTATAAGATTATCTATTCATAGAATTTCAATATATGTTGAGTGATTTTATATTTGAGATTCATAAACTAATATATTTCACCCCATTATTTATAAATGGATTCTAACATAATAAGGGGAATCAATACTCATGGGAAAGGTATCGATCTCCCTACTGATCCAGTCAACACAATCAATGTTGGAGAAGATCAGATCTTTACCATATTGGGAAAACTTACTCAGGTTATAATGAATAACCATTCCACACCTGTGTTGGATCGTTTCATGCTGCAGAATACCCCATCTTTTAGTGGGACTACTTACCTAGTGGTTGATGAGAAATGGATCAAGTCCCTTGAAAATATATTCATGGAATTAAGATGCAATGAAAATGAAAAGGTATTTATGAATGTATATTGTATCAAGGGAGATGCTGATCAATGGTGGTCCTGGATTCCGAATACCACAAAGGAAGAAGAAATATAAGATATGGAATGGATGATTTTTTAGGAAATATTCTTAGAAAAATATTTCCCTCTGGAGCAACAAAGTAAAATGAAGAGGAAATTCCTTAGCTTAAAACAGAGGGAAGAGGACAATGATGCAGAGTCTGAGGCTACTTTCAAAAGGCTGGCCAGGTATTCTATAGATTACGTACGTGACTCAGAAGACAATATCGATCATTTATTTGAAGGTCTTAAGCCATGTCTTCAAAGGGAACATGCTTCTCAATCATTTTCATCATATGATAAAATTATATCAAGTGCCATAAAAACATAGAGATAATTTTATAGATCAAATATTTCCAAAGGAAACCAAGATATGAAGTGGTATTATGATAAAAAAGGAAAAGGAGAAGCACCAAATAAGAGAAAGGGAACAAAGATATCCCCATTATGTGAGAAGTGCGGAAAGAATCATCTCAGGAAATGATTGAAAGGCATGTGAGTTTTCTATAACTATGGAGAAAAGGGTCATCGATATGATGAATGCAAGGGGAAGAAACAATTCAATGATATTCAATGCCACAATTTCAGAGAGATGAGACACTATGAAAATGAGTTTCCTAAGCGGCAAGGAAACATGCCTCAGAAAAAGCCAAGAGAACAAGGGAGAGCCTATGTGATTATAATCGCGGAGGTTGAAGTTCCTAATGACATGGTGGCTGGTAATTTAATTGTTTCATCAATCATATCCAACACATTATTTGATTCTAGATCATTGTATTCATTTATATCTTCCCAGTTTTCCATGAAAATTAGATATGTCCAATTTGATTTAAAAAAATGAGTTGTCTGTCAAAACTCCAAGGGGATGTATCATTGAAACAAAGGCATGTCGACTAGTCCCCGTCTAGACACCAAAATGTGATTTAGTTGCTAACCTTATCATCATATCAATGATTGAATTTGTTATAATTCACGGTATAGATTTACTATCAAATTATGATGCAAAGATTTAATGTAAGAAGAAGGAAGTTACAATTGTTGAAAATGGTGTAGAATCCCTTGTCTTTAGGGAAGAAACTTCACCACATGATTCTTATCTAGAACCACTCTTAGTAGCTCTACTTAATGAAATACATGGAGAGGAAGATAAACCAATATCTATGGGTGAGGAAATAAATATTCAAATTGAAGTTGTGCACATAGTGCAAGAATACATTGATCTATTTCTAGAGGATTTATCTGGACATCCTATAGAGTGGGAAGTTGAGTTCTCTATTGATATAATTCTTGATGCAAGACCTATATAAAAGACTTCTTATGGAATAGATACTGTGGAATTAGTAGATCTAAAGAAAAAACTAGAGGATTTTATTAAAAATGGATTTATTTGACCTAGTGTTTCTCCATGGGGAGCCCTTGTCCTCTTTGTCAAGAAGAAAGATGGATCCGTGAGGCTTTGAATTGATTACAGGGAAATAAATGATATTACAATAAAGAATAAGTATCATCTACCCCAGATTGATGATTTATTTGATAAACTTCATAGAGCTCAATACTTTTTGAAGATTGACCTTCGATCTGGATATCATCAATTGCATGTGAGGAAGGAAGATATTCCAAATACAACATTTCGAACTAGGTATGGGCATTACAAGTTTACAGTGATGCCTTTTGGACTGACAAATACACCATCTGTTTTCATGGATTTAATGAATAGAGTTTTCAATGAATATCTTGATAACATTGTTGTGGTGTTCATTGATGATATCCTCATGTACTCAAGAAGCTATGAAGACCATGAGAATAAATTGAGGATTATTCTGAGAACTCATAGAATAAATAAATTATATGTGAATTTTAGCAAGTGAGATTTCTAGCTTCAATAAATTTCTTTTCTAGGACAAATTGTCTCTAAAGATGGAATCCTAGTTGATCCTACAAAGACAAAGAAAATCCAATAATGTCCCATGCCAACAAACACAACTGAGGTACACCGTTCTATTGTCTTAGCAGGTTACTATCGTCATTTCGTTTAGAATTTTTCTTGAATGTCTAACCCGTTAACCAAGCTCACATGTAGAGGAGTTATGTTTGTGTGGAAAAAATAATGTACATAATTCCTCAAATAATTGAAAATAAGATTGGTCAATGCTCCAATTTTAACTCTTCCATATAGAAGTGGTGGATTTTTAATATACAGCAATGCATCAAAGAATGGAATGGGTTGCTTCCTTTTGCAAAATAATAATGTTATTGCATATGCATCAAGACAGTTTGAGACTCATGAGAAAAATTATCCAACTCAAGATCTTGAGTTAGCAGCCATAATAATTGCTATGAAAATATAGAGGCATTGTCTCTATGGAGAGAGATGCGAGATTTATACTGACCACAAGAGTTTGAAATACATTTTCACACAAAAAGAACTAAACATGAGGCCGAGGAGATGGCTTGAGTTAATTAAACATTATGATTGTTCAATACACTACCACCCATGAAAGGCGAATAAGGTGGAATATGCATTAAGCAAGAAAGATCATGGAATTATGACTCAAATGAGGATTGAGAGAGATCCTATATTTTGGATCTACTAAAGATGGATATGGTAATGGTTAAGGTAATGGAAACATCTTTCATATTTCAAATGATTGATAAACTATCTTAATTAGAGAAGATAAAAAGATCTTAATCTGATGATGAGAACCTGCACAAGAAAATTAATGTTGTCAAGGATGGGAGACTAGGTGACTTCGTGTATGAAGTAGGAGTTTTGAAATTTGGGAATAGGTTGTGCATTCTATCAGCACCTGCTCTAAGAAGGGAACTATTAGACGTTTCTTATAGCTCAAATTTCTCTATACTCCTGGGTAGCACCATGATGTATATAGATCTGAAAGAATATTTTTGGTGGGATAATATGAAGTGGGAAATTGCTGATTATGTGTCAAGATGTCTAGTTTGTCAACAAGTAAAGGCAGAGAGACAACATCCCAAAGGAGTGATGCAACCTATACCTATTCCTAGGTGGAAGTGGGATAACATTACATTGGATTTTGTCACCGGACAACCAAGGACTCCTAGAAGGAATGATGTAGTATGGGTGATTATTGATTGTCTCACAAAATTTGCACATTTACTTCCTATAAGAGAGGATTTTCCACTTGAGCGCTTCACAATACTTTAAATTAATGAAGTTTTAAGACTTCATGGTGAACCTCTATCTATTGTGTTTGATAAAGATCCTGGGTTTACATTAAAATTCTGGAAAAGTCTCCAAAAGGCTTTGAATATTGAGCTTCGTATGAGTACTGCTTATCACCCATAAACTGATGGACAACTTGAAAGGACCATTTAAACTCTAGAAGATATGCTAAGGTCATTCTCTCTTGAATTCAAAGGTATGTGGGATTAATACTTTCCTTTGGTTAAATTTTCCTACAATAATAGTTTCCATTCTAGTATTCAAATGGCTCCATATGAAGCATTATATGGAAAAAGATGTCGAACTCCAACTTGTTGGGACGAAGTTGGTGAGAGGAAACTTATAGGCCCAAAACTTATTGAAGAGACCACGACAAAGGTGAAGAAGATACAAGCACATATTGAAGCAGCCCAAAGTAGGAAAAATTGTTATGCTGACAACCAGAGAAAGGATTTGGAATTCAAAGTTGGAGATCATGTATTTCTAAAAGTATCTCAATGGAAGGGTGTCTTAAGGTTCGGTTAGAAAAGGGAACTTGAGCTCCAGGTATAGCGGACCATTTGAAATTATGGAAAGAATCGAAGCTGTAGCTTACCATTTAGCGATGCCGCCAGATCTCTCTAAAGTTCAGGATGTGTTCCATGTGTCGTTGTTGAAGAAATACATGCTAGACCAAACGTATGTACTCATCTATAAAAAATTGAACTGGAATCAGATTTTTCATACTGTGAAAAGCATTTTGGGTTTCTTGACATAAGGGAGCAAGTATTGAGAAATCGAAAAATCATATTGTAAATGTTTTTTAGAGGAACCATAATATGGAGGAAGAAACATGGGAACCAGATGATTTCATGAAAAAGAACCACCCACATTTTTTGGTGAGTTTCATATATAAAATTTTGAGGAATAAATTTCCGAAGGAAGGAATAATGTAGCACCCCAAACATTTATTGTATCGTTCTCTTAAATAAATTTTAGTTATAGCTTATATTTCAAGAATCACTAAGGCTCTATGGAATAGAACATGGTTACTTATTGGATATATCCATGACCTAGCCATAAAAATTAAATTTGTGAGCTTTTTGATTTGAATTTTAAAAATCTTACATACACGGTTGTGATCAAGATGATAATTAGAGTCTGATAGAATTAACATAATTTTCAGTGAATAGTAACCTACCCTTTTGAATATTATCCTAACCTTATGAATAGTAACTAACCCTTTATGAATAGTAATATTTCTCTTACTAATGATATCTGTTCCCTTGAATGTATAAATTAATTTAGGCACCTTAAAAATGAAGAAGAATATTTTATGTGTTTATATTTTTCAATTAAATAATTATTTTAATTAAATATTTAATTAATCATATTTATAAAATTATTTTTGAAAAACGGACTTCATTTTTGGATTCAACACATTGAAAAATGGTTAAGGTGAATTTTTGGGATTTTTCTGAAATACTTAAATTTTTGATGAATAGTAAAATCTAATAATTCACAATAAATGTTAAATAATGGATTAATTGAGTTATTGATGATGATCTACTGATGTAAGCCCAATTGGTTCAAAGTCAAATCCATATATTAATTTTTTGGTCATGGAATACTCACTATTGGTTGTCTTGAGAGGAAATAATAAATTAATGATTATAATATTAAGAAAACTCCTCTCCCCTCCACTATATAAATCACCCCTCACCCCCTCTTCCTCTCACACCACTCAAGCCTTGTTCCTTGCCAATATTCTACCCAAGTTTCTCCCCAATATCCTCCCCCATGTCCAAATGCTCCTAGAATCTTCAAAATACCCAAACCTCTGCCCTTAAGAGGTTCTCAAAAGAGGAAGTCTCAAGAGGTAAATTCATCTTTCCAGTTCCTTCAATTCTTTTAAGTTCTTTTCTTTTTGTTTCTTTCCTCACCATATTAGTATGATAAATATAGTAACATACATTTACTGGAATTTTTTCATGTGAATGGTATATTTCATTACCTTCTCTCCATTCCCCACCATTTATTTGAAAGAAATGAAATCATCGTTTGAGATGTGATAATTTAGCACATTCAAGGAAAATAGTTTATCAATTTCTATTATAACATTTAATTATGATAATTAAACCACTTGTGTTATGGTTGAACCAGATTATTATATATGTAATATATTCTATTTTTAGTTCTGCAATCCTTTTGTAAAAATGGTGTTAATTTATAAAATAAAACATGTTCATTGTAATCAAACCCACCGATTAGCCAAAATGATTGTCACTAAGGTTATATATATAATAATTCGACTTAACTCTAAGTAACCAAATTAAATTTAAAACCATGTAATCATATGGATGTTCAATAATAGAGTATAAATTTATTTCTGGACAACCACAACCACATCCATCATTTATATTTATCCAAACTTGAATATAAGTGAACCGATCATTTAAAACCATGTAACAAAACGAGCCCGGAAAATAAAATTGAACCTTATAACTAATAAAATGGGCCTTTAATGAACTAAAAATGGTTATAATAAATCACTTACATATAGAAGAGGTTCTGGAATTATGAATTAATAAGCCTAATTTGTTTATTCAGGTCTTAAATAGAAAGTCAAGAACACCTTCAAGCATAAGGTAAGAGATCCTCTCTCTCACTTTTGTTCTAGAATCTTCCCTATGTTGTTCCATTTTGTTTTTAATTCCTAATGATGGTGTATGTTTGATAACCTCCCCCATACTTCCCTTGTTACATATAAATGATGGAATACCCCTTTACCACTCATTATTCCCTCGCAGTAACACTTGTTACCATGCCAAAATGTTTGTAAATAGTTTCTCATCTCACTTTCATTTCTGTGAGATTTTCATTGTTCAACACATATATCATGTATGTGGAATATTTGTACATCAATTTGATATATAATAACATGATTATATATATTCATGTTATTAAATGATTCATTTGAGGTTTATTAAGTTCTAGTCATATGATGTGACCGTTTACATTGTGGTAAGAGTCTTTGTCTCAACTACTATTTTGTAGTGACTAACTTTGTATTGTGCACCTAATAATCCTTATGTGGTGTACCTACTTCCAATTTGAGATCAAATTTCATTTAAAAAATATATTTATATTAAATATCCATAATCTCATATCATTGATATGTTTGTTGTCTGAACCATATACCATTTTACATACAGTGTTTATTTGGAAAGTTATTTTAATATTGATGAATCCGTATACTATACCCTATATGGATTTTGAAAAGGCATATTGATATTGTATTGAATCAATTTATAAAGAAATATTTGGACATGAAGTGGAATATGGGACCTGCTATAGCCCCTCGATGCATCGATAGGTCTCATGAGACAAATTAGTTGGCGACAAACCCTTCGAGTTTGTTTCCAAAAATCAGACGGGTTTCTACCCACAAAACCAAACCGTTTTAAAGGTATTATGGTTTCATGTTCTAGATACATGACATCCAGTTAATAATCATTCCCTTTATTAATTATAAGTTATTATTATTATCCATGAGGTTTTAAATATGACAAAATCTATGGATGCAGTTTCATTCTCCGTTTATTAATGGCATTAGTTTTTCGTTTATTCACTATGACATATTTATTATGTCAAATTGATTGTGATTCACTTATTAATGTACTCATTTTTCTGCCATTTGTAACCCTTTCTGTGCATTTGATCTCACCCATTTCATTGTTTACTTTCAACAGGTGACAAAGAGAAGATCATTTATTGAGTTCTTGTGGATGCAGTTTTTAGTTTCGTTATGTATTTTATTTTGTAAACACTCCTATGTATTTTGAGTAACATATATGTATCTAGTTTCTTCAAGACTACTAAAATGATTGTTCCTTTGGGATTATCATTCCTTCTAACCATTCCAATATCACAAGTAATGCACAGGATCCAACCTAGAGGGGCCAGGGTGTTACAGGTAATATGTTCCTATAGTTTATATTCAAAATCCTAAATAATGGTTTCTTTACATAGTGTCAATTTATGGGTCGAGTATTAGTTTATTTTTATAAAATAGTAAAATCAGAATGAAAAAAATGTTTAAACTGTAAAATTCACTAATACTGGTGTTTATGAACAATGAATCACATTAATACTGTATAGTATAATTAACATTATCCTTTTTAGTGGCTAATCCAAACCCCCAAATGAGTATTTCTAGGATAAAATAATTAATCATTTTAAAATAATGATAATTGAATTCCTTTTACTACACTCAGTTTTACATAAAAAGATTAATATTAGGACCTCTCATCAAATAATCATGAATCCCATCTAAACCATTTTAAAAAAAATTCATTATCATACACAAATACTAGGAACAATACTTTGTTCAAATACATTACCACCTTTCATCACATTACAATTAAGCATAATGATGTGATATTCCACACAAAATACATTAGGGTTCTTTTTTGTTCAAGAAAAAAAAATAAAATCACTATGTGAGAATCTCATTTTGATCATAATATGTGTAAGGACTCGACCCTAGTTGTCTGGAGCTGATTCTTTATTTTATTATATTGGCATATAAACAAAGAATATGCATCCCAAAGGACCAAGTAGTTTAGAAGCCTTGGGAAACAAGATAAAAATATAAGTTCAATATTAAATCATTAAAGGAAATATAACATTAATTTATTCCATTATAAACATCCACTCCTCCTAGATTATGCCGGTAAATCACTCATAACATACTTCGTCATATCCTGGGAAAATGAAACACTAGAAAGTGGTGAGATCAAATGCTTAGTAAGAGTAATAAATATAGAAAAAGATATCATAAACATAAATATTAGGCATGGGGAATAATTTACAACACATGCCTTTTAAAAAATAATAAACATGAACGCATTATGGCATGGATATTAGCTCAGTAAATAATTCCATAATAAAACATAATCATGGGTATTATACTATTCTAACAACCACATTAAATTTCAATCACTAGATTCATAATGAGGGAAATATATATTCTGGAAATTCCAAAATATTTTTTCAAGGCCTCTTCCAAGACATCTAAAAATGATTAAGGCCTCGACCAAAACAATATCTCAAATTGGGCAAGGCCTCGTCCAAGTCCATGTCTATTTATCTCATGAGACCTACCAATGAATTGAGGGGATATATCGGGACCCAACCATCACATAATAAGTCCAATGAATTCCTAATATTAGTGGGGATAAACATAAACTACATATACATTCATATTTAAAGTCTCATATGAAATATAAATAACATTCCCTGAACATTAAGCTCAAACACTAACCGTTCTGAGTAAATTGGTGAATGGTTTTAGGATTGAAAATACACAATAAGACGAGTCATAAACCATCCAAATAAATATTTTATATGATATAATAAAATAATAATCCAAATAATACATAATAATCAACAAGAGTGTTGAAACAGATGAAAATATTCTTATAAAATTATTGAATAATTCTTGAGATAAAAGCTCTTTTATTTGGAAAAGAAGAGTTATTTTAGAAAACTGTTTCTATAAAACTAGAAGTGAGGTAGGATATTATTTTCAAAATAAAATGAGTGATTTTATAATGATAAAGGTTTCCAAAAACATATTATAGAGTTCCCTTAAAAATAGGCAAGAATTTGATAAATTCTCTTGAATTGAGCTTGTATTTCGAAAATAATTTTGAATGTTCCTTTTAAAAAGTGTAACTCCCCATAAGACAAGGAAGGATTATGGTTGTTAAACATTTGTATAATAATAACACTGAATTTATGATGAGTACATAATAAAACATAATAATTTCATTTAGTTAATTTATATAATAAAAGTAAACTGAACGAAAATGGAGGTTCGGGTGGAAAATCCTTTCCTTATGTCCGAATATGATCCTCTCTTCAACTTAAGATCATGGAATATAAAATTTTAATTGTTAATATATTATTTAAGAACCTATTATAAATTTATTTAGTTTATCATAATTCATTTGAGTTCATTTATTACCTTATTGATAAGTTATTATATTGAATTTTGTCATTCCAGAGTGTTTGTTTTCTTTATTTTCATAATCGGTTCACTTGTTCTTATGTAATGGACTTCATGTGGAATGAATTTAAATCTCTAAAATTGAAATTAAATATTATTTATGAACATATAGATGTGTTAATGTTAATTTCTATCATTTTTTTACATTGAAAGAGGATGAATCATTAGATTAAATATTTATGACATTCACTTAGATTATTTTAGTGATAATTTGATTATTAAGAACTAGTTTGGTCATACAATTTAATAATACGTACATATACTAGTTTATGAATATTAATTAGGTTATAATACATATATTATAGACTATTTAGACTATGAAATTTGTTTCATGAACAGTAATGAAGGATAAATTGAAGAACAAAACTTCATCATCCACAAAGGTTATAAATTAGAACCTCATGGACGTGGATTTTGTTTATAAAATAAAATAGAGAGAGATAGATTAAGGATATTGATGATGGTTATTAAATTAACATGATATAATTCCAGTATATAAGTGATACTAGATCTATCATGTTCATTTGGACAGAGGAGGTGAGGATATGATAACAAAAGAATATTAATTGAAATGAAACTAAATGAAAAATAACGGTGATTTACCTCTTGAAAACATCTTTGAGAACCTTCTTAAAGGATGGTATTTTGGTCTTTTGGAATGAAAAATTGATTTTTGGACATGGGGAGTGACTAAGGAAGGGTATTTGGGAAGAAATATGAGATGTTTCAAGGCTCAGAGGAGTGAAAAAAATGGAAGTGAGGGGGGGGGGGGTTTAATAGTTGAGGAGAGGAGGGTTTTCATAATTTTTTAATCATTTATTTATTAATTTCCTTCAAGACCAAAAATAGTGATGATTATAAAATAAATAATAGTAATAAATTCCTACGATTTAGAACCAAGTGGGCTTACATGACTTATGATGTCATAAATAGTGTATTTAACTGATAATTTGTATATATAGTATTTTACCGTATTTCACTATTCTTAAAAAATTGAGTAGTTTATAAAAATTCAAAAAATTCACCCTAACCAATTTTCAACGTGTAGAATCTAAAAATGAAGTCCATTTTTCCAAAATAATTTTCTAACTGTGATAAATTTAATATTTAATTAAAATCAAAATTTATTCTAAAAAACAGTTCATAAACATTTATTTACGTATTCCAAAACATAGGTACATCATACTTCCAATTGATTATTATTCATATACTATCATAGTTAAGGTTACTATTCATTAGGGTATATCACTATTCATAAGGGTATTCTACTATTCATAAGGGTAGGTTACTATTCCCAAAAAAATTATGTTTTTCTTATCACATTCCAAATAACATACTGATAACAACCATGAATGTAAGATTTTAAAAATTAACATAAAAAAGTGACAAACTTATTCTTATAGGCCACATAGCACTTAGTAGTTCATTATGTTCTGATTTCATGTTATTATGAAATATTTATAAAAATTAATTTCTATTGAAATAATATTAGGTCGTTATATTCTTCCCTCACAAATTTTTTGTCCTCAAAATTTACAAAATGTTACCTAAAAAGAACTAGGTATGTCTTCAACATATGCTCCTCAGGATCCCATGTTGCTTCCTCTTTCTTAGGGTTCCTCCAATGACCCTTAACAGACGACTCTTCAGATTTCTCTGTACTTTTTCTCTGGTATCAAGAATCTTGATTACAACTTCATAATAAGAAATATCGATCTCAAGATCTATTTTTTCATAGGTGAGTACATGCATTGGTTCTGGCATGCATTTCCTTAACATTGATATGTGGAACACATTGTGAACTTTGGAGAGGCATGGCATAATTACCAAATGGTAAGCTATAGTTCCAATTTGATCCAGAATTTTGAAAGGTCTGATGTACCTGGGCCATAATTTTCCTTTCTTACAGAATCATATAATACCCTTCCATGGGGATACCCATAAGAAAACACGATTTCCTTCTTGAAATTACAAATCCATCCTTTGGTTATCAGTATAGATCTTTCTCCTACTTTGAGCTTCTTTGATATGGTTTTGGATAATCTTCACCTTCTCCATTGTTTCCTCACATGTTTTGGGCCAACGAGCTTTATTTCACCAACATCATCCCTGCACGTTATTATACCCCATCTATTTCCATATAACACTTCATATGGTTCCATATGAATACTTGAATGTAATCTATTGTTATAAGAAAATTATACTAGAGGTAAATACTTACCCCACATACCATGAATGTCATGTGAACATGTAATGACCCGCATCTTCAACTGGGTTAAAAAGCTAAGGAATTTGAACTTTTTTGTTTACTGAACCAGTCGTATGGAAGACCGGGCTTCAGAACAAGGTTCCAAAGGTTGAAAAACTTCATTTTAATGTTTTTGGGCGGTGACGAAGGGCCGAAAAGTTTATTGGGTGACTCGGAAAGATTCGGAAGCACCAGAACCTTATTTTTAAAGAGCTACAGAGGGTGCACGGTTGGCGCACAGTTTGGCTAACCATGTGGCCCAAACTGTGCGACCTTATTTCAGGAGGTAGGGACATACACAGGGGCTGCACACAGTTTCCAAACCGTGCACTTAGCCAGTGCGGTGGATTTCCTTTGTGCAGAGGGGACCGCACAGTCGGCGCACGGTTTGGCTAACCGTGCGGCCCAAACCGCACGGTGCTGTGTTTTTATGTATTTTAATTAAATTTAAAATAAAATAAAATAAAAAACTAATATCTAAACACTCTCCCTCACCCTCACTCGACCAGCACATAACCCTCCTCTTCTCCTGTGAGCCGTGCGCGACACCCCTCTCTCGGCCTCCTCTCGATCGAGCACCTCCCTCTGTTTTCTAGTGGTTTCTTCTCTGATCCTCCATGGTAAGAACCTCTTATCCTCCTCCTCTATCTTTTTGGTTTCCTTTTGGCCTATTCGTCACCCAGTGAGAATCAGCCAAACACCCTAGGGTTTAGGGTGATCCGAATTTTGGTTTTCATTTGATTCTAGGTCATGCAGAAGGTCCGTTGTGACTCCTTGGTGCATGTTCCACAACTGCCACCAAAGGAAAAGCGGTTTGGGTGGTTTTAGATCATCAGATTGGTTTCAGGGTAAGGTTTTCACCACTTGTGTTGTTTCACACTTGTTGAATTTGGGGCTCTTGATGTTTATGCGCCCCCGAATTGATGTTGGCAGTGCGTTGAGATCGCGGTGTGGGTTCTCCTTCGTTTTGGTTTTTCGCCAACACCCGAGGTAAGGGTTTATTATTTATGGTTGGTTTCTCCTTGCCTAAATTGATCTTGTTATGTGTCTTAATGTTTTTCGTGGTCGTTTGATAGTGCATTGATGGTTTTGGCTTGGTTTCGAGTCGCCAAAGTCTAGGCGACTTGCCTATGTAGGCATAGGTATGTATTTATATGTACGTGGGTTCCCCAGATATGCGTATATGCGTGCATGGCAGTGAATATACACGTACAGGGCTAGTTGTCCCCATTGCATATATAAATGTGCCTGCACAGGTGAGCGGAGACAGGTTTATGTGTATAAGAATATGTGTAAGGATCCTCTTGTGTACACTGATGGCCATGTGGAGAATGTGCATAGAGGCTAGGTGTCCTTATATGTATGTGAAATCACATATGCCTCGTGGGGGACCAGCGGTAGCTTTAGTTAGAAAGCGCCAAGAGCTGGAGTGGACGGATTGATCCACCTCGAGGTAGGGTCCCTCTCCTTGCCTTTTTAATTAAAGTGAAAGTGAACTTAATATGACACTACCTTAGTATTTTAATTATGCAAGTTAGTTTTGGTTTAATTCTTCTGTGAAAATCGTGTGAATTTCAGGAATAAGATAAAAGAGGTTTCTTGGTCACTAAACTAATGATTTAATAATAAAACCCCTCAATCAATGGTGCGCTGTCTTCAAGATAAAATATAGTGATAGAATTTTTATGCTTGCCTGCTTAATTGTTGTGGTGCCTTTTTCATGCCTTGTATGTGAACTTTCTTTGTTGAGACAAAGGGAATGAAAATGCTGTGATCTGTTTGTTTGGGTCAATTTTCCATGTTAGGAAAATTGAGTAAGATGGTAACCTTAGTGGGATGACCTAAATGACATGTTTCGCCTAGAAGGTATCAAAGTGTTAAATAATGATAAAAGCATATCCCTTAAAGTTAAATGGTTAGACTAGAATGAATGGACTAGGGTGGTATGACCATGCCTTGGGATAACGTAACGATCACGACTTATGTTAGTAAATTGAATATGTTAATTACTTTATATAGATACTTAAGAGGAGTTGCCTTAAGTATACTTGTGATGAACGTGTGTATGGGCACTTATTTAGAAATGGGTGATATGATTGATTGTGAATGAAGAACGTCTATTGAAATGCATAAGATGCACTGCATTATGTAGTCTAATGTAATGGTGATAATGATTATGGCGATCATGGATGGGAGGCATTCATATCCCATGCCATCTACCATGAATGATTATGGACAGGAGGCATTCATACCCCATGCTAAATTATTTTGAGTATGGGTGGGAGTCATGTCTACCCCACGACAGATATGATCTCTATACATGAGTGGAAGGGAGGCATTCTTACCCCTTGCTAGATAATTTAGGGAAGAGAGGTATTCTTACCTCATACCTGCTATTTCTATATACGTGTATGGAAGGGAGGAATTTGTACCCCTTTCCAGTTGACTAATAGGGAATAGAGGCATTCTTACCTTGTGCCCGCTGATCTCGCTTGATTTAAGGGAGGCATTCTTACCCCTTTCCAGTTGACCTATAGGGACGAGAGGCATTTCTACCTCGTGCCCGCTGTTCTTTATTAATGGGTGAGAGGCATTCTTACCCCATTCCATATATAATCTAACTTCATTATATATATATATATATATGTATGTGGTGGCATGATCAGGTTACTTTATCGGCAACGAGCCGAAGCTGTTATATCCGAAAGGTGTCCCTTGGGAACCTGGATAGGTGTATTTTCTTATGTATTCCTACTTACTTATTTCTCCATAACTTCTCACTGTTTAATTATTATACACTGTCTGGATTGGGTTTGACACCAGTGGTATAGGCCTACTGAGATTTATATCCCACACCCTACTCGGGCCGCCATTACACTGGGGTACCCGAGTATACCTTCTTGCTCGTAGGACCGAGGTTGTGTGTTGTGCTCTTTGCACCTGAGGAGTTAGGAGCAATGGACCAAGCAAGATCTTGGGATGCTCAGAAGATTGTCATCGGGATTTGTTGTCTTTTCATTTGTATTGTTTGTAATGCATACTGTAATGTTTCCTACTTTCATAAATGTAACATCATCTATACATGCATGCATTGTAAACTAGCGTTTGCCACCTTTTATAAAAATGGATATTATTTCCTGTCTATCACTGCTGTCTTTCAATTGTTTACTGCTTCCGCTATTTGAATTATATTTACTCTGACAATAATGCTGTGATGCTCTGATATGAGGGTATAGTCTCCCCACTATCACTTACCGAGACCCTCACTGCTAGTCGACAACCTCTGGCGTACGGGGTGACACGCCTGAGGCCATGTGACCCACCAGTCCGGCCACCGGTTCGATGGTAAGCTGGGCCGGGACGTTACAAAGTGGTATCAGAGGTGTTTCTTTTCTTTTTGACTTACTGTATTGGGTTGGTATATAGAAGATTAGGGATGTTTCAGTGCTTGGCTAATAGCCATTCTTGGGACTGATCATCCCACATACGGGAAATGACCATGTGGCCAGGGCTGGGAATTGTTGTGCATGTTGTTCGTTATTATAGTTTACATGATTTAACCTTGAGTGACTATTGAAATTTCTACTTCTATTGGTTTACGAAAATTTCTAGAATTTTTTCCTTGGCCAGATATGGAAAGGAAACTGCATTTCATGCATAATTATAGGCACATATGAATTAACATGTTATGAATAGTGTCATTCCATGTAGATGCATCTTAGATTTCCTGTATAATATGCTTAAGTAATTATATTCCATGCTTATGTGTTATAAAATGTTTCTTTGATATAGAAAGCTGATGTGTTTACTGCTTACGAGAAAATGCTAGTTAAGTTTTAATATGTAAATATTTCCATGGGCTAAAATAAATTGGTTTGCGATTACGACGGGAGCCAGTTTTCAGTTGTAAGGTGTATGTGCGCCTTATAACTGGGAAATGGTGACCCATGTAATCAGACTTTTGAAAAGGGATGTTAAAATTTTAAAATTCTAAGTGAGTTAGTTTTGATTAAAAAGGGGATCAAAATTCCAATTTATAAATTGTATGGGCGCTTTATAGGATTTTAGATGGCCACCCATATACTTGGGCCGTTGTATGTGAGCATGTTAAATTCTGAATTGGAATCTGGTTTTGATAAAAAAGGGGTGTCAATTTTCAATCCATGAAGTGTATGGGCGCTTCATGAATTGGGAAATTACAACCCATGTTAAATGAAATGACCATGAGGTGTCTTGAAATGGTTGTAAATGTAATAATTGTGTGGCTTTAATTTGAAATGAAGTGGTGAATGTGTAAGTGCAACTGGACGCGAGTAGGTCAGTTGGAAAGCGTTTTATGAGATGACCCAGTAGGGGTGTTTGAAATTTTAAGAGGGATTGAGTAACTGCTTTGCAGGTTCTTTTTAAAGAACCCAAGATGGATAGAATGGGACCCTAGTAGGTCACCTTTTATTAAAATGGTTTTGTTTTTCTCAATTTATTGATAAAGATCTGATGTCTGTGAATTTTTGATGTTCTTAAAATGAATTTGTTGTGAAACATGCTTGTTTACATTGTTGTGCAGTGGAAACTTTTGATGGTTAAATTTTAAACGAGATAAAATGTTAAGGGCTCGGTAATGTAACCCGTGGTGGTGTGTTGAGACCTTAGTGTAAGGGGTAGTTTTGAGACTCTCGTCGCGTTGCCTTGGAACGGGATTGTAGGTGTTTCAGTAGGCATTGTTTTCTATAGCGGTGTCTTGATGACTAGATTTTGAGCCTAGTGACCTTGTTTCACGTGACCCGACGTTAGGGTCGATGTTTGATCTTCGTAAGGGGCTATCCTTTGGTTGGTAGCACCCTTAGTGTTTTAATGCCTTTCTTGTACCGTGGGTTTTCTGACTTGAGGTGTCGTTCGGGTGCCATTGTCCCTTTTTGGAGACGTGTTTTTTATAATGACACCCTTGTTCGCTCGAGTGGTCGTTGGGTTTTGACTTTCATTGCGGCTTTGGGTCATCTCCTCATTAGAGTGGCCTGGTGTTAAAAAAAATTATTTTTTCCCAATGTTCGGGATGGATTTAGAAAGACTTGGGTGTTTTGACACACCGAACTCATTGGTTTCCTTTCTTGTACGCCTTTATATACGCGAGTGACACACGTAGGGTTAAGGGTGTTTTGATCCAGCATGCTTGCGATCAGCTGGTTTATCTTCTTTCCCTTCGATGACTAGGACACTCCTAAGATTGGGAGCGTATTGCGTCGAATCTGGTAAATGTGTCTTTTCGCATGGAGTGGATGCTTCTTGGAATGCCTTTGGAAATGGGTTGGTCGTGTTTGAATGCCTTGAGGCATGCAAGTTTAAGACGTGTGATTGTGTCGGAAGGTGAAACCGAGTTCCTTCTTTGAGATCAACCAGTTGAGGTTTGACTGTTCTTCCTTCCAATAGTCTGGTATGATTAACTGGAATCCGTTAAAACCACTTAGTGTATTCTTCTTAGCGATGAGCATGTCCCCTATATTTTCCTCATCCTAGATGCACTAAGAGATCATCAGCCTTATCCGCGCTAATGCTTTTAAGCCATTGGGATTGATCGGATGGTTGTCTTTTGGCGTTGCACGCGGGATGAATGGATCCTTGTATGGTTTGATCATGGAAACATCATTAGAAGTCGGGTGTAGGCTTCAGTGAGTGTGTTTCTGACGAACGTAAGATGCCTTAGAGGGAGGCATTGTGGTTTTTCTCGAAATACGCCGGTCGTCTATGCCAGTCATCTTTTTAATGGTCAGTTGTTGAGGCTTGACCCTTTTACTCCTTGGTTTCAATGAACGCGGTTGGTGGAGAACTGTTTTAAGGCACGTCATCAGGTAGAGGAGAGTGAGGTTTGTGTTGGCTGGTGCCTTATATGAACAACCGGTTCGACTTGGGCCTTGAGGACGATGGGGAATCGACCGTTTGATCTATTTCAATTCACACTAGGAGCGTCGTGGGAATGCTTGCGGCATGCTTTGAAAGTTAATTCCAACGGTGGTACAAACTGTAGTTTGGAGTTGGTTTCATAACATTAAAAATCTAAGGTGGGAAGTACCTGTGGCTGGATTCTTGGCGAGACGACGACATGATCGTGTCTCTGGGTGGATGGACGCGGGAAGAGTCATCTTGGTGTTTCATTTGGGGGACGAGCATTGGCTCCAATTTTGGTGACATAAGTGTCGTAGAGTTTAATGGATTCTTAAGGGTGTGTGGGACATTTGTGAACGCAATGTGATTGTTTGAATGAAGCTTCATGACCCTTGTAGGTGGGGTGATGTGTACGTTGTTCCCGAAGGTTTCTCGGGGATGAGAAGTTCTAAGGTGAGAAGGTTGTAATGACCCGCATCTTAAACCGGGTTGAAAAGTGAAGGAATTTGAACTTTTCATTTACTGAACTGGTCTTTTTGTAGACTGGGCTTCGGAAGAAGGTTCTAATGGTTGGAAACATTCCTTTTAATGTTTTCGGGCGGGGGAGAAGGCCCGTTAAGTTTCTTGGGTGAATCAGCAAGTTTCGAAAGCGCCAGACCCCTGTTTTTATAGAGCTATAGAGGGCGCATGGTTGGTGCACAGTTTGGCTAACCGTGTGGCCCAAACTATACGGCCTTATTTCAGGAGGTAGGGACTTGCGCACGGGCTGCGCACAGTTTCCCAAATCGTGCGCTTAGCCCATGCGGTGGGTTTTCTTTTGGGCAGAGGGGACCACACAATCGGCGCACTGTTTGGCTAACCGTGCGGCCCAAACCATGCGTTGATGTGTTTTAAAGTATATTAATTAAATTTAAAATAAAATAAAAACCTAATATCTAAACACTCTCCCTCACCCTCACTCGACCTGTATGCATCCCTCCTCTTCTCCTGTGAGCCGCACGCGACACCCCTTTCTCAGCCTTCTCTCGATCAAGATCCTCCCTCCGTTTTCCAGCGGTTTCTTCTCTATTCCACCATGGTAAGCACCTCTTCTCCTCATCCTCTCTCTTTCCGGTTTCCTTTATTTCTATTCATCACCCAGTGAGAATCATCCAAACACCCTATGGTTTAGGGTGATCGGAATTTCGGTTTTCATTTGATTCTAGGTCATGTGGACGGTCCGTTGGGACTCCTTGGTGCGCGTTCCGACAACCTCCACTGAAGGCGAAGCGGTTCAGGTGGTTTCGGTTCATCGGATTGGTTTCGGGGTTAGGTTTTCACCTCTTTCCTTGTTTCACACTCGTTGAATTTGGGTATTATGATTTTTATGATCCCCAGACTTGATGTTGGTAGTGCGTTGAGCTCGTGGTGTGGTTTCGCCTTCGTTTTGGTTTTTCGCCAACACCCGAGGTAAGGGTTTATTATTTATGGGTGGTTTCGCCTTGCCTATATTGATCTCTTTATGTGTCTTAAGGTTCTTCGTGGTTGTTTGATAGTGCGTTGAAGGATTTGGCATGGTTTCGAGTCTCCAATGTCTAGGCGACGTGCCTCCGTAGGCATATGTACGTATTTATATGTACGTGGGTTCCCCCGATATGCATATATTCATTCATGTCAGCGAATATACACATACAAGGCTAGTTTTCCCCATTGCATTCATAAATGTGCCTACATAGGTGAGCGGAGATAGGCTTATGTGTATAAGCATATGTGTAAGGATCCTCTTGTGCACGCTCATGGCCATGCGAAGCGTGTGAATAGAGGCTAGGTGTCCTTATACGTATGTGAAATCACATATGCCTCATGGGGGAGCAGCAGCGGCAACTTTAGATAGAAAGCGCCAAGATCCAGAGTGGACGGATGGATCAACCATGAGGTAGGGTCCCTCTCGTTGCCTTTTTAATTAAAGTGAAAGTGAATTTAATATGGCACTGCCTTAGTATTTTAATTATGCAAGTTAGTTCTGATTTAATGCTTCTGTGTAAATTGTGTGAATTGTAGGTATACGATAAAAGAGGTTACTTGGTCACTAAACTAAAGATTTAATAATAAAACCCCTCAATCCAAGGTGCGCTGTCTTCAAGATAATAAGTTGTGATAGACTTTTTATACTTGCCTGCTTAATTTTTGTGGTGCCTTTTTCATGCCTTGTATTTGAACTTTATTTGTTGAGACAAAGGGAATGAAAATGCTGTGATACGTGTGTTTGGGTCAATTTTCCATGTTAGGAAATTTGAGTAAGATGGTAACCTTAGTGGGATGACCTAAATGACATGTTTCCTCTAGAAGATATCAAAGGGTTAAAGAATGATAAAAGCATATCCCTTAAAATAAAATGGTTAAACTAGAATGAATGGACTAGGGTGGTATGACCATGCCTTGGGATAATGTAATGAGCACAAATTATGTTATTAAATTGAATATGTTAATTTATTGATATAGATACTTAAGAGGAGTTGCCTTACGTATACTTGTGATGAACATGCGTTTGGGCACTTATTTAGAAATGAGCGATATGATTGATTGTGAATGAAGAACATCTATTTGAAATGCATAAGATGTACTACCTCATGCATTCTAATGTAATTGTGATAATGATTATGATGATCATGGATGGGAGGCATTCATACCCCATGCCTTCTACTTTGAATGATTATGGATGGGAGGCATGCATACCCCATGCCAGCTTATTTTGAGTATGGGTGGGAGGCATGTATACCCGATGCCAGATACGATCTCTATACGTGAGTGGAAGGGAGGCATTCTAAACCCTTTCCAGATAATTTTGGGAGGAGAGGCATTCTTACCTTGTACCCACTATTTCTCTATATGTGTATGAAAGGGAGGAATTCTTACCCCTTTCCAGTTGACTTATAGGGACGAGAGCCATTCTTACCTCGTGCCTGATGATCTCTCTTGATGGAAGGGAGGCATTCATACCCCTCGCTAGTTTACCAATAAGGACAAGAGGCTTTTCTACCTCGTGCCCGTTGTTCTTTATTAATGGGTGGGAGGCATTCCTACCCCATTACATATATAATCTAAATGCATTATATATATATATATGTGGTGGCATGATCAGGTTACTTTACCGACAACAAGACGAAGCTGGTATAACTGTAAGGTGTCCCTTGAGAACCTGGACGAGTGTATTTACTTATGTATTCCTGCTTACTTATTTCTCCATACCTACTCACTATTTAATTATTATACACTGTATGGATTGGGTTTGACACTGGTGGTGCTGGCCTACTGAGATTTATATCTCACACACTACTCGGGCTGCCATTGCACTGGGGAACCCCAGTAGACCTTCCTGCTTGCAGGAGCTAGGTTGTGTGCTGTGCTTTTTGTACCTGAGGAGTTATAAGCAAAGGACCAAGCGGGAGATTGGGATGCTCAGGAGATCACCATCGGGCTTTGCTGTCTTTTCATTTGTATTGTTTGTAAAGCATGCTGTAATGTTTTCTACTTTCATAAATGTAACATCATCTTTACATGCATGCATTGTAAACTGGAGTTTTCCACCTTTTATAAAAACAGATATTATTACCTGTCTATCACTGTTGTCTTTCAATTGTTTACTGCTTCCTCGATTTGAATGATATTTACCCTGAAAATACTTCCGTGTTACTCTGATATGAGGGTATAGTCTCCCCACTATCACCTACCGAGACCCTCGCTGCTAGTCGGTAGCCTCTAGCGTATGGGGAGACGCGCCTGAGGCAATGTGACCCACCGGTTCGGCCAGCGGTTCGATGGTAAGCCGAGACGGGATGTTATAGAACAAGATCTCAACATGTCTTCCATGTTTGAATAGTCCATTCTGATTGTCCATCAGTTTGTGGGTGGTAGGCAGTGCTCAAACAAAGATCAGTATCTAGGGCCTTCTCAATACATTTCATGAATTTTGATGTAGAAAGAGTATCACGATCCAAAACAATTGACAATGGTATACCATGAAGCCTTACAAATTCATTAATATATAGTATTTCTAAATGTTCAAGTGGTAAATCTTCTCTTATAGAAAGAACATGTGTTTATTTTGTAAGTTGAACAACAATGAACCATATCAAATAATTATTTCATGTATTAGTTTTTGGCCCCATGAAAAATTACATCATAATATCATCCTATTTCCACATAGGTATAGGAAGGAATTTCACGACTCGTCCAAAATTTTGACTTCCAGCCTTAACCTATTGACAAACCATATATCTCGACATGTAATTAGAAATTTCTATCTTCTTGTTTTTACTCCAATAATGGTCCTTTATATCTCTATACATCTTTGTGCCACCATAGTGTATATATAAATTAGAGTTATGAGCATCATCCAATATTTTCATCTTTAGCTCTGGAATAGTGGGAACACAAAGCCTCCTTACAAATTTCAAAATGACACCTTCATATACGAAGGAAATCATCTTAGAATCATTTAAAACATTAATTTTCTTTTGAAACTCTTCATCATCAGCCTGATAACTTTTTATCCTTTACAGTAAAGAGCGGCTGGAATCCATTTGAAAAAGTAGTGATGTGTTAGATTCCTTGAAAATTACCATATCTATTTTTACTGGATCCATGAATAATGGTTCTCTTTCAACTCTAATCTTGTTCATAATTTCAGGGTCCTTTCTACTCAAATCATTTTCCACCATATTTGCCTTCCCCAGGTGGTAGTGTATTAAGAATTCATAATCCTTGAGTAGCTCAATCTGTCTCCTTTGTATCATGTTGAGTTCTTTCTGTGAGAATATTTATTTCATACTCTTATGATATATATATATATATATATTAAATTTTCACCATAGAGGTAATGTATCCAAATATTCAAAGCAATGATTAACGCTGGTAACTCACGTTCATGAGTTGGATAGTTTTGTTCATGAATTTTTAGCGGCCTAGATGCACAGTAAATCACTCTATCATTCGACATAATCACATAACCAAGTCCATTCTGTTATGCATCGCTAAAGATCACAAATCCATAATTCCCTGATGGTCGAGTCAATATTGGAGCTTTCACTAATCTTCACATCAATTCCTTAAAATATTATTCACATTCCACTATCCATATGAACATAACCCCTTTTTGTGTAATCTTTCTCATTGGGTTGGCTAAACAGAAGATGTTCTGAATGAAACACTGATAATAGCATGCTAAACCAATAAAAATGTATACCTAAATTATGTTCTTTGGATTTGGACATTCTTGAAAAGACTTTTCCTTTATAGGATCTATAGATTTTCCACCCATAGAGACAATGTGGCCTAGAAAGGAAATTGATTGGAGCCAAAAATCACACTTTCTAAACATCCCATATAATTCATTTCTTCTAAGAGTCTTCAAAATAGTCCGTAAGTGATTTTCATGTTCTTCATAGATTTTAGAGTATACCAGAATATCATCAATAAAAACCACTAAAAATAAATCAAGATATTCCTTGATAACTCTATTCATTAGATCCATGAAAATAGATGGTGAATTAGTCTGTCCAAAAGGGATTACTGTAATTTCGTAATGTCCATACCTAGTATGAAATGTTGTTTTTGGAATGTATTCATTCCTCACAAGCATCTCATGATATCCAGATCAAAGAACAATCATGAAAAAATATTAGTCTACATGTAGTTGATCCAATAAATCCTCAACCTAAGGTATTTAATACATGTTCTTTATTTTTATAGCATTGATCTCGATGTAGTTAATGCACAACCTCTTAGATGCATCTGTCTTCTTAACGAAACGAACATGGGTTCCCCATAGAGAAACACTATGGAGAATAAATCCTTTATCACACAATTCCTCTAGTTTTTTTTTGTTCCACTTTCTCCACAATGGCCATTCTATAAGGGGTATTGGGTATGGGACTTGAACCAAAAATTAAGTCAATGGAGAACTCAATTTCTCGCTATGGAGGATGTCTATGTAAATCCTACGAAAGTATTTCAACATATTCTTGCAAAATAATTATATATTATATTTGAACATTATTTTCCTCAACCATAGTTATTTCATTACCTTACTCCCCGCTAATTTAATTAAATAATGATACTAGGGGTGGGTCTATATGAGAATCAGATGGATAGGTTTCTGCTCTAAAGACAATGGATTCAACACCATTCTAAAAAATTGTAAATTACTCTTTCTTGCAATAGATATTCACATCAGAATTTGATATCAAATTCATAATGAGAATTATTTCAAAGTCAATCATTGGTATAATGAAAATTTTAGAAACTAAATAACGTTATTGTTTCATGAGGGGGATTGATCGACACACCTTTGTTGCAATGATACATCCACTAGGAGTTTTGACTGATAACTCGTTTAATAAATCAAATTGGACATGTATAATTTTCATGGAAAACTAAGAAGATATAAATGAATGAAATGACACAGAATCAAATAAAGCATAGGGTATGTTTTATAAAATGATTAATGTACTTTCCCCACTTCGTTATAAACTTCAACCTCTGCAGTTGTGACAGAATAAACTTGTCCCTACTCCCTTGTCTTTTTCTATAGCATGTTTTCTTGACACTTTGGACAATCATTTGTATAGTGTTACATATCATGAAAATTATAACATTGAATATTAATAGCTTATTTCTTCCCCTTACAATCACAAAAAAATATGGCCTTTCTCTCTACATTTTTGGCATACTTCTTTACTCATTAAGTAGGCACCAGGGTGTTTCCTTCCAAAATTTTCACAGGGTGTAAATTCAACTATTCCCTTATTCAATGTTTCCTTATTTACTTTTATAGAGTTTTCAGTAGCCCTCTTCTTCTCATTCTTTCCCTTAAAGTCTTAAGACAAAGAGATTTTTTTATTCTTGATAACACATGAAACTATATCTTCTAATGATAAGAAACATTGGGAGACTAGTCCCTATCAGAGGAATAACTTTATGAAATCAAATAATTGATCAATAATGCTCCTCATATTTTTTATATAGTCCACAACATTACTTTCTAACTTTGTGAAGTTAGCTTCATACTTTGAAACAATCTAATCTTTATTTTTCCTGAAACTCAGAAATTTCCTTTCCATATCCACTCGTTGTTCACAAGAAAATTATTTCTATAGAAATATTTCATTAAAGTACTTCAATTACATCTCTTTTGTCTATTCATCCTCATTTTTTTTCAGTATTAAGACCACCAATGATCTATATCTCCCGATAGACAATAAACAATCATAATGACCTTCTCTCTTTTTTTACATCCCAAAGAGAGAAATATATTCTATAGGGAACTTATAAAATGTTTAGTAGAAAAGGGTTTTATAGTCCCATTGTATGATGTAGGTTATTGTCACATAAATCAATCTAACAAAGCTCCATGTGGATGATCTGGATTCTCCATATAGTTAAGGTTATTGTTTATAACCTGAGTAATTTTTCCCATTATAGTTATAAGCTACTCTACACCAGTCGCAACACCAGAGATGACATTATTATCTTGCATCAGATGGAAATATTTACATGAGATATGCATGTTCATGTGGTTTCCTTTTATTCCAATAGGTTCCATTTATATATAATGGCATACAATAGATTAGGTTATACATCATAATGTATAATCTTAACTTAACAAAATTCTTACCAAAAATTGAAATCCTACACATGGCTAATCCCATAATCACAAAAATGGTTTCTTTGAGGAGAAATTTACATTTATATCCTTAATAATGGCTTATAATGAATATGTGAATTATATTAAGAATATACCTCAAGAGTATCAATACCAAGAGTGTAGTAAGGACCATTTTGGTGTACCATGATACCTTAGGTCATGCCTAAAACTCATTATCAGAGATTTCACTCTTAGGTACATCTGTTCCAGAGACAACTCTACTTGTTTGTATCCATACTGGGATGTATTTTCTAGAAATATCCACATATTATATTACTTTACAAAATACCTTGATGTTATTTCATGCTTATACTAAAAGAATATCTTTTGGATTTGTTCCCTAATATCTGTTTTCTAAATCTCGTTTCCTAGTCTTCTACTAAACTTCCTTTGATACAAACTGTAAGGACCAGACCCAAGTTGCCCAGAGCTAGTGCCTTATTTGATTATATTGGCATATAAATAATAAATATGTATCCCAAAGGAACAAGTAGTTTTATAGCCTTTGGAAACAAGATACATATATAAGTTCAACATTACATCATGAAAGGAAATGTAAAATTTATTTATTCTATTAGAAACATCGAAAAATCCAAGATTATGCCTGCAAATCACTCATAACTTACTTCTTCATATCCTTAGAAAATGAACCACAGGAAAGGGGTGAGCTCAAATGCTCATTAAGAGTAATAAATAAAGTGGAAGATATAATAAAAATAAACATTAGGCATGGTGAATAATTGAGAACACATGCCATTATAAAAAATAATAAGCCTGAACACATTATGACATGAATATGAGATGAGTAACTAATTCCATAATAAAACATTATCATGGGTATTCTTCTAGTCGAATAACCACATAAAATTTAAATTAATAGATTCATAATGAGAGAATTTCATTTTATGGACATTCTGAAACATTTTTTTATAGCCTCATCCAAGATGTCTAAAAATGATTAAGGCCTCGGCCAAAAACATATCTCCAATTAGGCAAGGCCTCAGCTAAGTACACATCTATTTGTCTCACGTGACCTAAAAATGCATCGAGGGGCTATATCGGCCCCCAAACATTAAATAATATGTCCAAAGAATTCCTCATATGAGTGGATATAAAAATAAACAAAATATATATTTATATTGAAGCTCACATATGAAATGTAAATAACATTCCCCAAACATTATGGTTAAATACTAATAATTCAGAGTAAATTGGTGAATAGTTGTAGGATTTCACATCCAAAATAAAACTAGTAATAAACCACAGAATTAAATATTTTAGATGATATAATAAATTAATAATACAAATAATACATAATAATCCACAAGGGTGTTGAAATAGATGAAAATGCTCTTATAAAATCATTGAGTAATTCTTGAGATGAATGTTCTTTTATTTTGAAAAAAAGAGTTATTTTGGAAAAGAATTTGTATAAAATCAGAAGTGAGGTAGGATATTATTTTCACAATAAAATGATTTATTTTATAAATATAATTGTTTACAAAAATAGATTATAGTGTTCCCATGAAAATAAATAAGAATTTGATAAATTCCCTTGAACCAGGCTAGTATTACGGAAATAATTTTGAATGTTCCTTTTTAAAACGTGTAACTAACAATAAAATAAGGAATTACTATGGTTGGTAAACATATGTAGAACAAAAAACATAATTTATGAGTAGTACATAATAATAGATAATAATTTCATTGAGGTAATTTAGATAATAAAAGTAACTAGAAGGAAAATGGAGCTTTGGGATGAAAATCCTTACCTTACGTTTGGATGTGTTCTTTTCTGGAACTTAAGGTCATGGAATATGATATTATACTTATTAATAAATTATTTAAGAACCAATTATACATGTATTTACATTATCATAATTCTTTTTAGTTCATTTATTCCCTTATTGATAAGTTATTATATTGAATTTATTCATTCAGAAGTTTTCATTTTCTTTATTTTCATAATTGTTCACTTGTTCTTATGTAATGGAGTTCATTTGAAATGGATGTAAATCTAAAAAATTGAAATTAAATACAATTTATGAAAATATAGAAGTTTTAATGGTCATTTATATCATTTGTTTACATGGACAATGTATGGATCATCAGATGAAATATTTATGACATTCACATAGATTTTTAGAGGTATTTTGATTATTATGAGCTAATTTGGCCAAATGTTTTAATAATATGTATGTATAATAGTTATGGAGTATTAATTAGGTCATTATACATATATTATAGTATTTTAAAACCATAAATATGGTTTCATGACCAGTAATGAAGGAGAAATTGATGAACGAAACTTCATCGTCCACAAAGGTTATAAATTGGAATCTCGTGGACGTAGATTTCGATTATAAAAAGAGAGAGAGAGAGAGATATTATGTAAAATGATGATGGTTCTTAAATTCACATGATATTATTCCATTATATATTTGATGTTGTATCTATCATGGCCAATTGTATATAGAATGTTAGGATAGAATAATAAAAGAATATAAATTGAAATGAAACTAAATGAAAAAGAAAGATGCTTTACCTCTTGAAACCCTATTTGAGAACCACATAAAGGGAAGAGATTATGGTCTTTTGGAAAGAACAAGAGCTCATTGAATGTGGTTAGTGACTAAAAAATGGTATTTGGGAAGATAATTTTGGATATTAAAGGCTTAGAGGAGTGACAATAAGCAGATGTGAGGGAGGGTTTTATAGTAGAGGATAAGAGGGTTTTCATAATTTTTTAATCATTAGTTTATTAATTCCCCTCAAGACCATAAATAGTGATGATTCCATGACCATGAATAGTAATTAATTTAGGTGAGTTAGAACTTACTGGTATTACATCACTTATGATATCATAAATTGTGTATTCAACTAGTAATTTGTATATACTTTATTTTACCGTATTTCAGTATTCAGAAAAAATTCAAGTATTTCTGAAAAATATGAAAAAATCACCCTAACAATTTATAGATGTGTAAAATCCAAAAATGAAGTCCATTTTTCAAAAATAAGTTTATAAATATGACTAATTGAATATTTAATTAAAATCATAATTTATTCTAAATAAACTTTTTTAAAACATTTATTTAATTATTCCAAAACATAGGTATATCATACTTCCACTTGAAGAGTATTTATATACTATCATAGGTAAGGTTACTTTTTATTAGGGTATATCACTATTCATTAGGGTATGTTACTATTCAGAAGGTTAGGTTACTATTAACCAAAAATTATGTCTTTCTTATCGGAGTCCAAATAACTTACTAATCACAACCGTGTATGTCAGATTTTTGAAATTCACATCATAGTAGTTACAAACATATTTTTAATGGTCCCATATCAAATAGCAGTTCATTATGTTGTGATTTCATGTGATTATGACATATTTATAAGAAATGAATTTCCATTAAAAAAATATTGGGTCATTACGATATGAGTATCAATTTTTATCAATTTTTTATAGTTTTTACATGGTAATTGAAAATCTTCCACAACAATTCAACACCTATAATGAATTGTTATGGATCACTATTTGGAACCAAGACCATTATGAAATAGGTAAATATCACATTCAAGAGAAACATCTAAGTTTTACTAAATCAATAAAAAATTAATCGAACAAAAAATATAGATATAATTTTTATCAATGGGATTCAAAAATATGGATTCACTATACTTATGTATCAAAATCCTCCCATTAAGTCAATTAATTTCACTATGAATTAATTTTTTTATGTTTAATTTTTTTTAATATTTTCATAATTTTTTGAACCCACATATTAAACAAAAAATGATCACTTAAACTATGATATTTATGTATAGACACCATGAAATCAAAATTCACACCCCACAATCTAAGGTATACCCATTTTGACTTTTTTATTAAATGGATAAAACTTTAGACAGTGAAATATCACATCATATAAGAATTTATTAGAATTTATTTTTCAGCGAACAAAAAAAATCATTTTCCTAATAATATAGACATGAAAAACTAATTAATTTTTAGTTATAATTTTCAAAAAATACATTATCAATTATATGGTAAAGTAATTTTAATTCTCCATTGAAGCATGCAAATTTTTTTTCTTCTAATCACCAGGATATAATTAAATGGCTCTCTGGGTTATTTAGCTATTTGGAAAAAATAGAGGATGGAGTTTTTAGAAATTAAGCTTTTATTAAATTTATATAAAAAAACCACCTAATAGTTTGTTGATGAAGGGTTTTTTAGCAATCAACTCATTGTACGACCCTTATGTCACTCATAGTATCTTCATAAAAGGTGAAAAAATTGGTTTGAAATTTTGGAATTATTCGACATAAATTTAAATAACAAAACCTTAGAACCTCCTTAATCTTACAGACAAACCCACACATGGGTTCCATTAACAAATGGCAAATAAAATATAGTTTAGTGAAAAAATATACCAATTTATTTTTCAACAAAAAACATCAACTTAAGGATTATTTTATAATAAATAAATAAATATATATATACATAATTATCACATATAAGTATATATAAGAATTCCAAAAAATGAAAGTAGTAAACCACATAGGTACGTTTTTGGTGTTGTTCCCCAGTCATCCTTTGGTTATTGGTTCAATCGCCGTAGGCTCTCCTCGAAGGATAGGTTGTCTCATGATATATTGGAAAATATTTTTTTTAGAAAAATTGAAACTTATACTCTATTTTATTTTTAATTTTTATTTTATAAAAAAGTAATAATTATCACTCCTTTTTATTTAATATTTATATAAAAACAAAAAAAAAACAATAAAAAATAAAATAAAATAAAAGGTATGGGAAATATCTGTTACTAACCAGGATATGTTTATTTAAATGTTATTAACTTGATATAGACACCCAACTTTTTCATGTGATTTTTGGTTCATAGGTCAACTCAATCAACTCATATTTAATTTCATGTTTAAAATTTGATATTATTAATGGTTTTATCCAAAAAACATTATTCAATACGATAAGACCATTGATGGTATACTAAATCACACCTACCCCATGAGGGTTCACATTATCTATAGTATAAGGACATAACCATATCAACATTGACTTCCCAAATAAAAATTATGTTTAGAATTGTATAAGAGCACCAATATCGTATGTTCAAATTTTTTGAAATTAAAATTTTTAGATTGGAGGTATTAAACTCTACCTTTAATAATCATGGAATTTTTATAAGCATATACCCTATGTTAATCATGTTCATTATGGTATAATTTTTTCATTTTTACAAATAAGGAAATATCAAAATATAGAATCATGATTTCCCAAATGGACCTATTCAAAATTTCAATAGGTAAAATGAATGATTTTCCATACACTAGAAAATATGGTGGCATTCTGTTGATAGTTTAATATATAGTCATAAATATCAAAATGGATGTCAAGTGATTCATAGAATAATCATTCCTAGTTGTTTCATGTTTTTTTCATGAATTTTATTTGTCTAGTTATCTTCTTAAATTTTCTTTTACAATGATTCTTCAATTGTTGTAAAATTAATCTCTATAATATATTCCATAATTATACCTGAGTTCCAAAAATGGGTTGTTATAGAAATTAGTTCCATAGTCACCGATGATAACAAAAAGTATTTTATATCTAGAAAATATATTTTCATTGGGGAAATGTATCATTTCATGATTATAATTATACCTAGTTGTAATGACATCAACATCGATATTTAATTAATAATTGTGAGGAGGTAGAGTTGTGTCCTAAAGTCTTGGAATGGTCCCATAAAATTAATTCCCTAAAATCAAATATTTCTATAATATGAATGGAAGTTTGTTTCATTTGATTCATTTTATTGATGAAATTAATTTTTTGATATAAATGACAATATTTTATGATTAGATAGGAATAAATATAGATCGTAATATAAAATAAAATACCCTACAGAACCTTTTTAGTTATTTTCACAAAAAAAGTTACATCCATGAGCCTCATAATGGAAAATTTTTTGAATGACGTCTTTACAACCTCAAGTTCTTATCTCCTAGTGAGCTAATCATTGGATAATTTATAGAGCTACAGTTCATCAAACACATAGTGTTTTATTTTAAAAATCATTTTCCTTTAATATAAAGTCCCTAGGAATTTTGGAAGTATTCATATAACCAATAATTTATCTATATTATCATAACATAATTAATAACTCACAAGATGGACATTCTAATTAGGGATTTAAATAGTCAAAGAAAGAAAATATTTATCCATGAGTTATAAAATAGAAAGATAATAAGATATATCATTTTAGCACCATTTTCATCCTTAATTATGATACCGTGTTATTTTATAATAATTACCCACTAATTAATATGGAATTAGAATTTTGTTATTAGAAATGGTATTTTTTTTAATGAACTATATTTTAATTCAGTGATGGGGGATTCAAATTTATAGGATCTTAAATATTCTTTGATATATTAAAAGATTTCTTTTTATAATGGCGGTGTAGTTGATTTGTGAATCATTGAATGATTTTATTATATAATCAATAAAAAATGGACTTTTAAAACATAATTTTCTAAAGATAACTCAAAAAAATATTTCACTATATAAAAACATGAGTTTGAAAGGATGTTTAAATTTTTTAAAAATAAGGATGGATGGAAAGATAAAACTTGATTTGAGTATAGAGAAGGATTATTATAGATTTTGGTTTATAGAAAAGAGAATATTTCACTAGCATATCACAATTTTGTCATGGATTAGAGATGTAGCTCCTAATGAATAATTTAAAGAAAAAGTGTTCTTAAAAAGGATTACATTTATTTGATAGTTTTTTTATTATTTAATTAATGAATTATGTATACCATAGATTTCTCAACCTTGATCCTTCTATTAGGGATATGATACCTCAGTACGTGTCCTTCTATTAACATGATATGAGATTTTTTTCAAATTTAAGAAATGATTATTAACCACTATTAATGATAGAACCATATCAAAATTTCATAGGAATCCCTCGAATGTATCTCCAAATATAGAGAAGTCATTCATAAATTAAATCAAGCACTTTCCAACCATGTTAGAGAGAATGTCCTTCAAGTATCGATTGTAGATACCTAGGATATTATACAGCTCATAGGGAATGCCTTTTGAGAAAAAATGTCCAATTAGATAGTAGAAAATATTTTTCCATCATATGATAAAGAGGCCAAAATTATATTTAATAGTAAATAAATATGTAATAAGTAATATTACTCATGTACCACCACTTATTGATAGACCATATCATGAAACGTAAAAATAAAAATGATATTTCATAGTATAAGAGTTCATCCCCATATAGTCAATTCACACTCTATCCACTATGCACCCATTTGAAGAGAATATCACCATCCTCATTGGTTATCATAATAATGCCACCCTTATTAGGAAAAAAATCAACATGGATTATCCAATTACTATAATTTCATATAATACATTAAATTTCTATAACATAAGGAGTAATTTATATAGCATTATATTAGGATATGTGCAACACCAAGATTGGTTTCATGGTATATAATCAGTTTGGCGACAAATTTGAAAGGTATTTATGAGTGGGATAATCCTTGGAATATTAGAAAATGTCCATCCAATTTATTTCATATTCATCCTAATGTAATCCAGAATAATTATCTCTTTGTTGGATTTGAGGGAAGAATAAATGAAAATATGAAGGGTTTTTTGTCTCTAAATAATTATTAATCGAGTGAGGTAGATATATAATTGAATTTCATATCAATTTGGTTAAAAGTATTAGATTTTATTTAGGAATTTGATTCTCACTATGGTTATATTTAAATAATTCTATATAGAATACATTCATTTAGATTAGATGTTTTGACCACCAAATTGGAAATATAAATTTTTTGAGTGGATATAAAAGCAAATTTTATAATTTCCTTGAAATGTTCATGGATTGATGATAGGAAAATATCATAAAATAATTTATCTAAAATATATTCAATACAAGGTAAAAATTTCTATCATGTGAATAGAAGGAATCATTCTGTTCTTTATATTAACATCAATAAAAAGTTACATAGAATCCCTTAGGTTCCATATCAACACTACCTATACAATTAACCTCATGAAGTACCCCATAATCATGTATATTATATCTTTAATTTTATAATTTCATACTAAGGATCTTGTTACATAAATTTATGGTTATGCCACCATTCATAACTAGGATAACCACATTGATTTTCATGAAGAAGGGATGAACAAGGATGATAGGATTTTATTCCCTATAGCACATGGTTGGATGATTGACAATGATGATTAATGTGAACAAAAAATATTTATTATCATACCAAAATATATTTTAAGGTACCTTTAGGAAGATAAATAATAAAATTTTATCGCTAGAGAGTGAAAGAATAGGGGTGAAGCTCCTCAATCCATAAACAAAAAATAAAAAATATATGAAATTATGTTCATAATGGGTCTTCAATCACTTAAGCCCTTGATTTATTTTTCTCGCCCAAAATCACATTTATGTGCGGAATACATGGATCATTCAACATTTGAGGTATATTTCTCTATATAGTGGTTCTCATGTTTTTGGAAAAAGAAAATAATTTTGTAATGGATTTTCCTTTTGAAATTAAAATACCCCTTAAAGAACATAGATTATGTAGATATGGTTTTGACTTCCCATTGGATGGGGATATTAATCTTTTATCGATTGTATATTTCCTTTATTAACTCATTTTTCTTTGGTTTGTATTTTCCTTTAATTATTTGAGGGAATAAGATTCTCGATAAATAATTTTGGGAGGTGGTGTTTGTTAAACCATATCATTAAATTTGTTAGGAACTAGGGGTGGAAATTTATGATTTTTATTTGAGGTAGAATCCTGGAATGTTTCCTGAATGTTTGTTTAATGTTTTATAATTATTTCCCACTTATCAAGACATTCACTACATTTATCAGTTCAAAAGTATATTGGGTGGAAATATATTCTTCCCATATGGTTGGAGAAGGGAAAAAATTAGTTTTTTTGTGTGCCATACCCTTTTAAATGATTTTAATTTCATTTTTAGTCATTTAAATTATTAATTCAATTTTCCATTTTCTTATAATGTTTCTCATGTAATGGTAGGTGAAACTATAGGGAACCGATTTGAGATGAATAGTTTATCCAATGAGGATATTTATCTTACTGGGTGTGTTTTTTGTAATTTTGACTGATGATGTTTGAATTGGACTAATTATGATTACAATTGTTTATGGTTTGGAAAATTCTATGGTGGGTAGATATTTATAACACATAGATGATTAAGGTTTTCCAGTATTATTTTAACGGATTCAAAGATTGTCATTATACATGGGAATGAAATTATTTTTGAAACAATAGATTAATAGAATTCATAGTGTTATCCTCTATAGTTGATCCACAAAAGGTATATAAATTATAGAGGTAACATTTTGAAAAACGTTTTTCCTATGGTTATGTTGTAAAAATTATTCCAAACATGGTCAAAATATTAAATTTTTTAGAACATCAAAATTAGTACTCTATTACCATCATAATGATGTCAGCAATTTTAAAACTAAGGAATTATTATTCCTAAAGAGTCTAAATTCCCAAATATTAAAATGTCTTATCATTTTAGGGTGTTGTTACTGAGGTATGGTTTTATCTTGGAAGAAATTCAAAATACTTGTAAGCATCATTTGGACATTTCCTTTTGAATTTCCTATTACACATCATGTCAATGAATTCATTTTTTCTTGACCTGAACCCTTCAAAAAATAATCATAATTAATTCAATATTGAAAAAACATGGTGAGGTTCCATGATAAGGGTATCATTAAAACCTTATAAAGGTATATAAAATGAATCTCCCTCTTTTTAATTTTTTTTGAATTCACTTTTTAAGAGAATTTGTTTTGTGGGGGACACTTTTTACTCAAAATATAATTTTAATTAGACCTGGTAATAAATAGATGATGGTATAAAATTATTTTACCAATTCATTTATCTATCCTTTAAGTAAAAATGATGAAACCATATCATACTTGACTCAATTTTTTGTTTTGGGAGCATGGCATTAGAAATATCTATGATATTATTGATATGAAGATAAGTTATCTTTGAATTAATCCAATTAAATATAGGAATATGGTTTATTATATATGATTTTAGGACATATTAGTAATTTTATTGGGATATATGTCACTTGAATGAGGATATTGTAGTCCATGTTTTTGTGACATAGTCATTCATTGTTCTGATTTTACACATCTCTTATTTTGGGGGCTATCGTATTTGGACATATATATTGGTTCATGCTCGATTTTATTATTGGTTTACATGTATGTCCCTCCATTATAGTGAACACCAGTTTAAAATCCAATGTATTATTAATATTATAATCTTACTTAAGAATAAAATTTGGTTAACTTGACTCACATCCCATATAATTGTCTACCCAAACTACATAGATTGAATGGTCATATATAATATAGGGAAAACATTTAAGGAAATAAATGGAAAATGATAAGTGACATTGGTGTGATAATAAAGAAATGTGTTGAAAATTTTACTACAAAATTTATGATAACTTACATATATCCTTTACAATGATACAAATTGTGGTTTCTTTAAAATTTACCCTACATGATGAAATAGAATAAAATTTAATTTAAGAAATATGGGTTTCTTATTGGGTTTTAGAATCATTTTTAATCTTGAAGCCTCCATCATTATCACTTTTACTACTTTATCTAGGAATGAATACTTCTTATAGGGAATAGAAAATGTGGTGTTAACATCTCTTCATCTTTATAGATAAAAAACACTGATCTAAATGCATTTGAAATGAAATGCCTCACAATTAATAATTTTATGCATGGAATCATCTCTATTCCATGGTCTATATAGATAATATTTATAGGATCAAGATCCTCATTAATAACCACATTGAAATCCTTGACACAGTAGTGAGGGGAAGAAAGCTAATGGATTCCATTCATCCAAGGCCCTTCTATATGTTTTCTAAACTAGTTTGGGTTCCCTTCCCTGAGAATGTGTGGACTTGGTTAGAGGTTATGCCATCATTATTCACTATTTCAGAACTCCATGAAATTATTTTTTATTTTAAATATTTTTTAGTGTTTTATGAATGTGTTTTATATAATAAAAATATATCATTGTTGGTGGTGGTGATGTTAAAAAATTAAAGATATACTCTTTTAATGGCTAATCATCGAACATAGTAAAGTTTGTCATTGTTTTGGTAGAAGGTGGATATACTAGAACTACAATATTTACTTAATAACATTATAAACCTTATGATTAACAATTATTGGAGATCTTATTGATGAATACTATATCAATGTTAGTTCGTGAATTTATAAATAAATTACCAACATGATACGATATCAAATTAAAAGGAATTTAGAATCCTTAGTACATATTTGGCATCCAGACTAGTCAAAATGTGTTTTTTAATTCCTCTATCTAGTGTTATATTTTGATATTCAATATGGTTACTTCTTAAATAGGGATTATGACAACCCTGCTTTTTATTACAACTTAATCATGCTTTAATACATAAAACTTCACTTGATACAACAAAGAAGATCGAGAGGTTTAGTGTCTTTGGGGCTTAGGATCATTACATAAAAACTTTAAACTTGAAATACAACATCCTTATTGAAAACTTCCTTTACATGACCACTACATTCCTTCGTACTTAGCATTGCATGGGATAACCTGAGGACATGCATAAGAAAAGGGTGAGCTATAAAGCCCAGTAAGGGAGTACATAATGAATAACATGAGGAGTACAATACATGTTAGGCAATAGGCATATCAATAGAGCATAAGAGAGACATGAACATAAAGGCATGATAAAGCATGATAATCATAACATGGAAATGTGGCAACAACACTTAACATTGAATTAGCATGAGCCAAGGCTCATTGCACATGGAGCATGAGTAAACCCTCATTGCACTTGAAGCACGAGTAAACCCTCGTTGCACTTGAATTAGCATGAGTCAACACTCATTGCACATGACGTATCATGATACTATACTTTACCCAATGCATTGGAGCGCTATCAGGGCGCACCCTTCTTAAACATTTCATTTCATGCATAAGTGTGCCACATGGATCATAAAACATGGATTCATAAAACATAATAATTTCTTCCACGATAAAGGAATGTGGAATTCGTACATGAAACTTTACAATCAATACGTATATGTGCATAAAGGTGAATACCCTTGATGGAGAAATGGGCATGGTATTCACTACACAAAGACATTGGCTTAGAAAATTGGTGCGATTTCGGCAGCGTAACGGCGTGACATAAGAATTCATAAAAAAGGTTGATGAGAGAGAAAGGGGTTCCTCATCATATTTACATGAAATGGACAGTAAGGAGATCATATATATACATGTCCCAAAAACAGAAATGGAATTTAGATTCATGATACAAAAGTATTGCTTGAATATAAAAGAAGAGAGAGAAGTTCCTTTCGGAATTTCGGCATAGTAACGGGTGTACATGGGAGGCATTTAATGAGAGAGAAAGGGGTCTCCCATCATTCAAACAATAAGAGGGCAGTATGGTAGAGGTGCGAAACCATACCCCAACATTCATAAATGAAATTAAAAGGGCAAAACAACTTAAAGAAAATTGACAAAAATGAGAAAGGAAGAAAAACCCTTACTTGGAAGTGTGCTTCCAAAGGCTAGAGAGAGGCTTGTGAGAGGCTTCTTGGGAGCTTGGGGCACCTTGAGAGGATTCTAGAGAGAGTAGGGCAGAGGATGGACGAACTTCAAGGGATTTGAGTGAGGAGGAAGTGGGAGCTTGGGTGGGTTTAAATAGGAAAGGTGAGAGAATTCTTTATTATTTAGGTTTGGGACCCCTTATATTAAAATAATCCAAACCAAAAACCATCCCATGGTATTTGCCCATGGTTTCTGGAAAAGGGAAGAAGAAAACAATATTTTACAAGGCCAAGGTCCGAACTTATTAAAAAAATAGGGTTGCTTATGTGGAGGTGAGTCACACTCCCATGGAAATTAATTTAAAAAGGCAAAGTGTTGAATAAGTCTTGAGGGCTCCATTAATGCTTTGAAAAGTGAGTCAAACAAACCCAAAACCTCATTATTTTAATGATAAAACATATATTGGCCGAACCTAAGGATTATGGTATTTTATTACATCACCATTGGGTCATTATGATGTCATAAATCACATTATATATTTAAAAGGTATTTAATTTTTACCCAAAAATTGGACTGTCTCAGAAAATTATGAAAAATTCACCGTTGGATAATTTCGACGTCCTGATTCCAAAAATAATATTTATTTTATCTAAATAATTTTCTAAATATGTGAATTTTCACTTTTAAAATAAAAACCGACATTTATAAAAATTCACGGGTTTTGACAGAAATGGCTTTCAAACCTTAATAAAAATTTTAATTGCATTCATAAAATTATAAGATCATTTATATTTAATAAAAATTAATTTAATATTAATAATAATATTTTATTAAAATATTATTTAATTCAAAAATCCTTTAATTTAATAAAATATAATTCTTAATTAAATAATAACTAAAAACATCATTTGTACTTTAAAAACTAATTACAATGCATCAAAAATGACTAGAAATTATATTCATTATTATATACAAAAATAATGTACATGAACATGGTGCTACTTATTTGTTACATAACCCCTTAAAATAGCCGCATAAGACCTAAGGGTAAGGTGTGCGATGGTGACAGACTCTTGGGGTTGCTCGGATAACATCGCTCGAGTGGTGATCTCTATCAACTTCCATTTTTCCCGTAGACGATCACGTTCGAGCTTGACTTGATGAAGCTCAGCTTGGGCTTGGTCAAGGGCAAAGCCCAAAGACGCCACCTCCTTTCCGAGCTCCGACAAATGGGCTTCGTAAGGGGCAATTCTACTGGATGAGGCCATCGCTTCCTTTGTCTGAGTAGAAAATTGGTTCGTTAAATCCTTATATTTAAACTACCCAGATGATCACTGTTCAACGGCTATAAAAGTAACGGTCACAAATCTTGACGTTAAACTAAAGAAGTTGACATCATATAAAAACATAAAGAAACATTTAACTGGATCAAGAGGGATTTTCCATTAATGAAATTTTGGGTCGTTACAACATTCCCCCCTTAAGAAATTTCGCCCTCGAAATTTTCCTTTTCCCACAATAAAACAAATGTGGGTAACTTAGCTTCATCATATCCTCCGACTCCCAAGTTGCTTCTTCAAACTTGTGGTTTCTCCACAACACCTTGACGAGGGGCATTGTCTTATTTCGTAGAACTTTTTCTCTACGATCTAAGATCTTCACTGGTTGCTCCTCATAAGAAAGATCGTCTTCTAATTGTACCACCTCGGAAGAGAGTACATGTGAAGGGTCTGGTATGTACTTCCTTAAGAGGGATACATGGAAGACATCATGCACCTTGGCCATAGTAGGTGGAAGTGCTAGTCGATAGGCCACAGCCCCAACACGATCAAGAATCTCGAATGGGCCGATGTACCTTGGACTTAACTTCCCTTTCTTTCCAAACCTCATGACCTTCTTCCACGGAGATATGCGTAAAAACACCATGTCTCCGACTTTAAACTCAAGGTCTCGTCGACGATTATCTGCATAACTCTTCTGTCGACTTTGGGCTGCCTTGATATGCTGCTGAATGGTTTTCACCTTCTCCACCATTTCTTCGACCATTTCTGGTCCAAGCAGCTTACGTTCACCGACCTCATCCCAACATGCCGGTGTTCTACACCTTTTCCCATACAGGGCTTCATATGGTGCCATTTGGATGCTTGAGTGGAAACTATTATTATAAGAGAACTCAACCAGAGAAAGATGCTGATCCCATCCTCCTTTAAAGTCCATTGAGCACGCTCTCAACATATCCTCAAGTGTTTGGATAGTCCGCTCGGATTGGCCATCAGTTTGAGGATGATAGGCCGTACTGAAGTTCAGTTCAGTATTCAGAGCATGTTGAAGACTCTTCCAAAACTTAGAGGTAAATCTTGGATCTCGGTCCGACACAATAGATAGTGGTACTCCATGAAACCGTACCACTTCCCTGATATATATCCGTGCCAGTTGATCCAAATAGAAATCCTCTCGAATAGCAATGAAGTGTGCAGTCTTTGTAAGACGATCCACAATAACCCAGATTGCGTTGTTGCTTTTGGATGTCCTTGGAAGTCCAGTGACGAAGTCCATGGTGATGTTCTCCCATTTCCATTCTGGTATGGGCAATGGTTGCATCATCCCCTTAGACTTCTGCCTCTCTGCCTTCACTTGCTGACACACCAGGCACTTTGATGTATATTCGGCGATCTCCTTCTTCATATTATCCCACCAAAAGTTTTCTCGGAGATCTCGATACATCTTTGTGCTCCCTGGGTGAATAGAGAAATTTGAACTATGTGCATCATCCAAAAGTTCCTTCTTCAGCTCTGAACTTGATGGGACACATAGTCTTTTCCCAAACCGCACAATTCCTTCTTCATTAACATTAAACTCTGAGGATTTTCCCTTTTTGATAGCTTCCACTTTTTCTTGGATTCTCGCATCATCCTTTTGAGCATCCTTTAACCTTTACAAAAGAGATGGTTGAGCAATCATTTGTGAAAGGATTGATGATGTTCCCTTCTTTATGATTCCCACGTCCATCTTCATCAAGTCTAAGAAGATTGGATCCTTCTCAATTCTCATCATTGATAGAATTGCTGGATCCTTTCTACTTAGGGCATCCGCCACCTTGTTCGCCTTCCCAGGGTGGTAATGTATTGAACAGTCATAATCCTTGATGAGCTCTATCCATCTTCTCTGGCGCATATTAAGCTCTTTCTGTGTGAATATATATTTAAGACTCTTGTGGTCAGTATATATCTCACATTTCTCCCCATAGAGATAATGCCGCCAGATTTTCAAGGCGAAGATCACCGCCGCCAACTCCAGATCATGCGTTGGATAGTTTCGCTCATGGATTTTCAACTGTCTTGAGGCATAGGATATCACTTTATCATTCTGCATCAGCACACATCCTAAGCCCCTCTTCGAAGTATCACTGAATACCACAAAAAGTTCCCCACTTGTGGGTAAAGTGAGCACAGGTGCAGTGATAAGCCTCCTTTTCAACTCCTTGAATCTTTCTTCGCATTCATCACTCCAAGTAAACTTTACTCCCTTTCGAGTTAGCTTGGTAAGAGGGTTGGACAATCGTGAGAAGTTTCTCACAAATCGTCGATAATATCCAGCTAACCCCAAGAAGCTACGGATATCAGTTACCGATGTTGGCCTCGGCCATCCCTCAATTGCATCTGTTTTGGAGGGGTCCACAGATATCCCATTGCTTGTGATGATATGGCCCAAGAATGAGACCTCCTTCAACCAGAACTCACACTTTCTGTACTTGGCATAGAGCTTCTCCTTGCGCAAAGTCTCCAGTACAGTTCTTAAATGCTCCTCATGGTCCTCCTTGGTTTTGGAGTATATTAGAATATCATCTATAAAGACTACCACAAATTTATCTAGGTAATCTCTAAAGACTCTATTCATCAAGTCCATGAATATTGCTGGAGCATTGGTGAGTCCAAAAGGCATTACTATGAATTCATAGTGCCCGTACCTTGTACGAAAAGCAGTCTTGGGGATATCTTCCTTCTTCACCCTTACTTGATAATATCCCGACCGCAAGTCGACCTTGGAGAAGTATTGTGCTCCACGCAGCTGATCAAACAAGTCATCGATTCTTGGGAGAGGATACTTGTTCTTTATCGTGATTTTGTTAAGTTCACGATAATCGATGCAAAGCCGCATTGACCCATCCTTCTTCTTGACGAAGAGGACTGGTGCACCCCATGGTGATGCACTTGGGCGTATAAACCCTTTATCCAGATTCTCCTGTAGTTGTTTCTTCAGTTCTTCAAGCTCAACCACAGCCATTCTATATGGAGTCTTGGATATTGGTAGCGCCCCAGGTATAAGTTCAATTGAGAACTCAACATCTCTTCTTGGAGGAAGACCAGGAAGTTCCTCGGGAAATACTTCAGCGAATTCCCTCACAATAGGCATTTCTTCAAGGGTGGTTTCTTCCTTGGACTCAATCATCTGAGCCAGATATGCGTGCTCATAAGGCAGTAATATCCATGCTTGAGATGATGGAGCTAAAGGAGATTCATCTTCCTCCTGACACTTGTAAAGAATCGGGGGTCGATTCTCCATATGGAGTGTGATTTCCCTCTCCCGACAATTTATGTTGGATCTATATAAGGAAAGCCAATCCATGCCAAGAATTGCATCAAATTCCACCAAAGGGAGTATGACGAGGTTCGCTGGGAAATTCAATCCACAGATTATAACAGGGGAGGACTTATACTCATGGGATGCAATGATTGCCCCATTTGCCGTACTCACCGACATCTTTACTTCCATGATTTGTGGTGGTGCAGGGATTATTCTACTAAACTTTTGAGATATAAAAGAATGCGTAGAACCTGAATCAAAAAGTACGTTCGCTATTCTTGAATGAATAACTAGCGTACCTGTCACCACTTAGTTGTCGGGGTTCACTTCGGCAGAAGTGATGGCAAAAGCTCTTCCTTGCTGTCTTGGAGGTTGTTGATTGCCTCCGATAACCCTTGGATTAGGGCACTGATTCGCAAAATGACCCGGTTCTTTGCATTTGAAGCATTGAACAACGCGTTGAGGTTCGAACGGAGCGTTCCTCCCCTCCGTCGCAGCCGCGGGTCCTTCTTGCTGACAGTTAATAGCTAGGTGCCCTTCTCTTCCACACTTGAAGCATTTTCTTGTCCCCCTAAGGCAATTCCCAGGGTGCTTCTTTCCACACTTTTGGCAAGTGGGGTGCTGGAATTTCTTAGCGCCGTTGGATTTATCCATCGGACCACCAGCATTGAAGTCCACCTTCCGCTTCTTGTCCCCATGATACCCATGTGATTCTCCGATCTCCATTTCAACCTTAAGGGCACATCGGACAATCTCCTCATAGCTGTCAAAGTCACGGATCGCTAATGCTTTCCGCAAGCTAGGCTTCAGCCCACCAAAGAAGCGGTCAACTTTGCATTCGGGGGTAACGACAAAGCCGGAAGCGTATCGTGCAAGCCTTGTGAAGTTTGCCTCGTACGCTCCCACAGATTCTTCATCTTTCTGCTTGAGGGAAAGGAAGTCCCTTTCCATCTTAAGACGGAGGGTGCGTGGAAAATATTTATCGAAAAACATCTTCCGGAATACCTTCCATTCCAAAGCCTCGATCTCCTCCTCAGGCTTCGTATTTTTGATCAATGTCCACCATTGATCAGCTTCACCCTCCATACGATAAGCCGCCAGGAGAACCTTCTCTTTTTCAGAGCATTGGAGGATGGAGAATATCTTTTCAATGGAGTTGATCCATTGTTCAGCAATCGTGGGATCAGATGATCCACTAAAAGTAGGAGGCCTTTGTCTCATGAAGCTTTCAATAGCGACTTGTTCTTTCTTAGGGGGGGTTGAACGTTCCTCTTGACCAGTGTTTCTATTCAAAACTTGAGTTAGCTGAGAGAGAAGCGTGACAAAGTTCGCGATTCCCGCTCCCATCGGATTGGGCATCTCATTAGTACAATCATCACACTGATCTTCACAACGGTTGTTAGCCCGAGTTCTCCTATTACCGGCCATTGGCTGGAATAAAAGGAAAGTTAGGGGTAACACATAGAGGGTAATCCAAAGACAAAAGTTGATGACTTATAAATAAACTTTAATCTCTTTAACTCATGAGTCTATAGCATTCAATCCAGGCTTTTCATGATCTTCCTTCTAACATATATTCTTAGGGGCATTTTTCCTTAATAAGGGTTCATACTAAGATTGTGAATTTATCAAAACATATCCCCCGGGAGTGTCGTAACCAAGAGTGCAGCAAGGCCCGTTGTCGTGCACCAGTTCCCGTTCGAGTCTAGCTCAAAGCGGTGTTTTCGGGTTTTACCCCTAGGATACATCTGTGCCAGAGCCGCCTCTACCTGCTCGTATCCAGACAGGGATGTATTTGTTTGATAAACCACTTACTTAGTATTTACCAAAATTTAGGGATGTTTTTATTATGCTTAGTCTTGTATCTAAGGCTTTACTAGGGTTTCCTAATCCCAAAAATAACTAAACCTATCCTCTGATACCAACTATGACAACCCTGCTTTTTATTACAACTTAAACATGCTTTAATACATAAAACTTCACTTGATACAACAAAGAAGATCGAGAGGTTTAGTGTCTTTGGGGCTTAGGATCATTACATAAAAACTTTAAACTTGAAATACAACATCCTTATTGAAAACTTCCTTTACATGACCACTACATTCCTTCGTACTTAGCATTGCATGGGATAACCTGAGGACATGCATAAGAAAAGGGTGAGCTATAAAGCCCAGTAAGGGAGTACATAATGAATAACATGAGGAGTACAATACATGTTAGGCAATAGGCATATCAATAGAGCATAAGAGAGACATGAACATAAAGGCATGATAAAGCATGATAATCATAACATGGAAATGTGGCAACAACACTTAACATTGAATTAGCATGAGCCAAGGCTCATTGCACATGGAGCATGAGTAAACCCTCATTGCACTTGAAGCACGAGTAAACCCTCGTTGCACTTGAATTAGCATGAGTCAACACTCATTGCACATGACGTATCATGATACTATACTTTACCCAATGCATTGGAGCGCTATCAGGGCGCACCCTTCTTAAACATTTCATTTCATGCATAAGTGTGCCACATGGATCATAAAACATGGATTCATAAAACATAATCATTTCTTCCACGATAAAGGAATGTGGAATTCATACATAAAACTTTACAATCAATACGTATATGTGCATAAAGGTGAATACCCTTGATGGAGAAATGGGCATGGTATTCACTACACAAAGACATTGGCTTAGAAAATTGGTGCGATTTCGGCAGCGTAACGGCGTGACATAAGAATTCATAAAAAACGTTGATGAGAGAGAAAGGGGTTCCTCATCATATTTACATGAAATGGACAGTAAGGAGATCATATATATACATGTCCCAAAAACAGAAATGGAATTTAGATTCATGATACAAAAGTATTGCTTGAATATAAAAGAAGAGAGAGAAGTTCCTTTCGGAATTTCGGCATAGTAACGGGTGTACATGGGAGGCATTTAATGAGAGAGAAAGGGGTCTCCCATCATTCAAACAATAAGAGGGCAGTATGGTAGAGGTGCGAAACCATACCCCAACATTCATAAATGAAATTAAAAGGGCAAAACAACTTAAAGAATATTGACAAAAATGAGAAAGGAAGAAAAACCCTTACTTGGAAGTGTGCTTCCAAAGGCTAGAGAGAGGCTTGTGAGAGGCTTCTTGGGAGCTTGGGGCACCTTGAGAGGATTCTAGAGAGAGTAGGGCAGAGGTTGGACGAACTTCAAGGGCTTTGAGTGAGGAGGAAGTGGGAGCTTGGGTGGGTTTAAATAGGAAAGGTGAGAGAATTCTTTATTATTTAGGTTTGGGACCCCTTATATTAAAATAATCCAAACCAAAAACCATCCCATGGTATTTGCCCATGGTTTCTGGAAAAGGGAAGAAGAAAACAATATTTTACAAGGCCAAGGTCCGAACTTATTAAAAAAATAGGGTTGCTTATGTGGAGGTGAGTCACACTCCCATGGAAATTAATTTAAAAAGGCAAAGTGTTGAATAAGTCTTGAGGGCTCCATTAATGCTTTGAAAATTGAGTCAAACAAACCCAAAACCACATTATTTTAATGATAAAACATATATTGGCCGAACCTAAGGATTATGGTATTTTATTACATCACCATTGGGTCATTATGATGTCATAAATCACATTATATATTTAAAAGGTATTTAATTTTTACCCAAAAATTGGACTGTCTCAGAAAATTATGAAAAATTCACCGTTGGATAATTTCGACGTCCTGATTCCAAAAATAATATTTATTTTATCTAAATAATTTTCTAAATATGTGAATTTTCACTTTTAAAATAAAAACCGACATTTATAAAAATTCACGGGGTTTGACAGAAATGGCTTTCAAACCTTAATAAAAATTTTAATTGCATTCATAAAATTATAAGATCATTTATATTTAATAAAAATTAATTTAATATTAATAATAATATTTTATTAAAATATTATTTAATTCAAAAATCCTTTAATTTAATAAAATATAATTCTTAATTAAATAATAACTAAAAACATCATTTGTACTTTAAAAACTAATTACAATGCATCAAAAATGACTAGAAATTATATTCATTATTATATACAAAAATAATGTACATGAACATGGTGCTACTTATTTGTTACATAACCCCTTAAAATAGCCGCATAAGACCTAAGGGTAAGGTGTGCGATGGTGACCGACTCTTGGGGTTGCTCGGATAACATCGCTCGAGTGGTGATCTCTATCAACTTCCATTTTTCCCGTAGACGATCACGTTCGAGCTTGACTTGATGAAGCTCAGCTTGGGCTTGGTCAAGGGCAAAGCCCAAAGACGCCACCTCCTTTCCGAGCTCCGACAAATGGGCTTCGTAAGGGGCAATTCTACTGGATGAGGCCATCGCTTCCTTTGTCTGAGTAGAAAATTGGTTCGTTAAATCCTTATATTTAAACTACCCAGATGATCACTGTTCAACGGCTATAAAAGTAACGGTCACAAATCTTGACGTTAAACTAAAGAAGTTGACATCATATAAAAACATAAAGAAACATTTAACTGGATCAAGAGGGATTTTCCATTAATGAAATTTTGGGTCGTTACAACATTCCCCCCTTAAGAAATTTCGCCCTCGAAATTTTCCTTTTCCCACACTAAAACAAATGTGGGTAACTTAGCTTCATCATATCCTCCGACTCCCAAGTTGCTTCTTCAAACTTGTGGTTTCTCCACAACACCTTGACGAGGGGCATTGTCTTATTTCGTAGAACTTTTTCTCTACGATCTAAGATCTTCACTGGTTGCTCCTCATAAGAAAGATCGTCTTCTAATTGTACCACCTCGGAAGAGAGTACATGTGAAGGGTCTGGTATGTACTTCCTTAAGAGGGATACATGGAAGACATCATGCACCTTGGCCATAGTAGGTGGAAGTGCTAGTCGATAGGCCACAGCCCCAACACGATCAAGAATCTCGAATGGGCCGATGTACCTTGGACTTAACTTCCCTTTCTTTCCAAACCTCATGACCTTCTTCCACGGAGATATGCGTAAAAACACCATGTCTCCGACTTTAAACTCAAGGTCTCGTCGACGATTATCTGCATAACTCTTCTGTCGACTTTGGGCTGCCTTGATATGCTGCTGAATGGTTTTCACCTTCTCCACCATTTCTTCGACCATTTCTGGTCCAAGCAGCTTACGTTCACCGACCTCATCCCAACATGCCGGTGTTCTACACCTTTTCCCATACAGGGCTTCATATGGTGCCATTTGGATGCTTGAGTGGAAACTATTATTATAAGAGAACTCAACCAGAGGAAGATGCTGATCCCATCCTCCTTTAAAGTCCATTGAGCACGCTCTCAACATATCCTCAAGTGTTTGGATAGTCCGCTCGGATTGGCCATCAGTTTGAGGATGATAGGCCGTACTGAAGTTCAGTTCAGTATTCAGAGCATGTTGAAGACTCTTCCAAAACTTAGAGGTAAATCTTGGATCTCGGTCCGACACAATAGATAGTGGTACTCCATGCAACCGTACCACTTCCCTGATATATATCCGTGCCAGTTGATCCAAAGAGAAATCCTCTCGAATAGCAATGAAGTGTGAAGTCTTTGTAAGACGATCCACAATAACCCAGATTGCGTTGTTGCTTTTGGATGTCCTTGGAAGTCCAGTGACGAAGTCCATGGTGATGTTCTCCCATTTCCATTCTGGTATGGGCAATGGTTGCATCATCCCCTTAGACTTCTGCCTCTCTGCCTTCACTTGCTGACACACCAGGCACTTTGATGTATATTCGGCGATCTCCTTCTTCATATTATCCCACCAAAAGTTTTCTCGGATATCTCGATACATCTTTGTGCTCCCTGGGTGAATAGAGAAATTTGAACTATGTGCATCATCCAAAAGTTCCTTCTTCAGCTCCGAACTTGATGGGACACATAGTCTTTTCCCAAACCGCACAATTCCTTCTTCATTAACATTAAACTCTGAGGATTTTCCCTTTTTGATAGCTTCCACTTTTTCTTGGATTCTCGCATCATCCTTTTGAGCATCCTTTAACCTTTCCAAAAGAGATGGTTGAGCAATCATTTGTGAAAGGATTGATGATGTTCCCTTCTTTATGATTCCCACGTCCATCTTCATCAAGTCTAAGAAGATTGGATCCTTCTCAATTCTCATCATTGATAGAATTGCTGGATCCTTTCTACTTAGGGCATCCGCCACCTTGTTCGCCTTCCCAGGGTGGTAATGTATTGAACAGTCATAATCCTTGATGAGCTCTATCCATCTTCTCTGGCGCATATTAAGCTCTTTCTGTGTGAATATATATTTAAGACTCTTGTGGTCAGTATATATCTCACATTTCTCCCCATAGAGATAATGCCGCCAGATTTTCAAGGCGAAGATCACCGCCGCCAACTCCAGATCATGCGTTGGATAGTTTCGCTCATGGATTTTCAACTGTCTTGAGGCATAGGATATCACTTTATCATTCTGCATCAGCACACTTCCTAAGCCCTTCTTCGAAGCATCACTGAATACCACAAAAAGTTCCCCACTTGTGGGTAAAGTGAGCACAGGTGCAGTGATAAGCCTCCTTTTCAACTCCTTGAAGCTTTCTTCGCATTCATCACTCCAAGTAAACTTTACTCCCTTTCGAGTTAGCTTGGTAAGAGGGTTGGACAATCGTGAGAAGTTTCTCACAAATCGTCGATAATATCCAGCTAACCCCAAGAAGCTACGGATATCAGTTACCGATGTTGGCCTCGGCCATCCCTCAATTGCATCTGTTTTGGAGGGGTCCATAGATATCCCATTGCTTGTGATGATATGGCCCAAGAATGAGACCTCCTTCAACCAGAACTCACACTTGCTGTACTTGGCATAGAGCTTCTCCTTGCGCAAAGTCTCCAGTACAGTTCTTAAATGCTCCTCATGGTCCTCCTTGGTTTTGGAGTATATTAGAATATCATCTATAAAGACTACCACAAATTTATCTAGGTAATCTCTAAAGACTCTATTCATCAAGTCCATGAATATTGCTGGAGCATTGGTGAGTCCAAAAGGCATTACTATGAATTCATAGTGCCCGTACCTTGTACGAAAAGCAGTCTTGGGGATATCTTCCTTCTTCACCCTTACTTGATAATATCCCGACCGCAAGTCGACCTTGGAGAAGTATTGTGCTCCACGCAGCTGATCAAACAAGTCATCGATTCTTGGGAGAGGATACTTGTTCTTTATCGTGATTTTGTTAAGTTCACGATAATCGATGCAAAGCCGCATTGACCCATCCTTCTTCTTGACGAAGAGGACTGGTGCACCCCATGGTGATGCACTTGGGCGTATAAACCCTTTATCCAGATTCTCCTGTAGTTGTTTCTTCAGTTCTTCAAGCTCAACCACAGCCATTCTATATGGAGTCTTGGATATTGGTAGTGCCCCAGGTATAAGTTCAATTGATAACTCAACATCTCTTCTTGGAGGAAGACCAGGAAGTTCCTCGGGAAATACTTCAGCGAATTCCCTCACAATAGGCATTTCTTCAAGGGTGGTTTCTTCCTTGGACTCAATCATCTGAGCCAGATATGCGTGCTCATAAGGCAGTAATATCCATGCTTGAGATGATGGAGCTAAAGGAGATTCATCTTCCTCCTGACACTTGTAAAGAATCGGGGGTCGATTCTCCATATGGAGTGTGATTTCCCTCTCCCGACAATTTATGTTGGCTCTATATAAGGAAAGCCAATCCATGCCAAGAATTGCATCAAATTCCACCAAAGGGAGTATGACGAGGTTCGCTGGGAAATTCAATCCACAGATTATAACAGGGGAGGACTTATACTCATGGGATGCAATGATTGCCCCATTTGCCGTACTCACCGACATCTTTACTTCCATGATTTGTGGTGGTGCAGGGATTATTCTACTAATCTTTTGAGATATAAAAGAATGCGTAGAACCTGAATCAAAAAGTACGTTCACTATTCTTGAATGAATAACTAGCGTACCTGTCACCACTTCGTTGTCGGGGTTCACTTCGGCAGAAGTGATGGCAAAAGCTCTTCCTTGCTGTCTTGGAGGTTGTTGATTGCCTCCGATAACCCTTGGATTAGGGCACTGATTCGCAAAATGACCCGGTTCTTTGCATTTGAAGCATTGAACAACGCGTTGAGGTTCGAACGGAGCGTTCCTCCCCTCCGTCGCAGCCGCGGGTCCTTCTTGCTGACAGTTAATAGCTAGGTGCCCTTCTCTTCCACACTTGAAGCATTTTCTTGTCCCCCTAAGGCAATTCCCAGGGTTCTTCTTTCCACACTTTTGGCAAGTGGGGTGCTGGAATTTCTTAGCGCCGTTGGATTTATCCATCGGACCACCAGCATTGAATTCCACCTTCCGCTTCTTGTCCCCATGATACCCCTGTGATTCTCCGATCTCCATTTCAACCTTAAGGGCACATCGGACAATCTCCTCATAGCTGTCAAAGTCACGGATCGCTAATGCTTTCCACAAGCTAGGCTTCAGCCCACCAAAGAAGCGGTCAACTTTGCATTCGGGGGTAACGACAAAGCCGGAAGCGTATCGTGCAAGCCTTGTGAAGTTTGCCTCGTACGCTCCCACAGATTCTTCATCTTTCTGCTTGAGGGAAAGGAAGTCCCTTTCCATCTTAAGACGGAGGGTGCGTGGAAAATATTTATCGAAAAACATCTTCCGGAATACCTTCCATTCCAAAGCCTCGATCTCCTCCTCAGGCTTCGTATTTTTGATCAATGTCCACCATTGATCAGCTTCACCCTCCATACGATAAGCCGCCAGGAGAACCTTCTCTTTTTCAGAGCATTGGAGGATGGAGAATATCTTTTCAATGGAGTTGATCCATTGTTCAGCAATCGTGGGATCAGATGATCCACTAAAAGTAGGAGGCCTTTGTCTCATGAAGCTTTCAATAGCGACTTGTTCTTTCTTAGGGGGGGTTGAACGTTCCTCTTGACCAGTGTTTCTATTCAAAACTTGAGTTAGCTGAGAGAGAAGCGTGACAAAGTTCGCGATTCCCGCTCCCATCAGATTGGGCATCTCATTAGTACAATCATCACACTGATCTTCACAACGGTTGTTAGCCCGAGTTCTCCTATTACCGGCCATTGGCTGGAATAAAAGGAAAGTTAGGGGTAACACATAGAGGGTAATCCAAAGACAAAAGTTGATGACTTATAAATAAACTTTAATCTCTTTAACTCATGAGTCTATAGCATTCAATCCAGGCTTTTCATGATCTTCCTTCTAACATATATTCTTAGGGGCATTTTTCCTTAATAAGGGTTCATACTAAGATTGTGAATTTATCAAAACATATCCCCCGGGAGTGTCGTAACCAAGAGTGCAGCAAGGCCCGTTATCGTGCACCAGTTCCCGTTCGAGTCTAGCTCAAAGCGGTGTTGTCGGGTTTTACCCCTAGGATACATCTGTGCCAGAGCCGCCTCTACCTGCTCGTATCCAGACAGGGATGTATTTGTTTGATAAACCACTTACTTAGTATTTACCAAAATTTAGGGATGTTTTTATTATGCTTAGTCTTGTATCTAAGGCTTTACTAGGGTTTCCTAATCCCAAAAATAACTAAACCTATCCTCTGATACCAACTATGACAACCCTGCTTTTTATTACAACTTAAACATGCTTTAATACATAAAACTTCACTTGATACAACAAAGAAGATCGAGAGGTTTAGTGTCTTTGGGGCTTAGGATCATTACATAAAAACTTTAAACTTGAAATACAACATCCTTATTGAAAACTTCCTTTACATGACCACTACATTCCTTCGTACTTAGCATTGCATGGGATAACCTGAGGACATGCATAAGAAAAGGGTGAGCTATAAAGCCCAGTAAGGGAGTACATAATGAATAACATGAGGAGTACAATACATGTTAGGCAATAGGCATATCAATAGAGCATAAGAGAGACATGAACATAAAGGCATGATAAAGCATGATAATCATAACATGGAAATGTGGCAACAACACTTAACATTGAATTAGCATGAGCCAAGGCTCATTGCACATGGAGCATGAGTAAACCCTCATTGCACTTGAAGCACGAGTAAACCCTCGTTGCACTTGAATTAGCATGAGTCAACACTCATTGCACATGACGTATCATGATACTATACTTTACCCAATGCATTGGAGCGCTATCAGGGCGCACCCTTCTTAAACATTTCATTTCATGCATAAGTGTGCCACATGGATCATAAAACATGGATTCATAAAACATAATCATTTCTTCCACGATAAAGGAATGTGGAATTCATACATGAAACTTTACAATCAATACGTATATGTGCATAAAGGTGAATACCCTTGATGGAGAAATGGGCATGGTATTCACTACACAAAGACATTGGCTTAGAAAATTGGTGCGATTTCGGCAGCGTAACGGCGTGACATAAGAATTCATAAAAAAGGTTGATGAGAGATAAAGGGGTTCCTCAACATATTTACATGAAATGGACAGTAAGGAGATCATATATATACATGTCCCAAAAACAGAAATGGAATTTAGATTCATGATACAAAATTATTGCTTGAATATAAAAGAAGAGAGAGAAGTTCCTTTCGGAATTTCGGCATAGTAACGGGTGTACATGGGAGGCATTTAATGAGAGAGAAAGGGGTCTCCCATCATTCAAACAATAAGAGGGCAGTATGGTAGAGGTGAGAAACCATACCCCAACATTCATAAATGAAATTAAAAGGGCAAAACAACTTAAAGAAAATTGACAAAAATGAGAAAGGAAGAAAAACCCTTACTTGGAAGTGTGCTTCCAAAGGCTAGAGAGAGGCTTGTGAGAGGCTTCTTGGGAGCTTGGGGCACCTTGAGAGGATTCTAGAGAGAGTAGGGCAGAGGTTGGACGAACTTCAAGGGCTTTGAGTGAGGAGGAAGTGGGAGCTTGGGTGGGTTTAAATAGGAAAGGTGAGAGAATTCTTTATTATTTAGGTTTGGGACCCCTTATATTAAAATAATCCAAACCACAAACCATCCCATGGTATTTGCCCATGGTTTCTGGAAAAGGGAAGAAGAAAACAATATTTTACAAGGCCAAGGTCCGAACTTATTAAAAAAATAGGGTTGCTTATGTGGAGGTGAGTCACACTCCCATGGAAATTAATTTAAAAAGGCAAAGTGTTGAATAAGTCTTGAGGGCTCCATTAATGCTTTGAAAAGTGAGTCAAACAAACCCAAAACCTCATTATTTTAATGATAAAACATATATTGGCCGAACCTAAGGATTATGGTATTTTATTACATCACCATTGGGTCATTATGATGTCATAAATCACATTATATATTTAAAAGGTATTTAATTTTTACCCAAAAATTGGACTGTCTCAGAAAATTATGAAAAATTCACCGTTGGATAATTTCGACGTCCTGATTCCAAAAATAATATTTATTTTATCTAAATAATTTTCTAAATATGTGAATTTTCACTTTTAAAATAAAAACCGACATTTATAAAAATTCACGGGTTTTGACAGAAATGGCTTTCAAACCTTAATAAAAATTTTAATTGCATTCATAAAATTATAAGATCATTTATATTTAATAAAAATTAATTTAATATTAATAATAATATTTTATTAAAATATTATTTAATTCAAAAATCCTTTAATTTAATAAAATATAATTCTTAATTAAATAATAACTAAAAACATCATTTGTACTTTAAAAACTAATTACAATGCATCAAAAATGACTAGAAATTATATTCATTATTATATACAAAAATAATGTACATGAACATGGTGCTACTTATTTGTTACATAACCCCTTAAAATAGCCGCATAAGACCTAAGGGTAAGGTGTGCGATGGTGACAGACTCTTGGGGTTGCTCGGATAACATCGCTCGAGTGGTGATCTCTATCAACTTCCATTTTTCCCGTAGACGATCACGTTCGAGCTTGACTTGATGAAGCTCAGATTGGGCTTGGTCAAGGGCAAAGCCCAAAGACGCCACCTCCTTTCCGAGCTCCGACAAATGGGCTTCGTAAGGGGCAATTCTACTGGATGAGGCCATCGCTTCCTTTGTCTGAGTAGAAAATTGGTTCGTTAAATCCTTATATTTAAAATACCCAGATGATCACTGTTCAACGGCTATAAAAGTAACGGTCACAAATCTTGACGTTAAACTAAAGAAGTTGACATCATATAAAAACATAAAGAAACATTTAACTGGATCAAGAGGGATTTTCCATTAATGAAATTTTGGGTCGTTACAGGGATGGTCTTCCAGCAAAAATAGGAAAATGTGGTATTACATTTTGTATCCTCACACAGTAACAATGTCATAACCGGTTGTTATAAAAAAAATTCCTAGTCCCCGAAAATCAATTATATATTATAATATATCATTTGTGTATAATGTAAAAAAATTATATTTATCAGTTTTTACTTGATATTATTTTGAAAAATGGGAAAACATTTTAACCACTTCCTCAATAGATACAATTTTCACTAAAATTTATAAATCAACATATTAAATAATCATTACCTACATGAAACCCTATAATACATGATTTAATACCAAATAAGTGACCATATAGAAAAAAAACTTTCTGTATACCTTTTTAATGAGTGACCGGGGACCATGTGAATGAATAAATTTGGCCCCCATATTTATATTTTGAATGAATACACTAATAACTATCCTTTATTTAGATATAATTCTACTACACTATCAAGAAAAAATCCGTATAGGTTCCAACTATGAAATCTAGCGTAAATATCCTCTAAATACTATGATAATATTAAATCATTGCTTTATTCTTATATAACCCCTTATTTATGTATTCTAAAACCAATGATGATACCAAAATCCTATACCTCATAATCCACAAGGTGATGAATAGTGGCATGGTTATGAATACATAGAAAACTGAAGGCCTTACCCTTACAGAACAGAACAAAAAATAAAAAAAAAATGTTTCCAAAAATCATGAATATATAATGACCAAAATCCATTGATTTTAATTTATTAATGAAACAATGAATGAGTTTATTATCAAAAGCTTGATTCCATATCTAAATCAGAAAAATTAAAAATAGGGAAAATATCCTACATAATTTAATGTATATATAGAACACATGAAGCTCTAATAATTAAAAAATAAACTAATATTGAAGTCGACCAATGATCAATGTGAAATGGTTCCCTAAATACACCACTAACCTGATCCAATAAACTAATATTTCAAAGGATGGGTGAGTATGTAAACATATACAATATGGTGTCCCCTAAATGAGTGAACAATTATGTCAAATCATGAATGTATAATAAGTAAACAATGGAAATCAACGTGGAATAATTTTTTTCACACTCCACTTCGATTCTATCCCAAGGGGTAACAAGGTCATCATATAGGTCTATGGATAACACTTAAAATGATACACATGAATAACCATTACAATTAAACCAACAACTACATCTTTAAATAGACAATGAAAAAATATATAAGTTCATATCATAGTCACTCTAAAGGAATGTAAATGGATCCCAAAAACTAACTAACAATATATATTATCCATATCATTAACTTAAAAACTTATATAAATCTGACAATTATAATCAAAATGAATCATAAAATATTGAGAAAGAGGAAATACTGCTTGTATACACATTAAAAATTTCAAATTTCATTTTATCACCAAACTAGTCAACATTGTGAAAGGGGGTACATAACATTTTTTTATATAAATAACTTGAAATATACTTCCAAAACCAAAAATTAGTTGGTTGAAATAGACCATTGTTAAATAGAAATATAAATCTCAAGGTCCGTAGAAACATATTATCCCTTTATCAGTTAAACTTCCCATTGATGGAGATTTCATATGTATCAACTCTCGTGTCACATGAAACAAGAGAAAATAAATAGAATCAGACACATTTGTTATGTCATTGTTAACATATCACATTAGTGGTACTCCCAATATTTTCATATCTATTAATCCAATGTAATACATCTTTATATAAGTATTACACCCATGAAATAAGTAAATCCTTGGGGCACACACCCAATAATCATGTGTAAAACTCCTATGTCGTGAAATGGAAAAATGTTCATACTCATATGGTTTAATTAGGCAGTTAGTGGTACTCTTACTAACATTATGTGTGGTAATTCAACATCCATGAATAAATACCCATTCTAAATTCCAATAGTCCATAAATGAAAATACTAATATATGTAGTGTCATAAGAAGTGTTAATTATTCACACTACTTTCCACATAAAAATAACCTCTCTATAGACTATCATTTCAACATATCCAATGAAAAACAATCAAGAGGTATATTTCAATATGAACATAAAATTTCGTAGAAGGGGACTAAGATAATAGTTAACTTATAAAAAAATCAAACCACTTAAATAATACATATAATTGTCACATATTTTTATAGTTTTCATTATAATTATCATAAATATCGTCATGTCATATTCATTATAATTACCATCAATTCAACATTTTCATCATCATCAACATCATTAATTTATCATCCTCCTCCCCATATTTGAGTCATCATCATCATCGATGAATCATTATACTAAATATCATATTATCATTATATTTAACAATATATTAATCACTTATTGGAGACTATAAAACTACAAATAATTTCACATCATTCTTATAAGGACATCCTTTGATCGATATCACATTAATAAGTTTCACCCTATTGTGATTCATTAAATTATCACCACATATCGATAAGTATTCTATGATTAACTCTCAAAATTATAAATCAACTATGACACACTATTACTTTTAATATAGGTTTATTAGAATAGAGAATTATAGTCACGTGAACAATCAAATCCATGATTTAGGTTGTAAACACCAACCCCTAAGAAATACCCATAATCATTTGGGGTGTATTTGTTCCAATAGAATCTACTAAACATTCTTTGTTTTATTATTCATCATTAGATCACTTACACAATTATCCATATAAAAAATCACAACTCAACATTTTTTTTGACAACATAGATGAAAATTGAAAAATATTTAATGTCAATTTGTATTACTAATGAATAATGTTCTAGTAGTTCCATCAATTTGTTTTTGAGAAATACCCTATAAAAATTGAAAAACAACACCTTCAAATTCTAAACCCACTATCCTAAAAACATAGAATGTATTAAAAAATATAATCTTTGTGAAACACATGAAAAAAATGATTTTAAAAATTCATTATTCAAAAATAATCTACGAGGATAATTTTATCAATAAATATAAATATAAATATAAATATATTCATATTTATTATATATTACAACAACAACAACAACAAAAACGACAAAAAATAGTATAAATAGGTAAATATTATTTCCTAAGGACTCTATTCTATTTTTATAAAAAGGAAAAATAATGACGGGGTAAGATAAGATACAAAATACCCTTATATTTAAAATAAACATAGGCATTACACATAATAAAAAAATTCCTTACTATAGTCATCATACCTTGGATAATAATTACTTTTAGAGTTTTATATTAACTAGTATCAGTACCTAGTAACCATTTTTTCCCACTAAAAATTATCATTAAATATATAAGATTTCATTGGAGGTGAAATTTTTAATCTATCATAGTCAACTAAGGGAACCTTACCCTTACTCAATGAATCCTTATGTGAAACACCTAATTGGATGAAATATATTTTTATTTAGTTCTATCCCAATAAATCCTTATTTTATTAATTTCTATATATAAGTTTATTTCTTACAACATTTGGTGTTATTTATATGAGCATTCACTCTGAATTAACACATATAATATTCTTTAAAAACTCCCCATTAAGAGACCATACTTAATAGGGTCCCTAAAATCATTCACATTATAAATATTTCCTATAATTTCTTGATTATATCCCTAGTAATAATCTTGTACTTAAACCTTTTGTGTCTATTTAGTGCCAGAAAAAAAATATTTAGAATGTTCAGGACCCTCGCCAAAATCACAACCTTCACCTGTAGAATTTGACCCCTATAATGAATAAAAATCATATTTCAAATGAATCTTAGTAGATGAAACCAGGAATTATTTATTATTACCCAACTTACCAATAGTATTGACTATATTTCAAGACCCCTATCCTCAAATAGTTAAATAAATCATACCTCAAGTTTGATCCAAAAAATTCACAAATATCTACTCCCAAATAGTTTCACTATACCTAGGTTGATCCACACCTAGAGCACCAATAACCCCTACCCATGATAGAAAACTATATTTATATGAGATACACAAGAATAAAAAACTTTTATAACTTTAGTAAAATTCAAACTTAAAACATACCTTTATTATATCCAATTTTTTTCTTCTAATGATATTTTAGATGATTATTCTCCTTTTGAGATAAAGATATTTAGAGAAAATCTTTATAATAGTTTTCTTGATAGTTCCCAATAATATGATGGCTAAAAAAATAAAGGTATTAATTTATGATATATTATCAACATCCAGTCAACATCAGTTTTAAATTGAACAAGTAGATTGGAATTTTGCTCAGCTTCTATAATAAGTATTGAGAAATACCCATTTGGAGCGCCTTTTGGTGTCTTATACAGTTTAATCTAAATGAAATTTTTTGATAAACTACAAAAAAACATCCATAGGTCCCATAGAATCTAGTTGTGTCCTAATATTTTAACCATGTGTTTAAAATGTGTATTTTGAATAACGTTTTTATTAATGTAAGGATATCATTATTTTTTGTTGAGTATAGATCTTTCTTTTTCACTATTTAACAAATACACAATTCCTTCGGCTTAATATAACAAGATGGAAAAAATATTTCTTATTAACCATGCCATGTAGAGATGAACTTACATTTTGTAAAATCCTATACGACCAAGAGAAAATGTTAAAGACCACTAATCATCTTTGATTATTACCCATAGGTAGAACCATTAACATAATGATTAAGTTCAAACAAATCATGTAGCTATAAAAAATCACCCCCAATATCTTGGGAAATGGGATGTAAAATCCCTATTTATAATCTCCTCTAAACCCCCCTTCTTCATGGAAGGTAAAGTACCTATATTATGATTTTTCACATCCAATACATCTTAAAGAAAGTGTTAAGGAATATCCATTTACAATATCAATAACCCAACATTTATTTATGAATCATCGAGAGATCCTATTTCCAAAGGACTGAGTTTGAGGTCATGTGGGATTAGAATTTCATAAAATCATCAATTTATATGGCCTCCATGAATAATTTATTTCCAACATACATCCAAACTCTACTTAAGAATTTAGATCACACTTAAAACAACATTAACAACAACAACAACAACAACAATAATAATAATAATTGTGACACAAAGAAATTCTAAAAGAATAAAATTTTATTCAATAGAGTGTGCAACACGCATCACCTACCATAGAAGGAATATAACATCATACGAATTTAAAATATATTTAACATATTTAATAAATTAAATCTATTATATATTTTTAAATGCATCCAACAATGAGTAATCTTTCATTACATGCAATGATAACTTTTTTCGATGTCTTGTGTTAGACACAAAACCGAGTTTTACCCATTATTATTATTATTATTATTATTTAAAATACAAATTATCTCATAGAGGTTAAATTGGTATTTATTAATAGGATTAACTAACTTATGAAAATACATGGTTTTATTTAATTCTTACAGACTAATTAGAAATGAATATAAAAACCACTTTAATATAGAAGAGTTTTTTAATAAGAAACCATTTTTAATTACCAAATGTGTTTTATCAATAAAAATAAAATTAAGTAATATTAGTTAATTATATTAATTAAATTTATATTCTTTATATTAGATAAAATATTTTTTACATTCATCAAATATATTTTATTTTCCTAAGTTAAGAACAAATCTAATTGTGTGAATAAAAAGTAAAATTTTTCTAAAGATTGTTTTCTCCATTTAATAGAGAACATGTTTGAAAGTAATAATTTTTAAATTTTATTTGAAAAAATATGATTCTTTTATAAAATTAGAATTTAAAAATTATCTTATTTTAAATATTTAGTATCTTTTTGAGATCATTCATTTTTGGATGGATTGTAAAAAAATAAATTTAATTGAAAACTGACATTTCAACGAAATAATTTGTAATATTAAATTATATGTTAAATTAGGGTTTAAAGTAAAATTAGATATTTCATACATTCATAAATAAAATTTATATCATTATAATCATTTTTTTGAATATATATATAAAATAACTGCAATCTTTGGAATATTTTAAATTTAAAAACACATTTTCTCATTTTGTCTATAGGAATAATTTAAAATTATTTTTAGAGACTTATATGAATTAAATTTGGAAAAACAATGATTCCATATTTTTAATAATAATAATTTATATGTTCTAATATGGTTTACATAATTTTTGACAGTAATTATTAATGATGAAATTTTAGATTAATTAAAACAATTAAAAGAAAAACATGTTTACCATGGGACTAAACATTAAACATAAAGATAAAATAACCTAGATACTTTTTTGACACACATTTTATAGAAAAATTTATACATTACAACATATAATATTTATAAAAGGGTATAATTGGATCCAATGGATATTAAAAAAATTGGGAGAACCCAATAAGTTTCAAAAATATTAAGTCTGTCATGTCCCCCACTTAAAAATGGGGAGTCCCCCTCCTCCCTTATTCCCAACATTAATCCACTTTGGTTAATCCATAAAATGTAAAAATAATTACCCAAATCCACATACCTCATACTATTATCCATTTTTTAGAATAAATAAAACCTTCATAGGTTTTGTTGAATATCTAAGGAGGATACCCCAACATGATAAAGTATTCTTGTAAAAGAATTTTGATTTTATTTCCCTCTCGATCACCTTAAATTCATTTTATACAATGAAAATATCATGAAATAAGTATCTTACATATAAATAGATAATTTTTTGTTAATAATATGACCTGAAACTCGAAACATTTATATTAAATGATTTATAAAATGATCATTTATGTGTACGACGGACTATAGCTTCACTAACTAATGTTATTCATCTTTTCCTTTATGATGCTTCATAGTTCAGAATAGTTATTGATTTATAGTTTTTAAATATATGATATATAAAATATATTTGTGATTTTATTATTTATTTATTATTATTATATCACATATACATTCCTAATTTTCATGCCAGGGAATGTGATATCGTCAATCATGTGTACAACAAGCCACTACCTCATGTAGTGATGTGATTTGTTATAGATTTACATGGAATATATTAAAGAAGGTTTAAATAAATTATGTGATATATATGAAAAAAAAATTATTCTAGAACAATAATATTCATATAATTTAGTCTTATTTCTTTCAATATTATAAGAAAATGGAAACAATGTTCTTTCATACGTACATCCTACCATCTCCATGAATAATGTATTTCATTTCCAATCATAAAATTTTATGAATTAATATAAATACATATATAATTAACATATAGTATTTTTATATCATGTTACACATTATAGAAATTATTAAATACTGATCTAATAAAAAGGAATAATAAAATAACAAGTCAAATCTACTCATAAAACAAGGCAACTAACACCAGAAACAATGAAAGTAATGAAATATTATTAACAAATGGGAGATAAGATGTAATAAAATATATATATATATGGTATTATATATATTAATATGGTTATATTATAATTAAATAACTATCTTAAAATCATTATATAAAAGTTTAAAGAGCATTCAACCAAAAAGAATCATAAAGTAAGGTATTTTATATTAATTTCAATTTATTGAGGAATATTGTAATGTTATTCCCCTAATTACTCTTATGTGGTATATATACATACCATTTGACATATAATATCATGAATTCATAATTAGTAACTGAAATTTATGTTTCATTTTGAATTATTTTATCTAAGCATATTTAAATTAATATATACCAAGTGGCATTGAATTTCCTAACTCAATTTATCATCATTGGGTTATATTACTACTTCATTGTCATTTGTATTTTAATATTATGTGTGTAATAATTTTTGACAATATATTGCTTTATTTAAACATGTTTTATGCATATTTACATTTAATTAAAACAATCAATTCATTCTTTTGATTCTAAGTTCAATATTATGATCTTTGGAGGGGTTTACTTCACAAGCTCATTTTATTCGGGATTGTTTACACCTAAATTTAAATTAAAGGAAATTATTTGATAATTATTTAATAAGGAAATGTATTTATTATACAATATTTTTTCAAGATTATTTTTAAAGTAATGATACCATTATTCTTCTTGTTGTTAGTTGCAATGTTTTAAAAAATGTATTTAAGAAAACAAAAGTTCATTTCTCTCTTTGATTAGAAACTTATTTTTTTTTCAAAACCACATTTTTTTAAAGTGAAATCAGAAATGTGTTTCACATTTTAAAAATGAATCATTATAGAAATTATTATACATTTTTTACTTTTACCACATTCGTTGAAATCATTATTCTTATCATTTCCAAACAAGACACATTTTTATCCTATTTAAAATGAAAAAGGAATGGTGTTTTTACCTTGTACGACATGTAATGAATTTCCCAGAATCATTTCATTGAAGTATACTTTGTATGATCAAAAATAAATCTAATTTTCAAAGTAAAGGATTTTAATTTTTTTTATTACTTTAAAACATGTTTTCAAGATTAAAATGATATTTTCATCAAATTTTTTTTATAGATCTATTAATTTCATCAATGAAAAATCTCTTATTCATATTCCAATGGGTACACTCCATATTGACACTATCATTATTTTTTCTCAATATGGATTATGATTATTTTGACTAATGACAACATTGAAATTCACTTCCTTGAATCATTTTCATAGTCATTAACTTCCCCATGAGTTATTTATTTTACAATGATCATTGAAAATAAAATTTCCCATAAATTTCCCTATAATTTAACTTGGATATTATTATTTCCTAAATCATATAATATTTTTATATATGGATATTTTTATTTTTTGATTAACTACAGAAATATTGATAAATCAGCATCTTTTACCCAATGTGGACGTTTGGTAAGACACATTTTTTTATTAATTAAATTGATTATTAGATATATGATTAGTTATTTAGAGATGAATACATGGGTGGGTTATGGTAGATGGTAGCCTCTAGATGAATCATTATTCTCATGGGATGATATAGTTGGCTCGACATTGTTAAATGGGTTTCAACCCATTAGATTTAAACTGTCATGACAATTGATCTTGATGGTAATGGTTTAATGTTCCAGGGAAATATGACATCCAATAATTAAGAATTGAATTCATTTAGAATTCAGTTATTATTGTCCATGAGATTTTACCTATATAAAATATGTGAATGAATTTATTTCTTAGCATATGGATTAAATGGAGATATGTTCAGTTATTTTCCATTGCATATTGATTATTCCTTATCATGTTATTTGAATGGAATGTTTGTTTAGTTGTTTACCTTTATTTTTTGTTTACGCACTTCCCCCTCATTTGATTCATAAAAGTTCATGTAAGTTCAGTTATTTACCTTTCCATATTTTTTATTCTTTTTGATTCATGATTAATTACATTGTACATAAACCTAACTGGGAATTTTAGATCGCCCTCACTTTTTTTTTCAATCTCCAGGATTCCATAAAGAATATTGTGTTTAATATTCAAGGATATGTTAGAGAGAATAATTTTTTTATTGAAAAAAATTAAGTTGTAATTTGTGTATTCAATTATAATTCAATACCCTTGTATATATGTAGTTTACCAATGATACTATTCTATTCAATCATTTAGGATGCAATTCCATGTATCTTATGATAATGTAATAGTATTAGGCCTAGGTTCTCGGCTTCTGGGGTCAGGTTGCTAAAGTTGGTATCAAAGAGACTTTATTAGAAACCTTGGAAATAATATTTATGGAAATATACATTAGGGAACAAAACCTTATGACATACATTGAGGATAAGTATAGAAGAATATCTAAATGATTTGGTAAGATAGATATTTTGTGGTTTTCCCTATAAATAAATCATTTTGTGGATACTAATAGTGGAAATTATCCTAGAATAAAGGTAGATAGGGTTATAACTCCAAAAAGGTGTATCCAGAATGAGTTGAGTATTACCTAATGTAAGAACCTGGATCTTATTTTCAGGTATGTGTTTCTTTTCTGGTTCTTTGAGGAAAAAGAAGAGTTTCTGAAAAATTCAGGAGTACACACCATGTTTTTTAAGTACACACCATGTACTCAGTTACCGCGGGTGACAGTGTACTATCCGGGTAGCGGATGGGTACATGGCCATGTATGGTGACCTAGATAATGCCTAAATCAGAGGACATAAAAGTCAAGTACATGCCATGAACTTTTAAAGAACTAGTCGTGTACTATTTTTTCATTAAATGGACTGGGGTCGCGTCTGACTGACAAAACACGCTTCTTCTCAACCAATCTCATCCAGGAGCATCTGTATGGATGTAGATCTTATCTAAACCCTTGACTCACCTTCTGTTCTTGAAATCAACCACCTTCAAATACGTTGGAATCGCATTGGTGAGTTCTCATTTCTTCTTGAACTTCATCTCTTGATTTCTCATATTCCAAAAGATATCCCCAGTTTAACATCTTAAGAGTTTTTGTAGATCTATGATGTTATTGGGAGATTCATTGCATGAGATTCACATATATCGATCTCATGATGTCAAGGTAGGTGGTTTGTGCCATCCCGTAGTTAGTTTTCGAGTTATATGTGCAAAAGTTCCCAATACCCTCATTCGGGGTATTGTGTGTTTACGGTTTTAGCCCTTTTATTTTCCTTCTATGAATTGTTTGATTGGATCGAGGTTAATTGTTTGAGAATAGGGTTATATTTTCCAAGATATGGGTGTTTTGACCATGTTTTCTTGTTTTCGATCATTTAGTCTAACGTTGCCTATTAGGCTGCTGCTTGCTTTCCATGCCTAATATTGTTGGGTGGAGTTATTATTATTTGACATGTTATGGTATGCTATAGTTTTTTTCAAAAGTAGTTATTAAGGTTTAATTTGGCTCTTGATTATCATTTGTTCATGATTTCTTTACATGGGGCTGTGGGAACTTGGTGTTGTGAGACCATAGGGGAAATTTACATTGAGGGCTTTCCCAGAGTATCAGTTTTAATTATCAAATTGTGTGGCCATAGGTGGGATAGATGTTGAGTGCTCCCTCAGTGTGTATATAGTTATGTTACAAGGCCACAAGAGGAATTGACGTTGAGTGCTTCCTCAGAGTGCATGTGGGTTTCCATTAAAAGACTATCGAGGGAATTGACAGTGAGTGCTTCCTTAGAGAGTCTTTGATCTTGCATGAATAAAGTGGGAATTAATGGAGAGTGCTTCCTTAGAGAGTCTTTGCTATAAAATTTATTTTGTTGCAAACCAGATGGGTTAGGCTAAGAAAACTACCTAGAGGGTTTCTTGTATTTTTTTTTTGGTTGATTAAAAAATTGAAAGTTAATGTTTCTAAATGAAACTGTAGGATTGTTTACTATTGAGTAATTTTGTGTTCCCGACTTCTTTTTTCTTATTACCTGCCATATATATTCACTGACTATTAGGCATAGATCGTTGGGGTTTTGCCTACTGAGATTAGTCTAAAACCCTATTTGGGTCATTCTTTTGGGCCCAAACATATTATATTATTATACCTATAGATAAGGGAAAACGACCTTCTACTTAAGTTATTTAATTTCTATGGAGCTGGGGAGAAAGGGACCAAGCTGAGGCTTGCGAGGGTGTGGACCTTTTTACTTGATTTTATTTGTTACATTGGTTTAGTACTATATTCCCGCATTGTGATTTGTTTGACTAATTCCTAGACATATGTATCATGCATCATTTGTATATATATGTGTGTGCTCTAGTTAGTTATTACTTCCACTATTTAATTATAGCATGTTTTAATGCTTCCACTATTTCTATCTATTTTACTTCCACTGTGTTACTCTACCAATGAGGGAATAATTTCCCCACTATCACATCTAAGGCCCTCATTGGTAGTTGGAATCCTCTAGCATTCGGGGAAATACACTTGAGGCCATGTGACCAACTGGGTACGAGGCACCTCTGGGTGGTTCACGGAACCAGGATGTTACAAAGTGGTATCAGAGGGATTCTTTTCTTCTTGACATACTATTTAGATCCTATATCCAAGGATAGGAAGGAATGGGTACTTGGTAATAATATGTGGCTGAGCGTAGCCAACACGTTACAGGGAAAATCCAATCTAACTCATTATTGAAATTCTACTAGTTTTTCAATTTTATAGTTGATTTGATTTCACAATTGGGTTATTCATATGTTTTGTGTTATTATTGTCTAAGTAATTGAGGTTTAATTTCTATATAAACTCGTTGAGATGAGGGTATTCCATCTCATGCAACATATAGGATAATTCTAGAGATCACATGTCATGCATTCTTTCCATTCCATTTATGGTGAATTAGTGATTTCATTTTGTTGTAATAGATGTTGTGATAGATATGCGAGCAGTTGTTCTATATGACTTGATAGAATACTGGATTTTTGGTAAGGTATTGGTTTGTGCATGGTTTTGTTTGAATGGATGCCAAACTTTGGTTCTTGAGGTGTTATGGGACTTCATGGATTAGGATGTGGTTGATCATTGTATTTTTTTTGTTGAATATGACTTGTATAAGATGTCATGCAATGATTCATGGGGAGCATGAGCCCTCACAGATCAGAATTTTTCACTTTAATGTTCGTTTCAGTGTTTTTTAGGCTTATAGAGTATTTTTCGAGGCTTACTGTCCGAAAAAACTCAGAATACTCAGCATTTAATGATGAATACATTCCATGTGTCCTTCTATTCGAGAAGGAACTATTTTTCTTAAGTACATGCCGTGTACTATATGTACATGCCGTGTAGTCTCTAACCGTGTCACTAGCTATGTGGGCAGAGACATGGGGTTGGGAAATCTGGGTGGGACACACCATGTACCAGAAGTACATGCCATGTTGTGTGACCCTTGTATTAGGATATGAAACAAACAACACGGGGCGATGAAATATTTATAGTAAATGTCATGCCTATCTTGAACATGCCTTGTAGAGTGAGCCATGTAACCAGCCGTGTAAATAACAACATGGGTCATAGAAGTTTTTCTAGTACGCGTCGTGTTCCATGTAGTCTTGTTTTAGGAGAACTGTGTCGCTTATCCATGTAGAATAACTAGGGTAGGGGAAGAAGATTCAAGTAGACATCATGTGTTAGGACAACACGCCATTTTTATGGTGTGTTACAGGACTTGGGTTGGTAGAAGTACATGCCCATGTGAAGGCTTAAGGGAACATGCCGTGTAGGCTTTATGCACGCTGTGTATCCATGTTTTGAAAAACATGAATGGTTTATTTCTCTTGTTCCCTTCTTACACATCTATGTTTCAACCTCAATTAATCTTGATCTAAGGGGTGCCCTTAACCTTTCAGAGTCATACCACAAAGGAATCATCCGATTGTCTGCCAGTTATAGGGTAGCGACTAGACAATAGAAATGGACGATCAGGGACTACCAGCAGATCCTCCAGTTGTGTTAGTCTTGGCACCAGCCATAATCCAAGATACCAGTGCCGAGGAACAGTTCTGAGTGGGATTTTTGAGGTTTATGCAGGCCTTCTAGGGAGTACCACATCCTGCCCCATTGTTGGCATAATTGACGTGAGTCTTTTAGTAGCATCATCCTCCCTCTTTCATAGGTATGAAGGAACCCAGGTCGTAGAGTCATGGATAAAATCCATGCTGATGATCTACAAGCATCTGGGGACGCCTCCAGAGAGGAGGGTCAAGCTCACTATGTATATGCTTCGAGATTCTGCCAAGATATGGTGGGATGCAATCTCATAGGAGAGACGCCATCAGGTTATTATGTGGGATGAGTTTCAACATACCTTCTATGACATTCTCTACCTTGAGACTCTGAGGGCCAATAAATCCTGAGAGTTCATGAGTTTGGAGCATGGTACTCTTTCAGTTATGGAGTATTCTTCTCTATTCACAGAGCTGATACTCTTTTCCCACATTTCTTGAGGTGATGAGTTATTCCTAGCAAGGAAGTTTGAGGATAGTCTCAAGCACGAAATTCGAGCATAGGTGAAAATCTTCAGGTTGACTGCCATCCCTTTTATAGTCAACCGAGCACTGATCAAGGAGCAAAAACTAAGGTATTATGGAGATATAAGATAGGGTGGTTCTGTATCCAGAGTTAGTACTTCTTGGGCTGATAGCAGGAAGCTCCGAAGAGAGTATACATGTGGAGATCCGAGTAGGCAGGATGAACCTTCAGGTTTCCAGGTGGTATGCTACCAGTGTGGAAGAGACGAGAATACTCCACCAGGTTTCCCAAGAAACCCAGTGGAGTGCCTATATTGTGGAAAGATGGATCATCTCTAGTGCTTCTCTCATATTGTCTCACCTGTAGCTGGTGACAGGGGTTCTTCTATGACTCATCATTCAGAAGCAGCACCACCAGGTTCTCACTAGTCTGGGAACTAGAGTTCTTCCAGTCGTTCATGCCATGGTGGATGTGGAGGCCATGATATCCAGTCTCCAGGCTTTTAGTGACAACCGGGTGGATCAGCTCAGTGTGGTCAGGTAGGGTCACATGGACGTGGTGCATGTTAGACTTTTACATTGGAGCAGACCCAGTAGAATCCATATCCAAGACCCTCTACAGTTCGATGAAGAATCCTAGTTTCCTCAGTTTTAGCTTCTACTATTTTCGATATAGAGGATTCCCATAGCTTTATATCAATTGTTGCTATGGAGATCCTTGTTCTCTGTATCCTTTATTTTGATGATATATTAACATTAGAAACTTTTTTGGGGTCAAAAATGGATAGTGTACGATAGTGCAAAGAGTTCCCACTAGAGGTTGGTGGGTGTCACTTCTTTTGGGACTGATATGTCTTAGAGATGACATGCTATGATTTCATTCTCAGAATTGATAGGTTAGTTCCCTTATAGGATGTTGTCGATTGCTATCATCGTAGGGTGAGTTTCATATCACAATAGGGTGGATCATTTATTAATAAGGGCAAGTTGGATGTACAGAAGAGTAGAGTGGGACCCAAGAATCATGGGTTGGGAAGAGTTATATCCCATATCTCTAATCTATATCTGGATGACCGGAAGACTTCAAAGAAGAACATTCCACCAGTGGTGGATTGTTTCATGGAATTCTTTCCCAAGGTCTTTTTAGATTTTTTGTTTTTGAGTAAGAGGTGGACTTTTCTATTGAGCTTGTGCAAGGAGTTACACTGGAGTCCATTCCTACTTATAGGATGGGTACAACACAGTTACATGAGCTTAAGAAGTAGTTGGAGGAGTTGTAGGAAAATGGTTTCATCCGACCCAATACTTCTCCTTGGGGTTCTCCGATCCTATTGGAGAAGAAGGAAGATGGTAACCTCAGACTTTGTGTGGATTATCGGAAGCTGAACCAGTTGACAGTCAAGAACCGATATCCCTTACATAAGATTGATGATATCAATGATCATCTTTTAGGATCACTGGTGTTCTTGAAGATTGATTTGAGGTTCAGTTACCATTAGTTATGCGTTAGAGCATATGATATACCTCTTACAGCCATCCAAAGCAGGTATGTTCTATAGGAGTGCGTGGGTATGCCGTTCGATCTCACAAACACACTTGAAATATTCATGGTACTGATGATCGATGGAGACGAAATCTGATATTCGAGGTTAGAGATCAGGTTTTCCAACTTGTCACCCTGAGGTTGGGACATAGGAGGATAAGGAGATAGGGTAAGCGTTCACTGAGATAGGCCAGGCCATTTGAGGTGTTGGGGAGAGTCGGGCTGATTTCCAATCAGTTTCATTTACCTTAGGTGTACCGGGATATGCATGAAATATTCTACATTTCTCATCTTCGACGTTACATCTCGAACCCACATATTGTTTTCCAACCCAAGGAAGTTGACTCAAGGTGGAAACATCTTTCGAAGAGCATCCTATCTGAATTATTTATTAAAGTGCGATGGTTCTCCATGGCTGGTCTGTTCCTCCGGTACAAGTGCTATGGAAGCATGGGCGAGTAAAAGATGAGACTTGGGGGAGGGAGCCCGATGTAGGATCATAATGGTCATAGCTGTTCGTGGTTTCTTCTTCAATGACTTATTTTATTGGGAAATTCAGGGGAAAATTTATTTAAGGGGGAAGTTTGTAAGAACCCAGATCATCTTTTCAGGTATGTTTTTCTGTTCTGGTTGCCTTTGAGGAAAAATAAGAGTTTCTAAAAAAATTAGGAGTACATGCCATGTGTTTATAAGTACACACCATGTACTCAATTTTCACAGGTGATTGTGTACTGGTCGGGTAGCGTCCGAGTACATGGCCATGTGTGGTGAACTAGAGACCACATAATGCGGAGGCCGAAAAAGGTAAGTACATGCCATGTAGTTTTAATGAACACACCATGATTTTTTTTTCATTAAACGGACCAGGGTCCCGTATAATGGACAGAACAAGCTTCTCTTCAACTAATCTCGTCCATGAACATCCATACGACAGCGGATTTTCACCAAGCCCCCGACTCACCATCCATTATCTGAATCAACCATCGTCGATTGCTTTGGAATCACACCAGTGTGTTCTCCTTTCTTCTTGAACATCATCTCCTAATTTATCCTCTTCTGCATTACATCATCGGTTGAAAATATTAGAAATTTTTGTAGATTTATGGTTTTATAAGGAGATTCATGGCATGGGGTTCATGTATATTGACTTAAGGGCACCGAGGTAGGTGGTTTGTGCCTTTCCGTATTTATTCTTTGAGTTATATGTGTAGAAGGTCCCAATACCCTCGTTCATGGTATTGTGTGTTTATAGTTTTAGACCTTTTATTTTCATGACATGCCTTGTTTGATTGGATATAGGTTAATTTTATGAGAATAGGGTTATCTTTTACATGCTATGGATGTTTTCCCCATGTTTTCTTGTTTTTGACCATTTGGTCTAGCCTTTCCTGTTTGGCTGTGGCTTGCTTTCCATGCCTAGTATATTTGGGTGGAGTGATTGTTATTTTACATGATATGATATGCTATAGTTTTTTATCCAAGTAGTTCTTAAGGTTTACTTTGGCTGATGATTATCGTTTGTGCACGATTACATTACACAGGGTTGTGGGAACCTGGTTTTGTGAGACCATAGGAGAAATTGACATTGAGGGCTTTCCCAGAGTGTCTGTTTTAATTATCATGATGCAGGACCATAGGGGAAATTGACGTTAAGTGCTCCCTATGAGTGTCTATAGTTATGTTACAAGTCCACATGAGGAATTGAAGTTGAGTGCTTCCTCAGAGTGCCTGTGATTTACCGTTAAAAGAGTGTATAAGGAATTGACGGTGAGTGCTTCCTTAGAGAGTCTTTGATTACACATGACTAAATGGTGAATTTACTGTGAGTTATTTCTCAGAGAGTCTTTTCTATAACTTCTCTTTTATTATGAACCAAAGGGTTTATGCTATGAGAAGTTCCCAGAGGGTTGCTTTTTTTTTGGTTGATTAAATACTTAAAAGTTAATTTTCTATAAATGAACCTGTAGGACTATTTACTTTTGTGTAATTCTGTGTTCACTACTTCTTTTTTCTTATTTCCTGCCATATATATTCACTAACTATTAGGCACAAATCTTTGGTTGGTTGCCTACTAGGATTAGTCTCACACACTATTTGGGTCATTCTTTTAGGCCCAAATAGAGTATATTTCTATAGGTATAGATAAGGGAAAGCACCCATCTACTTTAGGTACTTGATTACTGTAGAGATGGGGAGCGTGGGACCAAGCTAAGGCTTGCGATGTTGTGGAGCTTTTTACTTACTTTTATTTTGTACTTTAGTTTAGTACTGTATTCTACCATTGTGATTTTTTTGGCTTCTTTCCTAGACATATGTATCATAGATCATTTATATATATGTGTATGTCTGCTCCAGTTGGTTATTACTTCCACTCTTTACTTATTGCATGTTTTACTACTTCTGATATTGCTATCTATTTTAGTTCCACTGTGTTAGTATACCAATGAGGGCATATTTTCCCCACTATCACACCCAAGGACCTCACTGCTAGTCAGTAACCTCTGGACTTTGAGGAAATGTGCTCGAGGCCCTGTGACCAATTGAGTACGGGGAACCCCTGGGCAGCTCACGAAACTGGGACATTACAGAGTGGTATCAGAGGCATACTTTTCTTCTTGACTTACTGTTTGGAGCCTATATCTAGGGATAGGAAGGAATGGGTTCTTGGTAATAGGCTCTTCTGGGGTGTAACTAACCTATGTAAAAGGAAAAGACAATCTACCTCATTATTGAAATTTTTCTAGTTTTTCAATTTTACAGTTGATTTGATTTAACCATTGGGTGATTCACATGTTTTATGCAGTTATTGTTGAAGTTATTGAGGTTTTATTTCTATTTTTACATGAGAAGATGAGCGTATTCCATCTCATGCATCATATAGGCACTTTCTAGAGATCACATGTCATGCATTCTTACCATGCCATTTGGGGTGCATTCGTGATTTCAAGTTGTTGTGATAGATGTTTTGGTAGATATGCATGTTGTTGTGATAGATGACTTTCTAGAATAACTTCTTTTTTATAAGGGATTGGTTTTTGTAATTTTTTTTGAATGGATTCCAAACATTGGTTCTTGAGGTGTTACAAACCCTCATGGATCAGGATTTGGTGGATCATTGTATTGTTTTTCCTTGAATATGACATGTATAAGATTCCAACCATTGATTCACGGAGAGTATGGGCCCACAGATTGGAATATACCTCTTTAATGTTCGTTTCAGTGTTTTTTGTGCTTCCGGAGTAGTTTTTGAGTCTTACTGTCCCAAAAAATCATGAATACACAACATGTAATGATGAATACACACCATGTGTCCTTCTGTTTGAGAAGGATATGTTTTTCTTATATACACACCGTGTACTGTATGTACACGCTTTGTAGTCTCTAACCGTGTCACTAGCTGTGTCAGCAGAGAAATGGGGTTGGGAAATCATAGTGGGAAACATTGTGTACCAGAAGTACACGCTGTGTTGTGTATACCATATGTTGACCCATGTGACGAACAACATATATGGATAAAACATAGGTTATACATGCCGTGTCAAAATTTAAAACGCTATGTAGTGTGACCCTTGTATCCGGACATGTAACAAACAACACGGGGCATTGAAATCATTCTAGTACATGTCATGTCCATCTAGAACATGCAATATAGAGTGAGCTGTGTAACCATCTATGTAAATAACAACACAGGTCAGTGAATTTATTCTTGTACATGCCGAGTTTGGAACTAACAAGCCATGTTTTCTAGATTTTGGAGAACCTTGTGGCCAAGCCATGTTTAATAACTCAGGAAGGGGAAGTGGATTCAAGTACACATCTTGTGTTTGGACAACACGTCGTGTGTATGGGGTGTTACACGACCTGTGTTGGACGAAGTATAGACCCATGTGAAGGTTTAATGGAATATGCCATGTAGGCATTATGTAGTCCGTGTATCCATGCTTTAAAAAACTTGAATGCTTTATTTCTTTTGTTCCCTTCCTAGACTTATAAGTTTCAGTCCCTATTAATCTTGTCTAAGGTGTGTGCTTGACCTTGCAGAGTCTTGCCACCGAGACATCCTCCGATTTTCTTCCAAATATAGGGTAGTGATGAAACACCAAATATAGTTGATCAAGGACTAAAACCGCATCCTTCAGTTGTGCCAGTCACGGCACCAGCCGTCATCCTAGATACAGGTGATGAGGAACAGTTCCGAGAGGGGTTTTTGATGTTTATCCAGACCATCTAGGGAGTACCGCATCCTGGATCGTCACTGGCATAATTAACGTGGGTCTTTCAGTAGCATCATCCTCTCACTTTCTCATTGGATGGAGGACCCCAGGCTATAGAGTCATGTCTAGAAGCCATGATGACAATATTTGAGCATCTGGAGACGCCTCTGGAGAGGAGGGTCAAGTACTTGTTGTGTATATTCTTTGGGATTCCTCCAAGATATGGTGAGATGTGATCTCACAGTTGGGATTCTAGTAGGTTATGGTGTGGGATGAGCTTCAACATACCTTCTATAACCTTTTATGCCTGGAGAATCTGAGGGCAGATCGAGCATGAGAGATCATGAGTTTGGAGAAGGGTACTATTTCAGTTATGGAGTATTCTTCTTGCTGATGATTTCTTCATAGCAGGGAAGTTGGTGGATGGTCTCATGCATGACATTCAAGCCCAGGAGAATATCTTCAGCTTGACTTCCATCACTTTAATAGTCAACCAGGCACTGATCAAGGAGCGCAACCTATGGGATCCTGGAGATGTGAGCCCGGGAGGTTCCGCATATAGAGTTAGTGCTTCTCTAGGTGATAGCAGGAAGCACCACAGAGAGTATACACATAGAGATCCTAGTAGGCCAGATGCACCTTCAGGTATCCAGGTGGTATTCTACTAGTGTGGAAGAGTCAGGCATACCAGGCCACTTTTTTGAGAGACCCATTGGAGTGCCGATTTTGTGGAAAGATGGGTCAACCTCAACACTTCTGTCATATCTTCTCACCAAGAGATAGTGACAGGGGTTCTTCTATGACTCTTCATTCAGGAGTAGCACCACCAGTTTCTAATCAGTATGGGGACTGGAGATCTTCCAGCCATTCGGGCCGAGATGGATGTCGCGGTTGTGGTAGCCAGTCACCAGGCTTTCATCAAAAATTGGGTGGATCAGCTCAGGGTGGTCAGGCAAGGTCACAGGGCCACGGTGCAGGTCATAAATTTTCATTGGAGCAAACCTAGTAGGAGAATGATCTAGGAACCTCTACAGTTTGAGGTACGATCCTATTTTCCTTAGTTTAAGCTTCTTTACTTTTTGATACAGGGGATTCCCATTGCTTTATATCTGTTGCTTTTGTGTAGATCCTTGGGCTATGTATATTTTCTTTTAATGATATATTGACGTTAGAAACATAGTTGGGGACTAGAATGGCTAGTGTACGATAGTGCGATGAGTGCCTTTTAGAGGTTGGTGGGTGTCGCTTTTTTTGGGAACACTATGTCATAGAAATGACCGACTATGATGTCATTCTGGGAATGGATTGGTTAGTTCCTTTCTAGGAATTTATTGATTTCTATCGCCATAGGGTGAGTATCACATCCCCAGTTGGAGGATCATTTCTTTATAAGGGTGAGTGGGATGTCTAGAAGAGACGAGCGGGACCCAAGCATCATGGGTTGGGAAGCGTTATAGCCCAGATTACTGGTCTGTATCCAGATGACTAGGGGACTTCATAGATGGACTTTCCTATAGTGGTGGATCGTTTCAAGGATTTATTTCTAAAGGACTTTTTCAGGTTTTACTCCTAAACAAGATGTGGAATTTTTTATTGATCTTGTGTCAGGAGTGGAACCAGTGTCCATTCCTCCTTATAGGATGGCTATAGCAGAGTTACAGAAGCTCAAGAAGTAGTTGGAGGAGTTGCTGGAAAGGGGGTTCATCTAACCCAATACTTCTCCATGGGGTTTAACTGTCCTATTTGTGGAGATTCCAGATGATACCCTCAGACATTGTGTGGATTATTAGAAGTTAAACTAGTTGATGGTCAAGAACTGATATCCTGTGCAGAGTATTGATAATCTCTTTGATCAGCTTTGAGGAGCCCGGGTGTTATCAAAGATTGACTTGATGTTAGGTTACCATCAGTTGCGTGTTATACCATCTTATATACCTCTTATATCCTTCTAGAGATGGTATGGTCTATAATAGTATGTGGTTATGCCATTCGGTCTCACGAACACGCCTGCAGGCTTTATGGTACTGATGAACTGAGTGTTCCATCCATGTTTGGATTCTTTTGTGGTGGTCTTCATGGGTGATATCTTCTTGTACTCTCACACTCGACGCAACTATTCGACACATCTTGAGATCATTTTGATTACACTGAGAGAGAATTAGTTATATGATAATCTCTCGAAATGCCACTTTGGGATGGACCATATTCACTTATTGGGTCATGTTATCTCAGAGACAAGAGTATCAGTAGATCCAGAGAAAGTGAGAGCAGTAGTTTCCTTGGAGTATCCAAATAATTTATTTGAGGTATGAAGTTTACTAGGGATGGATGGTTGCTACAGAAATTTTATAAAACAATTTACATGCTTAGCAGTGCCATTGATGGGAAAGACTAAGAATGGTGTGAAGTTCTTGTGGTCAGATTCTAGTGAGTCAGCCTTTCAGGAGATGAAAGTGAGGTTGAATTCAGCACCAATACTAGGATTTCTAGAGTCGGGAAAGAGCTATACTGTATATTGTTATTAATAAGCTATCGATCTAGGAGTAGCTATTATATAGGGAGAAAGAGTCATTTCATATGGGTCTCGGCACTTGAGGCCACATGAGAGGAACTACCCGGCACATGATCTCGAGATGGCTGCAGTTGTTCATGATTTACACTGTTGGAGACATTATCTTCTGGGAGATCATTTTATGGTTTTCACCAACCATAATAGTCTCAAGTATATCTTCACTCAATGCGATCTGAATTTGAGGCAGCGAAGCTGGGTTGAGTACCTTGAGTCCTTTGACATTGATCTTTCCTACATGCTTGGGAAATGAAATGTTGTAGCTGATGCATTGAGCTGTAGGACTCATATATAAGAAGTTAAGGAGGACAAAAATGAGTGGTCACTTATGGATTTGTTCTCTAAGATGCATTTGGAGGTTCATGATAGTCAGGGGCATACATTTCTTTCTTATGTGGCTATTACCCCTACTCTTCTTGATAGAGTGAGAATGTGGAAGCTTTTAGATTCAGAAGGCCTAGTCTTGTGGGAGAGTGTGTCCGGAGAGGACCCTATTCCTGGATAAACAGTAGGAAAGGATGAGATCTTGAGTTTTCATGGATGTGTGTGGGTTCCAACAGACATACACGTGGAGATGATTTGAGACTTTCATTCTTTAGTTTTGGAAGTTTATCCTGGTGTCACCATGATGTCTCGATATCTACACTGTCAGTATTGGTGGCCAGGTATGAAGGGAGATTTTGTTGGTTTTGTCATGAGGTGTTCTACCAACCAGTAGGTGAATGCGGAGCATCAACGACTAGCATGAATTTTACAATATTTACCCATTCTCGTGTGGAAGTTGAATGATGTCGCGATGGATTTTGTGACCGGTTTTCCAAGCTCTCCTCGAGGGAATGATGCAGTATGGGTTGTCATTGACAGACTCACAAACATTCCCACTACTTTCTGATTAAGGATACCTTCAGTGTTGATGAGTTGGGAAGGCTACACATATGAGAGATTGTATATTTACATGGAGTTCTGCAATATATTATTTCAGACAGGGACCCCCATTTTACTTCTCGGGTTTGGAAGGGAATTCTGAGGGCTTTGGGTACATAGGTACTTCTGAGTACATCTTACCATCCCCAGACAAATTTCCAGTCTGAGCATAAAATTCAGGTGCTTGAGGACATGCTTCGGGCATGTATCCTGGATTTTGGAGGTTCATGGGAGAAGCACATACCTCTTTTAGAGTTCTCCTATAATAATCATTTTTAAGAAACTTTTCAGATGGAGCCTTATATGTTTTTGTATGGTAGGCCATGCCAATCACCCTTATGCTGGCTGGAGGCTGGAGAGGCAACTCTTCTAGGACCTAGACTTTTCTAAGGGACCACAAAGCACATAGAGTTGATTGAGAATAAGATGAATATGGCACAATCATGATATAAGTCTTATGACGGTCGACAGAGATGACCTTTGGAGTTCATGGTCGGAGATCAGGTTTTCCGTATTGTCATAATTCATGGGACATAAGAGGATAAAGAGACAGGGTAATCTTTTTCCGAGATACGTCGGGCTGTTTGATGTGTTTGGGAGAGTCGAGCCGGTTGCCTATCAGTTGCAATTACCTCAGTTTTATCGGGCTATGTAGGATGTCTTCCACGTTTCTCTACTTCAACATTACTTCTCAGGACCATCTCATATTTTCCAACCCGAGGAGGTAAGCTCAAGGTAGACACATATTTCGAAGAGCATCCTATCTGGATTGTTGATCAAAGTGCAAAGGTTCTCTATGGCCGGTCTATTCCTCTGGTATGAGGGCTATGGTTGCATGGACAAATACAAGAAGAGATCTGAGAGAGGGATGCCGATGTATGATCGTAGTGGCCGGAGCTGTTCGAGGTTTATTATTCTACGTCATCTTTCTAGGGAATTTTAGGGATGAATTTCTTTAAGGGGGAAAGTTTGTAAGAACCCGAATATTCCTTTTTAGGTATGTTTTTCTTTTCTGGTTTTCTTTAGGAAGAAGTGGAGTTTCTAAAAAATTCAGGAGTACACGTTGTGTATTTATAAGTACACACCATGACTCGATTTCTATGGGTGACCATGTACTTGCCAAGTAGTGGTCATGTACATGGCCATGTGTGGTGACCTGGAGACTACCTAAAACAGAGGTTGAAAAAGGCAAGTACAAACCGCGTACTTTTAAAGAACACTACGTGTACTTTATTTTTTTCATTAAACAGACCAAGGTCATGTCTAATAGACATAACACACTTCTTCTCAACCTATCTCATCTAAGAGCATCTGTACGACCACGAATCTTCTCCAAACCCCCCGAATCATCGTCCGTTCTCCAAATCGACCATCGTCGATTGCATTGGAATTGCATCGGTGAGTTCTCATTTCTTCTTGAACTTCATATTCTGATTTCTCTTCTTTAACAAGATATCCTCCGTTGAACATCTATAGAATTTTTGTAGATCTATGACATTCTAGAGAAATTCATGTCCTGAGTTTCACTTATATCAATCTCATGACTCCGAGGTAGTTGGTTTATGCCATTTTGTAGTTAGTCTTTGAGTTATATGTGCAAAATTTCTCAATACCCTTGTTCGGGGTATTTTGTGTTTATGGTTTTAGCCCTTTTATTTGCCTCCTATGCCTTATATGGGTGGATAGAGGTTAATTGTTTGATAATTGGGTTTTCTTTTTCCAAAATATGGATGCGTTTCCCATGTTTTCTTGTTTTTGACCATTTGGTCTTGCCTTTGCATTTTGGATGTTTCTTTCTTTCTAGGTGTAGTATTGTTGGGTGGAATGATAATGATTTGACATGATATGATATACTGTTGTTTTTTATCCAATTAGTTATTGAGGTTTACTTTGGCTGTTGATTATCGTTTGTGCACAATTTCTTTACATGGGTCTGTGGGAACCAGGTGTTGTGAGACCATAGGGGAAATTGATGTTGAGGGCTTTCCCAGAGTGTCTTTTTTAATTATCACGTAGCGAGACCATATGGGGGATTAATTTTGAGTGCTCCATCATAGTGTCTATAGTTACGTTATGAGGCCACATGAGGAATTGACATTGAGTGCTTCCTCAAAGTGCATGTAGGTTACATTTAAAAGACTATAGAGGGGATTTATGGTGAGTGCTTCATCAGAGAGTCTTTTATCACACATGAAGAAAGGGGGAATTGACGATGAGTGCTTACTTAGAGATTATTTTCTATATCTTCTCTTGTATTGGGAACCAGAGGGGTTAGGTTATGAGAACTACCCAGAGGGTTTCTTGTATTTTTTTACGGTATATTAAATAATTAAAAGTAAATGTTTGTAAATGAAACTAAAGGACTATTTACTTTTGAGTACTTCTGTGTTCACAGCTTCTTTTTTCTTATTGCGTTCCATATATATTCACTGACTGTAAGGCAAAGATCTTTTGGTGGTTTCCTACTGGGATTATTCTCACACTCTATTTGGGTCATTATCTTAGGCCCAAACATATTATATTGCTACAGGTATTGATAAGGGTAAGTTCCCTTCAACTTTAGGTACTTGATTGTTGTGTAGCTGGGGAGCATGGGACCAAGCTAAGGCTTGCAATGTTGTGGAGCTATTTGCTTGATTGTCATTTGTACTTTGGTTTAGTACTACATTCTATCATTGTGATTTGTTTGGATGATTTCCAAGACATATGTATCATGCATACTATATATATATATATATATATATCTGTGTGTGTGTGCTCCATTTGGTTATTAATTACACTATTTACTTATTCCATGTTTTACTACTTCTGCTATTGCTATCTGTTTTACTTCATCTCTCTTACTCTTCCAATGAGGGAATAGTTTCCCCACCATCACACCCAAGGAACCCACTACTAGTCTTAAACCTATGGAAATAAGGGAAATGTGCTCGAGGCCATGTGACCAACCGGGTACGGGGCACCACTTACACGGGGCTGTGGGAACCTGGTGTAGTGATACCATAAGGGAAATTGATGTTGAGGGTTTCCCAGAGTGTCTGTTTTAATTATCACACTGCGATACCATAAGGGGGATTGACATTGAGTGCTCCCTCGGAGTGTATATGATTACGTTATGAGGCCATATAATGAATTTAAGTCGAGTGCTTCCTCAGAGTGCCTATAGGTTACCTTTAAATGGCTAGAGTGTGAATTGATTATGAGTGCTTCCTTAGAGAGTCTTTGATCACACATGACTAAAGGGGGAATTCTTGGTGTGTTCTTCCTCAGAGAGTCTCTGCTATATCTTCTCTTGTATTGTGAACCATAGGGGTTAGGCTGTAATAACTACCCATAGAGTTGTTCTTTTTGTTTTTGGTTGATTAAATACTTAAAATTAAATGATTGTAAATGAAAATGTAGGACTGTTTACTTTTGAGTACTTCTTTGTTCACTTATTCTTTTTGCTTATTTCCTACCATATATATTCACTGACAATTAGGCACAGGTCTTTGGGTGGTTGCCTACTGGGATTAGTCTCACACCATGTATAGGTCATTCATTTGGGCCAAAACAGTTTATATTTCTACAGGTATAGATAAGGGAAAGCTCCCTTCTACTTCAGGTACTTGATTGCTGTGGAGCTGGGGTGCATGTGACAAAGCTGAGGCTTGCGATGTTGTGGAGCTGTTTACTTGCTTTTCTTTTGTACATTGGTTTAGTACTTTATTCCAGCATTGTGAATTTTTTGGCTTCTCTCCTAGACATATGTATCATTCATCATATATATATATATATATATGTGTGTGTGTGTGTGTGTGTGTGTGTGTGTGATATTATTGGTTATTACTTCTGTTGTTTACTTATTGCATGTTTTAATACTTCTAATATTTCTATCTATTTTACTTCTTTTATGCTACTCTGCCTATGAGGGAATAGTTTTTCCACTATCACACCCAAGGCCCTCACTGCTAGTCAGAAGCCTCTGGCATTGGGGAAATGCGCTTGAGGCCATGTGACTAACTGGGTACAGGGCACCTCTGGGCGGCTGACGGAACCCAGATGTTACACCTAATACCCAATAATGGGTCTCACTATGCACCAAGTTTAATAGTCCCAAGGGATATGCCTAGGATAATTTTCATTTTCTATACAAACCATTATTATGGATTTGAATAGATAATGATAATGATTTTCCTAGGTTACACCCTATCCTAAGAGAAGAAAAATGTTTTAATAAAATAGATGCAGTATTTATGTATTAGGATTAAATAGTTAAATTGTAGCAGTATTTTTAACAAAGTTATTTTTATTATAAGAGTAATGAAACATATATATATATATATTCCAAAATTTTAAGAGAAATTTTATATTCATCATGTTAATAGTTATCGATACCATTATAGTTTAAGGAGTTTATGATTGGCCCGAAGTTGAAATTCAAAAACACTTCTTTTTAGGAGTTACGTGGTTGGAATGACACCAGATTAAGGACATTTTGGAGATAAATATAGAAATAATAAAGTTTAGTGGAAAATTTATTTGTGGAGTAATTCATATATAATTTATAGACATAATTTTAAATGAGCATACAACCATAATAGTTAATATTATTATTAATGTCATTTTAATAATAGCTAAATAAGATTATTTGACTTCGTAAAAAAATTGGTTGTATTAAAAATCATAGTAAAAAAGTTTATTTAATGATTAAATTTCAATTATGTAAATCATATTTTCTTTAGAATAATTATAATAATTATTTTATTTTTTAAAAAAAAGGACAAGAAACATCCTTGTTGAAAACCCACCACATCTAGAAAGGCAGTGGGGCTTGAAATTGTGACTGAAAGATGATACAATTTTTGGATCTACAATAGGCCTGAGTGATGTCCTGGTAAATATGTTATTTTTTATAGTTAAAAGATTTTATGAATAAAAAATTATGGTGAACATGTAGTATTAATTTTTATGTTTATAAATTAATTCATTAAATATATTGTTTTTTTGAAAATAGTTAGAGATAAACAAAAAGACTTCTTTTATAGATCTTACGATCTGTTAAAAGTTAATTTTAGTGCATCAAGATTTTTTTTTATTAATTTATTATATAAATGGGATTAAATTTTGAATTGATAAAAGCACAACCAGTGGATTAAATTACATCTATGAAATAGAAACATATCGAATATATATATTTACATATATTCATAGATAGTAAAAGAGATAATAAACTTTAGAAAAAATACTTAGAAATAAAATTTTGTCCTATTACCATTATTTATGATGATATCAATGAAATTTTCCACTATTATTTAGTTTTTTGGGTTGTGATCATTAATCTTGTTTGTATAACCCACATTTTTGTGATCAATGTTCTGGATGACTCCCCATCTATATTTTATGTGTTAGTTTTCTCTTCAACGTCCATGTTTTGATTTCCCATCATACTGACTTTTTATTGTTATTTTAGTCTAGGATTATATCTTTTTTAGTAACTATGTAATGGATAATATTTAATCAAATATAAATGAGAAAACCTTATATATAGATAAAAAATGTAATAGTCAAATGAGGAGTCAAATTCTACTAATATACAAGAGCCTTGTTCTGAATGACCAACAACAAAATTAGATTATGAACATCTTTATAATAAATATATTCCTATAGACTTCTCAAATCCAAGGAATACTCTTCCTAAAAAAGGAGAGAAAAATAATGTTGATAACAAATCCATTATTTCTAGACAATTATCTAGAAAAAACCCAGTGAGAACTAAAAAAGAGGTTCTATATCCAAAGACATTTTGGGTGCAAAATCTCTTTTTTGGGATTGTTAGAGGATATAAAATCCTAGGATATTAAGATACCTTAATATTTTTATCAATAAGAATAAAAATGATATTTTGGGTTTTTAGAAGACAAATAATATCTTCAAAGAAATAGCTATTTTGTTTGATAAACTGGGATATCAGTTAATTCGAACAAATACATCAACCAATGACATTAAGAGACATTGGGTTCCTTACCTACATAGAATAGAATAAATTTATTCCATTATCTCTTATAATAATATTATTTCTGTTAATCTCAAATATTAGGTAATCCTATATTTTTTCCATCATTTATGCTTTTAATGGTTGTCAAGATAGAAGGAAACTTTGGAAATAAATTTTTGGATCATATTATCATTATAATCATCCCAAGGTCTCTCAGGGTTGATTTTAATGTTATTCTTAATCTTCATGAAAAACAAGGAATGTGCTATTTTTTTTACATCAGTCATATAATTTAGAACCTATATTATGAACAACCTTCTCAATGAAATCAACCTTGATAGAACAAAGTTTACTTGGTATAGAAGGCAATTTGAGACTATTGTTTCAACCAAATTTGATATATCCTTTTAATTATTCATCTCTCAATTCCTGGTCTAATATTTCTTAGCCCACCATTTATTAATATTACATTGATAACCACCATATTTTTTATATGTTTATTTTAAAAATAGACATGACACCTTAACCCTTTATATTTAATAATTCCTAGAGTTCCTTATATGTTAAAGATGATTCCTTTTCCCGTGTTTTAAAACATAAAATTCAAAAAGAAAAATTGAAATAATAGTGTAAAAATTTATTTAGTCACATTGATGAAAAAATATCATATCATGAATCATTTATATTTTTGACCTAAGAGGAAAACATTGGAAATTACTTTTATACTAGTCTAGAAGAGGAAAAAAGGTTACTTATGATCAGAATATGTAACTTAATATAATAGAGAGAATACAGAGGGACTATTTTAAATTAAAATGGACAATATGGGGAGAAATTAATATAAAATTATTTATCACTCTTAAAAGGGTAAGAGAAATTAATAGGTATATCACTATTCATTTTTATTATTAAAACTTGTTTGAAAATAGAAATATCCATTCTTCACATGTTGTATCCTATTAAATAATTCTTTGTGGTGCTTCTAATACATTAAATGAGTCTCTAGAGGACACCATTCCAATTTTCCTTATCTACGATGATAACTATAATCTCTCTACCATTCCTCTTGAATTTAAAAACGAGGATATATTTTTTGTATGAACTAAGGAAGCTCTCCTGAACATAATGTATTTAAAAATTATATTTTTTTTTATTTTTTTGTGATATTATCAACATTGATGTATGTAGAATAGTTAATTAGTTTTTAAAAAATGGTCATCTTATACAGGGAATTAAATCTCAATTCCTGGACTTCATCCCTAAAATTGGGAATGAAAATGAAATACATCTATATTTACCATTTTATCTTCTTAACTCAGTTTAATTTTTTTAATGATTCTAGCCATCATGATTGCTGACAATGCCAACAAGATAGTTTATTTAAATCAATTTGATTTCATCAAACCTTGAAACATATAAGTTTGTCTTATCAAGACTTCAGAATTTTTTAATCTCTAAAGGAATCCTTCTAGAAGAGGTAACATTTATATCAAATTATATGTCAAAAAATCATTCAAAACCATTGAATGGGGTTTCATATGTGATGTTTTATCTATTTTTTAATAATGTTTTTAACTGGGTGAAAATACTAATGATTTCTATCCAAATTTTGGTTTTGATAAATGGATCCCTTGAGGGACACTTTACATGAACCATATGTTTCATGAATTGAGAAACCATTCACCTATTCTCTTCTTCTATGTATAACATTACTTTAGAAAACTCCTTTTTCGATTAGTGAATGAGAATAAAATTTGATCTATCAGAGCTGGTAGATGTGCTAATGATCTTACTCATATTTATTATTCTTATGATGTCACTCTTTTTATTCAAGGGTATTAAAGAAAAAATGAATTATAAAATTTTCTCCTCTATTTTGTAAAATATTCTTGTTTGGAAATTCATTAGGAGAAATCATTTATCTAGTTTGGTAATAAAATTCCTCTAACTATTAAGATGAACATCATCAATGAGCTAGGATTTTGAGAAGGAAATTTATCGTTTAATTACCATGATGTTCCTATGTTTTGGATTTAGCCTTGGGATGGTTATTTTTCTCATATTTTAAGTTAAATTAGGAAGAAATTATCCCAAATGTAAAGGAAAAAGATTATCAATGCATGGTCACATTTGTCTTGTTAAAGATATAATTATCTAAAAATTTATTTTCTCTTTAATACTTTACAAATGGCCATCTTCCCTCATGAAAAGTATTAACATCTATATTGAAAAATATATTTGGACTGGAAGCATTCTCTAATTGGAAATTGCAACTGTCCCATGGAATAAGTGTTGTTGACCAATTGATTATGAAGGGAATAGGAATTAAAAATATCAGCAAAATCAATCATTATTTACAAGATAGATTTTTGTGGATACTTATTAATAGGTAAATTAAGGTATTACCATTTTTGGAAAAACATTTTTTAGTAACCATAAATCTGGAAACATTAATTATATGTTATCCTCTATTTGTCCAACCATTAATAATTCATATTCCTCTATCATGGATGGATATCATTGTATTTTCAACACTCATTCTTATCTTAATTCCTTGAAGGTTAATTGGTTTAACACCCATATTCTTAGAAATATATCATCCCATGAATTTTATTTTGATACCAACAGTTCCATTAATGATCATCTTGAATTGCCTATTGATAACCTTCCAACTAAGATTAATGAAATTTTGATAAACTATAATTTTATTTACAGAGATGACATTATTAGATGGGAACACAATGCTAATGGAAAGATTTATTAAAAGGATTTATATCAAAAAATATTTCAAAAAATATTTATAATTGGATAACGGAACTCAACAAACCTTTTATTATCCCACCCCATTTTACTCTTCGATAGATAATTTTTCATTCTAATATACCTATTGATAATTTTACAAAATCTATTGAATTTATAATTTTTTGAAGGAATTTTATGTATAGTCAACACAAGGATGAGATTGATCATCTATTTTTAAGCTTTGTTATAGCTTCTAACCTGTTGAATACTATGGATGTCCTATTCTATGTACGGTAACCTCAATGTTATATTTTTTAAGATCACTTAGCAGCCTATTATTATGTAAAAATTTCCCAGAAAATGACATAACTTCTACACATGGCTTGCATGAAGATACATTACATAATTTCGAATTGCCATAATAGGTTCATCCATGATGGAATCCAGTTCAATATTCAATCTGATCTTGCACAAATTATTTACTCTCTAAAAAGGAATTATTATTTTCAATCATGAATTTATGAAAAATATATGCATGATTTTATTATTCAAAAGTAGATAAGAATTATAAGAAATTTTCACCCTCCTCATGGTACTTTATAAGTATTATAGGTCTTTCCTTTTCCTGGATGGATTAAATGAAATACATATGATACTACAAGAGGTAATCCAGGTCCTTCTGGGTATGGATCCATCCATAGAGACAAACAAGGAAAGCCTTTTTGTTGTCTCTATATAGATTGTGGAACTAATAATTCTCTTGATGTAGAAGTGACTGGGATAATTAATGTGGTAGACACTTATCAAAAGCATGGATGATCCAATATTTGGATTTCGTATGACTCGATCATTACTGTGCATGAAATTTGAAATGGAACATTTCATTTATCTTGGAATCTTACTTACTAGAGATAAATTTCTTGGATCCTATTTCGTCCATCATTTACATTAAAACATATAATTTTCGCAAATTAAATCTAGTGGATTTTGGATTAGAAAACAAGGGAGTGGAGGATAGTGAAATTATTTAGAACCATGATGTTCATGATGAAATATTTTCTTTTTGGAATATTTATTATTGTAAAAAACTCATTTTGGAATCAATTAACTCTTTTTTCCTTAAATAAAAATACATTTCCCTTTTGGGTAGGTCCAACATTTAAAAATAATAATTTTTGATATTCAACATCAATCATTGTTTCATGACCCAACCCAAGATGGGTCTTGGGCTGCAACTACCACATGCTCGCCTACACATGCCTTGGGTTGGGGAGAAGCAACATTGAATAAATAACATGTGGAGACCCATTACTAGGTACATTCATGAACATAGACAACTTTCTCAAAGAAAAGGTTTTGTGGAAGTAAATGTAAAATAAGTAGGATGTAATGGGAATAAATATGAATGAAAAACCCTTAGTCAGTACAACATTACAATTATGTAAAATAAAGAGTTAAGGGAAAAAATACACACAAAACTAGAGATATGTCCCATCCTAATAAAACTATAAAAGTAAAATACTAAGAGAGAAAATCTTTTGACCTCCATGATGCAACCACTGTACACATTCCAAAGTACATGGTAACACCAAGCTCTACCAAAGTCACCATTGACCTCTCTTTCATCCTCATAAGACATGACACATGTGGGAAAATCCCATTTAGGGGTGAGTATATACATACTTAGACGGGTGACCTAAAATTTTAAGGGGGAGTAGTAAGAGATACAATAATAATATAAAGGCTACAAATAGTAAACATGATGTAGGACATAGTGTAAGAGAACAACATATCCCAGGAAAGAGAAACTGTAAAATCATCCAAGCATAGGGGGGATGGCATCGTGAGTATATTAGCTACACATAAATTCATATCCACCCATATTAAGAGATTAAATTCAACTAACCATGAGAAGTAAATTATACACAGCACCTGGCATATCCAATGCATATTCACATCTCAAAGAAAGAGATTAATCAAATAAAATGTTTGGGTTACAGAAACACACACACACACACATATATATTTAATTTGAATCAAAATAATCTCAACTAAGAGAGTAAGGGGATATCCATCTCACTACTCACCCAAGTAAGAAGATAAACCATTAGTTCAAGAAGTCTGTTAATGATGTCCAACATCTCTCTTGTTTTCCCAAAAGTAACCATCCAACTCAAACGATGCCTTATCACAGTGAAACAAGGTTGAGGGAGTACAGAATCCAAGTTGAATACCCATTAATTAGTTAATTAGGGTGGTTACACATTTTTAGTATGTGCAGAGGAATCACCCCTTTATGCGTTAGGGGGTTCCACTTTGGTGTCATGAGAACTCGTGCCCTATCAGATAGGGGGCTCCACATGTTAGGTAGAGGACCCACACTCAAGCTGATGGCATGTTCCATTCAAAATTTTGATTACCACATACACTGGTGTGGTAGGGGTGTCTACTCTAGTATTAATAACCCATTCCCTTACTGATAGGGGGTTTCACTAAGAATGTTGAGGACCACCGTTCAAGCTGATTGGGGGTTCCACTCTATAGGTCAAGGAACCACACTCTGCTGTGACAGGGGGGTTCCACTATGTTCAAAGAGTACTCAAGACCTATCCTATAAGGGGTTTCACTTGGTATGTAACTTTAGAGGACCTAAACCCAAGCTGATGGGTGCATTACACTCAATACTATGTCTCTAGTGATCCCACCAAATCTTATCCATCCTCAAGCATCATCTGAATAAGTACCATGCCCATGACATTTAAAATGTATCTTGAAAGCCCCAACTAGGGGAACCATAATCTTTTATGTGAGAAAAAACTTAGTATTGGATACCCATTTTCCAAAATACATGATAAAACGATGGTGATACCGATGGTTAATGTTTCCTCAAAAGGATCCATGTAGTACACAACGTGTGAGGGGACCCACATGACTTGCGGTCCGCCAACACAACATTTCTGTGTCCCTAGAAAACACAAAAATTCCATTCAATCTAAGAGAACACTCCATAAAGGTAGAATACACTTCATGTCAAAACTCTCTAAGACTGGAACATTTTTTTTCCATGACTGTGTACTTGACCACATGTCATCAAGACGTGTTGCTTCACATGAGGTTCCACTGGTGTGTTCTAGCCTTGCCTACATACATGAGAACATGGTGTTTTAATATATTTGTGCTTATTCACATAGATAATCCACACAAGTAATGTGGTAAATTGAATATAGTGGGGAGAGAAAACAATCCATATTTATAAATTTTGGAAACCCTCTCTACCATAGCGATGGGGATAAACTCCATGTGTTCATTACAGTACATCACGTGTAGTAAGTTTTTTTCCATTGAATCTAAGATCATATGTATGATTGGATTATATATACTTATCCTTCATATACAACTTCATTTTTGAATGAAATTTAAGAATCTGGTCAGCATATTTATTTTCTATCCTTCGGGTGGCTGTAAATCCAATCATGTCTTTAATCGGAGGTTTGTCACACATCCCACAAACCCTTGATCCTTTCATAAAAAAATGATTTGGATACTCACGGTCCAAAAGATCTTATTAAACCCCACAACATTCAAGATATGAACAAAATTCATTGATCTATCCCTCTCTTTTGAATCCATCATGATTTTGGGGGTTCAATTAGACTTGGTACCACCTGACAATGTCAATCTATGGCCATGAGGTCCAACTGGTGAAGAATTAGAAAATATTAAGGGGAAAGGAATAAGAAAAATTATTTAATATTTTTTTCCTAGAATTCATGTCCAACGATCAATAATGAGAATTCTTGAGGTTAGAATAGAAATGAAATAATCCAATTGAATTGATATAAAGGCACATGAAAAGGCAGAAATCGGCATAGATCTATGAAAGGGGTTAATATGCTCATCAAATTTCCTCAAAAGTGGTAAATAATAAATTTATGAGACCTTCCAGAATATTGGATGACTTTTTTAATCAAATAAATTACTCATCAATGATTTAAGGAAGATGTTTCATTTGCTGCATATTGATATGTTCCGATCACGAGTTTCATCATCATCTGATTTGATGCATAAACGAAAGGAGGAAGAAAATCTCTCGAAAGATCTTATCATTATTAGGATAACACTAAGGAAAAGTCCATAATGTTGCATTCATATTAAAATTGTTAGGTTAAATGAATTAATTAATGAATGAATTAATTAATTAATCCACCAAACCCACCTCAAATAGGAGAGTTGTCTGAATTCCCACACTGAAAAATTTTAGGTAAATTATTAGGTAAGCAATGCATTCTATAACAAACCGTGTGGTCAGATTTCTAGTCCAAACAATCATTTAATAGTTTTTACATTATTTAAATAATATTTCATAGGTAATAAAAAATAAATAAAATAGTTTTATAAGATTAATTCATTGCACACCAGGCATCAGAATCACACCCCGTCTAATATAAAGTCTTTGGAAATATATCTAAAAATAATTTAGAATATTACAATGAATTAACTAGTTCTCTATATCATTACCTGCTTCAATATTTTCATCACCAAAAATAAAAAGTAAAAAAACTTACCTGGGTTACTGAGCTTGTGTTGGTCTCTCCCACTCCCAATAACTCCCCTACACATTCCCATGCTACCACAACATGTGAACCAATGGGATGATGTATCAATATAGGGAACTCTCATGTCAATTCTCGATATCCAGTAGGTTCTCCTCAAAGGTGTTTCTATCCTGGATGTCCAACTAAACCAATTTTAATGAATGCACTGAGGTAATGCATGTATCTCCTCATCTATGACATGTGGAAGACATTTTTCACATACTCTAGCAGCATGGGTAAAGTGACAGAGTATGGAACCTTGTCAACCCTCTTCAAGATCTCTAATGGCCAAAAAACCTCCAGGATGACATTCCTCCCTTACTAGACCTCAGAAATACATATCATGGGGGAAATATCATGAAAATGTAGTCTCCCTAATCCAAATATAAGGGCTTACTCCAATGATCTTTGTAATACTTTTTTCCACCCTTTGCTATCCTCATCCACTCTTGGATGACCTGGACCTTCTCCGTCATTATCTTTATCATCTCTATACCTAAAAGAGATGTCACACCTCTCATTATCGAACACAAGGGTGACCTTCAGGGTCTCTAATACATGGCCTCCGAAGGTTTCATACTTATAGTAGAATGGTAGCTATTGTTGAATGTAAAATCTATTAACTGAATGTGATCCTACCATCTCAAACCAAATTCTAATTCACAATCCATCACATTATCCTCCCACCTCCAGATAGTGCACTCTCTCTTCCCAGTGGTGTGGTGGTGAAAGGATTTAATCAACCTCATTTTGGTATTGAATAGATCCTGGAGTCCCTTATACAATCATGATATATACCACACGTCAAGATCAAAGACAATCATCAAGGGAATCCCATGAAGGGGAGTAATATCCTTTACATAAAAGTTCCACAAACTCTCCAAAAATCTATGATCCCTGAGAGCAAGGAAGTGTGTTGACTTCTTGATTTGGTTAAATATCATCAATAAAGAGTCATGAAATTTCACTTTAGATGAAAAAAATATCACAAAATCTATGGATATGTCATCAGACTTCCACATTGGAATCCATAGGGGAAGCAACAAACCTTTCAAAACATGATGTGTAAACTTCACCGACTGATAGATGTGTCACTGAGAGATGAAACCAAATAATCTTATCTCACGAAGGACCTATAAAATTTCAACTAAAGTTATATTTAAATCTTCCCCACCCCATGATGTAAATCTAGGGGAGAAATGTGGACCTCTCACATCACCTTCTCCTACATCGTGACTGGATGCACCATCCATACCTAGAAAAAGATTATGCAATTCAATCCTAAAAATAACCATATGGAGAATCACCCATGGATATATATTCCTATAAGAACTCATTGTTTATGTAACCTAGATGGTTCTTTATCACATTATCTAAAATAAATGTATTCAAAACCATCAAATGTAGAAAATATTTACACTACCGCTTCACCATAGCCAGTTGAAAGAGGCTAACTACTTTGAAGCCTCATTCATTAAAAGAGCATGAGACTTACTTCTAAGGGAATATACTGATAAATTTCTATTTATATGAGTATATAATATCTCAATGTAAGGTCCTTAAATGTATTTTAATCAGTGTCATTATATTAGGTTCTAATCTCTCTAAGAGAAGACGTACATGAGACTCTGATGGTATAAGTAACCCAAAAACACTATTCCAGAAATTAATGTATGAAAATACTCAGCTAAAAGACTACCATATCCCTCTCTAGGACATGAGTCACATATTCCTTCTTGTGGTTTTTGAAGTACCTTTAACCTTATGGGAAAAATTCCTACCACTACATCAACATGTATCCAGACCACCTCCAAAGGCATCATAATACACTACATACTCCACACCCTCCTCTAGTAGCCTTCACATAGGTTCCCCCCGCATCATCAAAATATACTCTTTAATGTCTCTATGCACTATTTTTTATAGGTAAACAACATAATTTTTTTCTTATGGGTGGTCAATGGTTATTTTATCAAGTAGAAGTCTACCAGAAACATCCTGTAGTACCCCTCCAAGACAATAAAGCTCTATACCTCTGACATGCAATTAGGAGTATCTGAAGAAAGAACTTCATCAATCCTCACTGGGTCAACAACTAAACCATGATAAAAAAATGACATGCCTCATAAAGTGAATCTCATGAATCCATAAATGGATATTTGAGATATTTCTATAAAGTTGGAGTGCTTAATGAAAATCTAGAACCATATTCACATGGTCTGTATATTCCTCCTATGATACACAATAGATAAGTATGAATTCGATGAAGAAAAACACAAAATGGAATATGTATGACTAGAAGACATGTTTCATCAAATTCATAAACACGACAGGGGAAATTTTCACACCAAAGGGAATTAACGAGAACTCATAGTGTCTATAGCAACCACATAATGCTATCTTTGGAATATTATCCATGTGGATCCTAAACATGTGTTAGAAAGACCATATTTCAATCTTTGATGACCATCAAAGACATCAAAAATGGTCAAATAAGTTGTCAATCCTTCATAAGGTGTATTTTTTCTTTATTTTGTCTTGGTTTAGGTAACACAAATCCTTGAAAATCCACATTATCCAATCTACCTTTTTCACAAACAACACCTGATATTCCCATGAAGACACACTAGTCCTAATAAAACCATTCTCTTGAAGGTCTTCCAATTATAACCATAGATTCCAATGCTCGATATGGGACATTAGATATGTCACTGAATATATCAGAGGGTTTCCCAGATGCAAGCCAATATAAAATTCCATCTCTCACCTTGGAGGTAGCCTCATAACACCCACCATTATGATGTCCGTAAAATCTTCCACAAGTGAAGGAATCAATATTCTTGATGTGCTAACTACACCAATGGATACACTTTCCATCTGTTGGGTGATGTAATATTATCTCCTTCATGCAAAACCTACTTTCCCTAGCAAGCGATGTATCTTTCTATGAAGACAGAATCTCATCCAATCAGTGTGTAGGCATCTGAATTTGTTTTGGTGGAAGACATCATGGGGTCGTACGATGGGAAACCAATCCATACCCAATATGATGTTATAGGGTTTTTTTCATGATGAAAAAAATATCAATGTGCAATTCTCTCCAATAAGAGATAGCTGGTACTAGAAGTAGATAGAAAATGTAAATAATAATTCCTGGTAATAACATCAAGATGAAGCAGCTAGGCAACCATCACAACTGGGAGTTTTATCTCTCACAATAAGAGGGTATATATGAAGGAATTACTAGAACCTGTTTCTACTAATACAAAATCATGAATAAGATAAACAATGAGCTTACCACTAATCATTTAGTTCACTATGAGGTCATAAGCCTCCAACTCCGACATTTATCCACGGCCTCAACCATTAGCTCCCTGAGCCTGATGTGGGTTGCCTAGTGGTGGTGGTGTAATTATTTCTTAGCATCATCCACCACCCATAACTTATCCTAATACTCTCCAAACTCCACCACCCTAGGGACCACCATTCCCTTTCCTAGAAGATCCCTAATTATTGAGTTCCCTCTAATGTGGTGTTCCAGTAGCTATCTTCCTACTCAATTCAACATTTTTGGTTGGGTATCCTCACACTATGTTACCTCACCCATCAAAATAAAAGAAACCCCCCTTACAATGATACCATGTCTCTCAATTCTTCCTATGATAACGTAATCTAATCAGGGGGAGGTCTCCTACATAGATAACATTTTGTGTGACATCTAATAGCCACTATAGAAAAATCATAAATTTTACTCCTACTAATAAATCCAATTTCCTTGCATCCATCCGACAGAAAGCTATATGTCACAAGTGCTTGCTACAACAATCCTTCATAGGTAGGGATGTACAAGGTATCTATACAGTCATGGATCTCTCTATAGAGTCTGTACTACAACTTTTGTGCTTATAAGTATCCATCATTTATCTTTTAAATAGAGTATAGCATATGGTCTATGCAACTCACTGCATACTCAGCCGCTATCAGCCCTCCCTGTGGAATCTCCCAAAGAATATGAAATCTAAACTGACCATAAATATAAGAGGTGTAATACTCCCCAATAAAAAGTTCAGGGCTTTTGGCCCACAAAAGTATCGAATCATCCTACAACTATGTAACAATACTACTCTAGTGCCCAAATAATCCATGGAAAAGAATAGTTTCTAGCGAAACCACATAATACTTTAGAGTTATGATGGGCCTAAAGACAAAGATGTATGTCTCGATCCAATCATCTTCAACATGAGGATTTGGCTCATCGCAGAATCTTAGAAACCTCAGGCAATGTAACTCATGGAGAATGCTAATCCTTCCTGCATCCTTAGCCTACTCTAATGGGATGATCTTCTTCACGATAGGTGGACGTTCTATTACCTAGACACCTGAAGGGGGAAACTCTAGGTATATACCACGAACTAAGGTCTTGTCACTAATCAGATCATCAACCAAATGAAAAACTTGTATCCTGGATGGATATCATCATGGAGTTATCCTAAAAGTTATAAAGATGTACAAAAGTATGATTAGAATATATATATATATATATAATAGTGGGGTACTAACTTGATAAGGATATTAAAATAATCAATCCTTTATGAATCATGTACCATTGATCACATTAAAAATTGTCTTGGTATTCCAAGTCCACAATAAGGTAGTCAAGGTCCTGATGAACTATTATGTCGACGGCCATACCATCACTAGACTCCCAGTCTTGAGAGTTGCATTAAAGGCACAATAACACAATTACTACAATCCCAACCAATTCATTATAAGCGGATTACTCCAAACATCATCCAAAGGATTGATCCTCCTTTGATACTAATTTGTCATGACTCGGCCCATGTTTGGGCTTGAGCTATAACTACCCCAATCTTACCAACATATTCAAGGGGCTAGTGATCATCACTGAATACATAAATAACATGGGGATGCCTTTTCCTACATGATTATACGTGAGAACACAAATATATCGATAAAAAGTGCAGAGGGAGTAAAAGTAAAATAAGAAAATAGATAAGGTAACAACCATGCATGTATAACCTCAAGACAATACCAGAGTACGGTAGTGATAACTAAAATGTAAAGGGGAAAAATACATTCCCAACCAGAAATATGTCCCAACCAAATAAAACTACAAATATAAACTGATGGGAGAGACAAACTCATAATCTCCATAATGCATCCACTATACATAGTCCAAAGTATTAGGTATCCCTAAGCACCTCTAAAGTTACCATATACTTGTCCATCATCTGCATATGGGAAGACAGATGCGGGAAAATCCCATCCATGGGTGAGTATATACATTCCCAGAAGGATGATCAAAAATTTGGAGGGGGAGAAGTAGGAGATATGACAGGAATGGACTGAAGATAGATAATAAATTGAATGCCGAATAATGTGAAAGGGAATAGATGAATTAAATCAAGGGAAAGATTATCATTGTCCAACCATAGTGGGATTGACATAATGAGTACATAAACTACAATTGGATTATTCTTCACCCATACCTAGAAAGGAAAATCATCTTACTACAAGTAGCTAAACATGGAAATCACGTGGAATCCCCCATGCATCTTCTCATATTATAGAAATAGAGTAACCAAATCAAAATGTATGGACACAGAAGTATATATATATATATGATTAGTCAAAATAAAACCAAATGAGATAGTAAAGAGACATCCATATCATAAATCAGCCTAGGAAGATGTGTCTCCAATATTTCTATAAGTCAATTACTGATTCCCAACATCTCACGTTTCTACCCACATATAATTGTCCATGTCAAACAACTCCTCATCACTATGTCGCACAACCAAGGTGGTAGAAACTCTAAGTAAAGGACTCAAAACCCAGTTTGTGTGTGGGGGTGGGGGGGTGTTCAAATCTATAAATCTTCATAGAGTACCCATTTTATAATGCATCTAGGGGGTTTCACTTAGTGTCATGATGAACATCACCCAATTCGATCGGGGGAATCCAGCCAGTAGGTAACGGACCTTCACCCAAGATGACGGGGGTTCCACTCTAACGGTAGAGGACCCTACCCTTATGTGGTAGGGGTTCCACTATTGTCCTCAAGGACCTACACCCTATCCAAGGGGAGTTACTATCGGTAATTAGAGGACCCATGCCCAAGCTGATGGGGGTTACACTCTCTAGGTCGAGGAACCATGCCTAGGTGTGAGATGGGGTACCACTATAGTCATCGAGGATCATGACTTATCAGATATAGTGTTTCCAATCAAAAATAAACTATATAATACTTTCACCCAAGATGATGTTGTATTCCACTCTATTGTATGTCTCTGGTGATCCCTCTATATCATTAGTATCGTTAGGCATCACCTCAATTAGTGATTTTCCCAAAACATTTCCAATCATATCTTCAAAACCATAACTAAGTGAACAATGACATTCTACATGGAAAAATCTACGGATAGGCCACTCGCTGGACAAAATCAGAGTTCAAAAGAAAGGTATTTGAAATGTTAAAATTTTATCAAAAGGAACTAGGAAGTACCTAATGTTTGAGGGTCCCACAAAGCATGAGGTCCCTCTCCACCACCCAGACATGTCCCTGTCCAACACTTGACTCCAAATACATGTAGGATTACTATCTAAATAAGTGAACTTCATAGTAGTTCCAAACTATCTAGGACAATACTATGTACTTCTAGAAATTTCCTTGTACTCCACCTTGTGAATTTGTTCTTTGGTACACAACTTATTACTTCACACATGGTGTTGTTTGGGTGCTCTAGTGGTGTCCATGTACTCAGGAACATGGTATTTTCTTTTCCATGTTCTTCATCACATGAATTTTCCACGTAGGGATAGTGTTACATGATGTGTAGGGGGCATACATTACATGCCATCATTATAAATATATGAACCCCCAACTACTGATTCTGATGTGCTAAATGTTGTGTGATCATCACGGTACATGATGTGCAGTTGGGATCTTTACAAAATCATAGATCATTTCTATGTGAAGTATAGTTCTTCCACCTTCATATAAAACTTATTTTTTATCCAAAATCGATGGATGTAGTCACCTTTTTTAATTTTTGTCCATTATTTTGTCGGAAATCCAATCCCTTCATTCATCGAAAGTCCGTTGCATGTACCACATGCCATTGATCCCTCCATCCACAATGATTCCACTTGGATCATCCAAACTATAACCCAAAACTCGAAAACGTCCTAGATATATGAATAATTAATAGATCTGTTCATCTGTAATGAATTTTTCATGATTTCGAGGTCCGGGCCGGGCTTAGTACCGCCCATCAACATCGAATCGGGATTGCGAGGTCCAACTGGTGAAAAATGTGAAGATATTGAGTGGCAAAGGCCAAATAATTACTATTTAAAGATTTTTTCTAATTTTTCCATACCCATGATCATGAAATGGGATATCTGGGGTTAGAGACAAATGAAATATTCTAATTTAATCGATACATGAGAACATAAAAATTCTACAATTTGTGAAGATCCAAGAATGGGTACGATATGCTCAAGAAATTTAATAAAAAAATTTGTAAACCAAAAAGTAAGGAGTCCTATATGGATATTTGATTGTTCATAATTAGAGAACGCACTCATCAATGACTGAACAATGTTTTTTCATTTGTTGAGTCCGGATATGCTCCGATCTAGAATTTTGATATTATCCAATGTGATCCTCTAATGAAATGACGAAGCGAAGCTCTTGGTAGATCCCTAGATTATGAGGCTAACCCTAGGAGAAACACCATAATGATGTATTTTTATGAGAAGAATTTTCTTAAATGAATGATTGAATTATTAAAATAATTATTTAATACACTAAAAATAACTCTATTGGGTGAGATGTCTTAACACCACACACCAACCTATTTTTGTTCAGGCCAAGGGTAAACAATTAAATTATGACCCAACAGGGGTATCTGATTTTTGAACTATGATTGTGTTTTGGAGTTATCCCATTTTATTTAGTAACAAAATTTGAGTAATATAAAATATATTTAATAATCTTGTAAAATTACATTTAGGAACATCATGCATCATAATCGCACATCGTCTCAGTTCCTTGATATGAAAATATATATAGAGATATTTTAAAGTATTACAGAGAAAAAATATGTTTCTACACATAGAATGGAATATAACCACCTGAAAATTGATAATATACTTACTATTTTTAATAAACCCAGATTATGATATATATTTAAATGAACAAAAAAATGATTTATCTTGTGCTACATGCATCAATTACTTTATTTAATGGGATGTGTTACACGCAAGACCATGCTTTACCGAATACTATTAAATTATTATTTAAAAAAAATAACTCCAAGACATTAAATTGAAGGTTATGGAAGATATTTAGTAAGTTAAGAAAATATATGGTACACTTCTTGGATATAAATTAATTATAAATTTATATAAGAACAAATTGAATATAAGGGGAATGACTATCTACAGAACTATTTCTATCTTCCAAAAGATATTTCTTATAAAAAATTAAAATAATTAATATTACTAAATGATCTTAATGAAATTTATATTTTATATATTAAATATTTTTTTTACATTCATCCATTATATTTGATAAATATGATATAAGAACAACTATAATTTTAAGCATAAAAATTTTTATTTTCTAAAGTATGTTTTTCTGCCTTTAAATATCACACATTTTTTGAAAACTATTTTTTTTTAAAAAAAATTATAAATTTATTTGAAAAAAGTGTCATTTTGAAAATAATAATGTTACTATTATATAAGGGTTAATTTTTTGTATTTTTCTACGAATTTCTATTTTTTTATGAATTGTGAAAAATATTGAATTTTAATTGAAAACAACGTTTTCTTCTAAATAGTTTAAAATTTTGAATTGTTTTTAATGTATAATTAGATAAATTATTCATATTGTAATAAAATTTGTATAATTAAAATTATTTTTTATTAAATTTATATATAAAAACATAGTAAACTTTTGAACATTTTCACTTTTAAACCCCATTTTTTCATCACATCTGTGCGAATATTTTGAAATTAATTTTAGCCAATTATATGAAATAAATTTGTAAAAATAGATTATAAATTTTTAATAATAATTTTTTATAATTTATAATAGGGAAAACAATTTTTAACCCTAATGATTAGTGAAAATAATTAAAATTAATTATAACAATTAAGAGAAAAACTAGTTTACCAAGGGAGTAAACATTAAATATAAGGGAAAAATGAAATAAAAAACTTTACAACCCAAATATTAGTCCTTAAATATACCTTATATATTATATTAAATATAATTTATCATTATTGGTTCCACTTTACATGACAAAAATGTTGGATAACCCAATACATTTCATAAATATGAAGTGTGTCCTCGCCCCCACTTATAAAAGGAAACGTCCTCTCGTCCCTTATTCATAACTTCAAACAACAATATCTTACAAAAATTAAAAGAATATAAGACCCCAAATTTCAAGAAATAATTATAGAAACCTTATTTTTATAATAAATGAATCTTTTTAAGTTATTAGTACAAAAATAAGGAGGATACTCAATGAAGACCTAGTGTTCTTCAAAAATATTTTTTATTTCATTTCCATCTCCAACTCCGTAAATTCATACTATAAAATTATTATATATTAAAATTAGTATCTTAAATATAATTAAATGTTTTTGAGTTTCTGTTATGACTAAAAAATCAAAAAAAAATCATCAAATGTGTTTCAAAATCACCATTCATGTGTAAGACAAACTACCACCTCATGAACCGATGTCGTTTTTTTCCATGACAACCTTTAATAGTTGGTAATAGTGATGGTTTTATAGTTTATAATTTTATAAATGATATTTATGATTTTATTATGATTATTTAATTATTATATTACATAAAAATTCATGATTTCTAATTTTTTTTGTATACGATGTCATTGCTTGTGTGAATTGCGGAATACTACCTAGAGAAGTGATGTGGTTCATTCAAACATTATATGGAATGTATTATGGAATAATTTAATAAAAATATATGATATATATGACATAAAAATATTTATTGAATGATAATTTATATATATATCATTAATTATATTTCTTTTACTATGAAAAGATAATGTAAACATTATTTCTGTGTATGTATGACCAACCGTATCCATGAATGGTGTATTTAAGTTTCTATAACTAAATTTTATGGATTAATATAAATATATATATTCTGAATCTATATGATATTTATATAATGTTTTAAATTAATGAAATTATTAAATCCTAATCTATGTAAGATGAACAAAAAATAAAATTTCAAAATATACATGAAAAATTAGGAAATTAACAGTCTAAAAAATGAAAATACTATAGGATTACTAACAAAAAAGTGATAAGATGTTATAAAATAATCATATATGATATTATAAATATATATGGTTATGTTAAAATTTAATACCATTTTTTAAACTATTATAAAGGAGTTTAATAATTGTTCAACCGAAAATAAGCATATAGTAAGAGATTTCAACTCAATTTCATTTAAGTGAGGCATATTATAATGTAATGTACCTAATTACTTTTATATGGTATATATAATTCCCCATTTTAATATAATATCATTAATATATTAGTATTCATGTAATTTTGATTTCAATATGAATTATTTTGTCAAAGGGGATTTGAAATAAGAGTTACCAGGTGGTGAATAATTTCATAACTCAATTTCTCTTCATTAAGGTATTTTACATCCTCAATATCATTAATATTATATGAAAATCTGTGTAATGAATTTTAATGACATATTTTTGTATTTAAATTTTTTTTATGTATATATACTGTTGATACATACAATATATTCATTGGTTTATTCTCACTTCAACATTATAACCTCTGTCTGGGATTACTACACAACATCATTTTGTTGAGGATTGTTTACAACTGAATTTACATTGAAGGAGATAATTTGATTATTTTTTAATATACCATGTTATTTATTCTCACATAGTTACTTATGATTATTTTCAATTAATAGTTCCATTTTTTCAGTCTTTGGTAATGAAAATGTTTTAGAATGTTTTTTATGAAAACAAGAATTCATTTCTCTCTTTTATCTGAAACAATTTTTATACCAAAATCATTTTATCTAAAAAGCTTTGAAAAAATGTTTTCATCATTTTAAAATTGATTCATTATATAAATTTTCATTCATTTTTACTTTTACGAATTTTTTTGAAATGAATATTTCCATAATTTCAATTGAAGGAACTTTTCTAACCACATTACAATGAAAAAGGAATGTCATTTTTTACCTTATTGACATGTACAGAATTACCCTCCATAATTGTAACATCCTAGGTAAATAAAGAGTAATACATTTTAATAATTATTAATATTTTTGAAATAAATATTAATTTTACTTTAAATGGGATTCTATGTTTTATGGCATACCAAACACTCAAAAATGGATTTCTTTGAAATCTTATGTTGCACACAATGATGAGTCATACTAAATTATAATATTATAATATTATTATAAATGAAAATTAACGCTAAGTCGTTGTATTGGAGGTAAGAAACAAAAAACTAAATACAATATGATTATAAATGTTTTTTAAATGTTTATACATTTTTCTAATAAACGTTATAGGATTAAAATGTGAATAAATATAATTTTAAGCAAACATATTCTAATATTTTTAAAAATGTCGATTTACCACCATTTGATGGTGAACCCTCATCAAATATTGCTTTGGTCACTTTTATATGTAATATTTGATAAAATAAAAATTTTCTTAAGATTTGGGACATCAATATTTACTTGGGGTAAAATTTTGGAATTTTTCTGATAAAATTCATTTTTAATGAATATTGAAAAATACTGTATTTTAATTCCAAAATTACTTTTAATCTATTTTATTTATAGGGTTAGATATTACATATAAAATTTTAATGGGTAATTCAAAACTACCTTTTAATTTGTTATAAAGGGTAATTAGATTCTATTTTTACTATTTAATCCAATGTTGGTCATTGGAAGTAATTTTACTTTGAAATTGGACATAAACAAGTGTCAGTCTTGTGATAGTTAATTTTTCTTAAAATTTTTTTTTGTTTTGACAATGGGAATTTATTTTAAATTAATTAATCCAAATTCTATGTTTTTAATTAGGTAAAATAAATATCATTTTTGAATTAGGAAAATCAAATATTTCACAGGCTGAATTTTTTGTAATTTTTTTTCTGTAAAACGTCAATTTTTGATGAATATTGAAATCATTGAGAAGTAGTTAAAAAACCGACTTTTAAATTCAAATGAAATTTTACCACTTCTGTGAATTGAATTTCAAAAAATTCGACATACATGGTTGTTATTAGTATTTAAAATGTGGTTCAATAAGATGAAAATAATTTTTGGTGAATAGTAACTGTTGACTTTTATTTACCGCAGTTTAAGGTACATAGGGTAATTCACGGTAAAAAATATTATAAAATATTAATTTACCCTAAAATGTGTACTAATCTAATTGGTTGATACATTTCTGACCATGGAAATCCTTGGGTCGATTTTGGGACACCATGGAGCCACTTAAGAGTGATAATAACACTTTATATTAATTAATTTATTTACAAAAATGACATTAACATATATCTTTTAGTAAATGACTTTTTACATGGGGTTATATAAGTTATTTTATTGACTATAAATATAAATTAGAATGATAAAAATATTTCCTAAATCATGGTTTTTTATTATAATATTTTGATATCAAATAAATAAAATAATTTATGATACAATAATGATGCAGTGTTTACCGCATTAATGATTGATTTAAATAAATCAGATTATAAAGATTGAAAAATATACAAAACTTATTTAATTTTTTTGGATAATTTTATTTTGTAGATGAGTCATCTTACCTTCAACTTTAATGAGTTTTCGACCTTTAAAACCCAAAAAACATTATATAATAAAATAATATTTTCAAACATTCCTTAAGATCCCCTCCCCCCTTATAAAAATCCCTCACCACTGACTCATTACTCACACCTCTCAAGTACCATGGTTCATCTTAAATATGACCAATTAAGCTCCCTACATCCCACTATTCCACTTTGAATCCTTAACTTAGGTAGAAGGCACTTCAAAAAATCCTTTTGGTTCAAACCAAAGGGAGTTACTGATTTAAAGGAAACATCTTTTATTAAGTTATTTTTTTATTTTCCTCATCTAACCCCCTAAACTCTTTTTATTTATTTTTTTTATGGAAAAAAGTATCCTCAATATAATAGGTTGTTTTTATGATAAGTATTCGAACTACACATACACACACCTTCATCTAATGGGTAAAGAACATACTGTTTCTGTGGATGGAGAACTACCGCCTCACAATTCGATGATTGTTCAATTATCTCCAATCTCCTCTCATGGTAAACATTATGATGGAATAGACTTTATATGTGATATAAATTATATTTATATTGTCTCTATGCTTCAGTATTGTTCATTTATATCATACCTTTATGGTTTCTATTATGGGTAAAAGCAATAATTTCATTTGAGGAAGTGCGGACTACCGCCTCCTCAAAGTGATATGACTCGTTCATGCAATGCATGGAACATATAAAGGATAGAGTTACTGAAATTATATATATGATATTATAATGGAATTATAATATACCTATGCATCATTCATTTTTCATTTCATTAAATATGAAATAGAAATGAATGTAGTGTTCATGGAAACGTACGACTTACCGTCTCTATGAACAGTGCATTTCATTTCTTACCTCCAAATGTTATTTACTATTATAAATACATATATATATATATACTAGATATATATGATATCTAAATCATGAATATCATTCTGGAGATTATGTAATTTTCACCACATGGAAAATTTATAATTATAATCAGTTCATTTTTTACTCATGTTCTGAACATCGGCAAAATGTCCGATATGAAATCAAATAATAACCTAGTTCTTATAGCAATGTGATAAGTGATATACAAGGAATACTAAACATAAAAAAGGTTCTTAATTAAGTATAAATTATGTTAATTTTATTATTCAGTAGATTAAAGAATGATTGGGTCAAGTCGGACATGAGGTAAGGGACTTCATCTCAATATCCTTTCATTGAGGCATACTTTGATTTATACATGACATTCTTTCATATGATATATAATAAACCCCTTTGACTTTTAATTTCATTCAAAGGGAATATTTTTTTTCTACAAATCATTTTACTAAACCACAAAATGAATGTTTTTAACATTTATGGTGACAATGAACTATCCACCGCCGTAATTGTTAGTTGGCTTCCTCTAAAAGCCTTAATGTTATTAGAATGAACGTGAAACCCCTTATTCTGTATTTGGGTGTTTTGGTATTGATAATGTTTTCTGAAATTGATTTATTATCTCAATATCTTGAAAGGATTTATTTTTAAAATGCACTGTTTTTAGTGAAATATTTATATTTTAAATATTTTTGTGTTTTGATTTTATAATGTCACATGGACATTTTACAAGTGGTTTCATGACAAACCAAATGGCCAGTGGTGTGGTGATAAACTAGGATGGGTGGTTACGTTATAACCTCCAATTGATTGGGTATGGAAGTCAGCCATATGGCTATTCCATTTAGTGATGTGTGTTGAATTCAACCGCATTGTTATTCCACTTACGTAATTTTATGTCCCAAGTTACCTATATATGTTATGTGTGCATTCTATGGGTTTTATGGTAATATTTTGGTTACAAAATGGTAAGCACTAATATTTTATTCTGTGAAGAGTATTAACTACTTCATAATGGTGAAAAGTATTACTTATGATAAGGTATTCATGGTTTTCTTGTTATTTTGAGAAACTAACAATTTTCCTTATTGTGTATCCCTTACTGAGCTATTTATACTCATCCCATGTTTTTGAAATGTTTTTCACAGGATATAAAGTGGAATAGGATCATGGATGAGATCAAGGAAAAGTCATGTTGTTTAAAACATGGAACTAGACATGACTCTATTTTTCTAAGAGTATTTATTTTACGAAACAACAGATACGGAGTAGAAGTGTCTACATGTAATATGCAAGTTGTTATGCTTATGTTATGACCTAATTCATAAATGCATTAAACCTAAAAATATCCTCAATGTGAATTACTAACTTAATTCAAGAGTATGTAATGTTTAAGGTTGGGGCCTTATAGATGGAATGAGAGGTTTTTTTAGACAACATTAAGAGTTAGAATATTATTAAATTAATGTCTATAAATTAATTTATGATAAGAGTGAAATGATATAGCACCCAAAAATTACCATGTTTCTTTACCTAAGATATTTCTGTGTTTAGAATGGAATTTCATAGAGGAAATAGGGAAGTTGTGCAGTGAAGGCATATAAAGGGAAATGACCTTCCAAATCAGAATCCTAAGATTTTCTGAATCTGATTGAAAGGATTCTTATACTGATGGCACAATTCACTCAGGTGATAATTGGTGGTTGTGTCTCTAGATGATATTTTGGTATATTCTAAAATTTAATAGGAACATTAAAGTCATTTAAAGGCTGTCTTGAAAACCTTAAATGAAAATAAACTGTTTGGAAAATTCATCAAGTGTGAGTTTTGGATACAAACCATTTCTTTCCTTAGTAACATTTCTTAAAAAATGGCATAAATTTTGATCTTGATGATACAAAAGTTGTTGAAGAATGGCCAAGAACGAAAAATATAATAGAGATCTGTTGTTTTCTTTGTTTGGTAACTTATTATAGGAGGTTTTTTGAGAATTTTTCATGGTTATCCAGTCCAATGACTAAGTTAACTCTAAAAGGTGTAAAGTTCATTTGGAAAAATAATGTGATGATTGTTTCCAGGATTTGAAAAGAAGATTTGGTGAATGCTCAGTTTTGGCATTAACTTACAGAAATGGGGAATTTTTTTATCTAAAGTGATGATTCTTTGAATGGACATGGATGTTTCATTATGAAAAATGAAATGGTAATTTATTATGGTTCACATCAGTTGAAACATAATTAGTTAAATTACCCTACACATGATTTGGAATTAGCTGCTGTTATTTTTCCTTTAAAAATTTGAAGGCATCATTTCTATGGAGTTAAATGTGAAATATATATTGACCAAAAAATTTTAAAGTATAAATTTACTCAGAAAGAATTAATCATGATATGCATAAGATGGTTGGAATTAATCAAGGATTATGATTTCATGATTCATTACCTTCATGGAAAACAAAATAAGGTGGTTGATGCTTTGAGTCGAAAAAGTAATGCTTCATTAAACTTGATATGTTTGGAACAAGATCCTTTGATTAAAGACATGATGAACATTGGCAAAGAAGTTGTTGGAGAAAGAAATTCCACTGTTTTGTTTCAAGTGTTAGTGAAATCATATCTATCACATAGAATTAAGAAAGCGCAAAAGGAAGACAGTGAGTTGCAAGAAAAAAGTAGAGTTGGTTCAGAAGGGTAAGTTGCTTGATTTTAACATTGATAATGATTGTGTTTTTAGGTTTGGGAAAAGATTATGTGTGCCTTGTGATTCACAGGTAAATAATGAGTTATTATGTGAAGATCATAGTTCTCCATTTTCAGTTCATCTAGGTAGTACTATGATGTATAAAGATCTTTGGTAGTATTACTGGTGGGATGAAATGAAAAGAGATATTGCCAATTTTACTATGAAGTGTTTGAACTATAAATAGGTTAATACGGAGCGGAAGTTACCGAAAGGTATGCCTCAGTCTATACCAGTGCTCGAGAGGAAATGAGAAAATATATCCATGTACATCGTTGCGGGATTACCAAAGACATCTCAAGGTTATAATGCATTTTAGGCTATTTATGATCGATTGACTAAATCTGATCATTTCCTTCCTATTCGAGATAATTTGTATCTAGATCAACTTTATTAGTTGTATGTTAAAGAGATAGTCAGGTTGCATGGAGTTCCCCTATCCATTGTATCTGATCATGATCCTAGGTTTACTTCTAACTTTGGGAAAGGCCTTCAGAAGTCGTTGGGTACTGAATTAAATTTTTGTACATCTTTTCATCCTCAATCTAATGGGTTGTCTAAATGAACAATTCAGACCTTGGAGGATAAGTTACGTGCTTTCTCAATGGATTTATAGGGATGTTGGGACCAACATATTTCTTTGGTTGAATTTTATTATAATAACTATTTTCATTCTTGTGTACAAATTGCTCCATTTGAGGCATTATATGAGAATAGGTGTCGAACACCATCTTTTTGGGATGAAGTAAGTGAAAGGAAGTTGTTGGGACTAGAATTGGTAGAAGAGATGATAGAAAAGGTTTTGTATATTCCGAAGCACATGAGAATAGCTCAGAGCAGGAAGAAAGGTTATGCAGATAACTGGAGAAAGGCTATTTCATTTGAGGTAGGTGACCATGTTTATCTCAATGTTTCTCCATGGAATAGTGTGATGCATTTTGGTAATAAGGGAATGTTGAGTATGCGGTTAATTGGACATTATGAAATTATGGATAATGTTAGATCAATTGCCTATAGATTGGATTTACCTCCATTATTATTCTAGGTACACAATGTTTTTCATGTTTCAATGTTGAGAAATTATATTCCAGATCTATCACATGTTTTGAGCCTAGAGGTTGTTCAGTTGGAAGAGAATCACTCTAATAAGGAACAACCAGTCCAGATTCATGATCAAAGAGAGAATGTGTAGCAGAATAATGTAATTTTTCCGGTAATGGTTTTTTGTAAGAAACTATATGGTTGAATAGGTAATATGGGAATCTGAAAATTCAATGAGGGATAAATACCCCACTTATTTGATAAGTGAATAAAATTGCGAGGGCAAAATTTCCAAAAGTGAGAAAGGATGTAACATCTTAGGTAAATTAAGAGTAATACATTTTCATAATTATTAATATTTTTGAACTAAATATTAATTTTACTTTAAATGGGATTCTATGTTCAATGGTATACCCAACACACTACAATGAGTTTCTTTTAAATCTTATGTTGCACACAGTGCCGAGTTATACTGAAAAATAATAATTTAATATTATTTTAAATGATAGTTAAAGTCTAGCCATTCTATTAAAAGGAATGAACAGAACTTACTAAAATATGATTATACATGTTTGTGAAATGTTTTTATATTTATCCAATAAATTTTAGAGGATTAAACTCTGAATAAATCTAATTTTAAGCATAAATACTCTAATATTCATCAAAAGGTTGATTTACCACCTTTTGATGGAGAAAACTCATAAAATATAGTTTTGGTCACTTTTATATGTTCTATTTTTCAAAATTAAATTCTTCTTTATAATTGGGGCATCAAAGTTTACTTTGGGTAATTTTTCGGTATTTTTCTGATAAAATACATTTTTAATGAATAGTGAAAAATACTGTAATTTAATTCAAAACTGCCTTTTAATATAAATTATTTATATGGTTATATTATATTTTAATTTGGTTTTTATGTTTAATTAGATTATATTTTTACCATTTAATCCAATGTTTGTCATTGGATGTAATTTCACTATGAAATTGGACATAAAAAACTGTCAATCTATTGATAGTTGTTGTTTCTTAAAAACACACTTTTGTTTTTACGACGAGAATTAATTTTAAATTAATTAATCCAACTTCTTTGTTTTGAATTAGGTAAAATGGAAATAATTTTTGAATTTGGAATATCAAATATTTATTAGGCTGAATATTTTCTATTGTTATGAAAAAACATCAATTTTTCATGAATGTTGAAAACACTGAGTAGAAGTTAAAAAACTGACTTTTTCATTTAAATGAAATTCTACAAATTCTGGGAAATAAATTTCAAAAATCGAACATACATGGTTGTTATTAGTAAGTAAAATTTGGTTCAATAAGATGAAATTAATTTTTTTGAATAGTAACTTTTGACATTTATTTACCATGGTTAAAGGTAAATATTGTTATTCATGGTAAAAAGAATATTATAATAATATTAATTTACCCTAACATGTGTCCTAATTCTATTTGTTGATACATTTCGTACCATGGGATTACTTGGGTCAATATTGGGACCCTAGGGAGCCACTTAAGTGTGATAATGGCACTTTATATTAATTAATTGAAAGTAAAGACAAAAATGACATAAACATATATCTTTTAGTAAATTTTTTTTACATTGGGTTGGAAAGCTATGATTAGACATAAAAATATATTTTATAATGTTTCAATATAAATAAATATTTTATTTATCATGATAATTTATTTTTTAAAATATATATATAGGTTAGAAAAATATAGTAAAATAAATTATATATAAGTATTAATTTTTTATCATTTTATAAATATTAGTACTATAATATAATATAATATACATACATTATATGATATTATAAATTAATTTTTTTCTAATTAATTTTTTATAAATCCATGATTTTTACATTAATGGAATTAATTTCTTTCTATTAATAAAATATTTTCTCTAATTTTTCTCTTTGAACGTTTAGGAATATTTAGAGGGTTAACTAGTGGAAAATGGATATGTTATCTTAAGAAATGTTGTTACTACACATATTATATTTTATACCTTAATATTTTAGAATATTTTTCTATATATTGATGAAATTATTGGCAAATAATTACAAAAAATATTATCTAATCAAACATTCTAGGTTTAAAGTATCAAATATATATGAATTTTGGAATATCGTAACGATATAATATTGGAATGTATTTTTATTTTTCAATTATTCCATATGTGTAGTGTTTCCCCCCTAAAATTCGACATTCTTTTTAAATGAAAGATAAAGGTAATGGAAAAAAATTATAAGATATTATTTTTTCTTATGCAACTCTTGAAGTTCAATGTACCAAATGTCTGCACATTAATTAATATATTAATAACATAATATTAGAATATAGTCATTTTTTTACATTCTGACCAATTCCCTTTTCATAAAACATTAGAATATCATCCTCTAAAAATATGTTTTGTACATTTTATGGAAAAATAATTATATGAAATAATTATTTCCTATCAAACTATCCCGGTTCAATGCACTGATTGTCCTCATGTTTTTCTGATAACTTTATTATTGAATATTGGAACATGGTATTATTTTTAAATCATCCTCTATGAATTTTGGTCCAAAAAATAAAATATTAGCCTCTAAAATGATGTTTTGTTGATTTAATATTTGTATCATTAATTTAAATAATTTCATCCTGGTAGATTCATCAAACCTAGATGCATTAACTTTACACGTGATTTTGACCATGATAAATCTGAAACCACATTTTACTTTTGATGTATACAATGATCGAAATTATGTAATATAACATATTCTATTAATTTAGTTCATTACATTCATGGGGAAAATATCATGATTGAATTTATGTGGAAGGACCCATCTAGTTGGATCCACAACAACATTGATTTCAAGAACACATATATCCCCTTAAAATGTGGATACCGTTTTCAGTATATAAAAAAAAATATAGATATATATTTTTATAGAATACATAAAAAATTAAAATATGGAAATAATAAAATTTTCGATGAAAAATAATGAAGTACAATAGAAATGGTAAAAATGGTATTACTATGAAATTTTTCAAATTTATCTTTAGTGTTTATCTAAATGTTTTTATTAAATAAAATTAAATTAAAAAGGTGATTTATTTATTGTATAATAGTAACCATGATTGAAAAAATTATTTCTCAAAAAAAATATTATAATTAATTACAGCAAAATTGATTTTTCTTAATTGAAAATTAATTATTATTTAAAAACATTAACATCACCCGATATAAAGTATAAATATCCACTCCCTCATACCATTATCCCAGGCCCAATTTGAAATTTTGTAATCATATTTCAATTAAAAAGTCTCTTCCAATAATATCTATCTAATATTGATGAGTTTTTTTTATTTAAATGTAGCCCTCTCTAGGATTTAGAGTGTTACTCTTCAAGGTAAGGGATTTCATAACCCAATTACCATTAATTGAGTTATATCTATTCTTAATTGATTATATTGTTCCCAGAATATATTTTAAATTTTTTTATTGATTTATATTGTATTTACACTATATTATTGTGGATATAAATTAATAATACATAATCTCTCCATTTATTAACATTCACCTCAAGGATTTAAAATTTGTAAGGGATTTATTAAATAAATTTTCATTCATTTGGATATTTATTCACTTAATGGATTTTATTGTGCCAATATTTCATGTGAAATGAATTGTTATTAGTTAATGTTTAATTTAAAATTTACTTTTGGGGACGTAAATTTGTTACAAAAAATCACTACATTGATTAAGTCTCACCAAAATGATACCAACATTATAAGGGATTTAGTTTCAATTCCAATTCTGTGATGCATATTATTAGGTTGCACTCGTAATTTATTATTTAATATTCACACTTTTTTACATATTATTCCATAAATAATTCACACATAATGATATTTTTTGTTTTCGCTTGAATAATTTAGTCTAATGGGATTTGACTTGAATGTTTCGAATTGATAATGGGCTTCTTAACTCAATTTAAATTATTTGTGTTATAAAACATATTCATTGACTTTGATATGCCATGAATATATGTGGATTGATATATAATGTTTTTTATTCGATATTTACTAATTTTAGTGTTTATTTATATTTTTAACACATAATCTCTCCATATATTAATTCTCAACTCATTGATATGATCTTTGTAGGGGTTTTCCAAATAATCCCCTAAAATTTTAAATTCAAAATTCACTATTAAATGTTCATTTATGATTGCATTTAATATAAATAAATCCATTTAATTCAATGTTTTTAACATCTATTTTAATTATTTAAAATGAGATATTAATTATCCATATCATCATATCGTTTTTCAATGACGTCATAATTCTCTTACAATCCTATAAACATAAAACATACTAACATTTTAGTAACATTATTTTTCTGTGGTTATTCATGAAAATAAAACCCTTTATAGATAAAAAGGTTTACGTGGATCCAGAACACATTTACCAAGGGGTAACACAATAAAATACAGTATTGAGCAAGACTCGATCAATAACTGGTGGGTGAAAAAAAGGCCCCGCTGCACACATTGTTTGATACTCTTATGTGATATGATTTTATTATCAACATACTAATTACAAACTATTTTAATTTATTTATCTTTTTTAACATCGATCTCGAACATTTTTAAAATAATACTTTATTATTTTGTTATTACATTGTGGAAATAAATGTATACCATATAATTATTTCTTTTACATGGAAAAAATTACATAAGATATGCCTCATTGAGAAATTGGTTCAAATTATTTATGTTGTTCATGTATAACAAATAGATTCCTTATCCATAATTTATGAACATTTATAAAAATATTATATGTGTATAAATTAATTTAGAATCATCCCTTACAATCTCTCTAAAAAATTATTTGACATAATTTTCTAATGAAATGAATATGTAATCAAAATTCTACGCAATTTGTAGCATAAAAATAGTTTTATTCCCCCAACATTGACACATCAAACTAATTTTTCATAATTATATATAAATACCCCCATAATATATAGTTGTAACTAGGAAAAATTATGTCATCCTTATATATAACAACCATCATTGTTTCTAAGTAATAATTCATCATGTAAAATTTTATATCAACAATGCATTTAAAAATCCCTATTTTTACCAAATTGATATCATTTTTATAATATGAAGGAATTTTATATTATTTCAATCCATACAAATATTTATTAAAACTATAGAAAATTCTTTCATCATTTTCAATAATGAATCCTTCTAGTTGTTCGATAAAAACATCTTCTTCAATGTCTCTATTCTGAAATGCAGAATCTAAATCCAATTTATTATATTTGTAATGCTTATGAGATTCCACTTCATTGAACATTATTATAGTATCACATTTAGAAACTAAAGAAATAAAATTACCAAAATATATACCTTACATTTGAGAATATCATTTTCAAAAAAAATTTGGCAGGTTTCCTATAACTTTTACTTTCTTAATCATTTTTTTGAAAACCTATTCCATAACGATATCATTTTTAGTTTTCATTATATTCATAAGATACCATGTAGATTTATTATCAATATTATTTAGTATTATATTATTATATTTTATCCATTCATTCTGTTTAATAACCATCACCAATTTTCAATTTTCAACATGTGATACAATAGCTCTTTGTGTCACAAATCCTAGCATTATTTTTGTCTCAAATGGTGCATTCCAATTCTCAATGACATTACCAGTTTAAACTTGATTATTTATCCTTTTAAACTTATTTATATTGTCACCATTAGAATCATCATCATCACTAGAATATTTGAAATTATACTAATTGGTTTATGATATATTTTAATCAAATTTTCAAAAAAATTTCATATTCCTTGTTTATTTACCTAGGATTCTCATACATGGATATTATATATTTTCATATAAATGTTTACAAAATTAAATGAACACATTATCGAGGACTATAATTTTTTAGTTCATTTCGATAGAAAGAACATAATATTTTAAATTCGTGAAATATGTTAAATTTCTCCAATAAATATTTTCAGCTATATCGTTCCTCCATAAAAACCATTCTACAAAACTGGGGGAAATGAATCATATGAAAAGGGTGATATAAGTTTCTATTTAAGGGTAAATAATGGAGATAATAATAAATAACAAGATCAAAATGGTATGAGAATATGAGAAAAACATTTTAAAATCAAACCAATCATATCAAAGATTAGAAACACGAGTCATGGCATAAATATTGGATGTTTATAAGACCTGAACCATAAATGAATAAAAGACAATATGCCATTATAGTATTGAATTAGTACAATAGATAATTTTGATTCATCAAAATCATCATATTAAATCATTTCCATAGTAGAAAATTATTATTTACAAGGCTATTATAGTGTACTAGGTTTACTCCAAAAACTATCAGGGTAGTCAAGGTACACTCTCAAGACCATCATATTAGAAAAATTATCTTAATAAACCATGTTCACTACCAATTTTAGTCTTGTACATCACAACCGACATTAATACTTACCTAATCCATTAGAGGGAAATATATGTCTCACCCACTACATAATGAAAATAATACATATGTGTGCCACAAAACCATAAAACTTTAATCATATTATAACCCATAAAATGAAATGTGTTTCATTAAAATTAAATCATACCATAAACTATAGAGAAGATATATAATTCATAATCATTTCATCAATGCATAACATATGGAAAAAGAACTGGGTTTCATATTAATTTTATTATTTTATAACCAATGGAAGTAAAATGGGTTTCATAAAAATATTTTCATCATAAACATAAGCCATTCAAATAAAGAATAAGAATGGATCCCTTAGATCATATCCCCAGAAATGAATAAGCCAAATAAAAAGATGTCATCTTATATGGAGAATGACCTTGAATGATTACATTAAATAATTATGGTGGAAAATAACCTTTTTGGTTAAAAAATACTAAAAAATACAAAAAAAATTCCAAATCATTTACTTTGAAAATAAACTAGAAAACTTATAATGAATGTTTAATAAATATTTTAATAATATTATTGAGGAAAATAATATTTTAAATTTTAAAAAACTTTTTCTATAATTTTTTTTGAAATTAATTTAAATTGAAAATAAACATTAAAACATATAATTTAAACTTCAACGAAAATAAAAGACATAGATGCAAGTTATTCTATACATGTTGTACATGTTAAAACAAAATATTCCTCTCTTAGTTTTAGTAAAATTCAAATTGGAATTGTTTGAAAAAAAGATGATGATTCCTTTAATTTTTGTTAAAACTTAAAAATGGTTAAAAGTTTCATTAATAAATCATTTTAAAAATGACTTATATTTTTTGAACATTTTATTCAGAAAACATGTTTTTTTAAAGAAAAATGGTTTTTTGAGCGAAAAGATTTTTTGGTTCAGAAAAACATCATTTTGAACTCTGAACTACAATAAGGGAATAAAACAAGGGAAAATATTTATTATCATTACATAAACTCATGAGATGAAAATTTATGAGTATTTTGGGGTATTTAGAAATATATTTTATCATCTAAAACATAGTCATGAACTTTCCCAATAAATAATGAGATAATAACATAAAATCCTTACCACTTTGGTAACCTTGAAACATAAGAACCATGGGAGAATGTAATATAAAAAAAATATCATGATAATATATAAATTCATGGTATTAATTGCCAAATTGGTTGTATATACACCATGTAAAATAATATAGGTGTAAAAAATAACCATATATTTGAAGAAGGAAATTGAGACAAAAATATCATACACCATTGGTAACAATTGATCCTTAAACCCCCTAAAAGAGAGATTATAAAATGGATATTTTAATAAAAAAAATTTAATTATTTTTATCATAAAAAAAATTCGTGTAATTTATATACACCACATAATAAAAATATGTGATAAATATCTAATGTGTCTCATTGAAGTAAAAAAGTGAGATTGAAACCCCTTACCGCAAGTCTCAACTTCCTTAATTCTCATTAAAACCTCTCGAATACAAATATTATTTTATTATACATATATTAAGGAAACAAAATTTCATATATCATACCATATATGTTTTACTTATTTCGTTTTATTGACCATTTATTAAGATTTCCATTTTAATGTCATGTTTCGTTTAATAACCTATTTTTTCATATATGATTGGATTTTTAATTTTCAGTCCTATTAATTTGATCATGGTTACATAATATCTATTATAATAATCATTAAATAATTTTAATATTTATAATAAAATTATATTTATAATAACTATAATGAAATATATTTTTATGAAATGAAGCTGGTTATGATCATGGAGACTATATGTCGTATGTATGCATGAGTAACGTTTCAATTATTCAATCATAATTTTAGAAAATAGTCAAGTAATATATTATATTTATATCTTAAATACTATATTATTTCATTAAATATACTTATACATATAATCCGCATAGTTTGGTGATGAAAAGTGAGCCACATAACTTCATAAAGTCACCGTTCCACACATAAATGAACGACGTTATCATCTTTTAGTGACTAAAATAATAAGAAAGTAAATGATATAATATATTTTTATATTGATAAAAATGTAATTAATATAATAATTATTTAATTTATATCATGAATATTTATTAAATTTATCCCTATTATTCTTATTGTAAACAATTATTGAAAATAAATCACATCACTTAATGAGGTCGTTTTCTACTATACACACGAGAAACATTATCATATCCCCTATAGAATTAAAATTAAAAAGTTATATAAGATATAAAGACTATTGAGGAATATAGATGTTATTTTTATCATATATATACTTAACATCCATCATCATACCTAGTTACGTGTGGTGGTAATTGAAAAAAATGACATCAGTTAGTGATGTTTTAGTCCGCTGTACACACGATTGATGACCTTTTAACCCATCTGATGGAAGTGTAGATGGATTTAGGTCATGATATTTATAATAAAAAAAATATAAGAATATGGATAAAACCTAGGTTAATATGTCATCATGTTTTAACAATAATTTACAGAGTTAGGGGAAGAAATAAAAAAAATGGTCTTTAAAGAATGTTACCCCTAATTTAGGTAACCACCTTAAAATTGCACCAAAAGACTTCCTAGGATAAAATTATAAAAAAATATGACTACAATGAATAGAGGATGTAATTTTTTATGTATTTCTTAAAGGTAATTTCCAAACCAAAATGGTTTTATGGCATGAGGAATAATGTAATGTGGGTCTCTTTTTATAGGTGTGGTCAGTGTCATACTTGTAAGTTTTTTGAAAAGAAAAGATAGAACCATGTTTTTATTATGAAAAAGGTGCAAAGATGTAGTATTAAAAATAAATAGTCATTATTGGTTTGAAATATTTCAATTAAATAGAGTTTAGAAATGTTTTCTGGAAATTTAAACAATTACATTTTTAATTTAACCCCCCCGATATAACAATTTATACCTTAAATGCAGCAATTACTTTTAACTTTTTTTTAAATATTCATTTTGGTAAAATAATTATGTGGAATTTTTAAGAAATATAAATTATTTTGATTCCAAATATGGAATCTATTTTTTTCAAGTTTAATTTACCTAAGTGGAAAATTTTAATTTAAAATAATATCACAGATGTGATGAGAAATCAGTTTTTCTGAGAGAAAATGTCTAACAGATTATAAAGTTTTATATACGATTTCAATATAAAATTGATTAAATTGAAATAAAATGGAATAAAATATGTATAATTGAACTAACATTTCTTTAGAAACAATTTAAAAAATGACATATCTTTATAAATAATTTAAACAAAAAAAATGTCTTGAAAAACAATTCCGAATTTTTCACTACTCATTAAATAATTAATATTTCTATAAATTTCTCAAAAACATCTATCTAATATAATTTTGATAAGATGATTTTAAGAATTAATTTTATATTTCAAAATTAATTTTCTAATTATTTAAAAAAAATTAAAATAAAACCTACATATGCGATTAAAAAACGGGCTTTTGAGAAATGTGAAAAATATGATTTTATATTAACTATGTGTCTAAAAATAATCATCCTATGAATCTAAATTAAAATTTAATGATATATAATCAGTAATTTGTTTTTTAAACATTTATTATTAGTTATTATGTTAATTAATTGAATTAGAGATATATTATGAACATAAAATCAGTTTGTAGTACACTAAAATTTAAACCAAAAAATAAACATACTCTAAAATCCAAAATAAAATGGACTGAAATGTAATTAAATTGGTAAAATATAGCTTTATAAGAATTACATCTCTTTTAAAAAAAGTTGTATATGTAAATTAATTATTATTTTTTAATTTAAATGACAGTTTCAAAAAAATCTATAATATTTACTATTCACTAATAAAACTATATTTTTCAAGAAATATTAAAATTTCAACATATGTAAATTTAGATAAAATTTTTTCCAAATTGATTTTAATTTTATAAAATAATTTTTAAAAATTACCTATAATATATTCTCATAAAAATTTATATAAATCATTTTTTATAAAAATATATTTTTTATGAATATAATCACTTTTCTAAAAATTAATTCATTACATACTAAGAAAATAAAAATACAATTATATTAATTATGAAATTTAAATGAATGTATGACAATTTATTTAAAACAATTCATAACCTCCAAAATAATGGCTAGTTTATAATAATAATATTTCATGGATCACTGAAGCTCGATGTCACGTCTCATACAGGATACTGAAGAGACTCATTGTTGCATAAAAACCCAAATCATACTTATGAATAATAACACTTCCATTAAAATGGTAATGTTTGAAACATAAGGGTTACTGAAAGTAACTCATAACTAGGTTTCGAAATTGTAGAACAAATGTATGTGGATATTATATGGAAGTGGATGAAAATTTTATATGATTGTAGAGAGTTCTAGATATCATTAATCATAAGAACATGGGTCATCTAGTTGTGGTTAACATCCAAAAAACCATAAACCAAAGAGATGTGAAAATTTTCATTGATATCATAATAAATGATGATAACATGAAAATTTTTTATTTCATGATACTTTTTGTAATGTTGAAATTTTTTATTGAGATGAGATAAATACATTATTTTATTCCATTTTATATCAAAAATATCACCATATAGAAATACCTCGATAAATTTCAACTCTATATCAAACTACTAGAAATAAAAGAGAATTTTTTATTCTTTATTTACTATCATATCATATGATCCATAAATAAAATGATAATTCATTACATACAACTTTATTCATCATTACAAAAAATTGGCTATGAGTGGGTATATAATATGCACATGTCATCATATGGTTAAATAACACATTAATCTATAAAACCTTTACAAAAGTTAACCATAAATAATATCATAAATTATTAACCTTATAAAAGTTATCAAATTCAATATTTGGAATAATGGTCATTAAATTACTCAAAATAATCATAACATTAATCCCCTAAACAATACAATATATCTCTCAATTGTCACATAAAAAACACATGAACAACTTCATCATGTATTCTATTGAAACACTGTAATAACTTCAATTAATATAAAACCTTATTGAAAATAGAAATTCTTTCTTATTCATTGAGTAAAAAAATAAATCATTGAATGTATTTCATAAATCCAATAATTATATAAAATCCATAAATGATAACATAAAATAGTTTTTATATAAATCCCTAATCAATTCCAAGGCCATCAATTCTATAAAATTTAATTAATTCTTATCAATCATCCTTTTATCTAAACAAAACAATAGTTTTTCAATATCAGGAACATATTAAGGGTTATCTTCCCATAATTAAAATATAATATTTCCATTAAAATCACATTTCATGGTCATCAACATCTTCCAAAATATTACATTAAATCTTAAAATAAAAACGTATAATGAACTATGCTTATATATTTCATAATTCTTTAATTCTAATACATAAATAATTCAATTATCACACAACATTCTCAAACCATTTACTCAGGTTCATTATGTTGGAAACATTCCTAACAAGGGGGTGGGGAAAAATTATTTATTATATTAAAATAAATTATAGTATTGAGCCTATGATTTATCTAGAGATTAGGTTGTAATAAGCATTCTTGTTACAATAAATTTGAGGTAATTTTTTTTATTTTTTATTAAATTTGAAAACAAAGAAAGAAAATAAAATAAGTAAATAAATAAAATTTTTGAAGGAAATTTGACATATAAAGTGTTTGAAAAAAGTGTGATGAATTGGGTGATCAGGCCAAGTTCATTTTTCCAATTCCAATGTTATTGTAGTCTAAATTAGTCTAATCCTATTCTACTAAGCTGATTAAGGGGATATTCCACAATAACGTCTTATCACCCTACTAGTCAATGTTGTTGGTGAGAGTAAACCTTACCATGATATCAGCTCTGTATACTATCCTTTCAATGTGTGATATAGTTATAGTGGGTACTCTCAATTGCCATAGGGAATTCCCAGTCAAGCCTTTTTTATCCCTAACAATAAAAAATATGCACTACCCCTCCCACACATACTGAAGATGCCCAAGTAATTCACCAAAAATCCATGATCTATTCAATTAAATATAGACAAGAACTTAGTGTAGGGACATAATGATCATTTAACAAATAAATAATAACAAAAAAATATAAAATCCAATTCAATTTCACAAGATAGTAAAAACTGTTATTAGAATTTGAAATCAAATTTTCAAAAGTGAAAAAATAATTCAAACCATGAAGTTCATGAACACAAAAATTAAAAAAGTAAAAACCTGTCTTTACCCAATCTCTTAGTGGATTAACCATCCATGTTATTGTTATCCAATAATAATGGGGAATACGAATAAATTACAAAACTAATAAGAAATTGAATAGTGAAGAATTAGAACATAAAGATTTCCTCCAGAATCTATCCATCTGAAGATCTCTTATATTCATCCGACCATATAGATGAACAATGACAGGGTCCCTTATTTTAAGATCATATATATTTCACTAGATATCTACCCTTTAAATTAAAAATTCTTTGGATATGGTTACAAGAATTTATGTCCACATTAATACATTAAAATTTATATGGCTAATGATTACTATTCCACCTACCCCAATTGGACTCATTCACTAGACACCTTAAATGAAATTCTTTATCCCTAAAATATAATGAAAATATGACTACGTGAGTCATATTTCAATCCCAGATATATTCATCTAATTTGGAGGTCTATATCCGAAGATATTCCTCATTTAACGAGATAGGTCCCATTCTCCCAAACAGAATATGTTTTTAAATTCTTAGATTGTCTTAGCTTGTGGGAATTCGAATGGGATCTAGGTCAAAAAGAACAACTTATAGGCCACAGATCATGGAAACCTCCAAAAAATATAAAAATAAAATTAGATCAAAATTTTATATTTTATTTTAGAAAAATATTATCCCTGAAAAAATTCACAATTTACATAATGAACAATTTGTTACATTTTTGCTCAAAAGTCACAAAAAATCACAAAATGATGAAAATAAGCTCAAATTAATTAATTGTTAGGGATTAAATCATTTATAAACATATGAATAATTATTAAAATATTATATTAATCAAAATTATTCTTTAATACACAATTCCTTTCATATTATATTAATAGTCACTTCATTGAAATCATAAAAAACATTACCCTCACAAACGTACAAATTTTCTTCATAAGCATTATTTTTAGGACATGGAATTGAATAATCTCTATAGATTCCACATTTGAAGCAATAAACCAATAATGATATCTTAGGGAGAAAATTTTTATCATCCATTTAATTAACCAAAATATTATTTTTTCTCTATATTTTCTTTATTTGTGTCTTTATTTTTCACACACATAACATCTTCTAATCCCTTTAAGACAATTTTATTTTCTTTGGTTTGTCTTGGATTTAGTTAAGGTGAACATGGTTAATCATATATTATGTTAAATAATTAGGCATAATAATAATTTCCTTTAATCTAGTCATCACCCCATTTGGCTGCACATCAAAAAATATTTCCCCACATTCATTTTTAACCTCGTTCCTTCTGGATCCTACCATTCATTAAAAACAAAAATCATATCATGATAAATGAAAATCATAATGAGAAATGAAATAATCATGAAAATAACTTATAGGATGGAAAAATTGAAACAAAATAGGTTTATCTTTGTCCATTAATAGTAACCATTTATTTAAATCATTCTGTATGGATTGTAAGGTGTTAGTTAAAAATTGGAGTTAGTTAATATTTTCCCCCCGAAGTATAAAAATTAGTGTTCATTGAGGCCAATTTTCATAAAACAAGTGATGATAAAGTATAGATCAGTGTTCCCTTTTCAGAGATGTTAGACCTATGTACCTCTGTGAAATAACACCATCCACTTATAGTATCTATATAGGGATGTAATTTTTTGGAATATATTTTTCATATCCTTTATAAAATTTCTACGACATTTTCCTAAACATTGACTCCTCCTTAGACCCATCCTTAGTGGCATCGATAGATATATCCTTATACCTAGTGATCTCTTTAAATTTTTATCATCATAGATTTTAAAGGTAAACTAATACATTCCTCTAATACCAAAAATAGAAACCTAAGCCTCTCATATATGAATATGATATCTTTTTAGATGAATATTCATTTCATTACATGAAAACACTGCCTGAGGAATGTAATATTTTAGTTTCTTTGGAAACATTGAACCCAAACATCATAATTTATGAATGATATTCAATGAATAACATAAAGATCCTATCCTTTACAATCCTAGTTAAATACCACCCTCATAACATGGGGAAAGGAAACATAAGAAAAAGTTTAGCTTTGATGATTATTAAGGCTAAATAAGGGACATAAATAGTTTTAAATTGAATATAAATGTATAAGAAAATGAGAATAACATTTTTAAAACATACCCTGTATATTAAATATCATAATCTTTATTCTTAGAATAATTTTTGGAATTATGAAATATAAGAATCTTAATTGAATCAATGATCTTGATCCCTGAGATCATAAAAATATTTATGACATTGTATTATGGAATACACATAAGTATAGAAACTATTTTACAATGTAGTCAATGGTTATCCCCATGGACATTATAGTAGAATGATTTTAGTCACCAAACCATCACAATATTCATGGTTCACTCATAATACAATTATAGATTAAAAATCCCATTACTAAAATAGGTTTAATTAGTTTTCTATTGCTATCTATCTCATATCATTTTAATCTTTACATAATGAAGGGGATGGAGTTATAGGTCCCAATAGTCACTTAATAAAAATCGTACATATTTGTGCCACATGATCACAAAAAATTCATCATATCATAACCTTTGAAATGAAATGGGTTTTATAAACATATAATAAAATCACAACATTTGGAAAGTAATAGGTATCACAATCATTTCATTATTTCATCACAACATAACACATGGAAGATTTCCTGGTTTAATAAGAATTTGATCATGGTATAACCCATGGAAGAAAAATGGGAGTCATAAATATGTTATCACAAAAAACATAAATCTTATAAAGAAGGCATAATAACGGTACCCTTGGAACATATCCCCAATAAATCACAAGTGATGTCAAAGAATGTCATCTTAGATGAAGAATGAGTTTTAAATTTTACTAGGAATAATTATTGAATAAAATAACCAATCTTCTATGAAAAAAAAAATCATAAAACATAATTCTTTTAAAAAAAATTCATTTTAAACTAACCTTAAAGGAATCCATGAAAACTTTTTAAAACATTTATTGAGGAAAATAATTTATTTATATAGAAAAAAACTTCTTTTAAAACATAAATTATTTTAAAAATAATTTAATTTGAAATAAACATTCTATTAATATAGTGTGATCATAAAATAATATAACGACCATAATCGTAGGAAATTTCAATAATTCCATACATGTTCAAATAAATACTCATTTCACATTTTTTTATAAATGGAAAACATGAGTGTTTTTGGATATTAAATGAATATTCCTTTTAATTTTTATAAATAATTGAAACATGTGTAATAATTTCATTAATAATTTATTTCTAAAATGAAAAAATGTTGATTTTTTTTTTGAAAAGTTGGTTTTGGAAGAAAAATGGGTTTTGACCACAAATTTATCCTTTCAAAAAAATATTATTTTTGAACTTTTGAAAGAAAGAAAAATTAATTAAAAAAAATTATTCTCAGGAAAAATGCCATGACCCGTACCCCGGGGCCCATGCCATGAATACCCCAAGCCCGCCTTCCACAGGCCAGGGGCTGGCGACTGGCACCAAAGGTGTAATTCCCTAAAATAGGGAATGCATTGACATTATAACCTATAAACACAGACAAAAGAGCACAATCTAGAAACAATACACTATGTAAAACTTTATAAAAAAAGTGTGATGAAAGTAAAAGGGGCCAGAAATACATTCTCAACTGTAAAGTACAAGAAACTAAAAGTACAACTAAAGAAATGAAAAACATCCACTGGGTCATCCCCCGAGGTTTCTGCCTGAAGTGATGGTACAGATCGCCTCCTCAACACTCCAGGTCCGTCTGTCTCCTCCGCGTATCATCATGCCATATGGTCCACCTCCGGGTACCATCCGGTCCAGGTGCTCTCAACCTCAGTCAGCGCTGTCTGTTGTCTGTATCCAACACAACGAGGTGTAGGCATAACCTGTGTAGGGGTGAGTATAACGATACTCAGTAGGGACCCCAAGACCCTCAAGTTCTGACAAAATCTAACAAGGATAAACCACAAAGTATGAAATCAACAGATAACCCAACTTTGGTATATGCCCATACATATACCTATGTTATCATGTAATCCATCTCAATAATGAGAAAAAAAAAGTTACTGACTCAGATCAACCGGGTTTTTTATTCACTTTAAAGAAAACAAGTCTACTGGAGAACTCCTCCTCTTTCGAGAATATTGGGCCTGCTGCGACACCATGGCACACCCCAAAAGCCTTCTACTGCTGAGATACTCCTCCTGTCGAGTGTCGTGGGTCTGCTGCATCACCAAGGCGCTCCCCACCGTGCGTATGCCGCCACAACCAGGTTCTCCCCCTAATAGTCTGTAGAGGTACTCCTCCTGTCGAGTACTGTGGGTCTACCACCTCAACCAAGTTCCCCTCTACTGTGGGTCTGCCTCCACAACCAGGAGCTCCCCACTGGGCTAGTCAAGTCACTCTGAGTCAATCGGTCAGCAGTTGTCAAGTCTTAGCCAACTACTAGGTCCCCACACTCTGTCTGCTCGTCTCTGTAAGGATCCTCTACATGATATTCTATTCAATACTCCAACTGTCACGAAGCCCCAAGAATAAGTATCTCAAAGGTATTCCACATCGTAGAGGTCTCAGCACAACAGACAACATGTCAATCGGACGCCCGGTCTGCGAGTTATTAACCTTTTTGTCCTAGGGGGCTAGTTGTATTCGTGCACGATCCAACCTAACCATATCTCAACTAAACCCAAACTCTAGTGGGTTATACTCAAAGGGACTGTCATGCTCCAAGATTATCAGGGTCGTTGATGGTTCGTCAAACGAATGTCCGATGTCAAAAATATGGCCAAAAGAAAGTAAAGGGTCGTAGTGGGCCTGTGTCTGGTCTGACCCGGTCGAACCGACCCGGCCCGACCTAGTACGGGACGACCTGGTCTGGGTTGACCCATCCTAACTTGTTGGGTCTATCCCGTACCGTTAGAAAAACTATCCTGTTAGGTTCATCCCATCCCACTGGGCCCAGCCCAGCTGGCCGTAAGGGATCGCAGAGTGCCACGAGAGTGTGGACCGGTCGCATGGGCGTAGAACAACAATGGGTTGGCACAAGGGTGGTTCGTCTTGGAGGGTGCGGCGAGTCCTGGGGATGGCAAAGCCAAGGGGTGCGCAGGGTGCGCAGAGATCATTAGGCCGGTTCGGCCAATGGAGGCACATGGCACGCTGGGCGCTCGAGGTGCACGGATGGCGAAGCTGCGGGGCACATCAAGCATGCTGGGGCCGGCTCAAACGGGGCTCGAGAGGGGGCCATGAATAGCATGGGAGGCACAAGAGGCACGGGGGCTTGGAGCTGGGGTGCGATGCGAGTGGAGCATAGCTCGACCGGGGGCGGCACGACTCGGCTGGTTCGGCCGGCAGGTGGCGTGGCTGGCGGGCAGCGCTGCCGGGGTGGTTCGAAAGCCGGATGGCGGCACAGGTTTCCTTTTTTACCTTCTTCACATCATCGCCATGGAAAAGAGAATAAAAAATAAGATCAACAGAGGGTTCAGACCACATTGGTTTGGTCCGCACCCTTCCGCGTTTTGGGTGATAGCAATTGGCTCACAAGAATGAAGCAATGAACGATCATGGAAGATATCTTGAAACCATAAATTCCCAGAATCCCTTAGTAACAAAAATATTCCCAACCCTCAAGGAAAAACATACGCATAGAAACTTGATAATAAGTTGGTATGCGTTCTTTGTTTTGGAAGAAAAGTAACAAGGGAATAATATCATACATAAATAAAAATAAACCCCTATTTTTGTTCATTGTTCGTTGACAAAGTCACGGGGAAGAAGACGGATTTGTTGTCGTCTGTCACATCCCCCATACACATCCAATCCCGAGTTCATGCGTCGGTTCATTGATGACGATGAGGAGGGAGGGTCGGTCATCGAAGATGTCCCACATTGGTTGCTTCCGCAAGGTGCTTCTGAGGAAGTAGCCGAAGACACTCCTTGCCAGAATTCGTCATTGGAAGAACACATTCTTAGATCTTCGTTGGTGAGATATTTTCTCTCAAAAGATCCTTCTTCCTTCTGCAACAAAAGTAAAGGTATCCACGAATAATAGATTATTAAATCTATTAAGTCATTGGAATAAGAATTCAAAACGGGTGATTTGATTAAGTTGGCTCTACTTAATTAATTCATGAGGTTGGCACAATTAAAATAGAGGAATGGTTGACACCATTAAAGGAGGGGTGTGGTGAGACTATCTCTCATTGATGAAGGGAGTTGAGAGGTTTTCCTCTCCCACCATTATTATGGGGTTTAGTCTCCGGTGGTCCCCACATCGTAACCTCTAGTGGGAGGTTAGGTTCGGGTGGGCCTGACCACCATAACCTCTCATGTAAGGTTAAGGTGTGGTGGTCCCCACATCGAACTTCCACTTGGGTGGTTATAACAGATGAAAATAAAATAAAACATGCATTTATTCTATTTTATTATTCCCATAAAAAACCCAAAAACTATCTTTCACCCTCGACCACCTTCAGTCGAGGTGAAAGTACTGGCACTACGAGTTTAACTGTGCCCTCAGATTTCAATTCCAATCACTGGTTCAAAAGTTATAAAAACCAACTCGTACGTTTGCTAAACGCACCCAAACAAAACTTCAGAAATTGATTTCGGGTACATCGAGCCTCAAAATCTTTTGCCGTTATGTTTCGCAGACTCATAAAATTCCCATTTAATTGAAAATAAAATTCACTTGGAAATTTTAGGTCTTTAAATTCTAGCAAACTTAGGGATCTACATCCCCATAAGCCACAACTCATAACTAAGGGAACAAGTTGGGGTAATGACCATGCATATGACCCTCTCGCTCCCATGTGCTCTCTTGCAGGTTCTTGTGCTACCAGCAAACGCACACCAGAGGTATCGACCATCCACGAAGGACTCACTCTTGTCGATCCTCAATCTCTACCGGGACCTTTGTAAAATTCTCCCCATCATCGACATCCAAATCTCCATGGTCGATGATGTGAGAAGGGTCGTGCGTGTATCTCCTCAGCTGGGATACATGGAAGACGTCATGCAACCATTGCAACTGATGTGGAAGAGCTAAGCGGTATGCCACCTCGCCAATTCTGCTGAGGACCTGAAACGGTCTTATGAATCTCAGAGATAAGTTTCCTCCTTGGAAAAATCTCTATAGACCTCGTCGGGGTGAGACCCGTAGAAAGACGTGGCCTCCATTTTTAAACTCTAGAGGTATCCATCTCCTATCGGTATACGACTTATGCCTGCTCTGTGCAGTCTTTATCTACTCCTGGATGATCTACACCTTCTCTGTGGTAGCTCATTCCATCTCTGGTCCCACCAGTGCTGACTCCCCTCTGTCATCCAACACAAGGGTGATCTGCAGGGTTGCCTATACAACTCCTCAAAAGGTTCCATCCCTATGGTGGAGTGAAAGCTGTTATTGTATGAAAACTCCACCAAAGGTAAGTCATCCTCCCAGTTGAGACCGAAGTCGAGGAAACAAGCACATAACATGTCCTCGAGGGTATGAATGGTCCGCTCAGTCTGACTATCCATCTGAAGATGGAAGGTGGTGTTCAAATGAAGACATTTCCCAAATTCTTCATGAAACCCCTTCCATAGCTGGAAAGTTAAGCGTGCATCACGATCAGAGACAATCGTCGAAGGTACTCCATGTAGCCACACAATCTCCAGTAAGTAGAGGTGTCCCAAGCTCTCTACTGAACCCTGCTCTCTGATCAGTAGGAAATGGGTTGGCATAGTGAGTCAATCAATGGTCACCCAAATTGAGTCATTACACCTATATGTATGTGGAATTATAGTCACGAAGTCCATGGATATCCCATGCCACTTCCACTATGGGACCGCTAAAGGCTGCACCAAGCCTGCTGTTACCTGGTGCACTGCTTTCACCTACTAAAAAATGAGGCATCAAGAGACAAACTCTACAATGGCTTTCTTCATTCCCAGCCACTAATGTGTTCATCGAAGATCCTGATACATCTTCGCCACTCCGGGATGTACTGCTAGAGGGGATGTGTGGAACTCCCTCAACAATTCCCCCTGAAGTGACACTAGTAGCATGGTACATCCTCTAAAGAGGATGACGTGCTCCCCACCATCGGAAAATCTATCATGTGACTGCCCTGTGGATATCTGAGCATGTCGTGTCTCACAGTCAGTGTCCTCATGTTGTGCCTCCCTGACTCACTAAAGAAGTGGGGGCACTGATTGTAAGAGTCTGAAGAAATGCTGCTCCATCTCTATCCAGAAAGGATATCTGTAAAGCAGCCAGCTGCTATGTCTCCTCACCTAGCAGTTGCATACCAGTTCTCCTGCTAAGTGTATCTACAAAAACATTCCTCTTCCTAGTAGTATATACTATCTCGAAGTCATAGTTCTGGAGGAACTCAAGCCAATGTTACTATCTCAGGTTTAGGTCCTTCTAAGAGACGATATACCAAAAGCTCTTCTGATCAGAGTACACAATAAAACATTCACCGATAAGATAGTGTCACCACATCTACAAGGCAAAGAACACTACTGCTAACTCCAGGTCATGGGTAGTGTAGTTTTTATCATTCTTTCTCAGCTGATGAGATCCATATTCGATCAATGCTCTCTCCTACATCAGGACACATCCGAGTCCGGTCCGTGATGCGTCGCTGTAAACTACGCACCCTAAACCTTCCTCTGGAAGCCTCATGATGGGGGAACTAGTTAGCCTCTCCCTCAGCTCCTGAAAGCTCTGCTGGCATCTCTCTGACCACACAAAGGGTTTCCCCTTCTTTTTCAAGGCTGATAGTTGTGTTGCAACTCTGGAAAAATTTGGCACAAATCTCTGGTAGTATCTGGAAAAACCCAGGAAACTCCGTACTTCCGTCACACTCCTTGGTGGCTTCAAAGCAAGTACCGCCTCAAAATTATCTAGATCTACTGCAACTCCATCCTCCAAGAAGACGTTTCCCAGAAATTAAGCCTCTAGGATCCAGAACCGGCACTTCAAGAGAATACAATAAAGTTGGTGCTCTTAGAGTGTGTCTAGTACTACCCGCAAATGATAGGCATGCTCCTTCTCAGTAGTCGAGTAGATCAGAATGTCGTTTATGAATACTATGACAAAGTGATCAAGGTATGACTGAAAGATCTTGTTCATTAGTCCCATGAGAACTACTGGAACATTGGTTATACTGAATGGCATAACCAAGAACTCGTAGTGGTCGTACCGACATCTGAAGGACATCTTATGCACATCCTCATCTTGAACTCTATGCTGGTGATAACATGATCTGAGGTCTATCTTCGAGACCCATCATGCTCCCTTCATCTCATCAAATAGGTCATCAATCCTCATTAGTGAGTACTTGTTCTTCACGGTCACCTGGTTTAGGTGCTGATAGAACACACAAAGCCTCAAGCTCCCATCTTACTTTTTAGCGAATAGGATTGGGGCTACCCAGGGAGAAACACTGAGCCGAATGAATCCCTTCCCCTGCAAGTCCGAAAGCTATACCCACAGCTCGTAAATATCTGCAGGGGCCATCTGATACACTAGTTTAAATATCGGTGCCATCCCAGGGTACAAGTCAATGTAAAATTCCACCTCTCTACGAGGAGGTAGAACTGGGACATCATCAGGGAAAACATCCGTGTACTGGTCCACCACTGCAGGATAGTTCAGACTCTCCACATCAACTGATCTGAGGGTAAGGGTAGCCAACTGATGAGTGATCAACTACAATCTCATTCGGGCCAGTCCATCCTGCGCTGCAAAGGCTCACTTCTCAATGGTGAAGGTAAACCTGGTCCCATTCATGCGGACACATCACACTTTGTGGCTAATACAATCAATTTGAGCATGGACTGTAGATAACCAGTCCATACCCAAGATGAAGTCATAAGGCCTAGAAGATGCTACTAAGAGATCCCAACCAAAGCTCTTGCCTCCTAGAGTATGCTCACACTACTGGAACCATTGTGTAATAATTGAATCTTCTTCCGTAGGAGTCTCTAGCTGTAAGGATCGAGCCAACGACTGAGTCGGAATCTACAAGCTCCGAACAAGGGAAGTGGAAATGAAAGAGTGACTAGCACCTGTGTCTATAAGTACTGCAGCTATGGTGGAGTAGACATAGATCGTACCTCGAATAATCTCTAGAGAACCATGGTCATAGGCCTCAACTTCCTAGAGTTGATCTCTCCCCTATCCACCTGCTCCTTATGGTCGTGGTGGACCTCCTGTGGTGGTGGCGGTAACAACTCAAAATGTCATCTACCGCTAGCTGCACAGATAGCTCCTCTGCCATGTCCTCCTACTCCCTACAGACCACCTTGATCGAATATGTATCTCAGCCTGGGCAGTCCTTCGACCATTAACTGATCATCCGAATGGTGCATCTGTAAACCACGAGCAATGTGACCCTACCCGTCGCAAGGGAAACATTTACCGCTTCTGGCATGTATGTCTCTGCTTCAGGTGTCCTGCACAACTGATCCTGAGTCATGCAGTCGTCCACCAATAGGTCATGTCCTCTAGGACCTCTGTGACATCTGTCTGCTGCCAGCTACAGAAGACTCCGCTACATGTCGACTGGTGGTGGATCTCACTGCTGAAGGCTGCTCAACAAGGAAAATCCCCACCATGAGGGCTCTCTCTAGAACCCCCGCCTACATGAGGATGCTGAGTGAGGTCATAAAAGCTCTGATCTCCCTTATGAGCCCCTGCTCGAAGGTTCGGGCCCTGAAGAATGGGTCTCGCACCATATCGTTGGAGTAGCGTGAGAGGTTTTTGAAATTCACTGAGTACTGAGCTAGAATCATGCTACCCTATTGTAGACGAAGTAGATCCTTTATGTGCACTGCGTGAAGAGTCGCTGGACAAACTCTACCCAAAACAGGCTCTTGAAGTCTGCCCAGAGAAGTGTTATCTTGTCGTGAACTTGGATCATCAAGCTCCACTATCTGCCCGGTGCTACCTGTAGAAGGCTAGCACCAAGAATCACCATGAGGTCAGCTGGTGTCCTTACCAGTCGGAAAACTCTCACTACAACCTCCAGCCAATCCTTAGCCACCTATAGGTCTGTATCTCCACTGAACCTGGGTGGCCTCTGGTGCTGGAACCCGTGAAACGCTCTTAAGAGGCGTGCATCATCTGCTGCTAGGGCTGGTGGCATTGGTGGACCAACGGGAAGTGGTACTGTTGGTGCCTCCGTAGGAAAAGGGTCTTGCACCGAGGCCTCATCGCTCGGTGGGCTATCTGTGCGTACAACTCTTGGGACTCTAGCTAGTAATCCACGAGGAGGCATCTTGAAATAAACAGATGCAACATGGTCAAAATATTATACTATGTGAGATGACCTGGTTGAGTTGACTTAAAGAAAATTTTTGAAAACACACATGTAATCAGTTTTTCCGTGCACTGACTCAGAAATTATAAGTCTGGGCCCTAGTGTATGGATATATCGGCCACCGCACCAAAACTGGACCCCCTGAACTGAAAACTCCACTTAGTTCCATTAACATTATTACTTCATAGAAAAGATCATAGTCTTAACTTTTGTGGTAGAACCAACTCCTCTGATACCAATTTGTCATGACCCGTCCCCTGGGGCCTGTTCCGTGACTACCCCAATCCCGCCTTCTATAGGTCAGGGGCTGGTGACTATCACCAAAGGCATAATTACCTAAAACTAGTAAGGAATTGCCTTTATAACCAGTAAACACCCCCAATAGAGAACAAGTTAGAAACAAAAAACAAAGTAAAACTGTATATGAAATGTGTGTTTAAAGTAAAATGGACTGGAAATACAATCCCAACTGTAAATTACAATAAACTGAAGGTACAACTGAAGAAAAGAAAAATTGTCGTTGGGTCGTCCTCCGAGGTTCCTACCTGAAGGGTTGGTACAGATCGCCTCCTCAGCACTCTAGTTCCATCCTTCTCCTATGTATACCATCACGCCATATGGTCCACCTCTGGGTACCATCTAGTCCTCGGGCTCTCCGCATCAGTCAGCACTCTCCGTCATCTGCATCCAACACAACTAGGTGCAGGCATAGCCCGTGCAGGAGTGAGTATAACGATACTCCGTAGAGAACCCGAGACCCTCAAGGTCTCACAAAATCCAACAAGGATAAACCAAAAAGTATAAAATCAATAGATAACCCCAATTTGGTATGTACCCATACATATTACTAAGTTATCAATTAATCCATCTCAATCATGATGAAACCACAAAAGTTACTGACCCAGCTCAACCCAGATTTCTATTCACATTAACGAAACCATGGATGCTGGAGAACTCCTCCACTGTCAAGTACAGTGGGCCTACCGGGACACCAAGGCACTTCCCACTAACCTTGGACTGCTGAGCTTCTCCTCCTATCAAGTACCATGGGTCTGCTACTTCAACAAGGCACTCCCCACCGTGGGTCTGCCGCCACAACTAGGTGCTCCCCCTGATAGCCTGTAGAGGTACTCCTCCTGTCAAGTACCGCGGGTCTGCCACCACAACTAGGCACTCATCTGCCATGGGCCTGCCGCAACAACTAGGCACTCCCTACTGGGCTAGTGGAGTCACTCTGAGTCAATTGGTCATCAGTAGTCAAGTCTCAGCCAGCTACTAGGTCTTCGTACTCTATACGCTCTTCTCTGGAAGGATCCACACCATGAGCTACTGGTCGATACTCCAACTGTCACGAAGTCCCATGATGAAGTATCTCAAAGGTCAACTAAGTCATAGATGTCTCAACGCAACAGACAGTGCATCAATTGGACGCTCGATATGTGAGTTATTATCCTTTTAGTCCCGGTGGCCCGGTTGGATTCGTGCACGATCCAACCTGACCACATCTCAACTAAACCAAAACACTAGTGGGGTATACTAAAAGGGACTTTCATGCTCCAAGATTACTAGGGACATTGAATGTTTGTTAAATAGACACCTGATGCCAATGATATAGCCAAAAGAAAATAAAGGGTCGTAGTGGGCCCGAGTCCGGTCCGACCCAGTCTGGGATGACCCGGTATGGGTCGATCTGGCCTGACCCGTTGGGGATGGCCCGACCCGTTAGGTGGGCCAACCTGTTAGGTTCGGCCTGACCCAATGGGCCCAACCCAGTAGGCCGTGAGGTGTCATGGAGGGGTGTGAGAGTGTGGACCGACCGCGAGGGTGCGGACCGGCCAGAGGTCGGTGTGAGGAAGGTTCAGCCTGGAGGGTGCCGCATGGAAGACTCATCCCTGAGGGAAACATGAGGGCGTGGCTTGGCCTGGATGATACTGCAAGGTGTGCAGACGATGAAGTCATGGAGTGCGTGGAGGCCGTCTCGACCGGGGCACCGCGAGGCACGCGGATTTCGGAGCCTCGGGGTGTGCGGGGCGTGTGGATGTCAGTGGGCCTGTTCGACCAGCAGCGGTGTAGGGCGCGTGGGGTGCGCAGACGGTGGAGTCGCGGGGTGGGAAGAGTGTGCGGAGTCTAGCTAGGCTGGGGCTCGGGAGGGTGCCGCAATGGGCGCGAGAGGCATGAGAGGTGCGATGGTAGGGAGCTGGGGCGCGGTGCGGCCTGAGCACGGCTCGGTCGGGATGCTGCATGGCTTGGTGGGTTCAGCTGGTGGGTGGCGCGGCCAGTAGGCAGCACGGCCGGGGAGGGGCGGAATCCAGAGGGCGGCGCGGTTCATCCTGGGGCGCCAGAGCATCGTGGGGGCCGCGCAGGTTTCCTTCGTCACCTTCATCGCCTCGTCTCCATGCCGAAGAACGTCATAAAGCAGATTGGCAGAGGGGTTGGACCACATTAGTTTTGTCTGCACCCTTCCACGTTTAGGGTGATAGTAATTGGCTCATAATAATAGATCAAAGAACAAGCATGGAAGATATCTTAAAAACATCAGTTCTCATAATCCCTCAGTAACAAAAATATTCCCATCCCGCAAGGAAAAACATCCGCGGATCAACTTGATAATAAGTTGGTCCACGTTCGTTGTTTTGGAAGAAAAGTAACAAGGGAATAATATCATACATAAATAAAATCAAACATCTTCTTTTTTTCATTGTTTGTTGATGTTGTCATGGGGAATAAGACAGAGTTTTCGTCATTCGCAACGTCCTCTGCACACTTCTATTCCCGAGATCGTTCGTTGGTTCATTGATGACGATGAGGAGGTAGGGTCGGTCGTTGAAGTTGTCCCACGTCGGTTGCTTCTACAAGGTGATTTTGAGGATGAAGCTGAAGAAACTCCTTGTCAGCATTCTTCGTTGGAAGAATGCATTCTTCGTTTTTTGTTGGCGAGAGCTTTTCTCTCAAAATATCCTTCCTACATTGCCAATAAAAGAAAAGGTAGCCCAGAAAAATAGATTATAAAATCTATTAAGTCATTGGAATAAGAATTTAAATTGGGTGAATTAATTAAGTTGGCTTCATTTAATTAATTCATGAGGATGGCACAATTAAAAGAGAGGAAGGGTTGACACCATTAAAGGAGAGGGGTGGAGAGAATCCCTCATTAATGAGGGGAACTGCGAGGTTTTCCTCTCCCACCATTATTAGAAGGGGATGAGTCACGACTGGTCCCCACTTCATAACCTCTCGTGGGAGGTTAGGTTTGGGTGGTCCCCACCACCATAACCTCTCATGGGAGGTTAAGGTGTTGTGGTCCCGACCCCCAACTTCCACTTGGGTGGTTATAATTGATAAAAACAAAATAAAACATGAATTTATTATATTTTATTATTTCCAGGAAAAACCCAAAAACAATCTTCCACCCTCGTTCAACTGCCATCGAGGTGAAAGTCTTCTTAAGTGAATAACAACGTTGTGAGTTCAACAGTGCCCTCAGAATTAATTTCCAAGCACATGTTCAAAATTTATAAAAACCCGCTCATACGTTTGTTGAACGCACCCAAACAAAACATCATAAATTGATTTCGGGCACATCGGGCCTCGAAATCACGCTCTGTCATGTTTTGTGGACTTGTAAAATTCCCATTTATTTAACAAAAATTACATGGAAATTCTGGGTCTTTACAAAAAATCCTGAGGAGAATAAAAATAATGAGTGTCTTATGAGGTGGATCAAAATAATTGATTAATAGAAACATAGTCATAATCAATCTTGAAAAATGATGATATTGTAACATAAAACCATTACAACATTGACAACATTAAAACACATTCCCCATTAAATAATATGATTTAAATAATTATAATTTCATGACTATATATGAATTTATGATATTAAATATGAATGGGGATGTATATAAAAATCATTAAATAATATTTCTACATAAATAATCATATTTATCAAAGAATAATTGATACAAAAATAACTTACCACTTTGATAAATTTTGAGCAATAAACCACATGAAATAGAGATCCTAAAATGATATATAAATCCCCATAATTTTTGGGATTCAAATACTAATGTAAATTCATCGATTTTATGTACACTAAATAAAATAAATAGTTGGGTAATATTGTATGCATCACAAAAAATTAGAAAAATGAGACATAAATCCCTTATAATAAGTATCAACATCATTTATGCTCACCCAAACATCCTATATAATAAAACTAATTTTATTATAAATATATCTACAAAACATACATACTTATATCATAACATATATTTCTTAATTATGTCCTATTAAAACCCATTTGTTAAAATTTCCAATTTGAAGTCACCATTTGGTAATAATCACTTTGTTTTTTATATACGTTTTTATTTGCTATTTTTATTCCTCTTAATTTGACGATAGTTAAATCATATTTAGTATAATAATCATGAAATAATTATAATATTAATAATTAATTAATAATGTTAATACCAATCATGATATACGGTTTTAAGAAATTATATACATTACGATCATGGAGACTGTAGGGCATATAAACGCGTGAGTAACATTTCCATTTATTATGTACAATTATTTAAGCAAGAAAGTAATATATTATATTTCTAAAATGATAATGATATAATTACTACCATACTATTAATTTTAATATACTTATATATATATCATCCATGGGGGTGGTGATGAAAATAGATTCACGACACTTCATGATGAAGAAAGTCCACACAAACATGAATGCCATATTCATATTTCATTTTGTGAAAATGTAAGAAAAAATATGATATAGTAAAATTTTATAATTATAAATAATTAATGAATATTATAATTATTTCATTTATATGATATATATTTGTTAAATCAATTCTTATTATATTCCATGAAATGCGTTAGAAAAATGAATCACATCTCTTAGTGAGGGGCAGTCTGTCGTATTTACGAGCGATGTTATCATATCTCATATGGAATGAAAAGTTGAAATTTTCATCTGATATAATTAATATATTGGTATAATTATTTTATAAATATCATATATATAGTTTATATTAATTATCATAGCCAATAGTGATAGGTGGTAACAGAAAAAAATGACATATGTTCAGAAGGCAGTTGTCCACCTAAGACATGAAAGATGATTTCATAACCCATGTGATGGAAGCACATTTAGTTTTTCCTAATAAAATCAAAATAATTGAATTTAAATGAATTTATGTTTTAGGTTATTATTTCATCATTTTACGAATTTAATCAACGTAGGTGGAGGAAGAAATAAAATAAAAATACATCTTGAAGAACATTACCTCTTCTTTGGGAAACCTCCTTTGGTTTGCACCAAAATATTTACTAGGTTGTATTTATTCCAAAATTAATGAATTTCAGAAGATATTGTGGAATTATGAAAGTAATTTTTTTATTTTATGGATACTTTTTTTAATGGTGTGAAGAAGATGGTAAATTGGGATTGCTTTTATACCTTTTGTGTGTGGGACACCTATACTGTTTTTAAAAAAAATGTAAACCCACATTTCTATCTTGTAAAAATAGAATAGAATGATGATTAAAAGGTAATTATGTTTTTTAAATACATGTATATAATAATTCGGTTACATTAAAATATAATTGGTAATTAAATTAATTAATATGTTGAAAATAAATGAATATTTTACAAAATTGATATTTTCACCATTATTCGAAAAATAAATATTTTCCAAAAAATATAAAAATTCTCCATAATTTAATTTTGATACGATTATTTAAATAATTATGTTAACTTTTTGAAATACATTTTCTAAAATATCTACATAATTTTATAATAATGAGTAATAAAAATCATTTTTGAAAAAACTTATTTTTGATGAATATAATCCCTTTAATTAAAATTGACCGATTATTTACTAAGAATTTTTTAATAAATTTATATTGAGTATTTAATTTTTTTTTGTAATTTTTATAAAGTTCATAATACTATTCATACCCACAAACTTAACTAATGGGGAATAAAAAAATTATTTCACGATTCATTGAAAATCAGTGTTGTGTGTCATGAACACTATCGAAGAAACAAATTATTTTGTGTAACACAAGATATCTAAAAATTTATATTAATTTGAAAAAATATATTTCATAATATCCTTGGATGTTATATCTCCTCAATGTTTTCTACAAGGGAATCAAAATCTTCTTGATTTTTCTGATTATTTTTGCTATAATTTCCATCAATCTTCACCTAGAACACTTAATTTTTTTAATCTATTATTATAACATCTATATTACTTTCTATATGATAAATAGACCATCAATACTCTATCATGAGAATTTATTCATTCGTTTTAAGCCTAATTAAATTTATTTTAATATAAATAATACTTTTAATGACCATTATATATTTCAATATAAGATTCTATTGGTATCACATATCTTAGAGTGTAGAGTGTGTATCAGATCTCAAAATACTTCTACTTTGAGAATGCACTGTGTAATACACAGCTTCTCCCCAGTGGTATTTTAAAACATTATTCTCATCCATTATTTTTCCCATTTCCACTATGCTCATATTCTTCATCTCTTGAAAACTATTCTGTTATTGTGTATATGGTGCGATATATTAATATTTTATTACAAGTTTTCTATGATAAATTTAAAATCCATAACATGAGTAGTCATTCCCATTATCAGATATCAGTTTTTTAATTCATAAGACATGTCCCTTTTCAACATTCATACTATAAATTTTTATCAACTTAAAAATATCATAATATTTATTAATGAAATAAAAACAAGTAATATGATTTATGTCATCTATTACAGTAATGATATAAATATAAACCTAGGGATAATCATTCACAGGGTATCATAATGAATTATGTTGACTAACTCCAATGGTCTTATTGATTTAATATCGACCTTCTATTGATTCATCAATGTTAAATTTACTTTCTTACATGTTCCAAAAAATCCATACAGTTCTATTTTCATCTTCGATAAACCTATTACCCCATCAAGTTTAAAATTTTATTTTATGATTCTTTGGAAAAGCTTCCCAAGTATTCTATAAAATTATATGTTCTCATCTTCAAATCACAACTAACATGTATTTAAAGGATAAATATATACACCCTATCCCTTTACACATATTATTACTAGATTGATGCATGATTAACCATAAAATATTATCCAATGATTGTAAATTCCAGTGTATTTGGATGATTCAATGCATAATAAGAAGAATGAAAAATAAAAAAATATTTTATTTAATCATAATATTCTGAACCTAACTTCCATTGAGACTATACATATGTATAGGATAACATAGGGAATCCATGAACAATGTAATGATACAAAAAGCTTTGTAGGGGAAATAATATAGAAATAGAACATTGTATAGGGGTTTGAAGGCATAAAATGATGACATAAAAAAGGAATGGAACATGATTAATTTGAGGAAGGAACATGAGATCATGTAACCATGGCCTCATAGAAATGTGGAAATGACATAAAACATGACATAACCATGATACAAGGCTAACCTCCAAGACTATTTCACATAAAGGTTCATGAATCAAGGCTAACTATCAATATTGTTTCACATGGTGATCCTTGTCACATAAGGTAATCATTTTAACTCCCTTTTCAAAAAATGATATCACAAAAGACTAAAAATTAACAAATAAATCATATAACTAATTGGGTTCACCCATTATAACATGTTCATGCATATGCGTTCAATATAAAGATTCAAAAATAATGTATAAATGTAAGGGTTACCCATGGAAAGAAATGTGTATCATATCCATGTCATAAAGCATAAAAAATGTGTTAATCATAATGGTGTCATTTATATAATGGATTTAAATCATACATGGAAATTAATAAAGAAATATAGTATTAAAACATGATATTTTATCACAATATTAAGTCAAAACATGTAAAAAGTGTGTTTAAGAAACATTATAAATGAGCCACTTTTCTGTGGTTTAGGTGATAATTTTAATGATCCCCTAATAAGAATATTGTAGAAATGTTTGTATAAAACCAGAAATGAAAAAACATAGTGTTTCATGATAAATTAAGTTATTTTTTAAAAATAATGGTGGATTAAAATAGTTAATGGAGTTAACTTGAAAACTGGTGAGAAAAAAGTTTCCTTTAATCGGGCATGCTTATTGGGATGAATTGAGAAGGGAACCTTATATAAACATTTATTTTCATGTAAAAGAACGAATTATTGAGATAGGTAAACATATGTATGGAACAAAAAAAGTAATTTAGTTGGGTTACATAAGAATAATTAATGGTTACATTAGGGTAATTAGATAGAAATAATATTCAGAAGAAAAATTGAGGGTTCAAAGAGAATCCCAAACCATATATCTGAAAGTGTTCTACAAATGCACTCAATTTACAAGATAATGAAATTAGAGAATATAATAATTTAATTCAGACCAATTAAAAATTTATTTTACTTATTATAATTTTATTATTTTCATTTATAGATTTTTTTTGAGTTATAAGAATCAATTATGTTGTGTGGGAGTATTTGTTTCCTTTGATTTCATGATTGGTTCACATGTATATATGGTTGAAAGACCATGTCAAATGGGATTATTTATCCTGAATTTAAATTGTACATTATTAATGAAAAAATAAGATTAAATATTATTATATATTATGTTTTTTCCTGGTATGAGAGTTACTCATTAGATGAAACATTAACGATTACTGTTTAGATTATTTGGGCATTTTTTCAATCATCACAAACTTGTATTGTTTTATTAATTAATATCATGTACATATACTGGTTTAAGAACATTAAATAATATTTAATAAATATATTATAATCATTTTTAACTATAAAAATTTTTTTATGAAATTTTTTGAATGTTGTAATGGAAATTGAAACTCATCATCCTTGAATGTGATAAATCAAAAGATCACATATGCAATTTTTTATTTTTTTCTAACAAAAGAACATGGGAAAATAATTGATGATGGGTTCTTAAATTAACAAAATCGTATCACAGTATATAAAATATTATATATTTATTATGTCATATAGTTATGGTGAGATGTATAGAGTTTTCTAAAAGAAAAGAAAATGAAAATTTAATAAATGAAAATGATTGAGGATTTTACCTCAAGAATTACTTCTCATTGGGAACCTCATTGAGGCACTTTAGATTGTTAATTTATCGAGTCTAAAGGTTCCCTGACATGGGTTATATACTTGGGAAGATTATTGGATAGAATATGGTCATGTTTCAAGGATTTTGATGTGTGAGGAGAAGAAGTGATGATGGATTGCCTTTATAGTAGAGGAGATGGGTGTTTTTTGAATATTTTATTCATTTGTTTACTATTTTGGATAAAGAATGTAAATTGGGTGGATTATTATGACTATGTATAGTAACTATTTCATGTTTTTTTTTATAATGGCTCCTACATCATCTATACATTATCCATGACTTAATAATTCTTGTATTTAGCTTATACCATAAATTACTGTATTTCACTATTCACTGAAAATTCAACTATTTCAAAAAAAAATCAATAACTCAAACAATTTTTTTTTTCAAATTTGAAATTATAAAGGACAATCTCTTTTTTGAAAATAATTTTATAAATTTTATAAATTAAATTATCAATTAAAATCGTCATTTACTCAAAAAATATGATTTTTAAAATTATAACTGATTTTATAACACATAGAAAAATTTACTAAGATCTAATAATATTATATTATAATCATAAGAAAATATAATATTAAATTACTAATATACTTTATGTAATTAAATTTTATTTTCAACAATTATATTAATTATAAAATTTTAAATATACATTTTTGTGAAAAAAAAATATCAATAAAAAATTTATTATTTTTAAAACAATTATTCACAAATTATATGATTTAAATATATGATATTTTCATTTATATAATGCCTAAATTTTATTTATACTTTCATAGGTGAGGTTACTATCATGTTGTCCATGTTAATATTCTCAATTATTACATTACTATTCAAAATCTCAAGCTACAATTCCACTGGTTCAGGTTCATCAATTTCTATAAATACTTCTTATTTATTCAATTCGTCATTTATTAGGTTTTTATAATGTTATAAATTTTATTTTATATCATTTAAACTATCTTTCATAATTATAAAAATTTAAATTTCATCAATATAGTTATGGTTTGTTACATTTTTCTCCCTTATGAAATTTTACCCTCAAAATTTCAGTTTACATATTAAGGTGAAAATAGATGGGGGGTAATTTTCCTTAATCACATATTTTGGAGCACATGTTTTCTCTTCATACATATGGTTACAACATAGTACATTAAAATGGTGAGTAGTATTTTTTTATAGAACATTATCTGTATGGTCCATGATCTTCACTAGATGCTCCTTATAAGATAGATCATTTTCCAAATGTACCACCTATGAATTCAAGAAATGTGTGTAATTTGATATTTAATTCCACAATAGGGATATGTGGAACACATCATTTTCTTGAGACATTGTCAGTGTAAGTTCTAGTCGATATGACTCTGCTCTGAAACATTCCAGAACCTCAAGGGGGTCGATATACTTGGGACTTAACTTTCCCTCCCAGATCTCATGATCATCTTTCATTGAGATATGCATATGAATACTATATCTAACCACAATATCTAGGTCCCATTGATGATTATCTGTATAGATATTCTATAAAATTTAGGGTACCATATTTTTCTACTGAATGGTTTTGAAATTTTCTACCATTTCTTCAACCATTTAAGTCCTCGATGCTTATTTTCATTGACTTCATCCCAACATGTGAGAGTTCTACATATTTTACCAAAAATGTATTCATATAGATCCATTTGGATACTCAAATGGAAACTGTTATTATATGTGAACCCGAAAAGTGGTAGGTGTTGGTCCCATCCTCCCTTGAAGTCCGTAGAACAAGATCTTAATATGTCTTCCCATGTCTAAATAGCCTAATAAGATTGGCCATAATTTTTAGGATAATAAGCCATACTAAAAATCATCTCAGTGTTTAGAGTATATTAAAGGCATTTCTAGAATATGGAGTTAAATCATGTATGTAAATAAAATAAAATCAATAATGGTATTCCATTAATCCTCACCAATTAATTGTGTATATCTGTGAAAGTTGATCCATTGATAAGTACTCTCAAATTGTTACAAAGAGAGCTATCTCTGTAAGATGATCCAAAAAACTCTCATTGCATTATTTTCTCTAGATTTTTTCAGAATTATGGAGACAAATTATATAGTGATGTGTTCCCAAATACATGTTGGTATGGGTAATTTTTGAATCATCCCCTTAGACGTTTTACTATCATCCTTCACATGATATCATCCAAAAAAGTTAGATAAACATTCAATAATCTCATTCTATATATTTCCCCAAAAATAGTGATTTAGGAGATCTCAATACATCTTTGTGATTCCTGGGTTAATAGAGAAAGTTGAACTATGCACATCATTCAGAATCTCTCTCATTATCTTTATATAGGATGGTACACCCAATCATGACCCAAATATTACGATTCCTTCTTCATCGATAATGAAATATGAGGATTTTCCATTTTTGATAACTTCTATCTATTTTCTGTATTCCTATATAATATCATTAAACATCCATTATTTTACCCATAAGGTATGGTTGAGTGATAATTTGGGAAATTATTGATTAAATTTATCATTTAATGATCCCCATGTCCATCTGTTGTAGGGATAAGAAGATTTGATCATGTAGTAGATCAAGTAGTCATAATATTTGATGATAATTAACTATCATTGCTAGTGCATATTAATCTACTTCTATATGAATATATATTTGAGTATCTTGTGATCAATATATATCTCAAACAACTCTCCATAGTGATAATACTGCCATATTTTCAATGTAATGATCACAACTACCAACTCTAGATCATGTGTGAGATAGGTTTTCTCAAGGATTTTCAACTACCTTTAGATATAGGCTATCACATTATAATTTTTAATTAGTATACTACCAAATAAATTCTTTGAAGAATAATTTTAGACCAAAAATAGTTCCACATTTATTATTAGTCAATGCAATGGCATAGTGATAATCTTTTTTTTCAAATCCTTGATGTGGTGTTCACATTTATTTGTGTAGAAAAACTGCAATCTCTTCCTCGCCAGATTGGTTATTGGGTTTGAAAATCACGTTATTTTATTAAAAAAATCATCTCTAATACCCATATTGACAAAGGAAACTATAGACCTATGTTATAGATGTTTTCTGAGGAAACTCTTCAATTTCCACTACTAGAAATTAGATCATTCCCAATGCTTCTATACTAACGGTTTGCAAAAATCGTTGGTATATGTCCCCTTTCCCAATGGTTTGGCCAAAACGTTGGGAAAGGCCCCCAAATTGGCAACTTTTCCCAACGGTTTGGACAAACCGTTGGGAAAGGTAGACCTATCCCAACGGTTTGGCCAAACCGTTGGGAAAGGCCCTCAAATTGGACACTTTTCCCAATGGTTTGGACAAACCGTTGGGAAAGGTGGACCTATCCCAACGGTTTGTCCAAACTGTTGGGAAAGGTCCCCAAATATACCACCTTTCCCAACGGTTTGGCCAAACCGTTGGGATAGGTCCCCAAATATTCCACTTTTCCCAACAGTTTGGCCAAACCGTTGGGAAAAGTGGGCCAAAATACAACATCCTCCATAGAATGAAAACCACAACCAAAGGCCTATAGCAACGGTTGTTAAAACCGTTGTTATAGACCTATACTAATGGTTTTAACAACCGTTGATATAGGTACTTTCATTTTTTATCGGAACTTCGTACCGAGAACATTATATAAATCAAAATTTAAAATATTTATGAGAATACATATATATATTTATGTAATTATGATCACAAAAGTCATGTTAGGTTAGTGGTTGAGTCGTTCAATTATAAACGAGGGGTCCTGGGATCAAATCCCAGCAGATGTTTTATTTTTTGGAATTTATATACCAACGGATCCATTACCATCGGTATAGATTTCATATTACCTATACCAATGGTTTTTGTAAAACCGTTGGTATAGACCTATCCCAACTGCTTTCTTGGATACGGTTCTCCAAACCGTTGGTATAGGCTATAACAACGGCATCGAGGCCTATACCAACGGTTCCAAACCGTTGGTAAAGGTTAGTTTTCCAATAGTGTTCCTTTATCTGGTAAGCATAAAAAATATTCCATTCATGGTGATGACATTCCCTAAGAATGATACATACTCCAAAAAATAACATTTTATGTAATTTTCATATAGTTTTTTCCTTTGTAATTTGTTATTAATGTATTCAAATTCTCCTCATGTTCTTCTATTCTCTTTATGTATATCATAATAGTCAGAAAGTCCGAGAACCAGGTGAAGGCCTGCTCCCAAAAAGATATATAAAAACATAAATAGTACAAAGCAACTCAGGATGAAGTGACATTACATAACCTTGAATTCACAACCCCATTACTATCACTAAGGGCAAGATTACTGCAGTAGTCGGGAAGTACAAAAGACCAGCTGGAGCTTGCCTCCATGATTGCTCTTTTGGACAGCACGTCCGCAACTTGATTTGCTTATCTATACACGTGCGAAACCTCTAGGGAAAGCGGCTCAGCAGCCTTCAAGGCACCAATCCAAGCAGGGATCATCCTCCAAGGAACGTTCCTGGAGCGCTCCTTAAGAATCTGCACCGCCACAGAAGAATCCGACTTGATCCAGATCTTTCGCCAGCCATACCTATCGGCATACCTTATCGCCTTTATCATGGCCCACATCTCAGCCTCAATTGCATGCCCGCTGCCAATATAGTGGAAGAAGAAACCTTTGATGAAGCCCCTATAGGTCCTGAACACCCCACCACATCTGGCCGGTCCAGGTGCGCCAGATGCTGCCCCGTCAACGTTAACCTTGAGCCATCCAGAGATCGGTGGAATCCATCGTATATACTTCATCATCCTGGGCTGCCTTTCCCTGCCACTTACACCAAGAGTCCTTAGAAACAGAAAATCAGACATATTATTGTTCATTGAGCCAGTTTGATTCACCGCGGCAAGACTAATACTCCGGTGAATCATCATAATACCCTCCTTGAAAGACGGGCAGCCCTTATTAAAGGCAATAGCATTCCGAGCCCTCCACAGATAAGCAATAGCCGAGATGGCAGCAGTGGTAAGCAGGGACTTAACCTGGTCACTGCAATCAGCCTGGAAAACCGAAGCCAGAAGTGTACTAAACGAGCAGCATGCCAAATCACAATGGAATAAATCCTTCAGGTAAGTCCAGAATCGCCCAGCAAAGGTGCAGGGAATGAATATATGGTCTGCATTTTCATCAGCATTTAAGCAAAAGTAGCACACCAAGGCGATGCACAAACCTGTCCGCTGCAAGGCCGATTGCAGGGGTAGCCGCTGCTTCCAGATCCGCCAGATAAGAAGGGCCTCGGCTGGTGCAATGAAAGAACTCCTGGCCCCCATAACCCAAGCAGGAACTCCACATGCCGCGCCACATTGGGTCATATAAGCATCCCGGCTGGAGAAAACTCCATTAATGGACAGCTTCCAGATCAAGATATCGGAATCAACATACTCATATGCATCAATCTCCCTCCGAAGGTGAGCTGGAATTATCTCAAGAGCCTGTGCATTGTCCTGCAAGTCAGAAATCGATAGGTTCCTCAGCAGCAAAGGAACATTAATGCATTGTTCGATTGGATTATTAAGCCACTGTGTCGACCAGCAGTTCATCTGCGAATTCTTGCAGACCAGCCACTTGGCATGTGACATAATGTAAGAGCAAGAGTTCCTTATTGATGTCCAGACAGAGGACTGCAAATACACCTTCCATCTCTTGAGCAGCCTATCAACAAATCTTTCATTGAGGAATTCCAAAGAGGGATCACCACCAGACAAAAGTCTCCAGGTAAACTTTTGAAGCAAGGAGTCATTAAAGACCTTTGCATCCTTAAACCCCATTCCTCCCTTTGAAACTGGTTTAATACAATCAGCCCATTTTACCGTGACAAGCTTCCGCTACTGTGTAGAACCAGTCCAAATAAAATTCCGGATCATGCCACAAAGACTCTTGATCAAGTTGGCTGGCCATTTATAAAGTGAGAAGGAATGGACGAACATCGAGGTGATAACCGAGTTCACAAGACAGATCCGGCCTGATTGAGACATTGTCTTCCCTTTCCATCTAGCAAGCTGATTACTGATTTTAAGTGCAATTCCCTCTAAGTGGACTCGTTTCACTCTTCCCCAGAACAGGGGTAGTCCAAGATAAGTAAAAGGCAGTGTCCCCCTCTTTACCCCAAGGTGACTGGCAATTCTAATTTTCTTCCCAATTCGGACACCCTCACCAAAAATCACAAAGGACTTCTTCCAACTTATGGCCTATCCTGCAACAGCTTCATAGTGGTTGAAGATGAACTTAATACAAGAAATAGTCCTCCTATCAGCTTTGGAAAAGAGAAGAATATCATCAGCGTAGAATAAATGAGAAGGAGTGAAACGATTCCTCCCATAGGTCATCCTTTGGTAAATCCCAGAATTGACAAGGTCATTGAGGCAGGTGCTAAGGTAGTCCTCAGCCAGAGAGAAGAGCAAGCCAGATAAAGGATCACCTTGTCTAACACCTCTAGAGCATTGAAAGAATCCTCTGGGTGAACCATTGACCAGAATAGACAGGTAAGCGCTTTTTAAAATGGAGTGCACCAGACCAATGAATTTAGTTGAAAATCCATGCATGCTCAAAACTTTGAAAATGAAGCCCCATCTGATGGTGTCAAAGGCCTCAGAGATGTCAATATTTAGTTCCATATTGCCATTCTTGACCTTGGTCCGCATAATGTTGACACACTCTGAGGCAGTAAAGTGGCAATTATGAATGTTCCTACCAGGCACAAAGCCAAACTGATTATGGGAGATGAGGGACTTTGCAATCTCACCAAGCCTTACAGCCAGAATTTTACTAATGACCTTTGGTATAGAATTCCCAATCTCCACAGGTCGAAAGCCCTTGATGTCCAGAGCATTATCCTTCTTGGGAATTAGTGCAATAAAATTCGAATTCATCCCAAATGGCATGTAGGAGTGGTAGAAGAATTCCCTCACTGCTTTAGTCACTTCCTTGTGGAGTATGTCCCAGTAAAACATGAAGAACTTATTTGAGAACCCGTCCGGCCCAGAAACACTGTCCATGTTCAGAGAAAAGAGAGCATCATGCACCTCCTTTGAGGTGGGGATATCAATAAGTCTTTTATTCTGTACCTCTTCCGGACTCGGATCAATGCATCTGATGATACTACCTGTGTTGTCCCCCCCTGATTCAGAATAGAGCTTCTCAAAGTAGCCTGTCACAGACGTAGAAATATCTTCCTCGGAGGTGAACGTGTTACCATCAATAGTCAAGGCTTTAAGGCTCTTTCGTACTTTTTTCTCCCTGTGCATTCAATGGAAGAGTCTTGAATTTCTGTCCCCCTCTTTCAGCCACCTAGCATTGAACTGATTCCGGAGAAAGTTATCCTTGAGAGATAACAGCTTGTCCAGTTTAGAGGCAGCCTGGACCTCCTCCTGAGAAGGAAGATCACAAAGGATATTGTTTTGTTGACACTCTAACAAGTGTGCATCAGCCGCTTTGATATAAAGCTCCATATTAGAAAAGGCTTGCTTACTCCATTCTCTAATTCTAGCTTTCACAGCCCTCAGCTTGCATTGGAGAATATGGAGAGCACTACCTTGCACAACCACCTTCCATGCATCAATAACCCTTTCTCTGCACCCAGGAACGACCAGCCATGCGTTATTAAATCTGAAAGGCAAAGGGACTGATCTGAAGTTGCTAAAACAGATGTCAATCAGGATAGGGTGATGGTCAGAATGCAATTTGGACAGGGTCATTCCAGATATTTCAAATCCCTCACTTTGCTCATCAATTTGGACCAGACATCTGTCAAGCCTGCTTGCCTACCTTCCATTCAGAGTAAATCTGTTCCAGGTAAAATCAGTCCCCACAACAGGCACTTCAATCATTCTGTATTGGTCAATACAAGAGGAGAACTCCCTGGCTGATGCACGACAGAAATTAGTCCCTGTCTTTTCCTCTGGCTGTAAAACTGTGTTGAAATAACCAAGAAAAATCCACCTTCTGTCCATGTTTTCAGCCACGCACACTAGGTTACGCCACAAATTCCTTCTCCTGACATATTGGTTAAGAGCATAAACAAAGGTGATGCAGAACAGAGTGGACTGATAACAGTAGTTCAAGGATACTGATTGCTGCTCGCTTTGAAAAGATTCAATCATAACAGAATTATGACTTAAAACCCATAAGGACTCTGTATCATTACCAGGCTGATTGGCTGCAATGAAGGAGTACCCTAAAACAGACCACTTGAAAGCCCTCCAATTGGAAAACTTCATTCTAGGCTCATCAATTCCAATTAGTATTGGTTTATTGGTCAAGATAATATGCTTCAGGGATTTGACCGTGGGAGAGTTCCCAAGACCCTGGAAATTCCAGAATAAAACTTTCATTGATGAGCAGCTCGCTGCCTAGTGCATGGACCAGCATAGCCAGGAGCTACGTCTTCCACTTTTGGATATTCCTCCTTTGATCCATTTGGAGAAGCTTCATCCGCTTCCTGATCACCTTCATCATCGTCAGACAGGGCTGCATACTGATTATCTGAATTAACTGGTTCAGTTAGGGTGGCAGGGAGTTTCCTCCTTGCAGCCTTCGAAGTATGCACTGGGGAAAACTCCTCTTCCTGCACACTTCCCTGTACCTTACCAGTGGCCACTTCAATCTTTTCCTGATTCCTCATGGAGGCTCCAACATTCACAGCAGATGGACCGCTGTCGGCCTGAGTTCCAGATATTTTTGGTGAGTCCTGTGCACTCGATGAAGCTTGAATGCCAGGAACACTGCTATTGACCACAGTGGGATTCTCAGTTACATTTTGTGTCGCACCTTCAACAGGTGACCCATTGCCCGCCTGAATTTCGTTACCCTTTGGTGAGTCCTGTGCACTCAAAACAGCTTGAGTGCTAGAATCACTGATATTGACCACAATAAGATGTTCATTGACATTATGGGTCACATCCTCAGCAGTTTTACACTACTGCTCCTCATCCTTCCTGCCATTTAAAGGCTCCAGCGCGTTATGCTCATCATTGTCATCACTGGCATTCTCTGTGAGCTTCAGAAGATCATCCTTAGTAGCCGCAGCCTCGACCTTCCCCTGATCCTTTCCTCTCCTTCGGCAGTGTATATCATCATGGCCCTTAACATTACAGAGTGAGCAGAATTTATTCCGATTACAGTCAGAAAGAATATGCCCAAAGATATGACAATTGGAGAAAAACTTGGGCATCCGCTCATACCCAATATCAAGATTAAAGCTGTCATCTCTGGTGGTAAATACAACCTGTTCAACCAATGTACTGGCCATATCGACCTCAACCAGGATTCTGGCATAGCGCCCAAAACTGGGATTATTGATCTGCTTATCTAGCCTAATAGGATTACCTACCGACGAGGCAATGTCCCAAAGTATCTGAGTGTGCCAATAAAGCCAGATAAGTTTGTGAATTCGAATCCATACCTGAGCAAAGGTGTTCCTGATCGAGCTTGGGTCGAAATTCCGATCCCTCTCATGAATCTGAAGAAACCCGGGATTGATAGAGACAGACCCTAGGCTCCAGGTGCGGCGTTTGCATTCATCATTGGGAAAGACAACATGGTAGAAGCCCTTCCCCATCGCTGTCATCTTCCAATCGCTGAATCCCCATATTTCTGTCATCCGACTGGTAAGCTCTTGGAATTTCCATGGACGAGCGCCCTTCGGGAGAATCACCCTAGCAATTATGGAAAATTTGCACAATCTGACTCGCTCCTCTACCGCGTCTTGATTTGCAGAGACATGTGCAACATGTCCCTTCTTGATGATCCGTCCCGAATTCTCCGAATCACAGTCTAGAAAGGAGAAGCCTCCCTTATGCCCGGCAACCTCAGCAAAGGTCTTCCCCTGGTTGGCGATGCCTTTGTTATCCAGCTGATCTCGCTTCGCACAAAGCCTGAATAGGTCGCGATGCCCTATCAAATCTTCATCCTTCCGTTTAGCTACCTCCTTCTCCGCGGGACCATCGTCCCCCGGCTTGCCGCTAGGGTTCCCACCGACCACTCCATCGAGAGTTTCCATCCTATATCATAATATAATCAATAAAGAACACCAAATTTTTTAAAATTAAATCTCTATATACTTTATTCATTAATTACATGAAAATTGTGGGATGATTAGTGGGTATGAAGGGAATCTCTATGAACATATAGTTTCCATACATCATTAAAGATGTTTTAATGGGAATATCTTCTTTCCTAAACATTAATTTTCAATATCCAAACCAATGGTCTACCTTAGAGAAATATTTATCCTCATATAGTTGATCGAATGAGTTATATCTCTATAGTAGGGGATACTTGTCCTTCATCATGATTTTATTGATATCCCAATAATCAATGCATAGGATCATTGATCCTTCCTTATTTTTGATGAAGAGGACTAGTACACTCCATGGTGAAGCATTAAAGGGTATAAAAACCTTTCATAGGTTCTCATGTAACTTATTATTCACTTCTTCCAGCATAATGGTTACCATTCTATATGGTGTTTTTGATATAATTGGAGATCTAGTAATAATTTCAATTGAGAATTAAACTTCTCAGTCAGGTGGAAGATAATAAAATTCTCTAAAAAATATATTAGTGTAATCCGTCCCAATTGGAATGTTTTTGAGCATGATTATATCCTTTGAGTGAATCATTTGATATAGAAATCCTTGATCATAATGAAATAATATCAGCAATTGATATGATAATTCTAAAGGATATTCATCCACCCCCTTACAATTTTACATAATTGGGGACGCTTCAAGATGTGAAGAGTAAAAAAACATTCCCAATAGTTGAAATTGGATTTGTTTAAATAGATCTAATACGTTACCAATATAGAATGAAACATAGTAAAGGATCTATGGATGAATTTTATGGGAGGTTTGGTCCACATATATTAACCGTGTACGAGTTATATACTTTGGATGAAATAATATCCCCATTTTATTTTCTCACAAATAACGCAACCTCCATATTTTAAGTTGGTTTTTGAATAGTTCTACTAAAGAAAAAGTTATGATAGAATGTGTAAAACCATAATAAAATAGTATATTATCTATTATTTAATGAATAACTAGATTTCCTTTAAAAATATAATTTTTTGGCTTCACCTCAGTATTAAGGATATCATATTACCTTCTATACCGACTTAGAGGTTTTATTGATTTCCACTAACAACCCCTGGCTTAGGGAAACGACTCACATAATGCCCATGTTCTTTTTAGTTGAAACAATTCCCCCCAAGATGAGTGTTGATCTGATCCTTACATTATTATTTAATATTTTTGGGATTTTATATATATCTTTAGCAGTTATTATCCAGATCCCCCACTTATCAAAATTTATAACATCTTCTAGTTCCCTTTAGATGGTTCCCATGATGTTTCTTCCCTTAAAATCGACACATGCTGTGATGGGTTTTCTTTCCATCATGGGATTTATCTATTGATCCCCCCATATTAAAATACATTTCAAACTTCTTATATATGGGCCCACAAGATCACTAAGATTTTCTGATCTCCATTTTAACCATTAGAGAACAATGTACAATATTCTCATGGTTATCAATGTCTCAAATCAAGAAATATTTTCATATACTTGACATTAGTCAACTAAAGAAATAATCCACCTTGATTTTGACATTAATGAAAAATATTGAGGCATACAATTAAATCCTTCAAAAAAAATTTCCATATACACCACAACAGAGTTATCTTCCTTCTTCTTTAATCTAAGGAACTCCCTTTCAATTTTAATATTAAGTGTTAATGGAATATATTTATCAACAAATATTTTGTTGAATTATTCACATTCCATAGAGTCACTTTCCTCCTTAGAATTCTTGTTCTTAAATACTGTCCACCACTGATCAGCATCCCTATCAAGACGATGTACAACGATCACACTATTCTCCTCTTTTCATCACTGTAGGGTAGAGAATATCTATTTAATGGTGTTAATCCATTGGTTTTGGGTAAGTTGATAAGGATATCCCCAAAATATAGTAGACCTTTGATGCATGGTTCATTCTACTACAACATTCTATTTCATAGAAGTTAGAGGGAGTTCTGTAAAATTCATGTTGATATTCATAACATGATCCAGTTGGGAAATTATTTTCATTATGTTTTTAGAACCCCTTCCTATCATATTTTGAATTTCAATTGGAAAACCGTCGCATTTATTATCACATAGATTGTTTGAAGGTTTTCTCATATTTACATCCACTCACTATGAAAAGGAAATTAAAATTAAGGGTATGAATATTTATCTAATAAGTATATAAAAAATGCCAATTTGAACCTATAAGTATAAAATTGTAAATGAAATAAATATCCATGTTTTTGATTCCGTATGTTTGAATGTAGGTTATCCATGGTGATAGAATTATCCCTAGGGTTCGTACTAAAGTGCTCTAGTCCTAGTCTCCAAAAATAACACACCGTCCCACTAACACCAACTATATAAACCCTATAATTTCATAAATATTATTAAAATATTTGAAGAATAATTAAATGAAAAATACAACCCAAGGATCATAATGTGTTGTGTCTTTTTAATATTAGATACATAATTAGAAATAATGAAAAATAGAAACAAATTTTATTTAATATTCACAAGGAAATCCTAACTTTCATTGTGCCCTTACAAATGCATAGGATTACCTGAAGAATACATGAAAAATGGATGATATAAAAATATTATTAAGGAATAATTTTATAAATAGACCATAGAACATGCGTTAGAAGGCACAAAATGATTATATCAAAAGGAATTGGACATAAATAATCATAAGGAATAATAACATGTATAACATGAGATCATCAAATCATGGAATTCTGGAAACATTAAAAAACATACAACATGACATTAACATGATTCAAGGACAACCTCTTGGACTATTACATGTAGAGGAGAATGAGTCAAGGCTAATCTCTAAGACCATTGCACATGGAGGACCAATTACTATGAAGGAATTGGGTTTACTAGCTGTCCCAACATTACGTAAATTGAGACTAAAAATTACCCAATTAATAAGAATTTGATATAATAATACTCATAATAACATATTCATTTATATGTTTTTCACATAGAGATTCAAAAAAAAGTTATAAACATAAGGGTTACCCATGGAATGGAATGGGTTCAAAACCCTGTTATAAAGAATAAAAAATGATTGTATCAAAGTTTTTTCCCTGAAATAATTCATTTAAATAATATATGGAAATTTAAAAGCTAAATTAGGAATAAAATATGATATGTTATGTCTTAATGGAGTGAAAATACATAAAAAAGAGTGTTTAAGAAGCTTTATAAATGAGACACATTAGTGCAGTTTGATGGAAAATTTTAATAATTATTTAAAATGAAAATATAATAATTGTTTGAATAAAACCAAAAATGTAAAAATATAGTTATACATGATAAAATGAGTTATTTTAGAAAAATTATGGTTTCATAAAATAGATTATTGTGTGCATTTGAATGTGGGTGAGAAATTTTGAAGTTCCCTTTAATCAGGTTTACTTACAGGGACGAATTTAGAATAGAACCATATAGAAAATAATATTTACCAAAAAAATAAGCATGAATTAATATAGTTATATATGTGTTAAAGATAAAAAAAATTATTAGGATTACATAATAATAATTTAGAATTATATTTGGGTAAATAGAGAGGAATCATTTCCGGAAGGAAAAATGAGGGTTTGGAGAGAATCCCTTACCTTATGTTTGAATGTTTTATGCACTTGAACATAATGCAATATAAAATGAAATTATATTCATTAATTATTTAATTAAGAAACTCTTAAAAATTTATTTTATTTATAAAAATTTAATAAAGATGATTTTTGGTCTTTTTGAATGGTTATAGGATTTAATTTCTTCATTTGGGAGTGTTCTTTTCCTCGTTTTTCTTGATTGGTTCACTTGTATACATTTATAAAAGATCATGTAAAATGGTAATAGTTATCTAAAATTAGAAATATATGTTCTTAATGAAAAAATAAGATTAAATTGTCTTATATATTATTTTTTCCAGATATGAGTATGATTCAATACATAAAATGTTAATGATAAGCGTTTAGATTAGTTTTTTACGATAATTCCGAACTAGTATTGTTTTATTAATTAAAAATATGTTTATATTATGGATCTAGAAAATAAATAAGGTTTAATACATATATTATAATTTTTTTAACCACAAATATGGTTTTAAGACCGTCCTTGAAGGTTGTAATTGGAATTGTAAACTTGTCCTCCCTGAATGTGATAAATCAATACTCCACGAATGATAATTTCATTTGTAGAACAAAAGAAGAGGGTAATATAATTTATAATGAGTTATTCCTTTTAAAAAATAAAATTCCTTTTATCAAATAAACAACTTTATTATATATCTTGGATGTGGGGTGAGGATATGATATGAAAGGAAAATAAAATGAAAAGAGAATAAATGAAAACAAAAGAGGATTTTACCTCATGAATTATTTCTCCTTGAAAACCTCCTTAAGGATCTTGAGATAGATCTTTTATGGATATCAATTAATCCTTGACATGATGGATATAATTGGTAAGATTATTTGGCATAAATTTGACAATGATCATAGCTTTCAAGGTGCACAGTGAAGAGGCGATGATAAGTTGTATTTATAGTGGAGAAGTGGGGTGTTTTTTGATTATTTTATTCATTTGTGTATTTTTTCAGATCAATACAATTATTAAGGTCCAAGATATTGGAAAGGAATGTTCTAATTTAATTTTGGGTTGAATCATTTATATTGGTTAATTATTTTCTTACCCAAGTCCTTAAGGAGGGTCTTGGGTGTTCTAAGGGGTTGGGACATGAAAAATGGAATAAAAGATGTTTTATGGGTAGGCCACATGGTATGTGCATAGTGAGTTCTAACCTTAAAGATCAACCAAAGAACCATTCAAGAGGTGATATTTTGGATAGTGTCCTCTGCACTCTTTGCACATGGTGTGGAAAACCGGGCGGGTAAACCGTGCAGCCCAAAAACATTTAAAAAATTAGAGTTTTACCATTGATGAATTTTAATACCAAACTCATGATTTACTTCCATTTCTCCCATCATCACCTTAGGAATGAACCAAATCTCCCAAGAGCTCCAAGAGATCGATCTCCATCATTTATAAGATGTTATTGGTGCTATTGGTCGTAGATCAAAGCTCATGGTGAGGATATTCCCATCCTTGACTCTATTTTTAGTTTAGGGTTTGTATCTTCTTCTCCTCCACTTAAAAATCACTAAAAACCTACTCCTTGGGTGAGATCTAGGTTTATGCTTCAAGGGTTGGTTGAAGTGGGATCTAAGTGCTTGATTATGAGTCCATTCACCCACAAAATTTTGGTAGGTGGTCTAAAAGTTATATCTCATGGTTTATTTGTGGATTTGTGCATGTCTAGTTTTGTTCTTGGGTGTCTCTTGGTATGTTTTGATTACCCCTGGAATGATTAGGTAAAATGGTTTTTAAGAAGGTAAATGAAATCCCTCATGATCCCAATAAGATGTTTCAATATTGTTGAGACTAATCTAGGGCCACCCATGGGGTGTACTGAAATTCCTAGACCTTGGGATTTGTGAAGGAAAATTGAGATTTTTGTCTATTTATATAGAGACATAGATAAACATATTGATGGGGTTGATGGGGTTGAAGTATAATCTTTATGAGGCACCTAAGATTATTAATAATGTAATGGATATTGGGTTAACAAGGAAATGATTAAACAACATAATGAAATGGATTATGAGCCGGATAATGAAGCCTAGTGAGTTAGGAATAATGAACGAAGCATAGTGAGATAGGCACAATGAATGAATTCTTAGTGAGATAAGAATAATAAAAGGGGAATAAAGCTAGGATTATAAATTATGTGAAATGCGGTAAATGTGTTAATGTGTTATGGAATGATATTAAATCTTATGTTATCATTATGATTTATGTTTTCTTTGGTTAATGGTTGTGATGTTGCATGAATAGTTAATGGATACATATAATTATAGATTGTGCATATGGCTTGGTAGAGTGGGGTATTGACGTGATGTTCTACACCCATGGGTTGAGTTGGACCAAGGCTCTAAACTCCACCCAAAATTCATGAGTTAGGGAAGAGGACTAAGGATATGTTCACCTAATGGTTTCATCCACCTGGACTGAGGCTTCAAGGTTAGGATATGGTTGTCGTGAGGAAGTTTGTACTAGTGTGATATGATAAACATGTGTTTTTTATCATGCATGTAACTGTGTACTTTGATCCCATGTAACTTGTTGTCTTTGATGAACCCATGTTAAATGTGTTGTAAATGTTAAGTAATGATAAATGTGATGAAATGGAATGATATGAAAATGGTGAAAAATGTTGGCAATGTGCCTAATCAATAAAAGGGCACAAAATGTTTTCCTTTTAATTTATTATTCATTTCACTTTTTCATGCACAATTGTTTATAATATAAATTTTGTAGACACCATTGGTGGTGGCTTACTGAGTTTTACTCACACCCTACTCGGGATGTCATTGGGTACCCAAGAAAACTTCACGTTTGTAGGTTGGGATAAGGGAAAAGGCCCTTTCTAGGTAGCTGGGATGGCGCATGTGTGTCTAGAGGAGGACCCAGAATTAGTGTCGGGACCTTTTTTGGGGATTTTGTAGCTTGTCATAATTTGGGGGGGGGGGTTTCAATTTTTCACTTGTTGCATGACATGGCATATTTACTATTTGACATAGTTGTATTCCATTTTGAGGAATGTTTGTTATGCATTATCTTGTATTATTGATTATTATTCTGATATTTTATTTATCTTTTGTTGTGGCTTAATCTGATAAAAGGGGGTATAGTCTCTCAAATTTACTATTCAAACCTCCACTACTAGTTGACAACATTTTTTATATGGGGAGGCGTGCTTATGGTAATGTAACCACTCAGCTCGGAGCATCAATTTAGTGGATTATGGGTCAGGGAAATTACAAAGTTGTATTAGAGGAGGTCTTTCTTATACTTCTCTGGAATCTTGTTATATGGTATGATAGATAAGAGTTGGGATGTGTTGGGACATGGTAATGAACTCATTCCTGGGAGTAGCTAACCCATGTATGAGGGAAAACCCAAGTCACCGAGGTTGGGAATGGTTGTTCTTGATTGCATGATGTTGCAGTTGATGATATTTCACTATCAGGTGATGCACATGTTGCGTGATGTGATGGTTTTATGATATTTGGGTCATGGCCTCAATGGAACAAGGTTGTGCATTCATGCATTATTATAGGAATTTAGAGAGATAGGTGAAATTCATTATGGTAGGAACACACAGGTTGGATATGAAAGGCATGAAAGATATAATGAACCTTCTATATTAGTAATTAAAAAAGAATAATAGTTGTAAACGAAACAGTGGAAGTTGGTTAAGATAAATGAATGATAAGTGATAATTAATTAAATATGTGTAATTAAGGGTTTGTAATGAATTGGAAATTTTCTTTGTAACATGAGTTGAGAGCCCTGTAGTGGTGTATGGTAGTTTACCCCATGTGGACCATGGCCCACAATAGGGATGGTCAGGGTTATGTTTTTAGAATTTTAATGTTTTTTTGGGATGGTGTTTGTATGGTGGGTTATTGTGGCTAGTGAAGAGCCTTCTTGTTATGAAGTTGTGAATGTTTTATGGTATGTGTTCTAAACCTTGTTTTTGGAAATTCAGAGAAATTCCATAATGACACTGAGGGTTGGTTCAGGAACAAGAAGATTTTGTTGAGAACACTCCTACAGTAGAGGAGCAAACGAATGTAGTGATCCATGAAATTAGAGAAGGGAATATCCAAGAGAATTTGGATCATTTTATGAAAATGATGGGTCAGGACCTAGGGTGGGTTACACCGAGTATACTTTAGATGACCAGAGAGTTGCAGATATAGCACCCTCCAACCTTTATCAGAGAGGGTGGGCTAGAGACAACAGAGTTCTAGATAGAGTCTGTCCAGACGATACTTGATCATCTGAGGATTCTTGATGGGAAACAAGTCAAGATGGATGATTATATGTTGCGAGGCTAGGAAAAACGTTGCTGGGACATCCTGGCTCAGAATGAGTAGGCTTAGGGGATGTTATTTAAATATTTACAGGAAAAGTTTCTTGGTCAATTTTACCCCGATACATTGAAGCTTGAGCGGGCACCAGAGTTCATGAGCCTGACACATGGATCGATGTTAGTGATAGAGTATGATGGATGATTCACTGACCTCATACACTTTATTCCAGTGTTGGCGGGGGATGAGACATCAACTATGAGGCATTTCTAGGATGGGATGAGACATGAGATCAGGTCTCTGGTAAATATATTTCCTTTTAATACATTTAGAGAGGTAGTGTATCAATCGTTGATCTCAGAAGGGAACTTGAAGGGAGTTTCCGGTAGTGGGCCTATCGTGCCAGCTAGATAGACAAGTTGTGCAGATTCTGAGGGCCGAAAGTTTTGTTTTGGAATTTTTCAGTAGGTATGAAGTGTGTAAGGTGCTTATAAGAGAGGATTAACATCTTAGGGTGGTGATCAGGTGTGCTTCTATCAATGTGGTAGGCCGTGGAACATACGTTTCCAGTGTCCTCGAACTTCAGTTTTTTTCCTGTCGTGTGTAATATTGGGACACATGCAGAGGTTTAGCATGAACCCTTAGTAGGTGAGCATGGATGTTGGTGTCAGGTAGATTCCAAGTGAAGGAAAGGGATCAGTTGCTCTATATCTGGTTGATAGTTGGAGCTCTGTGGGCCACGCTGGTTTGGGTGATGGATGTGGAACTCTGAGGCCAGATCACCCACATCAACAAGGCAGTGTTGTACGATGCAAACAAGTTGGATCCCATGGTAGAGGGGCAGGTCTGATTTATGTAATTCATTCTGTACCTGGTTAAGGCGAGGCTATACCATCAACTATTGGAGGTACAACTCTTATATCTTCTACACCTGATAGTGAATCATTTGACACTGGTTCCATGCACTCTTTTATTTTTTCTCAACTTATGGTAGCGTTCGGTTTGACTGTGAAGAGTGTGTCTAGGGTGATGTTGATTGACACTTTATTAGGGGTTTGAAATGAAGATATTAGGTACTGTATGAGATGTGCTCTAGAATTCAGTGGTTATAATTTCTTGTGGAACTTGTTTCTTCTTAAGATGTTGGGATTTGACCTGATTTTTGATATGGACATGTTGGTGTTGTATAATGTGCACATAGACTATTACCCTCATAGGGTATCGTTCAGGTTACTTGGGGGTGACGATTATGTCCATCGTAGAGAGTGGGATGTTCAAGCAGGTTATGAGATGGTTTTTCTAGAAGTTGGGTAAGCTCATGACTCAAGTATTTGATATTGTGCATGATTATGAGTAAGGGGAAGAGTATATATTCTCTCTAGTATTGGATTAGTTATAGGATGTTTTTATTAAGTATTTCTTTAGGTTACCACCCGAGAGGGGTGTTGAGTTCATGATTGAGTTGCTTCCTAGAGCGGAGCCAATTTCAATTCTGCTGTACCGAGTGGGACAAGTATAACTCTAGGAGTTAAAAGTTCTGCATGGGGAGTTGGATCGTAAGGGGTTCATACATCCTAGCACATCTCCTTGGTGATCTCCGATGATTATTTCTATTAAGGATAATAGGTTTTTAAGGTTGTGTGTTGATTATCAGAAGTTAAATTAGATGACCGTGAAAAATTGGTAAAATTTTTCAATAATTGATGACATATTTGATCCGTTGAGTGGTGCATTGGTGTTTTCTAAGATTGATCTGAGATTGGGTTATCACCAGTTGAGGGTGCGGCCTTCTGAAGTACCACCATCATCTTTCAGGAGTCAGTACGGGTTGTTTGAGATTATCGGGATGCCTTTTTGATTGACCAATGCACCAGCAGTGTTCATGGATTTGATGAAGATAATGTTTCACCCTTATCTGGATCAGTTTGTGGTTTTCTTTTTTGACGACATATTAGTGTACTCTAACACTCATGATGATCATGCCCAACATCTTGACATCATTCTGAGTACACTATGAGAGCATCAGATATATTCCAAGCTATCAAAGTGTTAATTTTGGATTGGAGAAGTGAATTTTCTAGGACACATCTTCTATAAGGTAGGTGTTTTAGTGGATCCAGATAAGGTGAATGATTTTTTAATCTTGGGAGCATCCCATGAGTATTTCAGATTTTCAGAGTTTTATGGGTTTGGATGGGTATTACCGGAGGTTCATCCAAGATTTCTCTCGATTGGTTACACCAATGTTGGGATTAAACAAGAAGGGAATCATGTTTGAGTGGTCTGAGGCTTGTGATAAAACCATTAAATAGTTGAAAAAGTGATTTAAGAACTTCCTGATCATGATCTTACCTGATCTATTTAAGAATTATGTTCTCTTTTGTGATGCATCTGGTATCGAGCTTGGGGATGAGTTGATCCAGGATGAACGAGTTGTGGATTGTGGGTTAAGGAAATTGAGACACCATGAGCAGAATTATCCCAGCCATGATCTTAAGTTGGCTCCAGAAGTGTACGCCCAAAATTTATAGAGGCACTACTTGTGGGGGGAACAGATCATGGTTTATACCAATCAAAAAATTATTATGTATATCTTTTCGCAGTGGGATTTGAATCTTTAGTAGAAAATATCATCTGAGTATCTCAAGTATTTTGATTATGATATGGTATATACACTGGGGAAAGGGAATAATGTTACTGATGCTTTGAGAAAGAAGGCTCAGATCCAGATGGTTCAAGAATCCTGCTCTAAGTGGAAGGTGATGGATTTGTTAGTGGAGATGCACCAGGAGGTGAGGGATAAAAACGGTCAGGCAACTCTTACTTCTATAGAGGTTGGATCAATGCTTCTGATTCGAGTTAGGGGATGTCATGTTGATGATCCTTAATGTTTTTCCATGAAGGAATGAGGTAAATGTGGGGATCTAACATCTGGTTGGGCTTTTGGTGTAGACAGAGTTTTTTGTGTTCATGGTCGTGTGGTTGTGCCTTTATGTATGCAAGAAGAGTTAATGAGTGAGTTCCATGCATCAAAATGTGTAGTGAATCCTAGTTTTACCAAGATGTATCATGATTTCTGTTGGTAGTTTTGGATGGCTAGGGATGAAAAAGGAATTGCAGGCTTTGTGGCCCGGTCCCTGACCTTTCAGTAGGTGAAAGCTGAGCATCAATACCAAGGTAGACTATTAAATCCATTACCCTTTCCGGAATAAAAGTGGGATGATGTGATGATGGATTTTGGGGTGGATATTTCGAGGATGAATCAAAAGAAAGATGCAATCTTAGTGGTTATAGATTGGATAATGTATGTGAATTATTTATCACCAATTTATGAGACATACATAGTCCAAAAGATGGGTGAGTAGAATGTTTGGGAAATATTACAGTTGCATGGTGTACTGCGGAATATAGTTTTAGATCGTGATCCTCATTTCACGTCACTCTACTAGATTGAGTGGTAGAAGGAAGTGGTTACACATGTGATTTTGACTACGGATTTCCACCAACATATGGACGAGCAGTCATATCGTACAATCAATGTATTGGAATACATGTTGAGGGCTTGTGTCTTGGATTTTAGTGTTTCCTAAGAGAAGCACCTGTCGCTTGTTGAATTTTCCTACAACAATAGTTTTCAGGCTATGGGTCAGATGGAACTATTTGAGTCTCTCTATGGGAGGCCGTGTAGGTCCATACTGCATTGGTTAGTGGCTGGTGAATCAGAACATCAGGGACCGAGTATTGTGCATGAGACTTCTGAGAAAGTTTAGTTGATTCAGAAGTGTATGGAAACGGCTCAGAGTAGTTAGTAGTCAAATGAGGATAAGAGGCGTAGACCTCTTGAGTTTTAGGTGGGTGATTAAGTGTTCTTTCGGGTGTCTCTAAGGTTGGGTCACTGATGTACATGGATTTCACATATTTTTTTTTTAATTTTCTAACTTAGTTTTAATCATTTAGTTTAACCATTTTTTATATTTTTAGTTTATTTTCATAATTTTGTAGTAGCTTAGAAATATTGATAATTTTTAATTAATTTATATACTTATATTAGTGATTTAGTATTTTTATTAGTTATATTAATTTTATATATTTAAAACTATATTATTATTAGTTTATCTAATTTTAGTTTAGTATATTTTATTAATTTTTATGTATATTTTAAATTTTATTTTATTTCATTATTTTGTTGTATTAATAAAATAGTTTTTTATTATTATTATTTTATTTTTATTAGTTTATTATTATATATAGTGGCAATATTATATTTAATTACATATGAATTAACATTTAATTCTTATCACTTATTATTATTATTATTATTACATAATTAGATTGTTATTTTTTTTTAATTTGAATTTAACATTTTTTTATTTTTTTTATTCACCTTAACTACCCATGCACCACCCCACTTCCCTTTGACCCCTTCCCCTTTCCCACATCACCCCTTCCCATCTCCTATTTTTTTCTCTACCCAACCCCACCCTCTTAACTTCCTCTCCCTCTCTCCAATAACCCACACCACACCCTTTTTTTAAACCCGCTCTCTCTAGTCCCTCGCCCCCCCATCTATCCCGCCACCCGACTAAACCCTTCCTATTCTCTCCCAACCTCCCATCGCCCCATTCTATCCCCACACCCACACCTCCCCTTCCTCCCTTTAATCAATTGACCCCCTCCCCTTCCTGCCTAACCCGCTACCCCCTATCCACTCGCCCGATGGCCCTCTCCCCTGCCTAACCCGCTGCCCCACTCTCCCTCTCCTAGCTTCCCCCATCCCTCCTCCGAAATTCTGCACAACCACCCCACTTCTCCTAATCCCCCTGTCACCTGGCCATCACAGCTCATCCCGTCACGCCCCACTTCCCCAGTCACCCTGGCCGCCCTATCTCACCACATCCCCCTCTCACCCTGATTTAGGTTTGCAGCACACCAGTCACCACCATCCGAACAGCCGCTGCAAGTCCCCATCACCTCACTCAAGCTACCTCTACATCACGCCACACTAGAAGCTGACCAATATCCACTTCATCACTCACATCCTTTGTTCCAGTGGTCGCGTAGTTGGTGCGCGATGTCATCACATTCTGAGGTGTTTTCAGATATGCGGCGAGAGTGAAGACCAACATGATTATTTTTTGGTAACGCGGTTTTATATTTCATGACTTGTCATTTTATTACAGTGCTTACCTTTTCAGTTGTGATGTCGGGGCAATTTTCTTAGTGTCAGGATGTTTGTTGAGTAATTAAAATTATTGCCCATGCCATGCAACGATATTGTTAGATGATTAATTCTCAATTAAATTTATTTTAATTGAATTATTATATGCTTAAATTATTTTTACAGTGAATTAACTACAAAAATTGAAACTGGCCCCTTTAATAATAAGATGACGTGGTGGTCCAAGAAGGTAAACCATGTTGACTCATGGTAAGTGAAAATTGGTGACACAACTTTGTGAGAAATGGGTTGTGTCATTTTGTTGTATAGTTCAGTACTTGAGCGAGTTTTCTAGTTTATTTATGTTTCTAGATAAAGGGACTTTATATAAATTAAGAAATTTAAATTGAGCATCTAAAAAATGATTTTATTTTCTGAATTGGTGATAATTAAGAAGAATAAATATTTAATCACATAAAAGAATACTTTTCATGGCTGCGTAGCAATTTAATTGCGACATCAGCATCCCCGAAACATTTTGTTGATTTAGAGTCCATCATCATTTTTAATTATAGTTTTATTTATTTTTTTTGTATTATCACCTTTTAGTTTAATTAAAATTAAAAAAAATAAAACTCAAAATAGGAATTCCCTCAAATTTTGGCCATCTAAACATTTTCCAACAAAATATTTTTAGTGAGCTAGATTCCGTGCTCTCTATGGTTTGACCCTTATCTCCACTTTTACAGTATCTAGTTGGTTATAAAAATTTTCCAATTAGACGCGTTGCAACGCGTGTACCAGTCACAAATTGATTTGAAAGTAGGGAAAGTTGGCGCATAGGTATGTGGGGCCATTTGAGATTGTGGAGAGGATCATTCCGGTGGCATACCGATTGGAAGTTTCACAATGGAATAGTGGGATGCCTTATTTTTTTCATGTTTCACAGCTTCGACAATATCACCCTGACACATATCTTATTTTAGATGTTGCTGATATTGAGATTAATATTGATGTATCCTTTGAAGATCATACAGTTTATGTCATGGATCATAGTGATAAAGTTTTGTGGGGTAAGGTTGTTCTATTAGTTCGAGTACTATGGAAGCCTGAGAATGTTCAGGAAGAAACATGGGAGCATAAATCAGTTATGTGTTATCAGTGGCCCGATCTCTTTTCCTTGGAAGTGAAACAAAACATGGGACCTCATCAAGAAGATGAGTCATTATATGGTGGGAGGTTGTAAGATCCAATATCATGGAAAGATATTTTCTTATTTATGTGTTTGTTTCAATCCAATTTTTGGTTAATTAAGTGCTTACCTATGTCCTTCAAGATGCCCAGGGGTGTTCCGAGGGTTTGGGACATGAAAAATAGAGAAAAAGATGTTTTCTGTGTAAGAAACATAGTCTACAGACGGTTAGTGCTAACCATGCAGAAATCTCTGGAAACTGTACATGAGGTGAGATTTTGGAAGGTGGCCTCCACACAGTTTGTGCACAGTTTGGAAAACTGTGCTAGTAAACCGTGCGGCCCAGAAACTAATAAAAAATTACAATTTTTCCAATCTGGGATTTTAATTCCAAACTTGGCATTTCCTCCCATTTCTCCCCACTTCCCCATAGGAACTAACCAAATATATCAATAGATCAATGAGATCACTCCCCCTCAATTATAAGGCATTCTTGGTGTTGTTGGTTGCAGATTTAAGCTCTAGCTAAGGATAATCCCATCCTTGTATCTCTTTTGAGTTTAGGGTTTGTATCTTCTCCTCCTCACTTTTTGAAGCTCTAAAACCCTACCCATTGGGTGAGATCTAGGTTGGAGCTTCAATGGATGGTCGAAGTGGGATCTAAGGGATAGATTAAGAGTGCATTCAACCATAGAATCGAGGTAGGGAGTCTATAAGTTAAATCCCATGGTTTATTTGTGGGTTTGTGCATGTGTGGTTTTGTTATTAGTTGTCTCTTGGTATGTCATGATCACCCTTGTCATGTTTAGGTAATGTTGTTCTTTAGAAGGTACATGGAAACCCTCATGATCCCCATGGGATGCATCGAGGTGGATGAGACTAATATAGGGCCACCCATGGGGTGTGACGACTTTCCCAGTCCTAGGGATTTGTTAAGAACAAGTGAGATTGTTTTGTGTTTATATAGAGCCTTTGATAAAAATGGTAATGTACAGATGCTGTTGAAGTAGAAGCTAGGTGATGCACTTAGGGTTATTAATAACCCAAGGGATATTGGGTTAATAATGAAATGATTAAATACCATAATGAAATGGATTATGAGACCAGTAATGAAGCCAAGTTAGTTTGGAATAATGAACGATGCCTAGTGAGATAGGTACAATGATTGATTGATTAGAAAGATAAGCATAATAAAAGTGGAATAGAGCTATGTGGATAAATGATGTGAAATTTGGTAAATGTGTTAATGGGTTATGGAATTTTATTAATTGTTATGTTATCATTACGATTTATTTTTTCCTTGGGAAATGGTTATGATGGTGTGTGAATGGTTAATGGATACATATATTTATAGCATGTGCAAATGGATTGGTAGAGTGGGGTATTGAATTTAGGTTATACTCCCATGGTTTGAGTTTGACTAAGGATCTAAACTCCACCTCTATTGCACGGGTTAGAAAAGTGGAATGAGGCTCTGTTCCCCTAACAGTTGCATCAACCCAGACCGAGGCATCGAGGTGAGGATATGGTTGTCATGATAAATATAGACATTGCGAGATAGGATAACTGTGTGTTTTTTCCAATTCATGTGATTGTGTACTTTGAGACTGTGTAAATTATTGTGTTTGATTAACCCATGATATATGTGTTGGAAATGGTATGTAATGGGAAATGGGATGAAATGGAAAGATATGGAAATGGTGTTAAATGTTGGAAATTGACCTAAACTGGCTAAGGAGATTAATATTTTACTTCTCTTTTATTATATATTTCTCTTTTGTATGGACAATTGTTTATACCGAATATTTCGCACACACTATTTGTGGTGTACTACTGATTTTTACTCACACCCTGCTCGGGCCACCATTGGGTACCCGGACAGACTTCATGATTTCAGGTCAGGAGGAGGGAGAATTCCATTGCTAGGCAGTGGGGTTGGCCCAAGTGTGAGTGGAGGAGGACCCAGACTTAGTGTCTAGACCATTGTGGGGATTTTTCAGTTTTTCTTTATTTTGGGTTTTGTTCACTTTTTCACTTATAAAATGACATGAAATGTTTATGGTTGGACATTATTATACTTTGTTTTGGGAAATGGTAGTTATGCATGCTCTTGTATTATTAATTATTATTATGCTATTTTTCCTATCTTATATTATGGCTTACTCTGATAAAAGGGGTTACAGTCTCCCTAATTGACTATTTGAACCCCCACTGCTAGTAGGCATCCTTTGGCATATGGGGAGGTGCACTAAAGGTCATGTTACTACCCAGCTCAGAGAACTGGTATAGTGGCTTCCAGGTCGAAGACATTACATTATCAAGTGTAGGGAATATTGTGACTATTTAAAGTAAATTGTGAATTTGAGTATGAATTAAATTTTCTTATATAATCTATAAATTTTCCATGACTCAATAATTGATGTATTTAGCTAATAATGTAAATTATAACATTTCCCTATTCACAAAAATTCTACTATTTTAGAAAAAATATCAAACAAATCACTCTAAATATTTTTTGGAATTTATAACTGAAAAATTGAATCTATATTATGATACTAGTTTTCTAATTATGGGTTGTTAAATTTATAATTAAAATTATCATTTATTCAAAAAATACCAAATTTTAAATTTTAACTAATTTTATAACCCTTTGAATAATTAATTAAGGTCAAATAAAATTATCTTTTAGTAATAATACAACAAAATATCAACTTATTAATCTATTTTATAAAAATATTTTTATAAAATATTATATTAATTATAAAATTATATATAATCATTAATGTTTTACGAAAATATCAATAATTAATTAATCATTCTTAAAAATGTTATTTACATAATCCATGATATAAATATATTATATTTTCATATATTCAATGCCTAAATTTATTTAAAATTTCATTGATGAGGTTTTTATTCTATTGACTGGGATACTATTCTTAATTTTCATTACCATTCTGATGTTCATGTCACAATTCCATTGGTTTAAGTTCCTTAATTTCAATAAATAATTCTTATTTATTTAATTCTTCAGCTATAAACTTTTTATTGTGTTATCGATGTGATTTTTTGGAATTAATACTATGTGAAATAATTATAACAAGACAAGATTCATTGATTTAATTATGGTTCGTTATAATAACCTATCAAGATTAAATTTCCATTTTCTTACTATATTGAGAGAATGTTTTCCAATCACATATGATTATTATGATGTTTGTGTTTCTCATTAATTTTCCGTCATATAAATCACAAAAACTTTTTCTAACAATAAATATGTTTTGTTTTATTTCTTAAATATAATTAATATCATCATATTTCAAATTATCATTTAAAAACTTACATATTCCAATACCTTTTATTTTCAAGGAATATTCATCTAAAAACATCACGTCAACAACTTCATGTTCATAAATGTTCTTACGAATTTAATCATCAATAATGATGTGGAAGGAACACCAACTATCATATATCTATACCTTTTCCCACTTGATTTCAATAAAAGAAACTTCTTCCAATAATGAATCTTATAAATTATGCACTTGAACTGATTTCTATTTATCATCTAGGGGGAACTAATCGGGTAATCTAGTCAAAAAATTATGTACTCTATACCCCTTTTGGTCAAGCCTTCCATGAAGTTATTTTAAAACAATCAGAAATATTTTGTTTTCCAAACTTATATCCAATTTCCAAGAGGTTTCATCCAATATTATTCATTATTTAGGTAAATTTTTAGAAATTTATCTGTATTTTATTGGTTGATATTTGACAAGAATTTATATTTAAATCTGCATTTTTAGTATGAATAGTAGTGGAAACAAGATTATTAGATAAGAACATTACTATAATTTGTCTAAAAACATTAAATGATTATAAATTCATAACAATAGAGATTTTGACATCCATATTGATATTTTAAAGAACTTTTGTAGAATGAGGACATTTGGATTGTGTTGTTGTAAATTATTCGTCCCTTAAAGATATTTTTTCTTGAAAATCATTTATCATATTCTTATAATCCACAAATATCCACTATTTTTTATATTCTCCAGAAATATATATCTCCATTTTACCTCACCAACCATTTTCATTAACCATTTTTCTATTCACATTTACAAATATGTAATTAAATTTATTGAGCATTGTGTTTTATCGAGGGTTTCCACATGTTTCTAATTGATAATTTTTTTGTAATAATTTTTTTTAATAATCTTCATTATCTAAAGATGAATCTATGGTTTTTTTGAAAATGGGATGGTGAAAATTTAAATTTCTCATGTGTTTATTTATTATAATCACTACAAAATATATGATTCATTTACTCTTCATTGCTCACCAAATTTTCTATTTTGGTTCATTGAAATATCTTCTAGATTTCCACTATCCTTTGATGCTTATTGAGAACCTTTTCTCAGTTATTTATTTCATAATCATAAATATTTTCAAATTTTTAATAAAACCCTTTCATATTTTCACAATTAATGGTATAGTTTCCAAGAATATTACATTTAAAAAATCCCCCATAATATATTCATTTTTAATTTTTTATATCCATTATGAAATATTTTAGAAACAATCAAACAACAATTTGATATTCTTATTCATTCTATGAATCACATGAGTCAAAATTTCTTTATCATATCTAAAATTTATATTTTTATGGATTTAAAAGATATATTTTCTTTCAAAATTTTATGAATTCTATTTGATTTTATATTTTAAAATCAATAAAAATATTACGAAACAAATTAAGGAAAATATCATATCCATCTTTATGGGATGAAATTTTAAGATCAAATATATCAATAATAGTTCTCATCTGTAACACTCCAAGCTTTCACGATACACTTCTCTTTAAATAATGAAATAACTTTCATTGTACGCAAGTTCGAGATTCTAACACACCACGACCAATCAAAGTAGCAGTTATGAATAGTAATACCCACTTTTTTGAAATTATATATATTTTATATTTTAAAATGGACTTAATTTTTGGATTCAGAATATCGAAATTAACCTATGTTTAATTTTTGGTATTTTTCTGAGAGCTTCCAAATTTTTATGAATAGTGAAAAATACTTAAAAACAACCTTTTTAATCAAAATAATTTATAGTGATAAATTATACTATTTAGTGGTTTTTAATTATAATTAGAATATATTTTTACCATTTTATCCAATGGTGGTCATTATAATTAATTTCACTTTGAAATTGGACATAAACAATTGTCAATCTTTTGATATATATTGTTTCTTAAAAACACGCTATTTGTTGTGACAACGGGAATTAATTATAAAATTAATTAATGAAAATTATAGGTTTGGAATTTTTTAAAATAGAAATCATTTTTGAATTCAGAATATCAATTATAGCTTAGGGTGAATTTTTTGCATTGTTCTGAAAAACTTCAATTTTTGATGAATAGTGAAACCACTATGTGGTAGTTAAAAAACTAATTTTTTATTTAAATGAATCATTACCACTTCTGTGATTTGATTTTCAAAAATCCAACTTACATGGTTGTAATTATAAAGTAAAATTTGGTTCAATGGGATTAAAACAATTTTTTGGTGAATAGTAACTTTTAAGTTAAATTAATCGCGATTAAAGGTAATTAGAAAAATTTAAGGTAAATATGATATTATAAAAATATGAAAATATAGTTACACATGTCCTACACTTATTGGATGAGTCATGTCCGACCAAGACAATCTATGGGTCAACTTGGGGACCCCATGGAGCCACTTGGGTATGAAAATGACATTAATAACTTTTTATTTAAAGTAAAAATAAAATTGTCACAAACATGTGTTGTTTTACTAAAACAATTATTACATGAGGTTATATAAGTTAACTTTTTAATTATAAATATTCCATGTAAAGCTAAAAATATTTCCTACATCATGGTATTTTTTTTATAATTATTTAACATTAAATAAATTAAATGTTTTATGACACCATGATGATGCAGCGATTACCTCATTAATTAACGATTTAAATTAAATTAAAAGATAATGTAAAATCTAAAACTTACACTTGTCAAAAACCTATTGGATGAGTATATTTCGAACCCTTATCACCTTAACCTATAAATATATAAGTATGGGACCTTTAAAATCCGAAACTCATTATATAATAAAGTAACATTCCATGACTTTCAAAGAGTGCCCCTCCTCTCCTCTTATAAAAGGCCCCCACCACTACCACCTTATTCACACCTTGAAGCCATTTGGATCAGAAAAACAATTCCCAAATACTCTCTAAACTTCCCTCTCTTACTCCTAGAAGCCTCACTTTGGGCAGAAGTCTTCCCAAGGAAGCTTTTGGCTCAAAACAAAAAGAGTTACCCGATTTCAAGGTAATGTCTTCTCTTGTGTTCTTTTGTTTTATTTTGCTTCTCCAACCCCCTAAAATATTTTTATTATTTTATTTTGTAACAACACCAAGATACTCAATATACTTGGACGTTTTTATGAGAAGTATTTTATTTACACTTACACACACCTTCGTCTAATGGTTAAAGAACATACTGTTTCTGTGGGTGGTGAATAACTGCCTCACGAAACTATGATTGTTCAATCTTCTTTTAACACCTCTCATGGTGGAAATTATGATGAAACTATTTTTATATATGATATATATTATGTTTTTGTTTTCCTTATGATTCTATATTTTTCATTTATGGAATACCTTTATGATTTCCATTATGGGTAAACGCGATAATTTCATTTTTGGAAGTGCGGACTACCGCCCCCTCAAAGTGATTTGAATAGTTAATGCCATATGTGGGATATATAAAGGATGGATTAAATGATATTATATATTATATTATACTGTAATTATAATATAACATTACATAATTATGATTTCATTCCATTAAATATGAAATATAAATGAAAGTAGCGTTCATGCGTACGTACGGCTTACCGTCTCCATGAACGGTGCATTTCGTTTCTTACCTCTAAATGTTATGTAATATTATAAATTCATGTGTATACTGGATATATATTATATATATATGATAACTACATAATTAATATAATTCTGGATATAATGGATATTTCACAACATGAACAACTTGTAATTATAAGAAGTTTATTTTTTACTCAAGTACCAAAGATTGACAAAACGACTGTTATTAACATAAATAATTACATAATGATCATAACATGGTAGTAAGTGATATAAAAGGAATAATAAAATTGAAAAAGGTTATTAAGAAATTATAAATTAACTCTAGTTTATTATTTAGGAAGTTAAAGAACAGTCGAGTTAAGACGGACACGAGGTAAGGGAACTTCTTAACCCAATTTTCGTTCTTTGGGTTATTCTCCTAATTTCAAATTATGTCATGATATTATTATGTTCTATCTTGTATGTTTACTTTCTTTATCTGTACTTATAGTGAATACACCTAATAGATCTATTTTATTTAAAAATTATCTTTGTAAGGGACTTCGTCTCAATCTCCCTTCATTGAAGCATATTTTTTTATACACAAATTTCTTTTATATGGTGTATAAACCCCTTTGACTTTTACGTTTATTCAAAAGGAATATTTTTATACGAAGCGTTTTACTAAATTACAAAAAGGAATGTTTTTCTTGTTATACTTATGCGGCGACAATGACTACTCCGCCGCCGTGACCAATATTTGAGTTTCGGATTCCTCTACAAGCCATAATTTTTTTTAAATGAAAAATAAATACCAAGTTTTAATTTTCTTTTATTTTGGTATTGAAAATGATTTTGAAAGTGTTTTTTATTCTATCAATGTGTTGTATTGATATCTTGCGATTGAAATGTGGAAATTTTTTGTTTCCTTTATGCACGTTTTATGTGATACGATTATGTTATGGTTTATGATATGTTTAAACCTGTTCATATGAGGAATGAATTGGACTTAATAAGTGACGGGTGGAGCCTGCTATAGCTCCTCGATGCATCGGCAGGTCTCATGAGACAAAATAGTGTCTTGGAATGAGGCCTTGACAAAATATTATATGTAGTCTTGGAACGAGGCCTGGGCTACGTGGTTATGATAGTCTGGCATTATGGATTCCATCATTATAAAAGTGGTTATTGATATTGCATGTGATTGTTCGACCAGTAGAATATCCATGTGAATAAGTAAATGACATTATTTCAATTTAATTTTTCCATATTATTCTAAAGTTCAAGTTTAAGAGGATTTTGTTTTAGTTATACATTTCCTTAAATGTCTATGTTTATTTATAAAAGCTTCCGCTATATTTTTATCCTTACAAAGCATCTGAGCTCACCCCTTTCAATGTTTTAATTTTTCCAGGATGTGATGAAATATATTATGAATGACCTGCAGGGATAGTATGAGGTGATATGAAGACATGATGTTTTTTTAGTTTTGTTTTACTTTATGATGTAATGTAAGACTAATGAATGTATCTAGTGTTTCCATAACTACTAAACTAATCGGTATTTCGGGACTTGATCTTTTGTGATCATGCAAATGTTATGAAATAATGCACCGACTCTGGGTAACTGGGGTCGGGGCATTACAGTTGGTATCAAAGGTAGTTTAGTAATAACCTTGGAAGCTATATTTAGATAAACTCTGATTAGACCACATATCCCAAAGATAGACTTTGAGGATTAGTATAGAAGATCTTCCTCGAATTTTGGTATTATAGAGATTTTGTCAGTTTTCTGAGCAATACATCCCTGTCTGGATACGAGCAGGTAGAGGCGGCTCTGGAATAGATGTACCTAGGGGTAAAACCCGAAAACTCCGCTTTAAGCTAGACTCGAATGGGAACTGGTGCACGACAACGGGCCTTGCTGCACTCTTGGTTACGACACTCTCAGGGGATATGCTTAGTATTATTGTCATTTTCTTTACAAACCATTATGAAGGGTTTATGAGTATATACATCCTCAAAGAAAAAATCTTATGATTATGGATTATATCCATAAATTGTTCAATTTATGTTAAGTGTTTTACAAGTATGGAATTATGTATTTTTATTCATAAACTAATCTAGTTTATGACATTGTTTAGAAATAGCGCCTAGTGGGAGGAATGTAAATCGAATAAATGCACACACTCCATGTAGGGATTTCCCTCCTGCTCAAGATAATTATTATGGAGCTAGAGATACAACTGGTTCTATTCACCTTATCACCATACTGGGGAAACTCACTCAGGTTCTGAATAATAACCTTACTCGTATGGAGCACCCTGATCCGCAATGTGGAGGATCAATGTTAGATCGTTTCATGAGGCAACAACCACCAAAATTTAATGGGGGTACAAATCCATTAGTAGCTGAGCAATGGATAAACTTTTTATAGGAAATATTCCACACCTTGGGGAGTAGCGAAAGGGAGAAGGTTGTCATGGAAGTTTACCACCTTACTGGAGATGCCGATCAATGGTGGTCGCTGATTCAAAACACAATGGAAGATGAAGAAGTATCAAGTATGGAATGGAGACAGGTCAAAGAGTTTTTCTTAGAAAAATAATTCCCTCGTGACCATAGAGCAGATATGGAAAGGCAATTTCTGAGTCTAAGGCCGAAGGAGGATGAGAATGTCGCAAAATATGAGGCTAACTTTACAAGGTTAGCAAGGCATGCTCTAGATTATCTACGTAACCCAAGAAGTAAGACCAATCATTTCTTTTATGGGTTAAAACCGTTTCTCCATAGAGTATTAGTCTCACAAACCTTCTCATCGTACGAAGATATTGTCTCCTGTGCTATCAAGACAGAAAAGGAATTCTCTAAGTCTTATGACAACAAAGTAAATCAAGTGAAGAAGAGAACGGTGGAACATGATACAGATAAATGGAAAAAGGGAAAGAAAGATTTTCCATTATGCGATAATTGTGGGAAGAATCACCCCGGTACTTTCCTAAAAGGAATGGTAATTTGTTATAAATGTGGAGAAAAAGGTCACCAGGCTCGTGATTGTAAGGGAAAGAAAGAGGCTATCAATGTTGAATGCTACAATTATAGGGAAATGGGGCATTATTAAAATGTATTTCCTAAGCGTCAGGGAAACTTACCTCAGAAAAGGCCAAGGGATCAAGGCCAATCTTATGATGTTACTTCAGTTGAAGCGGAATAATTAATGTATTGGTGCTTTTGGACTGAAGGATTATATTCTGGTTATAAGAATAATATGATTGTACTACAGTACTTGTTGTTCTCATTAAGGTTTTAATATAATGAAGGTAATCATATTTTTAGTATGTGAAAATAAGAGAAACATTACTTTGTTTGGGGAATCTGAAGTTACAATTGATTTTGGAATTTAGAGACCTTTTAGAGAAATTCTGGAAAGAGGTATTTTGGATAACTATAAAGGTGAGAATGGATTAGGTTGATCTTTGGATAGTATTGTTTAAGGTTAAAACATTTCTGAATATTTTTTTTGGAATATTATAATACTATAATTTTAGGAAAAGGACAACATGTAGGGTGGGGGATAACCCGTTGCATCGGACAAAGCTACAGGAATCAAACCCACAACCATAGTGCGACCTGCCTTTATTACCTACCACTAGCCTACATGAATTTACTGGTTATTATAAAATAGTTTTACTAATATAAATGGTATGTTTTGATATTTGGAACCTTGTACGATTAGGATAAATATAATATTTTTGAGTTCTATTATCTTTTTGAGTGAAAGATGGGTTTGTGGTAAAAATTTGTTAAAGAATGAAAGTCTACCTAACAAGTAAGTATATTTCCTTACATTCTTAGTAAATCTCCAAAATGTGTTCCTCAACTTTATGAAAGGTTATTTAAAACAAAAACGTTATCGGTTAACTTTTCCTACTGAGGAATCAAAGACCGTTTAAACAATCACAAGTTTGTAATTTTCTGGTGGTGACATATCTCCTAATCCAGTTTTCTACAACTCTCAATCAGACATTGATGGTTTTTTTTCCTCCATATCCATATTTTCATAGAATCCTAGTTTGGGCTATCTTAGGTGACCTTTGTACTTATCTTTCTTTCTTTTAAAGTTATATTTTTATTAACCCTATTTCCGATGTGGGTTTTCCAGAAAAGTATTTTCTATTTTAAGCCTTTTATTTTCAAAGAAAAATTTCAAATTGTGAGGACGCAATTTATTGAAGGAGGGGAGAATGTAACACCCCAATATTTCATGATACACTTCTCTTTCAATAATTCAATAGCTTGCATTTTACACAAGTTCGAGATTATAACACACCGCGACCAATCAAAGTAGCAGTTATGAAAAGTAATACCCACCTTTTGAAATTATATATATTTTATATTTTAAAATGGACTTCATTTTTGGATTCGTAATATCGTAATTACCCTATGTTGAATTTTTGGTATTTTTCTGAGAACATCCAATTTTTTATGAATAGTGAAAAATACTTAAAAACAACTTTTTTAATCAAAATAATTTATAGGGTTAAATTATACTATTTAGTGGTTTTAAATTATAATTAGAATATATTTTTTCGATTTTATCCAATGGAGGTAATTAGAATTAATTTAACTTTGAAATTGGACATAAACAATTGTCAATCATTTGATATATATTGTTTCTTAAAAACACGCTATTTGTTGTGACAATGGGAATTAATTATAAAATTAATTAATAAAACTTATAGGTTTTTAATTTTGTAAAATAGACATCATTTTTGAATTCAGAATACCAATTATAGCTTAGGGTGAAATTTTGGCATTGTTCTGAAAAACATCAATTTTTGATGAATAGTGAAACCACTATGTGGCAGTTAAAAAACCGATTTTTCGTTTGAATGAAAAATTACAACTTATATGATTTGATTTTCAAAAATACAACATACATGGTTTTCATTAGGAAGTAAAACTTGGTTCAATGTGATTAAAATAATTTTTTTGGTGAATAGTAACTTTTGAGTTTAATTAATCACGATTAAAGGTAATTACTGAAATTTAAGGTAAAAATGATATTATAAAAATATGAAAATACCCTTAAACTTGTCCCACCCTTATTTTATCAGTCATGGACGACCAATAAAATCCATGGGTCAACTTGGGGGCCCCATGGAGCCACTTGGGTAAGAAAATGACATTAATAACTTTTTATTTAAAGTTAAAATAAAATTGTCACAAACATGTGTTATTTTAATAAAACAATTATTACATGGGGTTATATAAGTTAAATTTTTAACTATAAATACGTATTGGAAAGATAAAAAGATTTACTACATCATGGTAGTTTTTTTTATAATTTTTAGACATTAAATAAATTAAATTTTTTATGACACCATGATGAGGCAATGATTACCTCATTAATTAACGATTTAAATGAAATGAAAATATAATGTTAAATATAAAACATAAACTTGTAAAAACATATTGGATGAGTATATTTAGAACCCTTATCACCTTATCCTCGAAATATATAAGTGTGGGACATTTAAAATCCGAAACACATTATATAATAAAGTAACATTCCATGACTTTCCAAGAGTGCCCCTCCTCTCCTCTTATAAAAGGCCCCCACCACTACCACCTTATTCACACATTAATGCCATTTGGATTGGCCAAAATCAACCCAAATACTCTCTAAACATCCCTATCTTACTCCTAGAATCCTCACTTTGGGCAGAAGTCTTCCCAAGGATTCCTTTGGCTCAAATCAAAAAGAGTTACCCGATTTCATGGTAATGTATTCTCTTGTGTTCTTTTGTTTTATTTTGCTTCTCCAACCCACTAAATTCTTTTTATTACATTATTTAGTAACAAAACCAGTATCCTTAATATACATGGATGTTTTTATGAGAAGGATTTCATTTACACTTACACACACCTTCGTATAATGGTTAAAGAACATACTGTTTCTGTGGGTGGTGAATTACTGCCTCACGAAACGATGATTGTTCAATCTTCTTTTAACACCTCTCATGGTGGCCATTATGATGAAAATATATTTATATATGATATATATTATGTTTTTGTTTTCATTATGATTCTGTATTTTTCATTTATGGCATACCTTTATGATTTCCATTATGGGTGAATGCGAAAATTTCATTTTAGGAAGTGCGGACTACCGCCCCCTCAAAGTGATTTGAATCGTTAATGCCATATGTGGGATATATAAAAGATGGAGTAAATGATATTATATATTATATTATACTGGAATTATAATATACCATTATATCATTATGATTTCATTCCATTAAATATGAAATATAAATGAAAGTAGCGTTCATGCATACATACGGCTTACCGTCTCCATGAACGGTGCATTTCATTTCCTACCCTTAAATGTTATGTAATATTATAAATGAATGTATATACTGGATATATATTATATATATGATATCTACATAATGAAAATAATTCTGGATATAATGGATATTTCACCACATGAAAAACTTGTAATTATAAGAAGTTTATTTTTGACTCAAGTACCAAAGATCGACAAAACAACCGTTATTAACATAGATAATTACATAATGTTCATAACATGGTAATAAGTGAAATAAAAGGAATAATAAACTTTAAAAAGGTTCTTAAGCAATTATAAATTAACTCTAGTTTATTATTCAAGCGGTTAAATAATGGTCGAGTTAAGACAGACACGAGGTAAGGGAACTTCTTAACCCAATGTTCGTTCTTTGGGTTAATCTCCGACTTTCAAATTATGTCATGATATTGTTATGTCCTATCATGTATTTGTACTTTCATTATGTGTACATTTAGTCAATAAACATAATAGATCTATTTTATTTATAAATGATCTTTGTAAGGGACTTCGTCTCAATCTCCATTCATTGAGATATATTTTGTTTTATACACAAATTTCTTTTATATGGTGTATAAACCCCATTGACTTTTACGTTTATTCAAAAGGAATATTTTTATACAAAGCATTTTATTAAATGACAAAAAGTAATGTTTTTCTTGTTATATGTATGCAGCGACAATGACTTGTCTGCCGCCGTGGCCATTATTTGAGTTTCAGCTTCCTCTATAAGCCATAATTTTTTAAATGAAAAATAAATACTATGTTTTAATATTGTTTCATTTTGGTATTTAAAATGGTTTTGAAAGTGTTTTTTATTATATCAATGTGTTGTATTGATATCTTGTGATTGAAATGTGGTAATGTTATGTTTCCTTTATGCATGTTCTATGTGATATGATTATGTTATGGTTTATGATATGTGTAAACCTGTTCATATGAGGAATGCATTGGACATAATAAGTGACAGGTGGAGCCCGCTATAGCTCCTCGATGAATCGGCAGGTCTCATGAGACAAACTAGTGTCTTGGCACGAGGCCTTGACAAAATATTATTTATAGTCTTGGCACGAGGCCTTGGCTACGTGGTTATGATCGTCTGTCATTATGCATTCCATAATTATGAAAGTGGTTATTGATATTGCATGTGATTATTCGACCAGTAGAATATCCATATGAATAAGTAAATGGAATTATTTCATTTTACTTTTTCCATATTATACTAAAGTTCAAGTTTAAAAGGCTTTTTTTTAGTTATATATTGCCTTAAATGTCTATTTTTATTTATGAAAGTTTCCGCTATATTTTTATCCTTACTGAGAATCTGAGATCACCCCTTTCAATGTTTTAATTTTTCCAGGATGTGATGAAGTATATTATGAATAACCTGCAGGGATATTATGAGGGGATATGAAGACAAGATGTTTTTTTAGTTTTGTTTTACTTTATGATGTAATGTAAGACTTATGAATGTATCTAGTGTTTCCAAGACTACTAAACTAATCGATCTTTTGGGACTTGATCTTTTGTGATCATGCCAATGTTACACAATAATGCACCGACTCTTGGTAACTTGGGTTGGGGCATTACATCATCAACATAATCACAATATCTATAATCATCATATTTCTCACCAATTACACAAATGTTAAATATAATTTCATTTTCTTGATAAATAAAAAAACCAAAATATTTATCTTTAATAATTTTTATGTCTTCCAATTGTTATCCCTATATATGTTGATTTCATTCTTTTATATTCACATTTCATTTTTTACTACACTCTATATTTCCCCATATATATTTTGCTGTTTAATAACCCATATATGTTATGTATATTTTCATTGATAAATATTTAAGAATTTATTTTTTTCTTTTCAATCCACTTGAAAATTATACATGTCAGAGAAATTCATCAAACTATCATTTATGAATGTTGGAAATCCCAATATTACTGCATTATAGACTTCTAGACCTAGAGATAACTGATTTGAAACATTTAGGGATTCTAACTATACTAATTTTTCAAGTTAATATTAGCACACAAAAATGTTAGTTGAATTGATCTTATCCATGGCTCAATGGATAATTTGATGGATCTTATATATGTACTAATGGATCTGATACTAATTGATGCTCTTTGAAGAATTGATTACCTCTACATAGGGGGGGTCCATTAATGGGATACATTTAAAATTTTATTTCCACAAAAATTAACCTATGTTAAATGATATAAAAAATAAATAATTTATCCCCACATGAAAATCTAGAAAATGATAATGGATAGGAGACATAATTTTTAAAAGTATTGAATCCATTGTGGAATCCCAATCTTTTATGTGGTTGGATATCCACCCAACCATGAATTCCATTCACTATAACCTTAATTAAATTATTCATAAAATTATTAATAAGGCATAAAAACACACATGTAAATAGTCACCCCCAAAATCATAGCTCCACACTATAGTACAATTTTTTTTACAAAATGATGATAATCTATAAATAAATAAGGCCACTTAAGCACATAAAGATAAAGATCCACTTCTATAAGAAAAAAATATGTAGGAAAGAATTTCCCATGGTGAATACATGACTTTATATAAAATATATTATCATTATTAAATAAATATTCATAGAACCACAATATTAATGTGATTTTGATTGTTTAATATTTAACCTCGATGTCATACTTCTCTACTTATTCAATTTATCACATAGTCGGAAAACCGAAAAATAATTATCATACAACTACACTACACACATCTCCCTCATCAAATATTCTTTAATAAAGAAATCTCATATTAATAATTACCCTAGGTTCTCCATATCTATAGTCAATAATGGTATGTAAATTATAGAACAATATTCCAGAATAAGGTATTAGAAATGGAAGACTATGATTATATTATAAATAATTATATCCAAGATTCAACATAATTATTTCTCCTTAGAATATTTTATATTTTCACAACAATAGAAATTAAAACTATATGTAGTGAATATTATGAATCAGCTACATGGAGAAAATTCATCTATATCATAGTTTTATACATGGTTCCGAATAAACTATATAGTGTATTCTCCTAAGTGATATGGCTACATGGATATTCATTCAGCTACATCACCAATCTGATTTATCATTTTCAAAATTATTCAACTATATCAACTGTTTGGATACATAGTGAAATCCTATATGGGATGCATTTGGTGATGCTCCTCATTAAGATATATAGTTCATTCATCCACATGATTTACCTACATATTATAATTTTCTATGTGAATTTCCTATATAGAAAAAATAACTACATGTGTATCCAATGCGAATATTCCTTTTATAAATCCGTCCATGTGAATCGTGGATATTCAAAAATTCAATCAAACATAGTTAACAGCATTTAAACCAACCTAAAAAACTTATTGAGGAACATGATAAGATAAAAATTCATTTTTTTCTTTTATATAAATCTAGGAAAAAAAGATCAATGACTATCATATGTAATGTGAAACTAGTGTCTCCCTGATTCCTCTCTAAGGCTAAGGTTTATCCTGGTGCTGGGTCATAGTCAATGAGGCCTCTGCGTGGATCTCCATAATTGTCTCCCCCTCTACCTCTCTTATTGCTTCTTATTCTTCTAATTTTGTCTTCGGCGACAGCCTCAACGCTATATGGGGTGTTGTTTTCCTGTTTTTTCATCGTCCTATTCTGTTCATCTGTGTCACTAACTGTGCTAATTCTCAAATCCCTTAGCTGATGCTTCCTTGCTATGGTCTCTCATTCTTCTGTGCCCCTCCAAGGGGGATCAGGAGAAGTGGTAATGGTGAGATGTTTGGATGTGTGGTGTGGTGGCTTTCGGCTTTCCTCATGCTGCCCTTCATTGATGGAGTTTTTTTCTTATTTTTTGTGGTTTCATTTCTGCATATATGATTCGTAGTATTTTTAGTTAGGTTTATTTTATGTCAGTTTTTCTCATGGTGTTGTGTTGATGGTGATGACGACGCGATGATTTCGAGATGAAATTTCACTAGAGTTTCATCCTATCTTGGTTAGTTAGTTTCTCTACTGTAGTTGTGGGAGTACCCATATCTCTTAGAGATGGAGTAGTGAGGCGGTCATCATAGTTATTTGGATCATGAGATCGAGTGGCTGATTCATGGTAATAAATGGTAGTGGCTTGTTTTGGCATCGAAGGTCCAAGCATCGTCAGTTGTGAAGGCGGTGGTCGTTGTTGCAGAGCAAAAAAATGACGAGGCATAGAAGATGAATACTTTGGCAATGTTTTGATGCAATTTTGGCGATGATGTTTTGGATAATGACATGTTGATGGCGGTGAACATGAATATTGATTCACATTGTATTCCAGACAACTCGATAAACTACAACATTCTTCAGTGGACTGGTGTGGTGTATGGACTATGACAATGAAAGTGGAACTGGATAGGACCAGTGTTAATGATAGCGAGGATGATAACATAGAACTCCATGGTTCAATGATGAATATGGAAATGAAGGTGGGTCTCTCAGGATTTGTGATGATGGGTAGATTAGAGGAAAAGATGTTTTATGCGACATGTGTGTGACTCGAGATTGACAGGAACCGAGCTGGTGATGTTGTTTTTTTAATGTAATAATTTGAATTGAATGCCCCATTTTGTTTAAAATATATGGTTTCCTGCTTATCCTTAAATAATATTTTTTGAAAATGGGGAAATTTTTTTTGGAGGAGGAGTAATGTCCAACTCAAGATAATGTGTCAAAAATTACAATAACCCAAACTCACAAATAACAACAGGGAATTCAATCATCATGAAACCAGAACAAAAATCCATGGGGTTAATCAATTGTTTATATTCTAAAGTATCTTTATCATAATCAACTTGTTATACAATAAATCTTAAATAATTTTTTGAAACTTGTTACACACCAAAGTTATAAGATTATTATACTCATTGATTTTGATCCACTACAATAAGATCTTATTATTATATTGATAGATATTCCTCTAGAAGACTGTAGGATCATTATTTATTTTTTAAACATTCATGGGCATTAATATATTCTAGACCAAGTTAGTTAGTATTGAAAATCCTTTATAAAATTATTGAATGACCTAGTTCTTCTACGTATTTTAATACTCAGTTGTGTGTCCTTTAGGGATTAATAACCTTAACTCACATTCTTTCTTTGAGACAATAGAAAATAAAATAATCTTAAAATAATATTAATGTATGAATAAACTCATAAAAATTCTAATAAACATTAAATTAAATTATATTCACAATAATAATATTATGAAAATGGTTTTCATAATATTTATATAACTTTTTTCATTAATATAGAAACCCCATGATCACTATTAGCTAGTAATTTCTTATATTTTTAATTCGATCAAGTAATCTGGAAATATATACTCATTTATTATATATATTATTTTGTCTATAATACCATTGAATAAGAATCAATTAAATTATAATGAATTGTGAGACATATATCGCTATATTATGTCTTTTAATGCATAGTTTAATTCCATCATCATTTTTAACTTATTTTTAGGTAGTATGTAAATACTCTGGACCATTAAATCACTATATCCTCATTAAAATACCTAATGTAAATAGGAATAATTTTCATCATACATATTTTTTTAGTAAAATATTTATAGTGACATGGTATTTCCGTACATCGGTACCATATCTTAATAAATTAATATTCAATACATTTCTAAAATACACCCTCAAGGATTATAAAGGATTAGGTTCATTGTGTAAAATTAAAAAATATTCTTATTTTATGAATGATCTTAAAAGTATTCTATAAATATCTTCACACATAGTAAAATTCATATATATACACTAATTAATTTTTTTCAACAATCTAGGGAAAATAAACTTATAAAATTGTGAGATCATATTGATAGACATGGTTAAAATGGGAGATATCACCAAAACATGAGAATAAGGGTATGATAAAATTGAAATAACATTTGAAAATGATATCGTGTATATCATAGGTCATACACTCATATCATGTTAAACATCATGGAATTTCATCGGACTTGAATTATAAAGGAATCAATGAAAAACATCCATGAGAGCATAACATTGATATTATAAATATATTTTTTCAAATAAGTAATCCTAGAAAATAATTCACATAGTAGTTAAAAATCATTTCAATGGATATCATAGTGGAATGGGTTCACTCCTAAGGCCATCAAAGTAGTCGCAGACCACTCCCAAAACTATCATAGAGGATATATTCCCGTAAAAAATCAGAATCAATCCCAATTTAAGCCTTGTTTATATCATGAGATATAAATCTGAATCAAATTCATTGGACACATATTTTGGCCCCACCAATCACGTATTGAAAATCATATATATATATATATATATGCCACAATATCATAAAACATTCATCATATCATAACCCATGAGTGAAGATGGGTTTTATAAATATTTCATCATATATATTCCCAAGAAGATAACTATGGTTCATAATCACATAATCAATCCATCATTTTAAAACCCATTTAAAATTAATGAGTTTCATAATCATTTCATCAATGCATCATAGAATAACACATGGCAAATAGACGAATTTCAGAAAAATATTTTCATAATAATCATATAAAAACCCAATAATTAAAAATGATAGTATTATTGGATCATATCCCTAATAAATCTTCAGTAACATCAAATGAGGTCATCTTTGATAGAAAATGACTATTAAATTTTTATTGCACCATTTATTCAAAAAAATGCACTTTAAATTTTTAAATCACTAATTTAAAATATAAAAATATCAAAAATATTAAACAAAAAATTCTATTAAAACATACATTTAATGTTTTAATGTATGATTTAAAAAGAAAATTTCCCATTATAATGGATAATATGGTTCATTCCATACACACATAAATGAATTTTTCTTTGAATTTTTTTCTGTTAAAAGTGAAGAGTTAATTTTTTTTAAAACAATAAAAACATTATTTTAAATTTTTTTCTAAAAATTCATACATGGGTAAAAATTACATTAAATAATATTGTCAAAATATTAAAAACATTATAAAAAACATTTTCAAAAGATATATACATGGAATAAAAAGGAATTTATACAAAAGAGATAAAAAGCCTATTTTTCCTGAAAAAAACCATTTGGAATCTTGTGAACACAATGATAGGAAAATCAGATATAAACATTAAATTTTAATAAATTACTATGGGGTAGAGAAATTCATTATTTTATTGAGAGATCTATAATTATATTTTATCATAAAAAAACACAATCATGAAAAACCTCGATATACAATGAGATTATATCATTAAACCCTTACCACTTTGGTAACTTTTGATTAATAATCCTCATTAAATAGAGAACATTATATGGATATGTATATCCCATAATTTTGGTGATAATAACTATAAAAGGAATTCAATTTTTTATGTACACCACACAATATATATATATGTGGAGGATTAGGAATGTGTCCAATATAAAGGAAAATAGACGAAAATATCTTACCATATTGGAAATTATTGAATTTTAAGAACCATTAAAGAATAACATCAATAGAAAATTTAAATATCATTAAAACAAGTATATTTATGATATAACATGACAAAGGGTTAGTATATACAACAGTAAAAATAAACGAGTGGTGAATATGGAATATGTTCCCATAAAATAAAAGTGAGAGTAGAAATCCATTACCTTAAGTCTGGAATTCCTCCGAACATGTGCTAACATATTATATAATATTTATTGGTTTATTTTAAATTTATTTAAAATAAATACTTATATTTATCATAAAATATAATATTTACTTATTTCATATTATTGACATTTTATTGACAACTTATTCTTAAAATAATGTTCTTGGTAATTACATCTATTTTTTTTGTATAAGTTTTTTATTTTTATATTAATTATTTTAAATTTTATATTTCTTACATAATATCAATAACATTAATAATTTATAAAACAATATATATATTTATTAAATATATTTTAAAGATTAATCCTTAAAAGGTAGAGATAAAAAATGAATTACAACATTCATGGAGTTGGTTGGTCATACGTATGCATAAAGGCTGTTTCTATTTTATTGAAAAATGTAATGAATAAAAGGTAAATAATATATCACCTTTATAGATAAATTATTATGAAATATATATTATATAAAATAAATTTATGCTTATTACCTTTTATGTAGAACATTATAAAAAAATAAATCACGTCAGTTCACGATGCAATTTTCTTCCGTACACACAAGCGACATTATCATATTTCAATGGAATGGAATGAAAAAAGATATATGTGATAATATAAATAAAGGGGAATAATAATTATATGAATATATATATATATATATATATTAAATCCATCATTATACACTTTCGTGGGAACTAGTGATATAAAATAAATTACATTAGTTAATGAGGTGGTAGTCTGTCACACACATGATTGATATTTAATTTCCTATTGGAGGAAAGATGATATGTATACATGTTACTAGATAAATATAAAAACATATAATTATATTTTACATGATTTTTTATTATATTTTAACTATTATTACATTAATAATTGTGATAGTAGAAGAATTAAAAAGATAGAGTTTAGTGAATATAATAACATTCACTTAAAAATACCTCATTTGGATATGTAATTAACAAAAATAGTATTGGTATTTTGGGAATAAAATATATCTTGAATGTGGATATGCATTTCAGAGATTTATTTTTTAAGGTAATGCTCAAGGTAAATGGATTAATATGTGTGATGAAGGGGAGGAGGAAGTTAAATTTTACAATTGAAGAGGTGTGATTTTTAAAATAACAAAAAAAATAAATAATGGGAAGTCATACTTACCCCATGTGCACTAAAAATTGATAAATAATGGATTTTTGTGATTAAATGGTTATGAAAAACAAAATATATATATATATATTTATTCATTTTATTTATCATACATTATGTTCACTTATACCATTTTCATTTTCACCAGGGTAAGTTGTTTTTTTACTTACGTGATTTATTTATTAATAATACAAATAAAAATATATTTATTTAGTAATATTTACCCCCTTATTCAGAATATGAACTCAGATTTATGAAATAAAAATTAATATTTAGATGAAAATTAATTTTTAAATAAGCACATGTAAGGCCCAAAATCTGATTTTAACATTAACTACATTAATTAATGTTAATTATACATTATGAAGAAATTAATTTGAAATTAGTATATAATATTAATTATTATGATCCATATATTTAATATATTTTACCAAATTCAATTAATATAATTGGAAATATTTTTTTAAAATTATACCCACAAACACAATGAATAATTTTTTATGAATGATTTTTTTTCATATGAATAAGATATTTTAATATCAATGTTCACTGTGAAATTGATTAAAATAACCATATTTTTATTATTAAAAACATAATTTATCTAATTGTAATCTTAAAATCATTTAAAAATTAAATTGATCTCATAATTTTTTTAACGGAATAGAGAGTTTTCAATAATAATCAGTAATTTTTTATTGTTTATTGAAAAATTAATAATTTTTGAGAATTCTATAAAATTAACTAAAATATATATTTTTACATTTAGATTTAAAAAATTGGGCGTATTTTTTCAAATAAATATTCAAAATTTATTTAATAAATTTTTTAATATTTTCATAAAATTTAATGAAAATCGTTTTCTAAAAGAAAAGCATTTTTGAGTTATGTACCAAAAATAAATTAGTCATTTGCCAATATGTTTTATATATCTATAACTAATAGAATTAATTTTGAAAATATGGTAATTCCTACTAATTCCATAAATTTTAATATCTTGTTTATAATGGTAATATTTTAAATTATAAAATTAATAGTGTATTGTGGTTCGTTAAAACACTTTTTTGGGGAACGTAAGCTATAAGAGAAATTGAATAGATTTAAAAAATATATAATTCATAAAATCTAAGGTTTTTAGATTCTACCCCACTTAAAATGAAATTCTCTTATTAAATGAACTAATTTAATTCAAAAAAATGATGATACTTATTCCACATCCAATTCTCATGATACCTTGTAGGATCATCAAATTGTTGGGTTCACCATAAACCATTAACTTGTTTAGTAGTCTTGTAATGTCCCGGATTTTTCCGTGTATTATTTTAATATTATATGGGAATTATTTTGAGACCTGGCTCTGAGATGGTGTGCAGTTCCAAGGCCCAGTGAGCCCTGAAAAAATGTTTGAATTCAATTTAATAATCAAATTACGCACGCATTAAGTTTTCCTAAAAAATTTGAATAACTTTTGAACGGGTGCTCGGATTAGAAATATAAGGGCACTGTTGCGTTCAGAACAGCGATTTTACCTAAGGCAAGGCCTAACATCGGCCGGCACATGTCGGTGGTGGACGCCACAGTAATAAAATATTTAATAAAAACATTTTATGAAAACTTGTTTCTACAGCAAGATATTTTAAAAATCTGATGCACCAAATATCTTTTATCCTCTTTAAATTGAGGCTTACGCCAGGGTCCAGGGTTACAAACCCCATAACCCTGAAAAACCATGGTGGGTCTGGAGGTCATGGAGGAAGCCTCCTAACACGACGATGATGTTCTTGACGAGCTTCACCGACGATGACGACTTGGCAACCAGATCTTCACCAACGAACGCCGCAAAATCTAGGTAGGATTTTGTTGTGATTTTATTCTTCCCCGTTTTTGATTTCCACGATGAACGTGGACTAATCCATGAACATATTTTCCCGCAGACCGATCGTTCTTGCGGGATGGGATATTTACGGGAATCATGGTATTTGATTCTTGAGTTTGTTTTGGTTTTCATTCAACCTTCTAATGGCGAAGAACCAAGATCGACATGAACATCGATCAAGGTTTGTTCCTCTCGATTTATTTTGTTATTCTTCCCAAAATTCTCACGTTCTTCATCGCGTTCTATGCGTTCTTCACAGGGATATGAACGAAAGATCATTGCACACCGGTTCTGTGATGAAATGATCCCAAATTGAAAATCTGGCATCGGTAAGACCCTACGGAGGTGAGGCTACAGTGGCGACAGACGGATCGAAAAAGATTGGAAGTAATCGTTCTTCGAACGATTTCTACACGGGTGACCAGAATCAGATTTTGGAGTCGATGGATGGCCCGAAACCTAGTGATTCGGCATCACGATGATGAGGCGATCCTGCACCTTGAGTTTTGTGGCAAACGGATGGATGAATCGAAGTACGAAGGATCAGCTGAGGCGCGCAGAGGAAGACGATGCTTCTGTAAATTTCCCGACTACACGACGTGTAGTATGGGCTACATGGCATGTGTTCGTCGGCAGGATTACATAATGTGTACTCCGGGAGAACATGAACATGGGCAGGGTACACGACCAAGGACACGCCGTGTATACCCCTCCCTGGCCAGACCTGGCCAGATACACGGGATACGCCATGTACTGGTACACGGGCAGGCGACACAGACATGGGTAGAGACCATGTATAGGCACATGGACAGCGGACATGGAGCAAGCCCAGGTGCGCGAACACAGTGTGTGACTTTTTTTACACGCCGTGTAGTTATTTTCTATCTGAAAAGCTGAATGACACAGGACGGTTACACGGGCAGTACCCGGGGTCAAGGAACACGACGTGTACTTTTCTATACACCGTGTAGTTTGGTTTTGCACAGATTGAACGAAGGACACATTCCATTTACATGGGCAGTACCTGAGGTCAAGGAACACAACGTGTAACTATACTACATGCCGTGTAACATTTTATTCATGACTTGATCCACTTGCCTTCTGGGACTTGGACTAGACTTCTTAGGGTTCGAACCCTTGGTCTTTTCCCTGAAGGTTCTGGTATCATTTCCTTTACACGGGAGTATGATCCCTTCAGCAGAACTCCCTGAATAGAGTTGTTGGAATCCCCTCACCAAGACTTAGAGATGGATCCTATATTCATTCCTAGAACCCTATGTAGAGTTCTTGGTATCGACGTGACCAACTTTACCCGGGCGCCGATCCTCTACATAGCGGATTAGCTCAGACTAAGTTGTCAGAATCACCCCATGAATTGGTTGTGATCCTCACCTAAGAATCTTGTTCCCAAGGTTCATATGGAGTGTGTTCTACCAGAACGAGTACTTTGTGTCTCTCTCTTCAGACCTAGGAGTGTGTTCTTTTGATGGTATGCTTAGTGGAATATTTGAGCTGGATCTTTGTGGTGGTTTTGCGATGGTCGTATGTGTATGTGTATATCAGGATATTCTTGATATATGTTCTGTATACATATACTGTATAGCGCTGACAGTAACTTTCTTCGTGGTATTCTCTTTTGTTGTATTTCCTTTGTGGTTTTTGGGATGTCCTACTAGGTATTGTTATACTCACCCTTGCACGGGCTTTTCCCACACATGTCATGTCTTGTCCAGACGAGGGAGCCTTTGACAATATTCTAGGTGGACCAGGACCAGACGGTGCTCAGTGAGATCAGACAGGTCGAGGTGTGTTCCTTCGGCGATAGGTTACAGTTCTAGTACCTTTCTCTACATATTGGACTTTTTGCAGACATTATTTTTGTGGGCTTGTACTTTGGGCCCAGGGTTTTACTTTACTGTACTTTACTTCACTATCATACTATGTTGGTTGGGTTTTTAGTGTATGCATGCGTTTTCCATCTTTAGTAGTTTTTACTTTTAAGCATTGTGGGCTTGGAGATGTGTGTGCGTGTGTACAGGTTTATAGGCAATGCCTCACATGTTAGTAGCATGCCTACTCGGTGCTAGTCACCAGCCCCTGGCATATTGGAGGTTATCTTGGTGAGTTACGGCGCGGTCCCCACAGGGATGGGTCATGACAGAGTGGTATCAGAGGTGGTCGGTTCTACCTTAGGACCGAGAGTCTGTGAGTTGGTTTGGGGCAACAGTGTTAAGTGTTTCGAGTTCGTCTCTCAGGCCAGGGACCCCAGTGTTGGTGAGGAGGCCGACGTATCCATACAACAGGACTCTGATTACTTTATTTTCGACTTGGAACATGAAAACACTAGTTGCATGGGGGGAAATAATGGTACATGCATCATATAGGAATGGGTTGTGGTTTCCATGTACTTCTTAAGTCAGCTCTCTAGATATACTCACTAACTGTGATAAATCGTGTTTCTTAAACAGGATGGCTCCGCAACGTGCACCTGCTAGGAACCAGCAGCTCGATCATGAGGATGACCCCCTCAGTGATAAAGCTTCGATACAGGGACTAGATCCCCAAGTTCTACCACCAGGTGGCATTCCATTTTTTTCGCCACTTCTAGGGTAGTGTTTAGCGCCCGCTGTACCAGTGGAAGAGGAGAGGAGGCTGAGCGCACTCCACGAGTTTCACATACAGATACCCCTTAGGTTTCGAGGTGTGCTTGACCATCAGGTAGTAGAGGATTGGCTTGAGGTGGTGGCCAGAGTCTTCCGTTTGGTCAGGACACCAGCAGACCAGATGGTGATCCCGACAGCAGGCCTTCTGCAGGGCTCGACAGGGCGATGGTGGAGTTTGGTTATCCAAACTCATGACGAGGTGACTCTTTCAAGGTTAGAGTTTGAGCTTCTCTTCATAGAGGAGTTTTCACCGGTTACCCAGAGAGCATTACGTATATAGGAGCTTTTTCAGCTCCAACAGGGAACCATGACGGTGGCCAACTAATCATCGAGGTTTACCGACCTCTCGCGGTACTTGATGGATATGGATAGAGATCATTACTTCAGAGATCAGACTTTTGAGCGGGGCTTGCGCATGGATATCTAAACTAGCATCATACCTATGAGCATTCCTACTTATGCTGGGGTACTCGAGCGGGTTTTGGTAGTCCAGAGCTTCCTAGTGGAGCAGGGACAACCGACAGTTGTTAGTAGTGGGTAAGCTGGAGTAGAGACCTCGGCAGCAGGGAGCCGATGTCAGGGACCCAGGCACGAGAGACGTTTCTAGAGGAGATCCCAGGACAGGGGATCAGCCGTACAGGGTTCACAGGGCGCATCCAGCCAGCCTCGAGAGAGGCGATGTTACTCATGTGATGGCAGGGGACATCTCAATCGAGATTGTCCGACCCATCATACTACTAACACGGGAGGAGTGGATGGGCCAATGAGGTAGAGGAAACGTGTGGAGAAGGCAGATCCATGAGGTGGAGGATGTGGCGGAAGAGCTGGGAGGGCAGCTGGAGGTGGTTTGCCTTTCGACCCTTTACAACCACCACCCCCAGTAGGTCCACCCCAGGATCAAGGATCTGGTGGACAGAGGAAGGGACAGCTGCAGGCGGCAAAGTCTTATGACCCAGGTATTCCCGGAATGATTAGAGGTACTATCTATGTCTTTTCTACCTTGGATGTCGTATTGATAGACACAGGTGCTAGTCATTTCTTTATGGCTGCTTATCTTGTTCAAGACCTTGAGATTCCAGTTGAGCCGTTGACTCGACCCTTACGCTTAGAAACACCGACTAGGGACGATTCAGAGATCACACACCTTTGCAGGCAGTGTGACCTGATCCTTGGAGGCGAGAGTTTCGGTTCGAACCTCTTGGAGGTAGCGTCGAGGCCTTACGATGACATTCTTGGTATGGATTGGCTATCCACAGTTCATGCCCAGATTGATTGTTTTAGGCGAAGGGTGTTGTGTGTCCTTAGTGATGGGGCAATGTTCTCTTTTGTCGGTGAAAGAGAGACCCAGGCAGCACAGGATGGACTCGTGCATAGGAGGGAACAACCGATTTCACATTAGTTGGCTATCCTATCCCTTGGCGTGTCAGATGTTACGAGTTTCCAATTTCCAGCAGTGGTGGCTGAGTACGAGGACATCTTTCCATAGGATTTCCCTGGGCTACCTCCCCATCAGGAGATAGATTTCTGCATTGATTTGCAAATCGGGACGGCCCCGATATCAACATCGGCTTATCGTATGGATCCTGCGGAGCTTCGTGAGCTGAGGATGCAGCTCGATGACTTACAGAAGAAGGGCTTTGTGAGACCCAGCATTTCACCCTGGGCAGCCCCAGTGTTGTTTTCCAAGAAGGCAGACAGGAGATTGAGGCTGTGTGTGGATTACCGGTTCTTAAATTAGGTGACCGTGAAGAACCAGTATCCACTACCGAGGATCGATGACATCTTTGACTAGTTGAGAGGGTAACGATGGTTCTCGAAGGTTGACCTATGATCAGGCTATCACTAGTTGTGAGTACGGGAGGAGGATATACTGAAGACGACTTTTAGATGTCGCTACGGTCACTATGAATACTCAGTGATGCCCTTCGGCATGACGAACGCCTCGGCAGTGTTCATGGGACTGATGAACCAGATCTTTTAGCCTTATCTAGATCGGTTTGTAGTGGCCTTCATCGATGATATCCTTGTGTAATCTACGTCCGAGGAGGAGCACACGGGATAGCTATGGATGGTTCTGGACACACTTAGAAAGCTCTAGTGGTATAGGAAACTCTCAAAGTGTCAGTTATGGTTATAGGAGGTCCACTTTCTGGGGAATGTTATCTCAGTGGATGGTGTAGTAGTGGACCCAGCAAAGGTGGATGTAGTGCTAGCATGGAGCCACCCCGGAGCGTGATGGAGGTGCAGAGTTTCCTTGGGTTGGCATGCTACTATCAGAGATTCATCCATGATTTCTCCAAGATTGCAACACCCATGATATCTCTGACCCGAAAGGGACATCCTTTCCTGTGGACCGAGAGATTCCAACAGGATTTCCAGCAGTTGAGACAGAGTCTGACGAGCGCCCTGATCTTGAGATAACCTAAGGAGGGTGTCAAGTACGTAGTGTTCTATGAAACATCAGGAACCGGGCTTGGTTGTGTCCTGATGTAGAGGCAAGCAGTGATTGCCTATGGCTCGCGTCAGTTGAGACCACACGAGCAGAACTACGTGACCCGTGATCCTGAGTTGGCAGCGGTAGTCTTCGCCTTTAAGATGCGGCGGCTCTACCTGATGGGCGAGAGGTTTACTGTCTACTCTGATCACAAGAGTCTAAGATATATCTTTTCTTAGAAGGATATGAATTTGAGATAGAGGCAATGGATTGAGTTCTTCCAGGACTACGACTTTGAGATCGTTTATACTCCTGGGAAGGGGAACATGGTGGAAGATTCTCTCAGTAGGAAATCCAGTTCGCAGTTGCTGGATGAGGCAACATGGAAGTTAGCCTATTTACAGTTGTCCTTAGTGGATGGAGATGAGGGATCTTACCTTCAGTCGATGGTTGTTACTCCTCCACTCTTACAACGAGTCAGGGAATCCCAGTGCAAGGATGCTAGCTGTGAGACTCTACGTGTTCAGATATCCACAGGTGATACTGATGATGTATATTCAGAAGGTGAGGAGCACGTTGACCTTTACAGAGGGCGCATGTAGTATCGGTGACGTTACGGGAAGAGGTTCTAAGGGAGTTTCATACATCCCCTTTGGAAGTACATCCTTGCATGGAAATGACGAATCAAGACCTCCGATGTCAGTTCTGGTGGCCAGGAATGAAGAATAGTGTGGCATAGTTTTTTTCTCAGTGACTTACTTGTCAGCAAGTAAAGGCTGAGCACCAGTTTCCAGCAGGTTTGGCTCAGCCCGTTGAGGTGGAAGAGTGGAAGTGGAACGGAATATCCATAGACTTCATGAAGGGTTTACCACATATGTCCAGGGGACACAATGCCATATGGGTGATCGTTGATCGACTCACCAAGTCGGCCCACTTCCTAGACATATGGGAGAGGAGTTCTGTAGAGAGATTAGGATGCCTCTACGTGCAGGAGATAGTTAGACTTCATGTAGTACCATCCACGATCATCTCAGATCGTGATGCTCATTTCACATCTCGGTTGTGGAAGGGATTGCAGGAAGCTTTTGGGACTCAGTTACGCTTGAGCACTGCGTTTCATCCTCAGACTGATGGTCAGATAGAGCAGACCATCCAGGTCCTGGAGGATATTCTACATGATTGCATACTTGACTTCGTTCGTAGATGGGAGGATCACTTACCACTGGTGGAATTTTCTTATAATAATAGTTATCATTCCACTATTTGTATGGCGCCATTAGGGGCTCTATATGGGCGACCTTCCAGGTCACCACTTTGCTGGACTGACCCAGGAGAGTTTGAACTCATGGGCCCAGAGATGGTGAGACCTACTACAGAGAAGATTCAGGTCATCCAGGAGTGGATGAAGTCTGTACAGAGTCTGCATAAGTCTTATGCCGACTAGAGACGGAGGCCCTTGGAGTTCGAGGAAGGAGACCATGTGTTCCTTCGGATCTCACCTCGATGTGGATTGTGGAGATTTGGCCGAGGCGGCAAGCTATCTCCAAGGTTCATTGACCCTTTTTAGATTCTGAGTAGAGTTGGTGAGGTGGCGTATCGCTTGGCTCTACCTCCTCAGATGGACCGGGTACACAACGTCTTCCATGTGTCACAGCTACAGAGGTATGTGCATGATCCATCACACGTCATCGATTGGGGCGAGCTAGACATCGACGATGGAGAGACCGTTGTTGAGTACCGAGTGGAGATCGAGGATCAGTAGAAGAAGATCCTTCTTAGATGAGCTATTCCCTTAGGTGCATGTCTGGTGGAAGTATGGGAATCTCCCGGAGAGCACGTGGGAGCGAGAGGCTCAGATTCGCGTGTTGTACCCACACCTTTTTGAGTAGCCCTTGTTTTGGCTTTTCGAGGATATAAAACCACAATGGTGGGTGTGATTTAATGTCCTGGATTTTTTGATGTATTATTTTAATAATATATGGAAATTATTTTGCGACCAGGCACTGAGACGGCGTGCAGTTCTGAGTCCCAGTGAGCCCGGAACAAATGTTTGAATTTAATTTAATAATTAAATTACGCACGTGTGTGGTTTTACTAAAAAAGTAGAATAACTCTCAAACGGGTGCTCAGATCAGAAATCCGAGTGCACCGTTGCGTTCAGAATAGTGATTTTAACTAAGGCGAGGCCTAACATCAGCCGACACAGGTCAGTGCTGAAATCTGGTTTTTGTACAAAACAGTAATAAAATATTTAATAAAAATATTTTATGAAAACTAGTTTCTACAACAAGATCTTTTAAAAATCTTCTACAAAAAATATATTTTATCTTCTTTAAATAGAGGCTTGTGCCAGGGTCCAGGGTTACAAAACCCATAACCCTGAGAACCCTTGGCGGCTCTAGAGGTCCTTGAGGATGCCTCCCAAAACGGAGACTGTGTTCTTGACGAGCTTCACCGGTGACGACGACTTGTCAACCAGATCTTCGCCAACGATCACCGCGAAATCTAGGTAGGATGTTGTTGTGATTTTATTCTTCCCCATTTTTGATTTCCACGGTGAACACAGACTAATCCATGAATAGATTATCCCACGATTGATCATTATGGTGGGATGGGATATTTTCAGGAATCATGGGATTTGATTCTTGAGTTTTTTTTGGTTTTCGTTCAACCATCTAACGGTGACGAACAAAGATCGACATAAACATCGATCGAGGTTCGTCCTTCTCGATTTATTGTGTTATTCTTCCCAAAATTCTAGAGTTCTTCATCGCGTTCTATGTGTTCTTCATGGGGATATGAATGACGGATCATTTCCCACCCATTGTGTGATGCAACGGTCCCAAATCGAAGATCTGGCATCGGTACGACCTTACAGAGGTGCGGCTACGGTGGCGACGGACGGATCGAAGTGGATTGGAAGAAATCATTCTTCGAACGATTTCTGCATGGGTGACCAGAATTGGATTTTGGAGCCTATTTAATTACTGAAACCTAGAGATTCAACATCACGATGACAAGGCGATCTAGAACCTTGAGTTTCGTAGCAAACGGACGGCTGAATCGATGTCTGGAGGATCAGCCGAGGTGCGCAGAGAAGACGATGCTTCTGTAAATTTCCCCACTACACAACGTGTTGTATGGGCTACACGGCGTGTGTTCGTCGACGAGATTACATAACGTGTACTTCGGTATTACACAAACACGGGCAGGGCACACGACTAAGGACACGTCGTGTATACCCATCCCCGGCCAGACCCGGCCAGATACACGGGATACCCCGTGTACTGGTACACGGGCAGGCGACACGGACACAGAAAGAGACTGTGTACGGGAACTTGGACAGCATACATGAAGCAAGCCCAGGTGCTCAAACATGGCATGTGATTTATTATACACTCCATGTAGTTGTTTTCTATCTGATAAGACGAATGACATGGGCCAGTTAAACGGGCAGTACCAAGGGTTAAGGAACACGACATGTACTTTTCTACACGCCGTGTAGTTTGGTTTTGCAAGGCTTAAACAAAGGACATGGGCCGTTAACACGGTCAGTACCCAGGGTCAAGGAACATAGCGTGTAACTATTCTACATGCTGTGTAACATTTTCTTCATGACTTGAGCCACGTGTCTTCTGTGACTGGGACTAGCCTTCTTAGGGTTCGTACCCTTGGTCTTTTCCCTGAAGGTTCTGGTATCATTTCCTTTACACAGGAGTATGATCCCATCAGTAGAACTCCTTGAATAGAGTTGTTGGAATCCCCTCTATGAGACTTAGAGCCGGATACTCTATTCATTCTTGGAACCCTAGTTAGAGTACTTGGTATCGACGTGACCAACATTACCCGGGTGCCGATCCTCTGATTAGCGGATTAGCTCAGACTGAGTTGTCGGAATCACCCCATGACTTGGTTGTGATCCTCACCTGAGGATCATGTTCCCAATATACTTGTGGAGTGTGATCTCCCGGAATGAGTACTTCGTGTCTCTCTCTTCAGACCTAAGAGTGTATTCTCCCGATGGTATGCTTAGTGGAATCTTCGAGCCGGATCTTAGTGGTGGTTTCACAATGGTCGTCTGTGTATGATTATATCTAGATATTCTTATTATATGTTCCATAGACATGTACTATGTAGATCTGACTATACCTTTCTTTGTGGTATTTTCTTTTGTTGTATTTCCTTTATGGTTTTCCGGGTGTCCTACTGGGTATTTTTATACTCAGCCCTGCACGGGATTTGCCCGCACGTGTCGTGTCTTGTGCAGACGAGCGAACCTTTGACAGGATTCTAGGCGGACCAGGACTGGACGGTGCTCTGTGAGATCAGACAGGCCGAGGTGTGTTCCTTCGGCGATAGGTTGTAGTTCCAGTACCATTCTCTACAGGTTGGACTTGTTGCAGACTTTCTTTTGATGGGCTTGTACTTTTGGCCCAGGGTTTTACTTTAATGTACTTTACTTCCCTGTCGTACTCTGTTGGTTGGGTTTTTACTGTATGCATGCTTTTTATTTCTTTAGTAGTTTTTACTTTTCATCTTTGTGGGCTTGGAGATGTGTGTGCATGTGTACAAGTTTATAGTTAATTCCTCCCATGTTAGTATCATGCCTACTTGGTGCAAGTCAGTAGCCCCTGGCCTATTGCAGGCGTGCTTGGGGATTTGCGTCTCGGGCCCCACCGAGACGGGTCGTCACAAGTCTGGTTTCATAGAATATTATATTGAAGATCTATAATCTCCCCCAAAAATTCCTCATGAGAAAGATATTTCTCCATTTTTATCATATATTTGTTTAATATAAGTAAATTGAAAGGTATGTACTTCATCAAGAGAGATACATGGAACACATCATGAACTTGAGTAAGGGTATATAGAAGTTATAAGTGATAAGAAACCATCATTACTCGACCATGAATCTCAAAAGAAACAACATACCTATATATCATCATTCCATTCCTCCATAATCTCATAACCTTCTTCCATGGGGAAATTAATAGATATAATTTCTCATCAACATCATATTCATGATGACACAGATGATAGTCATCATTATTTTTTATTTATTCTGCATTATATTGAAGTGTTTCATAATGGATCTAACATTCTATACCATTTCCTTAGTTGGGTTAGGTATAAATATTTTTCTCTGTAACCTCATCTTAACCAATTGGATTACTAAACTTATTTCCGTTGTATTATTAATAAAGAGCCATCTGAATTCTTGAGTGAAAGATTTTATTTTATGGAATCATAACTAGTGGAGAACATATTAGGAATAAATAGAACTAGATCTAAGAATATCTTATAGGGATTTATTTTTTCACTCATATTGAACATATTTTTTAGGTTTATTTGTAGTGATAAAATATTTTTTCATATCCATGGCCTATTGAATACTTCTCTAGAACATTAAGGTAAACATCATTTCCTGATCCGACACATTACAATGTGGTACTACATGAATCCTTACCACTACTTTAATGTATATCATATAAATAAAATCCTAATAAGAATTTTATATGATAGAGATGATGTGTGGTACATTATAAGGTGATAGATTACAACCCATATAGTATTGTTCCCTTTATATGGCATAAAGATTCAAATAAAATAATCAATGGTATTTTAAAATTTCTATCCTGGTAAGTTGAATGGTGGTAACATCCCCTTATAATTTTTTATACTAGCCTTATATTTCTGACATATAAATATCTAAGATAAAAAATCTACAATAAAGTTCTCCACACCATCTCAAAAAAACTACACTTTTAAATATATATAAATCACTTTACTTCATAGATGAAGAGAGAATGAATAATTATGATCATCCCTAATAGATCATTAATCAAATAGATTGTGGAAAGAATACATTCATGGTTCATGAACCATATCATTCTATCATAATCATGTTTAAACATAAGAACATTTATGACCATATTATATAGCTCTAAATATTCCTTCTATTCCTTTTAAATCATTACATTTATAGATTGATAAACCCTTATTTTAGAGAGATAAAATTTCTCCCCTTCAAGCAATATTTTTGGACCAATCCATAAAAAATATATAAATATTGGATCTTTTTTTATCATTTTCAAAGATAAGCTATAATTATTCTTTAGAACTCCCTATCACATTTTTGGTCGAAGGATTGGATAATATTTCAAAAAGATATAAAAAAACTCATGGATAATAGAAATATCATTGTTATTGAGTTTATCCCCAACAATCTATGATAAACACTACTTTTGGTTCTCAATACATTCCAATACAATGAATGTGATTTAAACTGGATGTTTTTATCTATAGTCACACTAATATATGATCATATATAGGTTATAATTATCAAATGTGACTTCCATTCAATGGAAATTGATGCTTTATTCGAATAGATAAATCTACCCATATTAGGATGACATTGAATTCAATGAGATGGATACAAAAAATATTTTTAGGAAGCACATTCACACTAACATCAATTGGAGAAGAATCATATTATAGAGATGTGACCATAATATCATTATAGGATTTCAATTGTAATTCAATATCAAATAAATGGGGATTTAAATTAGCATTCCAAAATAATTTTTATGATATAAAGGAATTTATGTAACAAAAAAAATTAAAAAACATCCATATTTTCGAATAATTGTCACCACTCTATCTTCATTATTCTATCATAAATAACATAGTGAGAGATAAATAGTTAGAATAAGCATTAAAAACCCATGATCATAGTTTTAAATCATTAATATGATATCTAAATAATGGATCATTATTTTAAATATATGAAACAATAGTTTTGACTTGGTACCATTATGATAATTATTCATATCCTTTATGATGGTTCATAAATATTTTTTATTTTTAAAAAACATATCCCCTTGGATTGTTAAGACATGTTTTCGGTAAGGCCCATTATCAAGCACTAGGTAAAAAATGAAACAAATCCCAATGAACCCTTTATATAGTGATTACCCCAACAGACATATATTCCAAATCAATGTCGTCTTTTAATAACCATATAGCGATGTACGTACTTGAAAACCAATATCTCAATCCTTAACCGAAATGTCAAAACATTTTTCTTAACTTGACTTACTATTAGACATATCCATAGGGATCATAATAATGATATATCATACTTGTTTATAGAGACTAATTAAAACTATTCAATGATTCCAACTATATAAACCCATAATTTTCATATATATATATATCACATATTAATTGGTAAATGTTAAATAAATTATACAAATACACATTAGAGAACTATTGGGGTTTAGGGTTCTTGGAGACAAGACCCACAATATTCTTATTTCATGAATGAAATTCCACATCTCCCATAATTACCTTACCCCAATATACACTAAATAGACATGCCCTACATAAGTGAATTGTTCAAAATATAGGGAAAGGTAACATAGGAAAGGGTGAGCTGAAATGCTCAATAAGGGTAAGCATATGGGAAATTAACAAAACATGATCATAAGGGTATGAGAACATGTAAATAACATTTGAAAACCACAACTTTCATATCATAGATCATAAAAATTATCCATGATATACATTTTTTCATTTGATAAAACATTAATTATAATGGGGTAAAATAACAAGACACAAAATTGCATAACATTTTCAAAATACATAGATTTGTGGTATACACATAACTATAGAAAAATATTTCCTTACTAGTCAAGGATTATTTTGAAGACTATCATGTTGGGATTGGTTCACACCAAAAAAAATAATAGTATTCATGGTTCACTCCCAATAATATCATTGTGAACTATGTTCCAAATTGAATTATTTTCACTCCCTATTATTGTCATAATTATCTCACAGGATACCAATATTTACCAAATTCAATGGGTGGAGATATTGGTTCCTCTTGTTAAAAAATAAAAATCAAACATATGTCTTCAAAAGATCATTAATCATGAATTATATCACAACCCAGGATATGAAATTGATTTTATAAAAATTTCATTATAGCATAGATCATAAAAATGAAATGGGTTTCACAACTGTTTCATTAAATTATTTTAGCAAATCGTATGTAAAGAAACACATTTCATAATTATTTCATTATTTCATCTTACCGTAACCCATAAGAAAAGGAATTAGTTTCAATTTGTTTCATAATAATCATCAAACATCTAGATAAATACAAGGATGGTATCATTAGAACATGTATCTATTATATCTTATGTAACATAAAAGTGCATCAACATAGATAAAAAATGTTTTTGAAACATTTATTGGAACATTTATTGGAGTAAAACATCCATTTTATTTTAAAAAAAAATTATTTAAAATTTAGAATGTTTTAAAATATTTAATAAAATATTTTAATCAAAAATAACATTAGAATCATTTAATGTAATATTTAAATAATTGAGATGTTATGATGGTAAACAATACAATTCTTTCTATACATGTTAAAAATAAGTTTCATTTCACATATTTGGTGAAATGTGAGTATAGAAATATTAATAATAGAAATAAGAATATTAATTTTAATATATTAAATGAAAATTAAAACATCAGTAATAATATCATTGAAAAATCATTTTATAATAGTTAAAATATTCATTAAAACATTTTTAGAAAACATGATCATCGATGAAAAATGATTTTTTACTGAAGAAAGAAATATAGTTAGTTATTCCTTAAAAAATCATTTGTGACTATGTAGTACATAAAATTTGAAAATGAGAGGAAAAAATTTAATTTTTAGAAATTACTAGAGTATTAGAAAATTCATTAGATTTTATGGATGATAAATCAAATGATTTCATTGTTGAAACAATAATCACAAATAATCCAGATAATCTTTGGGATGGTAACCTCAAACCCTTATCAAATTAGTAACATTTGAATAATAATAACCATGTGGGAAATAAGAATAGATAGATATTTAACTCTTGTAATTTTAATAAAGAGAATCATAAAATACATTCATGTTAAGTATATAAATCAGACAAAGAAATTTAGTAGTGTACAAGTTATTTGTCCCACAGAAAGAAAAATGGGATAAATATCCCTTACAACGTTGTATTGTTTTTACCTGTACGCATATTTAAATAATACAATGAAATGAGAAAATAAATATAATGAATATAAGTATATTGATTATATAACATGTCAACGGGGAATTATATAGACTACACAAAATAAGTTCATGGTGAATTGATAATATGCCTTCCAAAAATAAAAGGTAGACTTGAAATACATTACCTTAAGTCTTGAATACAATTATAAACATTAAAAAATCTATGATAATAAATAAATGTTTTCTATACATATTTTAATGATCAATACTTATGCCTAGAATACAATATATTATTTTTTTTATGATTTTTTATTTCCATTTTATTTATAAATCATTGTTAAAATCATGTTTTGGGAAATAAAAACATCACTTCACATGGTTTTCTTGGTATTGAATTTATGTTCCTTTTTCATTGATCATGGTTAAATAATCTCCATGATTTTAAAAAACAAATAAATATAATAATATTAATTTTACATGTTTTTAGAGGAATCTGTAAATGTTATATATTGAAACTGAATTAAACTATTCATAGAGATGGTAGGTCGTATATATGCATTAATGTTGTTCCCATTTTATTAAAGTATGGAACAAAAAGAATATAAGAAACATATCAAAATAATAGATTAATTATGTGTTCATATATGTCACAAATTTTCATCAAATTTAACGTTATTATATTCTATCTATGTCCGTAGAGAAAAATGATTCATATCGCTTCGTGAGGCGATAGTTCACTATAAACATGAGTGGCATTATCATATTCCCACTGAATATAAAGCAAGAAGGTATATGTAATATTAAAATTAAAAAATAATAATAACGTTATTAATATCATATGTATAATTTAAATCCACCATTATGACCTTTTGTGATAGGTGGTGATGGGAAATAAATTATATCAGTTCACGTGGTTGTAGATTTCCATACACATGATCAACAGTTCTATTACCTATTTGATGTAAGAGAAGATGGATATTAGTTTTTACATATTCATAATAAAATCTTTGAATAAGGATTATTATAGTGTTATTTTAATGTAATTATTCAGATATGAATAAATGTGTTACAAGAACAAGTTAAAAGAAGGATCATTGTGAAGAATAATGCCTTCTCTTAGAAAAAAATACTATTGAATATCATATTAAGGAACCTAGGATTTGAATTTTTGAAATAAATGAAGCTATAGGATATTGATGTGGATATTTTTGTGGGATTTTATTACATGTTAAGGTAGATATAAATGGCTCATTATGTGTGAACAATTAGGGGGTGGAATTCTATTTTATAATTGAGGAGTGAATTTTTTTATAAATATCAACAACTACACAATAATGGGAAGTCATTGTTAAAAATAGTTCCTAAAAAATTGATAAATAAAGCATATGGGATGATATGTTAAATACATAACTCCAAAAAAATAATGACATTTTTTGAAAATGTTCTTAATTAGCCTTAATTATTAAATTCTTTTATTATTTTAGTTTCCAACATAGTAATTAGTTTTTTAATTTTATTTATCTTGGTAATTTATTAATTTAAAAAGAAAATAAAATAAGAAATATTTTATAATAACTGAAAAATGTCTAAATATTATGCCGATTTTATCAAATAATAATCATATATTTGAAGAAAATTAATTTTAACACAAGCACAAGTAATGAAAAAACATCATTTTAACTGTAATTGTAGTAATTAATTTTGGTTTCCATTAAAATTCATTATGACTTAAAATTAATTTGAAAATATTATATAAAATTTATATTTATTACTAAAAATATGGAATATATATTATCACTTTCAATTAATATTTTTTGAAGGATTTAATTTAATTTTAAATCCATAAACATGAAGAAAAAGTGGGTTTCCAAAGAAAACAATTTATTAAATATGTAATGTTTTAATATCAAAATTTTCATTTTAATTGTTTAAAAAGAAATAAATTGTATTAATAATTATATAATTTATCCAATTTTACTATTAAATCTACATTAAAAAATTGGATCTCATAAATTCAAAAAATGAAAAGTTATTTTTTAAAAAAATCAGAGTTTTTTACTATTCATTGAAAAATTTATATTTTCAAAAAATTATAGAAATTTCACTCAAAGATAATTTTCGCATATATATTTTTAAAATTAATTCTTCATTTTTTAATAAATTATGTATAGTTGGAAAAAATTATTGTATTATTTGTAACATCCAGGATCTAGATGCCACTCAACTATTGCCCCATACACGGTTGGCCACATGGACTCAAGCTCATTTTCCCAAATGCCAGAGGCTTTTGAATAGCAGTGGGAGCCTAAGGTTTCATAAAAAAGAAAAATATTCCCTATTTGGTAGAGGGTAACATAAGAGAAAAATAATAATACAATAGAAGAAGTAGTAAGCAACATACAACTGAAATAAAAAGTGGAAGACTAATAAGATAAATAACCAAGAATAATTCCATACAATAGATAATATATCATGTTATATGTTATAATAAAGTATCAAAAATAGGTACACTGCTATAATACACCAAATATGTATCAAAATCCCAAAATAAACCAAAGGAGACTAGGAGGCATCAAAAGCCTCTGTACATTCCCATGTTCTCCTACTCCAGTGCATCACATCAAGTACTGGTAGCATTGTGATTTCCCTAATCAACACGTGAAATCGTATAATCAATTTGGACCAAATATCATAACCCAAACGGGGTGTGAGACTAAATACCATTATGGAATAACCCATGGTCTATGCCAATCTATCAGTGAATACATATAATAGTCAATGTACAATAGTGAATTTAGTACACTATGGTTACCCAAAAGGAAGCACAACAGATGTCTCAAAATACAATTTAAATTTGTATAAGTGAAGAGTGTATCCAAGCCTATGAATTGTCTTGGAAGATGCATAATTAGTCATCCATTTCATTATTTATGTTCCTTGAATTATATAAAAGTCTCCAAGTGAATCCAAGGGCCATCTAACCCCCATATAAAGGTAATTGTCAATTTGTGACATAGACATCATTTAATCAATTTCTAATAGAGCATGTCTCGGGTAACCCTGAACAGGTCGTAGGTTTGATCAATATTTTTAAATAAGATTCAATGATCCCGACCACCCCATCCACGACTCACTCAGGATTGTATATAATTAAACTCTTGATCTCATCTATTATCTTATAATCGAGAAAACAGTTCACCCAAGGTACATAAGGTCTATGTAGTCAAAGCCAGCCCTTTTCTTTTAACTAAGACTATGGCTCACCCATTTCCAATTATCCCTCTTAACAATTTCAATTAATAAACTACCTGTAAATTAAACTATTACCTATATTTCACATATTAACACACTTTGTAACATATCATATAATAAGCAACACATGTGTATTAAACTATCACATGGTTTAACATCAATAACATAATGGGAACAATTTACATAACAAGCCTATCAAGTAATCTAATCCATTACAATGCCTTAGCATAACCTAACTCATGTGGGTAGGTTAATAGTTGGAGCAAAAATTTCCAAATTTTTTTAAACAGACATAGGCACAATATGGGACAAAGGGGAAATTACTAATCCCGAACACTTAATCAATTCACTCATTATTTATCACAGATAAAATTCCATTATAAATGTTATTCATACATGTAAACATAATAAGGGAAACAATGCATTCCTCATAGGAAACCTCATCCAAACGGCCACAAAGGGTCATTCCATGGGAACCCCAACCATGGGGTGGACACTAATCAAGATTAACAACCTAATTCATACATTAAAACACTTATTCAATTACCTAATAACCAATAGAAAATAATAAGGGTTGTTTATAAATCATGTGACACCGAAAAAATGGATGCACGTCCCTCCAACATATAAAAATCATGACAATTCGCGAAAGGAAAAAAGAACACCTACCTCATATTAGTATGACTCTCCTTGTCTAGCATCAGGCTTTGATTTGAACTAGAACAGAGTAGATCTACAAAAATAACATAAATGATCAAACTTTGATTACTAATTCATTGGAAAAAATCATGAATAATTACTCAAGAAGAATTAAGATCTTGTCCATTGGGTTCCAACGCATCTGGCGATGTTTGAATGAGATATCAGATGAACAAATAGGAGGAAAAATGGCCCTCTCTACTATTGTACATGAACTCGAATTAGGGTTCTGTTCATCTGATAAAACCTGAGGCTATTTCCCATTTTATCTATAAAAAATTACACAACATTGATGTGGGAGATTTTGTGTTGTGAAAACCTCAATCAATATTTTTCCCTTATAATGTAGCACAGTGGTGACCACAGGGTTGTCTCTTAAGGAGGTTGGAGATCGAGTTGTAAAACTATCACTTTTATTATTTTTTGTTGAAATGGAAATGGGGATTTTATTAAAAATTTGAAAATAAAATTTGAATTAAATTCTTAAATGAAATAATTTTAATGTAAAGATAAAGTGGGTTTTAAATTAGGATTAACAATAGTGGCCACATACAAGCTTCACCTTCTCAGACACTCCACTCTTCCTTGTATATAAAAATATTTCTTAATTTAAATTCCTAAATGTACCCCAAGGACCCCCAAGTGTACACTAATATTTTAATATTAATAATATAAACACTTCAATATGATTGTGGTACCACCTATATATGTTACTCAATTACTTAAATACCTTAAAGTAATTGAACCTAATTGAATTCGCTATGCTCAATGGCAAGACCTCACCAAAGAATTTTAAATAGTGAAATAAATTGTTCTACATTATAGACCAACCAATGATAAAAACAAATTTTTTGGAAATATATAAAATAAATAAAACAACCATATTAATTAAAAAATATTGGTTCAAGAAAAATTTAAATAGATATTATGCATTAAAATCAAAACATGGAAGAGAGTGTCTATCGGGTGTCGTCGTCCGCAACCACTTGCCTCTTAGCCTGGCATAACATGAGAAACCATAAAATTTTCTACTGAATCCTAAAATTATGGAATATTCTTAAGGATATCAATCTATGCCTTCCCATTTTCCCTCTCAAGCCAACTCCCTTTGCGATGGATGGTGTGGTGATGAATGGAATGAATTGAGAGGTAGGAGCTCCTCTCCTATTATTGGAAGATTTCATCCTCCAAACATTTTTTCATTTTTGACCACATAAATGGAAGATTATAGCATTTTATACTTAATTCATGATCCTCGTAATTTTTTTGGTCATTTTCCCTCAAATTTTCAGATTCATTGGACATGTATGGAAGGAGTTAGTATTTTATTATTGGAAATAACTTTTTCTGGATAAAGCTTCCAAGAAGCTTCCTTCAACAATATGTCATTCAATGGATACCATACCAGTTTCAAAATTCCATGAAATTAAATGTGTAAACTCAACATGTAGTCTTATTCCATTTTTAATTATAATCCCATCATTTGGAGGTGTGTAGGACTAATTGTGTTTTCATTATGATGGTGGGGTCCACCTAGTCCGCTCGAAAATTGTCAAATGCATTACTTTTTTTAGGCTTTTAGATGCATGAATCAGACCCAGGACCTGATGACAATGTTGATGAAAATAAAATAAGGGTTCTAAAAAAATTCGAATCACAAAATTTAGAAATATAGTTTAAGGAAAATGACAAAAATACACCTGTGATAAAAATATGTTAAAAAGGCAGAATTTTGCAGTTTAAGATTTTTATCCCAAAACACACTCTAAATACAAAATTGTTAAAAATATGATCCTATTGGTAAATTGGTGAGGTTTAAATCATTTAAATATACATTCAAATCATATTAAATATTAGCTCTATTAATTCCCCCACACTTGGCTCTTGGACTCCTTGAAAGGTGATCACGGAATCAAGGAAAATAAAACACATACCAATGGAGTTTACCCATTTACCACAAAGAATAAAAAATATATCATATCTCATTGAAGAAAAATATTTGAAATTATCAATTCAAATCATTCAATCCATTTCCACTTCTTTTTTCATCTCATGCACAAAACACACTTACCTCACATTCATTTTATCTCAGCACACAATATAGATTTGTAACAAAGATTTTCTCATCCAAATCATGCAAGAATTACCATAGGCATGATAAATTTCTACATCTCCACCCGATGTAAGACATGAACATGTGATTATAGTGAGGACTTTTCAAGTTTTATCCTGTGTCTTAGGGTTTGTAGGATTCATATGTGAAACATTATGTGGATGAATTAGGAGGGTTTGGCTCCTTTTAAAACAGAAATGCATGATTTTAATTTTCACTCAAGTACGGTCTCCTCCATATTCTCCTATGAAAAATAATCAACTCTGATCATCTATTTTCCAACCCTTTCTATCAATATTTATTCAGTAAATACGAAAATTGTTTAAATCTCCGGATACGGCACAAATTATTTCCATTATGGGCGCCAGACAGGCAAAACTCCATTTCATTTGAGAGATCCATATAGGCACAACTCTCAGGAAAATATATTCTATCATCACAAATATGTCTTCAATGTTTTAATTTCCTCCCAAAGCAACACCAAATGAGTAAGAACATCATGATTCATCTTCCCCCTGTCACTTAAGTTCAACTAGATCATGCATTTATATTTCTAGAGTTGGTTAGAAAGGTAAATTTGGCTTGTAATGTGGATAATTTAATAGGCTATAAATGAATACTAAGGGATCAAGAAAGATCAAATGGTCAAGGAATTCCAAAAAAAATAATCATGAAAAGGTGTCTCTAATATCCAAATAAATTCCCCAATCATTTTAATCATAAGTATTTCAGTACTCACATTTTGATAGAAATAAATCATGTTCTGGTTTAAAAAAACACGAATTGGTTCTCTCAAGAAAGAGGTGAATGTGAAGAAGATGTAAAAATAGGTTTAGAGGAATCACATGAATGAGAATTTCAATTACAACGTCAGTGATATGTTCCATTAGATTTACAAATTAGTGGTCTTTTCAAGAATTTCCAAAATTTTGAACATGAAACAACTCCATTTTTAGCATTCATTTATGTCCAGTTTCAAAGGATCAATTGGTTCACTCCTTGGCATGTGTTTCAAAAGAAATTCTAGAAATTCCCAAACCTTTTTTTAAAAGGAAAAATTTTCAAACAAAATGCATAAAATATGAAAAATAAACAAACAAAAAATAGAAATAAAACATGTAGAAGAAAAAAAATATTTCAAACAAAAGCTCAAAAAAACTAATCTACCCAGTATTGTGCCTCCCCCAACACTTATTCTAGGAAATTTCCTCATTTTGAAGAAAATTTATTTGAGCATGAAATTGAGGAAATTAAAGACATAAAAAAATAAATGAGAAGGAAAGACACAACCTGTCATTAATTGTATTCTGTATCATGATGATGAATCTCCTCCCCTAGGGGATCTTGAAAATTCTCCCTAAGAAGCTTCATCATATTCCCATTTACAGTGAATGATGTCCCTTTGTATGTATCATTAATCTGTATTTCACCAAAAGAAAAAATATGAGAAATGATGAATGTTACATACCATTTGAAATGAAATTTACCTGGGAATAATTTCAATCTAGCATCAAACAGAAGAACTTTGTCTCCCTCCTTAAAGTTTTTGTTGAGAATCATACCATCATGAAAGGCCTTTCTTCTATCTTTTGGTAACCTAGAGATTTCGTATGCTTTATTTCTAATCTCGTCCAACTCCAGTGAACAATATTTTCTTTCCTTCCCAGAAGAAAATAGGTTCATGTTACATGTTTTCACAACCCAAAAGGATTTTTGTTCTAACTCAACTAGTAGATGTCAATCATTTCCATAGTCTAATATAAATAGTGACATTCCAAATAGGGTTTGGAAAGAAGTCCTGTAGGCCTAGAGAGCATCATCAAGTCTCAAACTCCAATCCTTTCTATTTGGGTTAACTTTTTTTCTTCTTCTAGAATTTCTTTTATCTCCCTATTGGATAACTCAGCCATGTAATTTGTTTGAGGATGATTGGGTGTAGAGACCCTATAATTAACTCCATATTCCATCAAAAGAGATTCCAAACTCCTATTTAAAAAATGCGTACCTTGATCTATAATCAGAAACTTTGGAAATCCAAACCTTGAAAACAAATTTCCTTTCACAAATTTGGACACAATCTTTGCATCATCAATTCAAGTGGGGATAGCCTCTACCCACTTGTAAAAATAATCAACATTCAAAAAGATGTATAAATATACAAAAGAATTGGGGAAAGTCCCCATAAAATCCATTCCCCATACATCAAATACATAACTAAACAAAAGTGGTTTTTGTGGTAACTCATTCCGCTGGGAAATGTTTCCTTGGAATTGAAAATTTTTATAGGTTCTGCAGATTTCAAAAGGAACTCCAAAAATGGAAGGCCAATACAATCTAGAATCAAGAACCTTTATTGCTATTCTCTGTGTTCCAAAGTTTCTTCCACAGTTTAATTTGTATCCGAAATATTGGATGGATTGAAAGTCATAGTTCAGAATGCATCTTCGTATCGTTTGATCAATACCAATGTTCCATAAATAAGGATCGTCCCAAATGTATTTCTTTTAATCAATCAAATGTTTATCAATTTGATGTTTTGAAAACTAGTGGGGGTGTTCATCAGAATCCAAATAGTTCACAAGATTAGGAAACCATGGTATTTTACTTTGAGCATCAAATAAATCCTCATATATAAAGGTTTCCTTAATTGGTGGACACATATGAAGTTTTATATTATTAATAGATGGTATCATACACAAATTATTGGAAACATGGTTCTCAAATCCTTTGTTATATTTTATTTCAACATCAATATCTTGTTAAATAAATATCCACCTTAGTAGTCTTCATTCTGCATCATGTTTCTTCAATAAGAATCTGATTGCAGAATGATCGGTGAAAAAATCATCTTTGAGCCCCGTAGATAACCTCAAAATTTGTCTAGAGAAAAGAGAACAACCAGCAGTTCTTTCTCAGTTATTGTGTAGTTTGAATGGGCTTGATCTAGAGTTCGGGAGGCATATGCAATCACATGAGATTTCTTTTCTATCCTTTGACTCAATACAGCCCCATGAAAATAGTCTAATGCATCGGTCATGATTTCAAAGGGAATGTCCCATTTATGAGGTTGAACAATGGGAGGGGTTATCAGTCTTTGTTTCAGCTCACGAAATTAATTTTTTAAATTCTCATCAAAGACAAATGGTAATTTTTTTTTGGAGCAATCTAGGCAATGGGAGTGCAATAATACTGAAATATTTAATTAATCTCCAATAAAATCCATCACGCCAAAGGAAGGATCTCACATATCTCACAGTTTTTGGGGATGGTAATGAGGAAATGACCTCAACTTTGGATTGATCAACTTTAATTCTATAATGGGAGACAAAATTTCCAAGAACAATCCCTTTACTAACTATAAAAAGTCATTTTTTTATAATTTAGAACTAGGTTATTTTCAATTCATGTTTCAAGGACATGTGCCTAGGTTTTCAAATAAATTTCAAAAGATGATCCATATACAGTGAAGTCATCCTTAAAGACATCAATGAATGTTTCTGAAAATTCAGAGAAGATTTTTATCATACACCTTTGAAATGTTCCTGTGACATTACATAAACCGAATTGTAGCCTTCTGTATGAATAATTTCCAAAGGGGCATGTGAAGGTGGTTCTCTCTTGATCCTCTGGTAAAATGTGATTTTGAAAATATCTAGAGAATCTTTCAAGAAAATAATATTGGGATTTCCTAGCTATTCATTGAAGGACTTGATCACGGAATGGAAATGGGAAGTGGTCTTTACTTATAACCAAATTGAGTTTCTTGTAATCAATGCACATTCTCTATTTATTTGGAATCCTTATGGGGACAAGACCACAAAATTCATTCCTTGATATTATAAAGCCATTTATTTAGGAAGAATATGGACTATACTTACCTGTTTAATATCAGATATGAGAAATATAATTCCAGCAACCTGTAGGGTGGTGACTTCTTTCTGCACAACCTCCAGAAGTGTTGGGTTCAGTCTTTATTGAAACTGTTTTACTAGTCTGGCTTTCTCCTATAGTAAAATTTGGTGGTTTCCAACTGAGGGACTGATTCCTGTTATATCAAATGGAGTCTATCCTATGGCTTCCTTGTAGGACTTGAGAACATCCAAAAATTGGTTTTCCTAGAATTTTGAAAAATCTTTTGAGATGATTATAGGGAATTGTTCATTATGACATAAGAAGGAATACCTGAGGTTATCCGGAATGGGTTTAAATTCTATCTCTGGTTGGGTGGTTTCATTTATAATATGGAACTACTCAAAAGATAGATTGTTTAGTGAAGATCCATGTTCATCATGATGATCTCTTTACATAATCTCAAGACTTATTTCATGTGAAAAATTGAAAACCTATCCCAGGATACCACTAATAGGTTCAGTGGTTTCTAAAAATTCAACTTCATAATTGCTCTGATATTCAGTCTCAACATCCCAAGACTCTTTTGTAACACCCCAGGATTTCATAGTGTGTTATTTCTTAAAAATAATTCAATAACTTGCACTACACGCAACACCGAGTTCAATCACACCATGACATACAAAAAAAAGCCATTAAAAGAGGTCATGAATAGTATTAACAACATTTTGAACTTTATATAATCCTTATAATTTTAGAATCCCTATTATGAGTTTCTTAGTCATAATGCAAGAACAGATTCATTTTCAGTATTGCACTTTTATCAACTTTAATAGTGAAACCTTTTTAAATAAAATATTTTAAACTATCTGAATAAATTGGGACATCAAAAAAAAATTAAATGAAACATCCCAAGCTTCCACGGTACGCTTTCCTTTGAATAAAATAGTAGCGTGTGTTGTATGCAACCTTGAGTTTTAACACACGCCACAACCAATCAAACTAGCCATTATGAATAGTAATACCTAAATTTTGAAATTATATATATTTTATATTTTAAAATGGACTTCATTTTTGGATTCGGAATATCGAATTTAGCCTAAGGTGAAATTTTGGTACTTTTCGGATAACTTTCATATTTTGATGAATAGTGAAAATTACTAAATTTTAATTAAAAACAACTTTTTTAATCAAAATAATTAATAGTGATAAATTATGAATTTTAGTAGTTTTAAAGTATATTTAGAATATATTTTTACCATTTAATATAATGTTGGTCATTGGACATAATTTTACAATTAAACCGATCATAAACAAGTGTCAATCTTTTGATAGTTATTATCTCTTAAAAACACCCTTTTTGTTTTGACAGCGGGAATTAATTTTAAATTAATTTCTGCCACTTCTGTGTTTTGAATTTAAAAAAATGGATTCCATATATGGAATCAGTATGTCCAAATTTTGTAAATAGGTAACTTTTATTTTTAGACATTTTGAATAATTACTGTGGTAAATATTTTATTTACCATGGTTAAGGGTAAATCCGGTAAATAAGGGTTAAAAAATAATATTATAATAATACAAAATTACCCTAAAACGTGTCCTAACCTTATTGGTGGACACATACCCGACCATGAGCATCCTTGGGTCAATTTGGGGACCCCTTGGAGCCACTTGTATGTGGTAGGGACACTCTATATTAATAAAGTTAAAATAAAAATAAAAATGGCATAAGCTTACATCTTTTAGAAGAACAATTTTTACATAGGGTTATACATGTTGGATTTTCGATTATAAATATTCATTAGAAAGATAAAACGATTTCCTACATAATGATATTATATTTATAATTTTTAGACATCAAATAAATTAAATTATTAATGACACAATAGTGATGCAATGTTTACCTCATTAATAAATCATTTAAATAAATAAGATTATAATGATTAAAATATTATCTAAAACCTGTCCAATTCTTATTGGTTGATGTTATTTAGAATATGAGTCATCTTATCTTCGACCTCAATGATTTTTGGACCATTATAAACCGAATATAATTATATTATAAAGTAATACTTTCACTCTTTCCTAAAGAGCCCCTCCTCTCCCTTATAAAAGGAGACCACTTCTACTCATTCCTCACACCTCTCAAGCCACTTGGCTCGTCCAAAATCTGCCCAAATAAGCTCCCCACATCCCTCTCCTCCTCCTTGAAGCTTCCCCTTAGGCAGAAAGCATTTCAAGAAGTCCTTTGGTTCCAACCAAAGTGAGTTACCTAAATTAAAGGTAACGATTTCTCTAAAATTATTTTCATTTATTTTGCTTCTCCAACCCCCAAACTCTTTTTATTTCCTTTATTTTGTAACAACACCAGTATCCTCAATATACTAGGATGTTGTTATAAGTATTATTCAAACTACACATACACACAACTCCATCTAATGGATGATGAACATAATGTTTCTGTGGATGGCAAACTAACGCCTCACGAAACGATGATTGTTCAAATACATCTTACCGCCTCTCATGGTGGCCATTATGATGGCACTGTAATTAAATATGATATTAATGATATATATTTTATATATAAGCTTCTGTAATTCCATTTTATTTCATACCATTATTCGTTTCATGTTGTATATACATACGATAATTTCATTTGAGGAAGTGCGGACTACCGCCACCTTAAAATGATATGACTCGTTCATACCACACATGGAACGTATAAAGGATGGTGTTAATAAAACTAAAGTAACATATATAAAATATTATATTATACTGTAATAGTAATATACCTAAGTATCATTTGGATTCAATTCTTTTAAAATAAAAATTAAATGGAAGTTGCGTTCGTGCGTACGTACGGACTACCGTCTCCACGAACGCGATGGGATTCATCCTCCATCGTATCCATTAAAGTATAATTATCATTTGATGATTTAAAAATGATGTTTAAGGACTTGATACCATTCTGGATTTGAATAATATACAACCTATCCTTTAAAAACATGTCTTACGTAACAAAACATACAAAAGAAAACAAGTAAGTTAACACCCGAAACAACGATAATACTAAGATATTATTATCAAATCAATATTAAAAGATCATATATGATATCATATTAATATATATGATTCTTTTATAATTTAATAACAATTATTTCACCATTATACAGGAGGTTAACCTACCCCAACCAAGGAAAAGTACAAGGTAAGGGATTTTCTTATCTCACTTTCAATTCCGTGAGATTTCCATTGTTCGCCACTAAATTATTGAAAGTGGTGTATTGTGTACTGACATTTGATATATATTATCATGATTCTATTTATATTCATGTTATTCTGTAAATCATTTGGTTGTCATTAAATTTTGGCCATACGACTCAGTTGATTAACGTGGTAAGGGGTTTTCATCTCACTCCTTATTCTCATGAGATTCATGCCATATTGCCACCATTAACTTTTGTGTGGTGTATGTACTGCCCATAATTATATTCTTTGTGTAATACACTATAATTTATGTGTACTTACATATTCATTGTATGATACCTCTTTCATGGGTTGTATGTTTCATAAGTTACCAAACTGGTAAGGGTTATTTCACAATCTCTTCATTATCTGAGGTTGTTTATACGTAATAATCTACTGGGATCTCGTTATCATCCACATCCATGTTTCTTCAAAATGTATCTCAAAACATTTTTAATATTTAAAAGAATATGGGTTAAAGTCATTTATAACCTTGTTTGACTTTTTATAAGAGGTTTATAATGGAATCTTTCCGTCGTTATCCAAACAAGGTGCTTTTTAACCTTTTCGACAGAATTAAGATAAGAATGTTTTTTTAACTTATACGGCGGGTGCGGTTATTTTCCGCCGTTATAAAATCGTCAAAGCTTCCCTTAAAAGCTTATAAGATTATTTTCAAAGAAAATGTTTGATTTTATATGGATCTTAAATGATTTCAAAATAAAAGGAGATATTTCTTTAAAAAGAATTTTGATTTCATCTATGTCAACATCCTTTGATGGGTTTTAAGATTATTTGAAGTTGATTTATTATGATACAAAACTTCTATATTGTTTTGAAGGTTTTGTGATATGTTTGACTGTGGATGTGCTATTTTTATACCATTCATAGTTTATGGTGAAAGTATTGACATTTTGTATGCTAGTTCCAATAATAATGTTTATGTTATATTTCAATCTTTACTTCATATGAATGTGTTGGACAAGTATGTTCCAGGTTGGGGAATGGTAAAAGTAAGCCCTCCGGGTTGGGGTCCGGTTATTAGAGGCACTCCGGGTTGGTGTCCGGTTATTAGAGGCACTCCGGGTTGGTGTCCGGTTATTAGAGGCACTCTGGGTTGGGTTCCGGTTACAGTTAGCCCCAAGGTCTTGGGACGAGGCCCTGAAAAGTAATTAAAGTTTAGCATTATGCATTCCAACATTATGAAAGTGGTTATTGATTTTGCATGTGATTATTTGATTAGTAGAATATCCATGTGAACAAGTAAATGGCATTATTTCATTTTACTTTTGCCATACTATGTTGAAGTTCAAGTTTAAAAGGCTTTTGTTTTAGTAATTCATTGCCTTAAATGTTTATGCTTATTTTTGAATGTTCCGCTATATTGTTATCCTTACTGGGCATTTGAGCTCACCCCTTTTCTATGTTTTATTTTTCCCAGGATGTGAAGATGTAAGTTATGAATGACCTGCAAGGATATTATGAGGGGATTATAGTGTGGACTGTGGAAACATTATGTTATTGTAGTAGTTTTTCATTTTATGATATAATGTAAAACTTATGAATATATCTAGTGTTTCCAAGGCTACTAAACCAATCGGTCTTTCGAGATTTGATCTTTCTTGTGATCATGCCAATGTTATGTAATAATGCAACGACTCTAGGTAACTGGGGTCGGGGCGTTACAGTTGGTATCAGAGGAAGTTTAGTACAAACCTTGGAAACTAGATTTAGATAAACTCTGATTAGAGCACATAGACCTAAGATGAACTTTCAGGGTTAGTATAGAAGAACTTCCTAGAATTTTGTTATCGTAGAGATTTTGTGAGTTTTCCGAGCAATACATCCCTGTCTGGATACGAGCAGGTAGAGGCGGCTCTGGCACAGATGTACCTAGGGGTAAAACCCGAAAACACCGCTTTGAGCTAGACTCGAACGGGAACTGGTGCACGACAACGGGCCTTGCTGCACTCTTGGTTACGACACTCCCGTGGGATATGCTTAGGATAACTCTCATTTTCTTACAAATCATTATGAAGGGTTTATGAGTATATATTTCCTCAAAGAAAACATTTTTATGATTATGGATTATATCCATAAATAGTTCAATTTATGTTAAGTGTTTTATAAGAATGGGATTATGTATTTTGATTCATAAACTGATCTAGTTTATGCCATTGTTTAGAAATGGCGCCCAGTAGAAGGAATGAGAACTCCCGAAATGCACATGATCCAAAGATAAGGAAGGATCATATCTTTCATGGTCTTAAGCTATAATTGATAAGAGAAATAGTCTCCCATGTATTATCATTATATGAAGAAATAATATCATGTGTTGATAAGATAAGTAAAGAGTTTACTGAGTCCTATGGATTTGAAGGGAAGCAAGAGAAGAAAAGGATGGAAGAGAGAAAAATGGATAAAGGGAAGAGGGAAAAGAAGAATTTTCCCATATGTGGTAACTGTGGGAAGAAACACTCTGGGACTTGCCTGAAAGGAATGAGAGTTTGTTATAAGTGTGGAGGAAAAGGGCACAAAGTACGTGACTGCAAGGGTGAGAAAATGGTTTCAAATGTACAATGCTTCATTTTCAAGGAGTTTGGACACTACGCGAACCTATGCCCCAGTCATCAGACTATGCCGCAAATGATGCTATTGGATAATAATCAAGTTATGATACTACCACAGATGAAGAGGAATGATTAGAGTTCTTATGTTGATTATGTCAATTGAGTGTTGTATCAACAATGTACTTGTTATAATAATTATGGAGTATATAAGGATTGTACTGCAGTACTATTTCATTAAGGACTTGAGATTGTGTGGAACAAAGAAAAGTGACTCAATAGCAGGATAAATTTTTGGAAAATATATGGTTGAGAGAAAGATAAACCATAATATGGTTCTGATACCGAGTTAGTGATTTTAGAATAATACATGATTGATTTGGATAAATTATGTTGGATATTCTTGACTACCTTGAAACTGATTAATGATTTGTATATTCCATCATTTTTTTGGGGTTTAAAACATTTTTGGATTGATGAAGTATATCCATCATTCTATATGGAATAGGGGAGCATGAATGTATTCAATAAGGAATATGGTAATTCAAGATGTTTCAGTTTATTAAAAGAATACAAGATGAAGGTATTCATATGCTATTACGGGGTAAAAATGATCTATATTATGTTTACCATCCTTATAAATGTTGGACTGTGAGTTTGGACAGAAGTATTTTGGATAGTTCTAGTTTGGATTATTTTGGATTACCATAAAAGGACAACCCAGAGGTCGGGCAGCAACCAGTCGCGTCCGGCAAGGCTGCGAGACTTGAACCCGCAACCGAAGGGAGACAATGGTGTATCACCTACCACTGGCCCACGAGATGTCCTGGATTAAATAATGTTGTTTTTTTAAAGATCTGGTAGATGAATTATAAATTCATTTATTTTGGAACCCTGTACGAATAGTATAAATAAATAAACTACATTCTATTATCTTTTAGAGTGAAAGATGAGTTTGTGGTAGAAATTTATTAATGGATAAAACTCTAATTATAAAGTAAGTATATCACCTTATGATCTTAGACAATCTCATAAATATATTCCTCAACATTAATAAAAGGAACTTAGAACAAAAATGTTGTCCTAGATGGTACCTTAAATCATCACTAATTCATGGATTTGGGATTGTTGGCCTTTTCATATCCATGTTCTCTACCACTCTCCATCAAATAATTGATGGTTAGATTTCTCTTCCATATCCATATTTTCCTACATGGAACCCTAGTATGTGTTATTTTCGGTAATCTTCATACTTTCCACTCTTTATTTTAAATAGAGGCCTCGTTAATTCATTTTTTGATGTGGGATTTCAACTATGATATTTTGAAACGTCAAAAATGTGTTATCCTAATACCCTATGTTTTGTTGAACCGATGGTATTTCAAATCATCATAGATTGATGAATTTAAGGACCTCAATTATACACTTGTTTGTGATTGATGATCTCAATCACTACCTATAAATATTTACATTTTCCCTCCAATTATATGTTTCTAATTGCCACCAATGTTCTCCTAATCGAGATCATAATTTGGTGGTGACTCTTTCATTTCTCTTTTCCTCATATTAAGACTAAATTTTAGTAACCTAATTTCCGATGTGGGTTTTCCCACAAAGATATTTTCTATTTTCATCCTTTTATTTTCGAAGAACAATTTCAAATTGCGAGGACGCAATTTATTGAAGGAGGGGAGAACGTAACACCCCAGGATTTCATAGTGTGTTATTTCTTAAAAATAAATCAATAACTTGCACTACACGCAACACCGAGTTCAATAACACCATGAAGTACAAAAAAAAAGCCATTAAAAGAGGTCATGAATAGTATTAACAACATTTTGAACTTTATATAATCCTTATAATTTTAGAATCCCTATTATGAGTTTCTTAGTCATAATGCAAGAACAGATTCATTTTCAGTATTGCAGTTTTATCAACTTTAATAGTGAAACCTTTCTAAATAAAATATTTTAAACTATCTGAATAAATTGGGACATCAAAAAATTTTTTTAAATGAAACATCCCAAGCTTCCACGGTACGCTTTCCATTGAATAAAATAGTAGCGTGTGTTGTACGCAACCTTGAGTTTTAACACACGCCACAACCAATCAAACTAGCCGTTATGAATAGTAATACCTAAATTTTGAAATTATATATATTTTATATTTTAAAATGGACTTCATTTTTGGATTCGGAATATCGAATTTAGCCTAAGGTGAAATTTTGGTACTTTTCGGATAACTTTCATATTTTGATGAATAGTGAAAATTACTAAATTTTAATTAAAAACATCTTTTTTAATCAAAATAATTAATAGTGATAAATTATGAATTTTAGTAGTTTTAAAGTATATTTAGAATATATTTCTACCATTTAATATAATGTTGGTCATTGGACATAATTTTACAATTAAACCGAACATAAACAAGTGTCAATCTTTTGATAGTTATTATCTCTTAAAAACACGCTTTTTGTTTTGACAGCGGGAATTAATTTTAAATTAATTTCTGCCACTTCTGTGTTTTGAATTTAGAAAAATGGATTCAATATTTGGAATCAGGATGTCCAAATTGTGTAAATATGTAACTTTTATTTTTAGACATTTTGAATAATTACTGTGGTAAATATTTTATTTATCATGGTTAAGGGTAAATCCAGTAAATAAGGGTTAAAAAATAATATTATAATAATACAAAATTACCCTAAAACGTGTCCTAACCTTATTGGTGGACACATACCCGACCATGAGCATCCTTGGGTCAATTTGGGGACCCCTTGGAGCCACTTGTATGTGGTAGGGACACTTTATATTAATAAAGTTAAAATAAAAATAAAAATGGCATAAGCTTTCATCTTTTAGAAGAACAATTTTTACATAGGGTTATACATGTTGGATTTTCGATTATAAATATTCATTGGAAAGCTAAAAAGATTTCCTACATAATGATATTTTATTTATAATTTTTAGACATCAAATAAGTTAAATTATTAATGACACAATAGTGATGCAATGTTTACCTCATTAATAAATCATTTAAATAAATAAGATTATAATGATTAAAATATTATCTAAAACCTGTCCAATTCTTATTGGTTGATGTTATTTAGAATATTAGTCATCTTATCTTCGACCTCAATGATTTTTGGACCATTATAAACCGAATATAATTATATTATAAAGTAATACTTTCACTCTTTCCTAAAGAGCCCCTCCTCTCCCTTATAAAAGGAGACCACTTCTACTCATTCCTCACACCTCTCAAGCCACTTGGCTCGTCCAAACTCTGCCCAAATAAGCTCCCCACATCCCTCTCCTCCTCCTTGAAGCTTCCCCTTAGGCAGAAAGCATTTCAAGAAGTCCTTTGGTTCCAACCAAAGTGAGTTACCTAAATTAAAGGTAACGATTTCTCTTAAATTATTTTCATTTATTTTGCTTCTCCAACCCCCAAACTCTTTTTATTTCCTTTATTTTGTAACAACACCAGTATCCTCAATATACTAGGATGTTTTTATAAGATGTATTCAAACTACACATACACAAAACTCCATCTAATGGATGATGAACATAATGTTTCTGTGGATGGAAAACTAACGCCTCACGAAATGATGATTGTTCAAATACATCTTACCGCCTCTCATGGTGGCCATTATGATGGCACTGTAATTAAATATGATATTAATGATAGATATTTTATATATAAGCTTCTGTAATTCCATTTTATTTCATACCATTATTCGTTTCATGTTGTATATACATACGATAATTTCATTTGAGGAAGTGCGGACTACCGCCCCCTTAAAATGATATGACTCGTTCATACCACACATGGAACGTATAAAGGATGGTGTTAATGAAACTAAAGTAACATATATAAAATATTATATTATACTGTAATAGTAACATACCTAAGTATCATTTGGATTCAATTCTTTTAAAATAAAAATTAAATGGAAGTTGCGTTCGTGCGTACGTACGGACTACCGTCTCCACGAACGCGATGAGATTCATCCTCCATCGTATCCATTCAAGTATAATTATCATTTGATGATTAAAAAATGATGTTTAAGGACTTGATACCATTCTGGATTTGAATAATATACAACCTATCCTTTACAAACATGTCTTACGTAACAAAACATACAAAAGAAAACAAGTAAGTTAACACCCGAAACAACGATAATACTAAGATATTATTATCAAATCAATATTAAAAGATCATATATGATATCATATTAATATATATGATTCTTGTATAATTTAATAACAATTATTTCACCATTATACAGGAGGTTAACCTACCCCAACCAAGGAAAAGTACAAGGTAAGGGATTTTCTTATCTCACTTTCAATTCCGTGAGATTTCCATTGTTCGCCACTAAATTATTGAAAGTGGTGTATTGTGTACTGCCATTTGATATATATTATCATGATTCTATTTATATTCATGTTATTCTGTAAATCATTTGGTGGTTATTAACTTTTGGCCATACGACTCAGTTGATTAACGTGGTAAGGGGTTTTCATCTCACTCCTTATTCTCATGAGATTCATGCCATATTGCCACCATTACCTTTTGTGTGGTGTATGTACTGCCCATAATTATATTCTTTGTGTAATACACTCTAATTTATTTGTACTTACATATTCATTGTATGATACCTCTTTCATGGGTTGTATGTTTCATAAGTTACCAAACTGGTAAGGGTTATTTCACAATCTCTTCATTATCTGAGGTTGTTTATACGTAATAATCTACTGGGATCTCGTTATCATCCAAATCCATGTTTCTTCAAAATGTATTTCAAAACATTTTTAATATTTAAAAGAATATGGGTTAAAGTCATTTATACCCTTGTTTGACTTTTTATAAGAGGTTTATAAGGGAATCTTTCCGTCGTTTTCCAAACAAGGTGCTTTTTAACCTTTTCGACAGAATTAAGATAAGAATGTTTTTTTAACTTATACGGCGGGTGCAGTTATTTTCCGCCGTTATAAAATCGTCAAAGCTTCCCTTAAAAGCTTATAAGATTATTTTCAAAGAAAATGTTTGATTTTATATGGATCTTAAATTATTTCAAAATAAAAGGAGATATTTCTTTAAAAAGAATTTTGATTTCATCTATGTCAACATCCTTTGATGGGTTTTAAGATTATTTGAAGTTGATTTATTATGATACAAAACTTCTATATTGTTTTGAAGGTTTTGTGATATGTTTGACTGTGGATGTGCTATTTTTATACCATTCATAGTTTATGGTGAAAGTATTGACATTTCGTATGCTAGTTCCAATAAGAATGTTTATGTTATATTTCAATCTTTACTTCATATGAATGTGTTGGACAAGTATGTTCCAGGTTGGGGACTGGTTAAAGTAAGCCCTCCAGGTTGGGGACTGGTAAAAGTAAGCCCTCCAGGTTGGGGACTGGTAAAAGTAAGCCCTCCAGGTTAGGGACTGGTAAAAGTAAGCCCTCAGGGTTGGTGTCCGGTTATTAGAGGCACTCCGGGTTGGTGTCCGGTTATTAGAGGCACTCCGGGTTGGGTTCCGGTTACAGTTAGCCCCAAGGTCTTGGGACGAGGCCCTGAAAAGTAATTAAAGTTTAGCATTATGAATTCCAACATTATGAAAGTGGTTATTGATTTTGCATGTGATTATTAGATTAGTAGAATATGCATGTGAACAAGTAAATGGCATTATTTCATTTTACTTTTGCCATACTATGTTGAAGTTCAAGTTTAAAAGGATTTTGTTTTAGTAATTCATTGCCTTAAATGTTTATGCTTATTTTTGAATGTTCCGCTATATTGTTATCCTTACTGGGCATTTGAGCTCACCCCTTTTCTATGTTTTATTTTTCCCAGGATGTGAAGATGTAAGTTATGAATGACCTGCAGGGATATTATGAGGGGATTATAGTGTGGACTGTGGAAACATTATGTTGTTGTAGTAGTTTTTCATTTTATGATATAATGTAAAACTTATGAATATATCTATTGTTTCCAAGGCTACTAAACCAATCGGTCTTTCGAGATTTGATCTTTCTTGTGATCATGCCAATGTTATGTAATAATGGAACGACTCTGGGTAACTGGGGTCGGGGCGTTACATCTTTCCAGTCTCCAATTTCAACCTCATGTTGATCTGATTCAGTATCAGAAAAATTTCTAAATTTTTCATCCCAAAAAAAAAGGTAACATGCCAGAGGAAAACCAATCAATCATGCTTACATGGGGGTTGAATGATCCTCAACTGGGAGATTCATTGAACGAAAACGGTTGAAATAAACAACATCTCTTCCAAATTCTAGTGAATTTGTTCACTTGTGAACATTGATGATTGCTTTTTTGGTTTTTAGAAATGGTCTGACCAGGATGGGGGAATCATGTGTTCTGAACTCATAAACTTCTATATCCAAAACAAAGAATTCAACAGAAAAAATCTTGTCTCTCACTTAAAGGAAAACATCCTCTATAACTTCAGTAGGTTTGGTGGTACATCTGTTGGCACATTGAATGATAATTCCACAGGGTTTCAAATCTCCAAACTAAAGAGATGAGTAGATAGAATGTGCCATGACATTGATGGAGGCCCCTAGATTGAGCATCACATATTTGAATTGAAATTTCCCCATGGTACAGGGAAGGGTAAATGATCCAAGGTCTTTACACTTGACAGGAAGGGCATGTTGAATCATGGATGAATGATTCCTTCCTAAGTATACCTTTTCACCTCCTTTGAACATCCTCTTGTTGGTACACATGTCTTTCAAAAACATATCATACCTTAGAATTTGTTTCAGAGGATTGAGAAAATGAATATTGACTTGGACATTCATGAATGTTTCCAAAACCTCCTTATCCAATTCCTTTTCAGTACTAGAATTTGTTGGTGGTTCACACCTTGGATAAGGGAGTGGAAGTTTGAATGTTTTTAGGGTATTTTGAGTATGTTTTGGAAGAACATAAGGACCATACATTCTCTTTTAATCATTCTTTGTTTGTTAAAACAAGATTTCATCTTTTGACTTTTTTGTTCTATCAATTTTAGATTCATTAGCATTTTCATCAAGGGTAGGATTTTTATCAACATTGTCAGTAGTATGCCTGATGTTCTAAATTTTAGGGTTTTCAATTTTGTTCCACTCCTGAGTTCAATTGCACTCAAATTTCCCTTCCCATTATATCTTGGATTTACATGTGGCTGTGAGGGTAAACCACCACTCATTTGATATGTTGTGAAATTTATACCAGAGTTATGTTACCCACATGAGTCATCAAGGTATTCATTTTTTATATCTTTTTTTGAGGATTCTTTTAGTTCCATCATTTCCTCTTGTTGTTTCCTCATTTCCTCTTGTTGATTCCTCATTTATTTATCAAGGTTCCTATTAGAGTTTTGAGTGGGAGGGGTAGGAGGAAAGTTTCTTCTAGAATGAGTATTGGCTTGATCATTCAAATATCTTGGTTGAGAATTACTTGATTTTCCTTGGAATAATCCTCTTGGTTGTTCAGGATAACAAAATCTTTCATTTGAGTTGTTGTTTCATCCATGATTGAAATGGTATTTGTTGGTTTGATTGAAATGGTCTTCTAGGAAAAACTATATTGTACTTCTAAGTAGTCGCTTTCATTTGCGGGCATTGGTCACTAAAATACTCATTATAAGAACAAATCCCATAGTGTACATGTAGTTGGAAAGACGCTTCAGGTTTGGATTGGGTTGTTGGGGTGTTAGACATCAACATTGACCTTACCATGGTTGTAAGATCAGATAGTTGACTTGTAATTATGTTGTTTTTGGGACTATTAGTATAGAATTCTTGTGTAGGTTTGACATGAAGAAGGCCTCTTGTTCTAAATTGTTGGTCATTCTGGGCCATGTTTGCAACTAGAATCCTAGTGGCAGTTGGTGTCTAATCAACTAAAGCTCCTCCTGCAGCATCATCGATCATACTTCTATCAGTGAGACATGATCCTTCATAAAAGTATTTAATGAGAATATGGACACAAATTTGAGGTTGGGGGAAACTAAAACAAAGAAGTTTGAACTATTATGAGTATTCATGAAGTGTTTGTCCTTGTGTCAGCCTAATACCACAAATCTTCTTTCAAAAAGAGGCAGTTTTGGACCCAGGGAAATTATTTTCAAGGAAAATGTTTTTTAATTCGTTCCAATTTCTAATCAAGGTTGAGTGAGAATAGAAAACCCATTCCTTAGAAACTAAATCTATAGAAAAAGAAAACAACATCAGCTTCATTTGATCAGCATCAACTCCATGAGGTTTCAAGTTGACACACATGTAGCTGAATTTTTGGAGGTGATTCTCTGGGTCTTCACTAGGAAACCCATTGTATTTGGGAAGCTGGTGGATGAAACCAGACTTGATTGCAAATCAAGCAAGGGAATCAGGGTACTCTATAGGATTCTCTTGATTTTCTTCATTGGATGAAGCACGTTCTTTAATAGTTCTATTTTCAGACATTTGGATTTCAGTTTCAACTAAGTCCCTCTTAGGTGTGTTGGTAAAAGAATCACTACATTAAACTTGGGGTTTAGTAGGTCTAACCCTAGTCTGAAAAATTCTATCAATTTAGGGATCTAAAGGTAACAAGTCTGGGTTACATGTTCGGGTCATGCAAGAAAAAAATTAAAATCAACACTAACATCCACCTAGGCAACATCGCCAGTTGATGTGAGATTTTTTGTGTCATGAAAACCTCAATCAATATTATTCCCTTATAATGTGGCACATTGGTGACCACAGGGTTGTCTCTCAATGTGGTTGCATATCGAGTTGCAAAACTATCACTTTTGTTATTTTTTTTTCAGAAATGGAAACGGAGATTTGATTAACAATTTGAAAATAAAATTTCAATTAAATTTCTTAGTGAAATAATTTTTAATTAAATATAAATTTATTTTAAAACTAGGATTAAAAAAATCAGTTTTGGACAAGCTTCACCTTCTTGGGCACTCCCCTCTTCCATGTATACAAAAATATCTCTTAATTGAAATTCCTAAATGTACCCCCAAGGACCCTCAGGTGTACATTAAAATTCTAATAGACATCATATTAAGGCTTCAATATGATTTTGGTACCACCTATAGAAGTGTTTCAATTACTTAAATACCTCCAAGTAATTGAACATAATAGAATTCACTATGCTCAAAGGCAAGACCTCACCAAAGAAGTTTAAATAATGAAATTTTTTTTCTACTTTATTGAGGAAAAAAGATAAAAAAAATTATTGAATGTATATTTAAGAAAGAAAACAACCAGATTCATTGAAAAATATAGGTTTAAGTGAAATTAAAAAAGAGATTATGCATTAAAATCGAAACATGGAAGAGAGTGCATGTCAGGTGTCATTGTCCGCAACCACTTGCCGCTTAGACATGCATCACCTAAGAAGCCTTTATCTTCTCTTTTTAATACTCAAAGGATGTAATATTCTTAATTATCCGAATACCCACCTTCCCCTTTTATCTCTAAAGCCAGCTCCCTTTGTGATGGATGGTGTGGTGATGAATGGAATGAATTGAGAGGTATGAGCTCCTCTCCTTTTATAGGCAGATTTCATTCTCTAAAAGTAGTTGGATTTTTTACTACCCAAATGGATGATTAAAGAGTTGTCCCGTTAATGAATGTTGTTCATAAATGTTTTGGTCTTCCTCCCTCCAATTTTATGATTCCGTGGATCTGTTTGTAAGGAGTTATGAATTTTTTTATTGTCAATCCCATTCTCTAGATGAAGATTCTAAGAATCTTCCTTCAAAAATATGTCATTCAATGTCTACCATACTAGATTAAAAACTCAATGAAATTACATTTGGGAATGTACCATGGAGTCCTCTTCCATATACAAGTAGAATCCCTTCATTGGGAGTTTTTTATGCCGAATTGTGTTTCCATTATAAAGGTGGGGTCCATGCAGTCCACCTGGAAAAATTGTTAAATTAATTGATTTGTTTGGGCCTCTAGATTCATGAATCAGACCCTGTCTCTAATTAAAAAGTTCATGGAAATAAAATAAGGGTTATAAAAAAATTATAATAACAATATTTGGAAATATATTTTATAATGAAGGACCAACATACCTCTGTGATAAAAATATGTTAAAAACCAAAATTATGCAATTTAATCTTTTTATCCCAAAACACACTCTAAATCCAAAATTGTTACAAATAAGATCAAATTGGTAAATTGGTGAGGTTTAAATCATTTAAATAGACATAAAAAATTGGGGAAATATTAGCTCTACCAAACATGTACTTGAAAATACACACCGTGTTTGTAAAATTTCTGGATTGAACATAACATGGACATATACTAGGATTACATGGTGTGTAGCCCTCCATACACAACATGTATATAAAAGTACATGGAATGTGGGCCCCAGTCACATCATGTAACGGGCCTACAAACAGCCCTTGACCTATATTACCCCATTTACATATGTCACATAAAAGACTTATTTTAAAGTTAAATTTCATTTAATTTCCATTTATGGTTAGTTTTTGGGGTTTCTCAAGATTTTATGGTGGAATGGGTGAGTTTTCATGAATTGGACCAAACCGTGAACCCAATTCCAGATTTTAAAAAAAATTGTTTCTTTTATAACTATTTCATTTTTTAATATTTTTGACCCATTCTTATTCCTAAATGGTCTCCCCTGACATATTAACACCACCATTGTATTTTGTAGCCTTTATATATCGATAACCAAGGTGTATATGGGTTTTTAATTAAGGGATTGGGCCTGCCCGAAAGCCCAATTCCAGTTTTAAAAAACAAATTTTATTAATTAATAACATATTCAATTTTAAGGATTGTTCAGTGATTCCAAGCCTTACACATGCCCATTGAACCTATAAAAGAGCCCAACCTCTCTCACCCCTCTTTGGATCTATTCTGCATTTCTATTGGCTGCTGAACTTTTTAGGGTTTCTAAAATCGGGCAGATTTGAGGAGGTAAGTTCATTCCATAATTACGGTCTCAATTATTACTCTTTTTTCACCATTCTAGTTCTTAAATGACCTCCTCATCCTTCTTCTAACCTCCATAGATGTTTTGACTATTTTAAATTTCAGCTACTGGTGTATTAGGGGAGATTCTTCAAGATCCCTCAAGTAAGTGAGTCTCTTCCTTACCCCTTTAAAATTGCTTAGGGTTTCATTCTATTTTCTTGGGATTTCTTCCCTTTTACAAGAAGTACCAAATTACCAAGGGGTAAGGATTCCAACTTAGGGTTTAACCTTGGGTTTTATTGGTCCAATGTTGTGGTTTTAGGTTTGTTCTAAGTCCTTCTTGGTGCGGTGGTGGTGTGACTTGATTTTCTCACGTTGATTCAAGGGTTTTCATTACTTTGGTAGATGATTCCACTTTGTATTCAATACTTGTGAAATAGATACTATTTTTATTATATTTTCATGTTTAAACCATTTATTTGGTGCTGCAAAAATTTGTTTTAGTGGTGTTTGTAATGGAAGTGAATTTAAAGGGCCAGTTTCATGTGAAATTTGTGTTTTTTATATAAATCTATTATTGGTTGATTAAGGGACGCCTTTTACTTATTTAGTTGACCTTATCAAATTGTATTAGGGATGAGAATAATGTTTTAAATGTTATTATTCTTTGGTTGTTTCTGCGAAATTGGTTTTGGGCAACGTTTGTTAAGAAAATCATTTTTGAGTACCAATTGGGTGTTTTACATGGGTATTCTATGCGATGCTTATTGGGATTGTTTTATAAATCATGTAATGAGTTTAACTAAATTTTTAGTGTGTGCTGGATTCCGTTTTGATAAATATGAGTATGAATATGGTGTTCAAGTGGGGTTTTCAAAGAGTTTTTGGTGCAAAACAAAGAAAGATTTGGAGAAGTTATTTTATAGAAGCTCAAAGTATATTGTTTTATGTTTTAAATGGTATAAAATATGTGTAGATACTCTATTGATTGTATGTGACCAGTAGTGGTGTTTTATATGAAAATGGATATATGTATCATTCTGAAATTTCTTGAGCGCAATGGGGGAATCCTAGGTACATAGGTGGGGCGGATGTTACTAGTACGACTAGTGGACCAGATGGGTTTTCACCTGTTTCACCTATAATATGTATAAAAAAACTCTAACTAAGCTACGTGGATGATTATTTGGGACCACTAGGTTATGGGTGTGTTCCGTACTAGTGGATCATGCACAAGAACAAATTTTACTATGGTTACTTTACACCGAGGTATGAGGTACATGTGGCCTGAGACTATCTAGTGCCTAGGGGTGTTCTAGATTTTGTTTCCCATTGTGTTCATGGTATTTTCCCATGTATTGGAGTGTTTTTGGAAGTAATTTATAGTATTTAACATGTCTATTTAATGTTTGAACATTCTGAAAATATTTGCTTGAAAAATGTTTTCAATTGAATGTTTCATTTCTTTAATTTTATCACTTATTTTCTTTGCGTATTAAAACTACTTGCCTTTTCACAATGTATTGCATGATATTTGGAACAATTGGGTGGTATCCTATTGGTATTAGGCTCACACCCTACTTAAAACCCTTTGATTGAAGTATACTTGGTTATGTTTGGCTCAGGTAAAGGAAAGGCTAAGGGTGATGGCGGTTCAGGGTCTTAGTCCCCATCATTGGGGCGGAGTTGTGGAGACGGCTTAGGGGTGATGACCACTTGTCATGTGGAGTCCATGGGGTTGTTTTGTTACTGTTTCATTGTGTCTTTGGACCTTTTTTATTTCATTTGAACTTTTGTATCAGTTCTAGTTTTTTGTATAAACCTTGTTTTTATGAATTTTTTAGATTCATTTTATCAAATATTTTTGGTGTTTTATGTATACATATTCTGCTAAATCATTCCCAAACCAAGATAAATGATACCAGGTAACTTTTTCCAGCCCATGGGGATAGGGAACACCCTTTGGGACTTTTCACGGGCTAGTTTTGGTGTCGGTTTTGGCGGAGACCAAAATCGGTTCGTGACAAATGGTATCAGAGGAGGTACACTCTCTTTGATTCACATTATTTGGGGAACAGTCAGGATAGTCTGGAGTTAGGATTGTTGGGACATGGAATTCTAGTTATGAGTAATGTGTCTGATCACCACACCTCATGATGTGATTCATGTCTCCAGGGGATGTCGGGATTTATATGTGTCCTTTGGATTTCGTGGATTGATGATGATTAGGGGAAATATAAATAGAGTTGGTTTACTGGTCTCGGTGAGCTCGTAGGGTCTAGCAAGCCATGTGGAGCTAAGGATATTTACCTAGAACACTCTCTGTGATGGTGAAGTGATTGGAATATGGTTGCAAACCATATGTCCAAGTCACCCACTGAAACTAGTTTCTTCTCGCATTGTCTTGTATTCTTTAGTTTTGAAATATTAGATCTTTGTTTTTAAAGTGACTTAGTTTTAAGAGGTGTAAAGTTTTTGTGAAATTGTTATCTAATAAATATGGAATGGATAGATTTTTGAAAATGGAGAACTAAATTTTTAGAATTGTATTGGAATGTAAAATAGTGTGTTTCCCCTCTTTTGAAATCGTAAACTATGTCAATGTTGGTTTTGAAAAAGAGTTTACAATAGAGTATTCTAAACTACTGAAAGTTGTTTTAATGGGATGAGATGTTTTGAAATTAGTGTATGCGAATTGAAAGTGAGTTTTCATTTAAATGATTTCTCCTTTTTGAAAGTCATGGTAAGATGTAATTTGGTTTTGATTTCGTGGTGTGAGGTTTTAAGAAAAATGATGTATTGGTTGATTGTTTTGGTTTTGAAAAGTGGAAAGAATTTTTTTTATTTAAACCTTTGGTATTTCCATGAGTGACCACATGCATGGGGTTATATGGGATGATAGATGGTTAATGGAATGGCTGGTTGATTTCTGGGATGGATATGAGTAGAGTGCCCACTATGGCACATAAACATGCATGTCTAAGGCCCATGGGGTACCATTGGTGGATACGCTAACCGCTGAATTGTTTATTTCTGAAAAGATGATTTTATATGAGAAATGTGATGTAATTATGACTAGTTTGGGATGGTTTATATTATGTGTTTTTATTAAGTATTGATGTTGTGGGATATTTTGAGTCCAAGAACCCCTCCTGTTTGTATTGTGTTTTTGGATTTTGTTTGGTTGGTAAGCTGTGTTGATGGGCCGGTTAGTGGTCTCTTCTGAGAAATGTTTTGGGATGCTTTTACGGTGTTTCAATTCATGTGATTGGATCTAGTTTGTGGTATATCGTGACCGATGGACCATTGTGGTTGGGTCCTTAGGTTTAATCTTTGGATAAGCTACGCCCCATTAAGGGATAGTGCACAACTGAAGTGAAACCTGGATTGTTTCTCCAATCGAAGACCCTCCAGTTGATCAGTATAAAGAATATTTTTCGTGAGACTTTTAGATTGAGTATACAACCTTTTCTTCCCTAGTTTTTTGTATCCTCTTGTAGTGTTATAGTTATCATGGATGGTTGAAATATACCATAGCCTCCTTATTTTCCTGATTTGCTGAAGGTGGATGTGGTCTGGGGTTGTTAGCATGGATGAGTATCTGGATGGTGTCTAATAGGTCCTCTCGGTCCTTCGTAGTCTCTTCGAATAAGGAGTTCACGATAAATTACCCATGTTGGAAATCTAGTCACGAGAGGATATTGTGGCCACTTTCTAGAATTTTTTTTGGGGATGTCGTATAAGGTCCCACTCCATGCATTGTTTATATCATTCGTAATGGTAATTTTCGGTGAAGCCTTGTGATTTCGTGCACTCGATTGTATTTAAAGGTGAAAGTCGTGAAATCCTCTGAGAGTCTCTTTATATTGGGAGAATGTATCCCTTGGAAAAACATCAAAATCTTCCATTTTAGAAGAAGGTGATTATATGTGTTATTTACTTGTATAGTTTATCACTCGAAAAAAATAAGGTGTGATGTGTGTTCATTTTCTAAGCCCTTGTTTCAGTGAAATATCGATTTAGGGTAATGTGAGTTTGGAATGTGTTATGTTTTGGCAATATTATCGGGGATTTTAGTATAGTTGTAGGTGTCACCAAAAGAATAATTCTCATTCAGGAGGGTTTCCAATGCCTAACTACGAGGTCGAAGATGCTTCAATCATTTGAGCTCCAGCCATAGGTCTCAGAGAGAAGCGGAGTCTTAGTTAGGGGAAATCCCAGGGTTGTTTAAACCCATGTACAATGTCTTATCCTTAGTATGAAAGATAATAAAAGTTTAAACCTCTAGTTTCATCATATTTCTTCCATTGTTCCCATTCGGTGGAAATAGGTTGAGGGCCATGTACCCATGCCATCACTTAATGTCATTCCCCCCCCCCTTTGGTTTCTAACAAGTCATTAGAGAATGGTTATAAATTTGGATAGATGTGATGAGGACACAGTTTGTGTATGATTAGTAGTGAACATGTTCCAAAAATCCATGAGAAAAGAATGATATGCACAGTTAGTGCAAGATTTCCCAAACAGTGTGGACTAACCCTGCGCCCTTCCCAATTTTTTTTAAAAAATTTTGGGTCTTTCTCTGTGGGTCCATACTGGTCAGTTAAGATTGTTGATTCTTATGGTGGGGAAACCCACTATGATTCTCATGTACGTTCCATTGTAAACCGTGAATGGAATTTTACCCTTTGTACTAGGGAGTTCGTTCATGCCTCCCCCTGTTAGTGTCTTGATAATGTCTTGGAAAATAATAGAGGTCGCCTCTTATGGTTGGGTGCCTATTTGTGTCCCCCCATACCAATAACTCATATTTATCCGTGGTCTTGGAATGGTGGTAGGTATTCTCATTCAGAACTAACTAGATACCAAAATCTTCCTTGAGTAAACATTGGGATTGGTGAGCTCCCAATGGTTTAGTTAATGTAAGGTAAGTGTAACCTTGTTCGAAGATGTTGTTTGTTTGGGTGAATTTATTTAGTCTTGTTTGGATAGTGTTTGAGAAGTTGTTTTTGGGATAGAGTATGATTGTGATTGATCATTTCAGTAAAGTGGTGTATGTTTGGGTTGTGAGATTAATCATTCCTTAATTGATCACTGGGGGTGTTTTGGCCCTTGGGGGTGAAGCTTGGCAAATAAGTACATCTTGGTTTATCGGTTGGGGTTGGTTTTGGTATCTGGCCTTGCTATAGCTTTCTGAGGACGGAAAGTTTTCATGGTGGTGATAATTGTCACATAAATAACTTATTTTAAAGTTAAATTTCTTTTAATTTCCATTTATGGTTTGTTTTTGGGGATTCTCAAGATTTTATGGTGGAATGGGTGAGTTTTCATGAATTTGGCCAAACAGTGAGCCCAATTCTAGATTTAATTTTTTTTTCTTTTATTACATTTTCATTTTCTAATATTTTCACCCATTAAGATTCCTAAATGGTCTCCACTAATATATTAACACCACCATTGTAGTTTGGAGCCTTTAGAAGTCCATAACCAAGGTGTATATGTGTTTTTATTTAACGTATTGGGTCGTCCCGAAAGCCCAATTCCAGTTTTAAAAATCAAAGTTGATTAATTAACAACATGTTCAATTTTAAGGATCTTATGGTGATTCCAAGACTTACATACGCCCATGAAACCCAGCCACGCGCCCAACCTCTCTCTCCCCTCTTTGGAGCTATTCTACATCATTATTGAGTGTTGAACATCTTAGGGTTTCTAAAATCATGCAGATTTTAGGAGGTAAGTTCTTTCCATTATTACTCTCAATTCTTTCTCTTTTTTCACTATTACATTCCTCAAATGACTTCCAAATCATTCTTCGAACCACCCTTGATGTTTTTACTATTTTAAATTTCAGCTACTGGTTTATTAGGGGCGATCCTTCAAGATCCCTCAAGTAAGTGAGTCTCTTCCATTCCTCTTTAAAATTTCTTACAGTTTCATTCTATTTTCTTGGGGTTTATTCCCTTTTCCATGAATTACCAAATGACCAAGAGGAAGGGTATCTAACATAGGGTTTAAACTTGAGTTTTCTTGGTCCAATATTTGGGTTTTAGGTTTGTTCTTAGTCCCTCTTGGGGCGGTAGTTGTGCGACTTGATTTTCGCACGTTGATTCAAGGGGTTTCATTACTTTTGTAGGTGATTCCACTTTTTATGAAATACTTGTGACATTGATACTATGTTTATTATATTTTCATATTTAACCCTTTGATTTGGTAGAATAAAAAATTGTTTTACTGGTGTTTTTAATGCAAGTGAATTTTAAGGGCAAATTTCATGTGAAATTTTTGTTTTTTGTATAAATCTTTTATTGGTTGATTAAGGGATGATTTTTATTTATTTAGTTGACCTTATTGAATTGTATTAGCGCTGAAAATAATTCTTTAAATGTTATTATTATTTTTTTGTTGCTGCAAAATTGGTTTTGGGAGATGTTTGTTAAGAAAATGGTTTTTGAGTACAAATTGGGTGTTGAATTGAGTGTTTTAGATGGGTATTCTATGCAATGCTTACTGGGATTGTTTTTTAAATCATGTAATGATTTTAAATAAATGTTTAGGGTGTGTTGGATTCTGTTTGGATAAATATGAGTATTAATATGGTGTTCATGTGGGGGTTTCAAAGAGTTTTGGGTGCAAAAGAAAGAAAGATTTGGAGAAGTTGTTTTATTGAAACTGAAAGTGTTTTGTTGTGTGTTTTAAATGGTATAAAATGTGTGTAGCTACTTTACATTTTGAATGTGACATTCAGTGGTGTTTTATATGAAAATGGATATATGTATCAATATGAAATTGTTTAAAAATAATGGGGGAAGCCCGAGTACCTAGGTGGGGCGGATGTGTACTAGTACGACTAGTGGACGGGATGGGTTTTGTCCCTATTTCACCAAGCATTTGGATAAAGACAACTCTTAATATACAATGTAAATGATGATTGGGGACCACTTGGTTATGGTTATGTTCCCTACTTGTGGCTTGTTCACGAGAACAAATTTTACTATGGTTATTATACACTAAGGTATGAGGTACATGGGGCCCGAGACTATCTAGTGCCTAGGGGTGTTCCCGATTTTGTTGATCATTGTGTTCATGGTATTTCCACATGTATTGGTGTGTTTTTGGAAGTACATTACAATATATAACATGTCTATTTAAATGTGTGAACATTCTGAAAACTTTATCTTGAAAAATGTTTTCAATTCAAAGTTACATTTCATGGATTTTATCACTGCTTTTCATTGCGTATTAAAATTGCTTGCTTTTTCACATTGTATTGCATGTTATTTGGAATCATTGGGTGGTAACCTATTGGGCTTAGGATCAAACCCTACCTACAGCCCTTGGGTGTAAGTAGACTTGGTTATGTTTTACTCAGGTAAAGGAAAGGCTAAGGGTGATGGCGGTTCAGGGTGTTAGTCCCCATCCTTATGGAGAAGTTGGGGAGAGGGCTTGGGGGTGATGACCCCTTGTCATGTGGAGTCCATGGGGAAGTTTTGTTTCTTTTTCATTGAAACTTTAGAACTTTTGTATTGTATTTGAAGTTATGTATTACATTCTGTATTTTTTTATAAACCTTGTTGGTATGAATTTTTCAGATTCATTTTATAAAATATTTTTGGTGTTTTATGTATACATATTCGGGTAAATCGTTCCCAAACCAAGATAAATTACACCCGGGCACTTTTTCCAACCCATGGGGATAGGGAACACCCTTTGGGTCATGTCACAGACTGGGTTTGGTTCTAATTTTGGTGGTGACCAGATTTGGTTAGTGACAACATAAGTATAATCTAAAAAGGAAAGATCCATACATTAGAGGAAGAACCAGGTTCTTTCAAACTTCCCCCCTTAATGAAATTCGAAGTCAAATTGCCCTTCCAAGGGTTATCAAGAACAATCTGGAAATAAATCCAGCCACTGTGATTGTATGTCAGCCTCTGTCTCCCAAATCTCAACCTATACTCGACTGCGCTTCCATAGTAACCAGACCATTGGAACATACTATCCATGGAGAACCATCATTCTATAGTCTACAATATGAAATAATGCTTCTAAAAGGATGCATATACTTGGAACTCAACCTCCTTAGGTTAAAAAGTGGGTGAATGGTCTGAAAGGAAATGTCACAACTCAGAATAATGGAAGAATTTGTGCATATCCTTGTGCCTCAGAGGTAACTATAACCAATAGGCAACCAGCCTCACTCTTTCCAAAATTTTGAACAACCCGATGTATCTCAATGAAATATTACCTTGTCTTTTAATACTTTTTTGTCTTAACCTCAGTGCAACATATAAGAAAACATGATCACTGAAGACAAACCCAATGTTCCCACATGACGATTGACATTTGATTTTTGACAATACTGGGTAGTATCCACCTGTTTTGAATAATCTAAACCTATTATGTGGTCTCCTAAATAGGTTGAGGGTCTAATTATACTTCTCTCCTACCTCCAGCCAATACATGGGTGATCTTCATGGTATAACGTAAAAAAATTCACATAGAACCATCTAAAAAGTATCCTGAGCACTAATTCTATAGGAAGTATAAACCAAGGGTACATGTCTCTCCTTAGAACCACCGAAATCTGGGATGCACGCCTAAAATATATCCTCTGGCACCAGAATCATGTGGTCTAATTGGCCATCTAACTAGGGGTGGTATGGTGTGCTCTGAATCACCTTGTACCAAAATACCCATATATCCCTTGCTAGAAACGTGATATAAACTGTGCACCCCTATATAAAATGATAGATTACGCGACCCCGTGAAGTCGTACAACCTCACAGATGTAGAACCCTCAATTCTCATCAACAATAAATTTTAGTTGATTAGAAGGAAAAGTGAAACCTTCTTGATCCTGGGAAAAAAATCACACAGTATAATTTCCATGACACCTTTAACATTGGAAAACTCCACCCCACATGCCCCTTAGTAAGCTAGAGATGCTTCTAGTGTGATTTTCCTTTAACTAGGAAACCCAAACAAGAATGAGGTCATAACAGCCTCCTCACAAAAAATAATGGTCAAACCCTGATCGACGTCATCAAATGTGGTCATGAAATCATTCCTCAATAGACATTGAGGAATATTATATCACACCCTTGTTAAAATAGCAGATTGTTAAAACTATACAAATGGATCCAAAGATAATGAAAAAGAATGATAATGAGTCAAAACATCACTGGATGACTTATCACAGAAACACCCATCTTAGAAGGCTGATCTATTATAAAAGAACACAATGGCTACTCCCATGTCCCCATACACCCACAATGATCCCATTAACCAATGGTCATACCTGTCTCTTGGTGATGCTTCACTATTAATTGATTACTTTATCAATTAAAAGGTCGTGCTATAACATGAGGAAAGATGTAATTCCATATTCATCCCTCTAGAAACATTACCTGTTGTATAATACTCATATATGATCCTAACAATATGTCATAGATAACCTCATATTCAACAACTCAGAGTTCGAGGAACTCCCCAAGGTTTTCCATTCTCCCTATTACAAGGGTGACCTTGGTCCTAGGGAAGAAGTCAACATAAGAACACTGGTTGATCCCAGAGTGGCATCTTCCTGGTGATCACATTGAAGAAAACAACAGGAATATCTAAGTCCATCCATGGAATTATTATATGGAAACCCAATTATAACTCATTATTAACAAAACATCATATAAAACTACGTGTCACGTGCACAAAATAGAATGTGATCACAAACCCACCCAACAACCTTCAACTAGAGTGTGACTTACAACAAACGCTCTCTTAGTGCATCTAGGATGATGTCAAGATAGAAGACATGGTCATATCTTAATAAATAGCACACTAAGAGGATTTCAAGGATTACTAGAAAAAGTACAGCCGACCAATACAGTCTGACCTCCTAAAAGAAAATTGTCTTCTCTTTCCAATGCATCATGATTCAACCGAACACAATGCCGTTATCCCAAGGCATTTTTGTGATATCTTACACTTAACCATCAAGGCCCATTGATGATCATCGGTTCCCTATAAGGGTTTCACACATATTCAATTACAACAACAGTCGTGTTGTCCCGAAATAATAAACATGAAATAAGTCTCCTAAGACTCTAATGAATTAATATAGAACAACAATTTTTTAATGGTACTTGATTGTGATCCTTTTACCTTGAAGGTCACATTTTAAATAGAACTAATTTTATTCCCCCTACCTAAGAGTGTCTTATATGTTGAGAAGAATGGACAAAATCTCTCAGATTTTCTAATTCTGATGCAACATAAACACACGAGTGTCATTACTCAAACCCATATCACTTCTTCATATCACTTGGAATGAAAGTGAAAATTAAACTGGATGGCATGTCAAAACACTCATTTCACAGGAAGTCCTCATGAGCAGTGCGAAGAACTTGTTTCCAAAATATTTAGGTCACTCTACTTTCCATATAATTGAGAATAGACATAGTAGCTCAAAGATCAATAATTTAACGAAACTCAATGAATTTTTTTAACATTTAACACTCAATGGGTATCACGTATTTCAATATATACTACCCTGAGTTTACAAGAACAAACAACAAATTTTGGGTACTATTCATATTTTTTACACCCTTCACATCATATTACCAGATTGCTGGTGCCCAAATTTCCTCAATAGAACATCATCAATACAACCATTTACAATGATGATGATGTACCATGATTCCCATCACTTATGGAAAGAGTGGTTCACATGAACTCCTAAGTAGATGACCATGCTCAAGGAATATCTAACCTGCTAAACCATGCAGTCCCCAATGCTTATTTTCATATAAAGGGTTATGATTCAATGATCACTCATCTAAAAAAGGGGGTCCTCTTTAAAGACTAAAACATCATACTAGGGAAACGAAATGTGGGCTGTACCAATGTTGGAACACTCTACCACATGCTATCCCCTTATGAAGCATTAAAATCCTAACAATTAGAGCCATCTAATCACAATCCTGTAGGTAACACAAGAAAAGGCATCGTACAATAGGGATCCTAAGAAATGGTACACAGAAGAGAAATCCTACAAGGGACTCCCTAGAATAGCATGTGAGAAAAGAATCACTTAGGGGATACTTGTTGACCAGATAGAAGATACACACATCCTATACATTATTCTTTATGTCAGAACATATGCAAAGGAATCCTACACAGAATCCTTGATATCAATTTGTATCATGATCTCATTGGCTAGAAGGAAATATCTCGCATGAATGACTTACTCAACGAATATGTCATGAGTGATAGATCACAGCTCATCTTAGATCACAGGTCATAACCAGGTTGGTCCAAACACACTAATGGTCATTCACAACTTGTTCACTCTTATGTGACAACGGAAAACAGTAATAGGATGAAGAAGCTATCTATTTATATTGATTCTCCACAATCCATATTAAGATTCCATAGATCACTCCCTGGGTGTCACCATTGCGATCTATGTGGAAAACAACTAATAAGGGACTACTCACTAGTAAAAAATGAAAATAGGGGATAAAATAAGAACATACCCTTAAAGGGTGGTAGAAAAGAGGTACACACTGTGTAGAAACCACAAACATCATATACCCTCAAACTCTTTCATAGGAATGTAATCCCACCATCCTAGGTGTTTAGATACCCCAGGTATATGGTGTGTTAGCCTGACACACAATGTGTACTAATATTCTCATTCCTAGACAGGTACATCTAAATTGCCCGAGTCACAGAGGGTCTACCTATCTAAAACTACATGGGGTGTACATAAGATACAAGACATGTTCTAATCCAAACTCATCAACCTGTGTTTTCTCTCACACATCCTATGACACAGTCATCTACTACATAGCATGTACTTAGAGTTCATGGTGTGTACTTGAGAAAGTTATTTTATTCCTAAATATAAGAACACATGGCATGGGTTCTTAGGACCATATGCTGTGTTGTCTGGTTTTCTGGACAGTATGCCTCAGAAACATCCCAAGAACCCCTATTTTTGAAAAATAAAGCAATGGTGTGACAAATTCCAATCTATGGGGGCCCATAATCCATGATGATCAAATGTTTTCATCCAAATATAGTATATAACAACAAAATCTATATCCCATGGTTGAAACATGATCCACCAAATTCACATCCATAAGGTCCCATACTCCATAGGGACAAAAATTTCACATCTATCCAATTTTTCCATAACACATACCAATACACCTATAACATTAGTTGACATATCTATCATGGCACCTATCACAACAACATTCATATCTAGGACTACATCTATCACATCAACATGCAATTATCAATGCTCTCAAAATGACATATAAAGAATGCATGGCATGTGATTTCTAACAAGTTCCTATATGATGCAATAGATGGAATACCCATATATCATCATGTTGCAACAAAATAGAACCATAATGATATCAATAATAACATTACAAAATAATTTCGTTACCCAATGGTGAAATTGAATAAAATTTAATATTTCAAAATCCCAAAATTACAATTTCGTTTGAGGAAATTTGTTTCTACCCTACATGTGGGGTAAATACTCATAGGAATAGCATAGAACCAAATCCCTTTCATTTCCATATCTATCTATTGTCGAGAAATAATAAATAAAACTAGAAAAGAAAATATCCTTTGATACCACATTTTAACGTCTCAGATCTAGATGCCACTGAACTGGTGTACCGTACCCCACTGGCCACATGGACTCAAGACAATTTCACCAAACACCAGAGGCTTACAACTAGAAGTGAGGGCCTAAGGTTTGATAGTGGGGAAACGATGCCCTCATTGGTAGAGTGTAACACAATTAAAGAATAATAATACAATAGAAAAAGTAGTATAAAATATATAACTGAAATAAACACTGAAATACTTATAAGATAAATTACCAAGGATCATTCCATTCGAAAGATGATGTATCATGTTATATGTTCTATGAAAGTATCCAAAATAAGTACACTAAAATAATACACCAAACATGTCTCAAAATAACAAAATAAACAAAAGTGTAATAGGAAGCATCACAAGCCTTGCCTCGATCCTATGATCTCTTACACTTAAGTATCACATCATGTACCTGTAGTAGGGCACTTTCCTTGATCAATACCTGCAGTCATAAAATCTGTTTGGGCCCAAAGCATGATCTAAACTGGCTATGAGACTAAATCCCAATATGAAACCACCCATTTTATAAGCAAATCTGTTAGTGAAAATATAAAATATTTAGTGTACAATAGTGAAAGAAATAATTTATAGGTACTCAGAATCATGCACAATAGATGTCTCAGAAAACAATGTAAATATATATAAGTGAAGACTAAATCAAGATTGTGATTAGGCTTGGTAGATGCGTCATAAGTCATCCATTTCATTGTTCAAGATCCTTGAATTATATAAATGTATCAACATCTGGACTAGGCCCGTCAACAACCCATATAAATGTAACAATCAAATAGTGACACAAAAATCATTTAATCATTTTCCAATAGAGCATGACCTGAGTATCTCTCAGTAGAACCTAGGTTGACTAGACATTTTAAAATAAGACTCAATGATTCTGACAACCCTATCCATGGATCGCTCACAACCTATACATAATTAACCTCCCGATCTTGTCCACTATCTTTTAACCAAGACAATAGTTCACCCAAGGTACATATAGTGAAATTAGTCACATGATCCCAACCTTGTTTTTTAGCTGATACTATGGATCACCCATTTCTAATTACCCCTCTAAATCATTTTATACAAGTAACTACATGTAAATTAAACAATTATGTGGCTTTCACATATTAACTAAAGTGGGATAATATTATATAACAAGAATCACATGTGAATTAAACTATCACATGTTTTAACATCAATAAATCACATGGGTAAAACTTAAATAACAAGCCTATTATGTAATCTGAACCATTACAATGACATAACATAACCCTACTCACATTGGTAGGTTCAAATTTGAAGAAAAAAATTCCAAACATGCTTAAACAGACATAGGCATAATAGGTGGAATGGGGGAAATCACTAATCTGAAACCCCTAATTAATTAAAAAAAATTATCCCTACAAAAATTTTATTATAAATTTAATTCATACTTGACAACCTAATAAGCTAAACAAGGCATGCCTCATAAGAAAACTCATCCAAATAGGACCAAATAGTCATTCTAATGGAAGCACACCCATGGGGTAGCCCTTAATCAATGTAAAAAACCTAATTCGTACTTCAAAAAACATAATTCATTACCTAAGTACCAATAGGGAACAATAAGGGTAATTTATAAATCAACTGACACCCAAAAAATGGGCGTGTTTCACTCCATCATATATAAACACCATGTCAACTCATGAAAGTCAAAATACTACCTACCTCATGTTAGTATGACTATCATCATCCAATGTTGGGATTTCATTCAATATTGAACATATTTGATCTACAAAAAATGAAAAAGTACTCTACCATTGATAACTCAACTAAGAGAAGAAATCACGAAGAACCGATTAAAAGGAATTGAGATCTTATCGATTTGGTTCCAACAGATCTAATGGCATTAGAATCAGAGTTTAGATGAAAAAACGTGAGGAAAAATGGACTTCAGTGTTGTAATTCACGAACCTAGATGAGGGTTCTGTCTGTCTGAAAAATCACGAGGCTACTACTCGTTTTATAAAAAAAGTACACAACATGTACTTGAAACTACATGTAGTGTCCATACAATTTTTGGCTAGACCATTACATGGCTGTGTACTGGGATTACATGTTATGTATCCCTCTACGAACGGTGTGTACATAAAAGTACATGGCATGTAGGCCCCAGTCACATCATGTAACATTCCTTTAGCCAGCCCTTGTCCTCTTTTACCCCATTTTCATAAGTAAAAATTTTAAAAGGAAGATCCATAACTTACAGAAAGAAATTGGTTCTTACAATATTTTATCCCCAAAATCATTGAAGATCATTTTTTAATGAATTTTATTTTCAATGTATATTAATACTTTACAACAAAGGATCTACTTTTTACCAATATATTTTATTTATCTAAAAAATTTATAAATATTTTTATGGTTTTTTATTCTTATTAATATCTCAATGTTTAATGTCTATGTTATGGCAGCCATTTTCTAAATAATAATATTAATAATATATTGTGGTTCATTAGAACATAATGTTGCGTGTATTGAAAACTATCATAAAGATCTAATGTATTTGAAAAAAAAACATAAATGATTTGGGTGTAAAAATATTATTATCTCACATGGATTCTATGTATGCTTCATGTAGTAAAGATTCATATGGAATATCCTTCATTAAACTATATACCAAATCCATAGTACATGGAATACCTCATCATATTAATGAATATTTCATGAATCTCACATGAAATGTATATAAGGATTACTTGTTAAATTCTAGGACATGAACTTTGTTATCATAAAATACTATATATAACGAGACATGACTATCTCATCCAAGAATATTTTCTCAATTATATTGTCACATGTTTTCATATAATGGTTTATATGAAAATACCCTCTTCTTTTTCATACAATAGAGAACACTCATGATCACTATTTACGTAGCATTTTGATGTCTCTATTTTTAATGCAATAAATAGTTCATGGGAACTCCTAATCAAAATGTAATAATAATAAATAATGTGGAGCTATATAATTTTCATTACATATTATAATAATCAAATGTTTTCTCAAGAATTTATCATTCTTGGATTCGTACATAGAGAAGCCATCATATGATTAGTCATACCAGATGTAGCTAGTTCGTATCTCAAATAGTCATTTGGATGCTCGCAATTGGTTCATTCTTGTTTGTGCAGTATCTCTCATCATTGGAGGTATATATACTATGGAATCAACTTCATGTAGTGGGTAGGATACACTCATGTGTTTGCTTGTGTTCATCATGTGGTCGATCTGTCAATCACACAACAACTTAGTGTATAAATTGTAGCATTAAGAACACAACCAATTTCGAGTTCATTAGATGAAAAATTCATCTTCATACTATGATTACATTGACCTTGACTTATCATGCTATGGAGTCTATTCATTTATGTAGAACTATAGGTCCTCATTTGTTCTTATTCTATGTGATGGTTCCTTATGATCTTTTTAAATATAAGCATGCCACCAAACCACAGTTCTTTATGTGGTACGTCAATCTATTTGTGTGCTGATCCCATTTCTTGGAGAGGGACCATACTTATATAAAGAAGATGATTATGTGGAATTTATTCATTTAATGTAACACCATTTTCATCTTACTAATAATTTCGGAACATTAAACATCTACTCAAACTTCAACATTGGAATGATGATCATCCAAATTCTCCTTATTAAGGTATAATATTACAATGATTGCCAGTAAAATCCAAAAACCACATGCATTATCTAACAGTGACTCATGTACACCACCCTGCCCCTGTAGGACCATTATTGTGAACCCATGTGCCTCTTGCATGAATTTTGTATTCCCATACCTGCCTATGAACATCTATGTCTCTACTATACCATAAATGGAAGACCATGTTAAGTTGGATCTCAAATTGTAGACATGGTCACACATTTATGATTGAGTTGGATCCATGGTTGGCCCATAATTCACCCATTTTTGGATTATACTAGGTAAAAGTTCAAATCCATATGTAGTAGGTATCCTTATTAGGCCATACAATAATAACATATTTCATGTCCATCTCAAAAGACTATTCATGAAAAAGAAATATATATATTTCATATTCCCTACTCAAATATAAATATTATTCACTAATTCATTGTTTTGAACAATTTTATAGCAAACAAAATTATCCCACATAATCAAAAAATTAAAAAAAATTGACCATCAAACACCAGATTCACTTTTCTATAGATCACGGAGAAACCAAAATCACTTTATAAAATTATACATATTATTTATAAAACATGACATCAAATTCCATATATTGATTATATATTTATAGAATGTTCATCATCATATTTTATTTTTGAATTTATATGAAATAAAAATAACATATGGGAACTTCAATAATCCACTTTCTTATTGGTTTCTATACCAATAAAAATATATATAAATATGTGTATCCTTAATAATTTTTTATTATACCCATAATTTATAATGAAATGAAACTGCAATTGTAAGGGACTTCTCAATTATTTTTTTGTTCCAAAGAACTTAGAATATTTTCTTGAATTTTTGATATAGGAGAAGGATGATAGCATATAGTTATATTAATAATTAGTCTTTTTATGATATAATATAAATTTATGTTTGATAGCCTAGTTTACAAAACATGATAGCCAAATCAAACAATGTGTATGTTGTTATTAAAAAACCATTCATGTGATACCAAAATATAAATGCTTTTATTTCCTATATAATGGATTTGAAGAATAATTTTATTATGAATTATCTTATATCATTCACACATCACAACAAAAGAATTCAAAAATTTAAGTGAAATCATCCATTTAACCCATTGTAACATTATTTCATCAATAGAAACCCCCATTCAAAATTATATTGAATGAAATCATAAGAATACAATATATGTGTTTTTATGAGACCATACTATCCATATTTTTGAAATCAATTAAAAATTATATATTCGATAGAGGTGATAAATTGTCAACATCACCTTAGGATTTATTTCACCTCAATGGATTCCCTTCAGTTTATTTTATCATGGAGTCATATTTTCAAAAGAGATCCATAAAAGGATCCACCTTCATTTTGTCCAGCAAAAAAATAAAATAAAATTTTCTCCTTTCTATATAATGTGTACAACACGAATTCAAATCCTTCTATTCCCTGCATGTTTTTTTAGAAATAAACAAGAATATGGAATAATGTGGAACATGTTTTTTTATTAATCTAAACACTATGTGTGAGAGTTTCTTATCACCCATTTCTTTTATTTCATTCCAAGACTATCATTGGATGTTCTCTCTTCCATTTTGATAGTATTTTTAGATAGTGCACAAATTATCTTCACATGAATTATCTCTACAATTAGTTTTTTCCATCCAATATTTTATGTCCACTTCAGTTGGTTAAATTTTAGCCACATTCCCTTGTTAAATATAATTGACTTTTAGATAATAATTTCTCTTAGTCTTACATTGTTAGTAAATCCAAAAAAATAAATATTTCCTTGATTTCCCATCTTTAATTACTTTTAACAAGTATTATAAGCATATTTATTATTTACTAAATCGTTATTATCATTTTAAGAATTTTGTTTGCATCACTCTATAAAGAACTGGAACTGGTCGAATTTTCACGAAACTCTCATCATTGGGAAATTATTAAAAACATAATTCATATACATTTTCAAATAATAAAATCTAATCTCGGTGGAAAATTTTGATATAGTTCTAATCAATGATTGTTTTTTGTGATTTTTTCCTCCATTTATTACCACTCCCCTTTAGTTCCTATTTTATTCATGGAAAGTAAAAATTAAACTATAAATAATAGTCTTTGATTCCTCACATACTTCTACACTAAAAAAATAATGAAATTTTAATCTTTTAGAATTGTATTTCTACTAAAATTATTCAGTGAATGATATCTTTTTTCTATTGAAATTTTTTATCATTGGTTGGATCTGCAGTCCATTTTTTTGAGGGAATAATGACTCACAACTATCTTTGCATAAAAATATCAATTTTATTTCAATACATTAATTATTGGAAACAAAATATTTACTTTGATTCATTGACCCTCTCTTCTAACCATCTTGAGGGATCATAAATTTTTTACATATGATAAATTTTTATGTATTCTTTGGATTTTTTTATTTGATACTTCACTACAAGAAATATTTTTTCATAGATTTTAATTATTCCATTCCATATATCTTCTACTTGAGATCTATTAATTTTATCTCATTTTCCCACTATTATTATAGTATTATAGATTTGATTATCACAAAAGGAAAGGATATTGTTTTCATTACTAGATCAGTTGCATGAAAATGATTAGTGAACATTCTTATTTCTTCTTATTAAATTATTCTTCATGCAATATTGTGTAAAGTGTCTATTAAATTTTAAATTCCAATCCATGGAAAATTTATTACTTTTACTTTAATATTTTCCATTTTTTAACATTATAAAACTAAGTGTAATGATATCATAGAAATCATTAACAATCTCATTGGAAGTTGGTAGATTTTTACTAATCCCATAATTCTTACTTTCCATCTTAAATAATTATTTAATATTTAGAGGAAACCTTATCTTTGATACCTATAAGGCCCCAACCTTAAACCTTACTTAATCTTGAGTTATTACAAGATTACACATTGAGGATCTTTTCAGGTTTAAAGTTTTAGAGAATTAGATCATAAAACTTGCATTACATTCCACATTTAGACAAAGTGGTTACATAAAAGAAAGTATTCATTCTTCCCATCAACAGAAACATATTTAAAATAAAACATGGATTCTTTCTTGACACATCCTCGACACTGTCATCACATCATGTACCCTTCCCTTGACCGGTGAAAAACATTTCAAAAACTTGGGATGAGCATAAAAAGCTCAGTAAGGGTTATAAAAAAATATGGAAAGGAAACATGTGTTCATATATACATAAGAATGAAATCATACTTTACCTATAAAACATAGCCACTTTAACATACCTCATCAAATCATGAATAAATTGTAGAAATCATAAGACATAAAAGTAACTCGAGGCATTCATAACATCCTTACATAGGGAGTAACCCTCTTGGTTACGTTTGGAATACCCATCACAGTATATTCCCTAAATATCTTCGGAGAACCCTTAACGTTTCACTCCTTCGCGTTACCCAATGCATTGGAGAGCTATATTGGGCTCACCCGCCCTTAGTTTATCACGGAACCACCCGTTTTCATAACAATGCCCAAGAACCATAACATAATATTATCACATAAAACATGCATAAATGAAACATAACATTTCCACCTTGCAATCACCAGATATAAATACAAAACATTGATATAAAAACATTATAGAAACCATTTTCAATACCAAAATAAAAGAAAATTAAAACATGGTATTTATTTTTCTTTTTAAAAAAAATTATGGCTTGTAGAGGATGCCGAAACTCAAATAATGGTCACGACGGCGGAGAAGTCGTTGTCGCCGCATACGTACAACAAAAAATTCCCTTTTGTCTTTTAGTAAACGCTTCATATAAAAAAGATTCCTTTTGAACAAACATAAAAGTAAAAGGGGTTTATATACCATATAAAAGAAAGTTGTGTATAAAATAAAATATGCCTCAATGAAAGGAGGTTGAGACGAAGTCCCATACAAAGACGGTATCCTTGGTTTAATAATAAATCAATTAAATAATTATGTGTGACAAACGAATACACCAAATCTAAGTGGATATTATGTGTAAAATAATCAAAGGTAATTCACACATATTCAAAAGATGACATATTCAATAACTACATGTTGAACCCAAAGAATTCGAAATTGGGATAAGAAGTTCTCTTGACAGCCTAACGACGTCACATCAAAATGAGTTGATGAGAGATAAAAGAAAGGGTATCTCATCACATGGACAGAAAATTTACATGAATAAGGATAAATTAGAACATATCCCAACATAACAATATGTAAATTAAAAGACCGAACAAAAGAAGTCTTTTTAAAAAGAGGAGGGTGAAAGGTTCCCTTACCGACATGGGTATCTTTCGAAACATACACCTCGTGAAAGAAGGACAATACAACATTGATGTAAATACTCATAAAATAAAGTATATTACACAATGAATAAAATTATGTGAAGTACATACACCACTCAAAGGAAATTGTGGCAAGTTTAGCATAAATCTCACGGGAATAAAATTGAGATGAAAAATCCCTTATGAAAACTCGGCAGCCTAACGGCGCCACTTAAAACTTCCAAAATGGATTGATGAGAGAGAATAGGGTCTCTCATCACATGAACATAAAAATTACAGTAATATTAATATAAAATAACATCCCAATAACAATAAATATGATCTTTAAAAGGAATGACATAAAAGAGTGTACTTAAAAAGAAAGAGTGGAGTAGGATCCCTTACCTCGGGTCCGACTTGACTCGATCGTTCTTTAACGTCCTGAATAATAAAATTGACTTAATCTATACATGCTTAAGAACATTTTTCAAGTTCATTATTTCTTTTATACCATGTTATGAACATCATATAATAATTTATGTTAATAATGTTCATTTTGTTGGTATTCGGTTCTTAAGTCAAAAATAGACTTCTTACACTTACATGTTGTTAATTTGGTCAAAGGTTCATTATATACAGAATAATATTAATTATTTGGATAACATATATATCATATATATTCATCATATACATGTATTTATAATATTACATCACATTTAGAGGTAATAAATGAAATGCACCGTTCATGGAGACGGTAAGCTGTACGTACGCATGACCGCTACTTTCATTTCTATGTCGTATTAATGGAATTAAAACTATATGAGAGGTATGTATATTTTAGTTCCAGAATTATATTAATCATTTAGATGTATCATAAATCATATATATCCATTATATATATGTACTTATAATAGTACATAATATTTTGAGATAAGAAATGAAATGTACCGTTCATGGAGACAGTAAGCCGTACGTACGCATGAACGCTACTTCCATTTCTATTTTGTATTTTCTGGAATGGAATCATAATGATATAAGAGTATATTATAATTACAGTATAATAACATATATAATATCATTAACTTTATCCTTTACACATCCCACATATGGTATTAACGAATCAAATCACTTTCCGGGGGCGGTAGTGCGCACTTCCTAAAATAAAGATATCGTGTTTACCCATAATGGGAACAATAATGGTATGCCATAAATGAAAAATACATAAGCTTAAGGAAAGATTAAAAATATTATATATCATATATAAAAATAGTTACATCATAATGTCCACCTTTGAAGGTGTTAAATGAGTATTGAACAATCATCGTTTCGAGAGGCAGAATTTCTCCATCCAAAGAAACCGTATGTTCTTTAACCATTTGATGTCGTTGTGTGAGAGTGTAGCTTGAATAAATATTATAACAACATCCTAGTATATTGGAGATACTGGTGTTGTTACAAATAAAGTAAATAAAAAGAGTTTAGGGGGTTGGAGAAGCAAAATAAAACAAATGAACATGAGAGAATGAATTACCTTTAAAAGTGTAACTCCTTTTGATTTGAGCCTAAAGGCTTCCTTTGAAAGGATTGTGCCCAAAGGGAATCCTCTAGGATGAGGATAGGGATGTGGAGAGAGTAAATGGGCAGGGTATGGCCGAGAAAAAGGCTTGAGGAGTGTGTGAAATGAGGTAGAGGTGGGGGCCTTTCATAAGAGGGGAGGAGGGGCACTTTTGGAAATCATGAAACTATTATTTTATTTTCAAAAGTGTTTCGAATTTATAAGGTCCCAAATTGATATATTTCGAAGATAAGATGATAAGTCTTCGAAATATTCCCATCCAATAGTTTTTCGACAAGTGTAGGTCTTAGATTTTATATTATCTTTTCATTTTATTTAAACTATTCATTAATGAGGTCATCGTTGCATCATCATGATGTCATAATTAAATTAATTTATTTAATGTATAAAAATTATAACAAAAATATCCTGATGTGGGAAATCTTTTTATATTTTCAAATAGTATTTATAGACAAAAATATGATTAGTATAACCCATTCTAATTTTTTTTTAGTAAAACAATTTATGTTAGTGTCATTTTTACCTTTATTTAAAAAAAGGCATTAAAGTCATTATCTCACCCAAGAGGCTCCATATGGTCCCCTAAATCGACCCATGGGTTGTCTGGGTCGGCCATTACTCATCAAATAGGGGTAGGACAAGTGTCATGGTGTTTTCATATTTTTATAATATCATTTTTAACTTAAATTACACTAATTACCTCTAATCGATATTAATGAAAAAAAGTTTCTATTCACCAAAAAATTATTTTCATCCCATTGAACCACATTTTACATACTAATGACAACCATGTATGTCGGATTTTCAAAATTCAATACACATTAGTGGTAAACTTTCATTTAACTGAAAAATCAGTTTGCTTGATTACCACTTAGTGGTCTCACTATTCATCAAAAATTGGAGTTTTTCAGAAAATTACCAAAAATTCACTCTAAGATATATTAGATATTACGAATTAAAAAATGAAGTCTATTTTAAAAAATTAAAAACATATAAGTCACATTAATTAATTTAATAATTAATCCCACTGTCAGAGTAATTAGCGTGTTTTTATAAAACAATAAGTATCAAAAGATTGACACTAGTTTAAGTCCGATTTCAAAGTGAAATTAATTCCAACGACCACTATTGGATTTAATGGTAAAAATATTTTATAATTTCACATTAAAAACAATTCAAAATATAATCTAATAATATAAATAAATTAGATTAAAAAGAGGTTTTGAATTAAAATACAACATTTTACACTATTCATTAAAAAAATGAACTTTATCGGAAAGATACCAAAAATTTACACAAAGTAAATTTTGATGTCCCAATTCTTAAGAAGAGTTTTATTTTGGTCCAATATAATTTATAAGAGTTAAAAAAACTAAATTTAATGATGGTTCGCCATCAAAAAGTGATAAGTGAACCTTTAGTGAAAACTAGGGAAAATATGCCTAAAATTGAATTCTTTCCGTATTTTAAGCCTTTATCTTTTATTAGATAAATGTAAAAACATTTAAAAACATATATAATCATATTTTAGTTATTTCTATCCATTCCCGCCAATAAAACGGCTACATTTTAACTACCATTTAAAATAATATTATTTTATTATTAGAGTGCAACGTAAGATTCCCAAGAAACTCGTTGTTGCGTGTTGGGTACGCCATCGAGCATAGAGTCCCCTTTAAAGTCATATTAATATTTTATTCACAAATATGGATAAATAAGAAAATGTCATATTCTTTATTTACCTGTGGTGTTACATCCTTCCCCCCTTTTGGGAATTGCGTCCTCGCAATTTTTAAAATTGAGCTTGGAAACATCTTTGAAAGTCCCACATCGGAACAAGAGTCGGAAAAAAAATCAATTTAAAATAAAGAAAGATAAGTACAAAGGTCACCCGAGTTAAGCCATACTAGGATTCCAAGTATGAAAATATGGACATGGAGGAAAAAACAAAGGGTCATGTTCTGATGGAGAGTGATAGAAAACATGTTTAGGAGAAAGTTAACCACAAGAAAATCACAAACTTGTGATGGGTTAAACGGTATTCGATTCCCCAGTAGGAAAAGTTAATAGACAACATTTTTGTTTAAAGTTACTTTTTATTGAGTAATTCATAAGGAAACATAATAACATATCGTGTTGACTTTCAACTTTTACTATATTCCTTAATCAAACTCATATTTTTTTCCAAAAGACGAGTATTTAGGGAGACTTGTTCGCATTAAGAGTACTATAATCAACTTCTAGAGAATCACCTAATCCACCAAAGATAACTATATACATCCCATGTCTTTAGGCTTTAACCAAAACCAAAACCAAAAAGGTCAGTACAAGGTCAGATAATCCAGAAAAGGATAACCCTTTATAAAAATAAAATCTATTCTTAACCTCCAAAATTTGTCCAACAAAACCCAAAGTTCAACGAGGACCATTAGATAAACAATTTGTCCATAAAATTATTCAACTAAAACCAAACTAAGGTTGAAACCCAAGTATTTGAAGGATTTAGTCACATAGTCTTCCAAGTTAAATCGTAACATTTATCTCCAAACAACATTAGTTGCTCCTAAAGTCTCGTATTGAAAAGTAATTAACCTAATCACATATCCTCCATGATAGGTTAATCATTTTCATAAATGACCCAAAATCAACTTACTATTAATTAATAAAATCATATAACTAGAATGAATCAGTCCAATTAACTAGGGACTTCACGTAGTCCAGTGGTAGGTGATAAATACCAGTCGCACTTTGGTTGTGGGTTCGATTCCCATAGCTTTGTCCGATGCGACGGGTTGTCACACGGTCTGCGTGTTGTCCTTTTTCGAAAACTACATAAAATAACCATATCATGTTTTAGCCTTAATCATTTCCTTATACCTTTAATTTTCATCCAAATTCGTTACGATCTAGACATCTTAATTCTTGAAGTCTTATTTCACCACCATAAGATAAAATAAAAAGATTCCTAAAATGAATAACATCATACCTTGATAATGGCGTCCATTCGGTTTCATCGTCATCTTGATCACGTAGGTAGAAGTACCATGCATTACAACAATGATTTATAGATCCTTCAAAATCATTTTCTTCCTCCATCCAAATACACCTCGTACAACATGGGTCATATGGGTGTTCACAGAAAAACAGTTTTGTAAAATAATCATGTATGACATATAATTCCAAAACATTTGATAAAACCTGATTTCTATAAAATAGTCGGACCGAAATTGAGTTGAAACTTTATATTATTGGTCCTTTTAAAATACCATAAGTATGTGATGTGAGACTATATTTTAAAGCAAATATAAATAGGTTGCGCAAGGGTCTCCTTCCTCAACACCATTTCTAAAATCATAATATGCTTCAAATTCTTGTGATAAGGTAAAATATTTGAAAATACCTTGATAATATTTACCTTTCTTGAAAATATGAGAATATTGTGAAAATAGTATTTTTGTAAAAACAACCCATGATCCACGATGATAACGAGGTATAGTGGAGGTGTTTGATATCTCAAACAACTGCTTGCAAGTGAGTTGTATGCTAGAAAAAGTTTCACAATCATCCGAAGATGAATTTGCAATAATTATTGAAATCATGTCATCAGGAAGAGATAGAAATGTCGTTTGAGATCCTTCTCCTTCCATTTGTAACTGACTTTACATGACCTGAAAAAAAGTTACAAAACAAGGATTTAACTGAAATAATAGATATAGGGACTAATCATGTGTCTCACAAGAACTCATAATGCCTAAAGATGTCTAAACCGACCTTTGATACCAACTATAAGGCCCCATCCTTAAACCTTACCTAATCTTGAGTTATTACAAGATTACACATTGAGGATCTTTTCAGGTTTAGAGTTTTAGAGAATTATATCATGAAACATGCATTACATTCCACATTTAGACAAAGTGGTTACATAAAAGACAATATTCATTCTTCCCATTAACAGAAACATATTTAAAATAAAACATTGATTCTTTCTTGACACATGCTTGACACTGTCATCACATCATGTACCCTTCCCTTGACCTGTGAAAAACATTTCAAAAACATGGGATGAGCATAAAAAGCTCAGTAAGGGTTATAAAAAAATATGGAAAGGAAACATGTGTTCATATATACATAAGAATGAAATCATACTTTACCCATAAAACATAGACACTTTAACATACCTCATCAAATCATGAATAAATAGTAGAAATCATAAGACATAAAAGTAACTTGAGGCATTCATAACATCCGTACATAGGGAGTAACCCTCTTGGTTACGTTTGGAATACCCATCACAGTATATTACCTAAATATCTTCGGAGAAACCTTAACGTTTCACTTCTTCGCATTACCCAATGCATTGGAGAGCTATATCGGGCTCAACCACCCTTAGTTTATCACGGAACCACCCGTTTTCATAACAATTCCCAAGAACCATAACATAATCTTATCACATAAAACATGCATAAAGGAAACATAACATTTCCACCTTTCAATCACCAGATATCAATACAACACATTGATATAAAAACATTATGAAAACCATTTTCAATACCAAAATAAAAGAAAAGTAAAACATGGTATTTATTTTTCTTTTAAAAAAAAGTATGGCTTGTAGAGGAAGCCGAAACTCAAATAACGGTCACGACGACAGAGAAGTCGTTGTCGCCGCATACGTATGACAAAAAAATTCCATTTTGTCGTTTAGTAAATGCTTCGTATAAAAAAGATTCCTTTTGAATAAATGTAAAAGTCAAAGGTGTTTATACACCGTATAAAATAAAGTTGTGTATAAAATAAAATATGCCTCAATGAAAGGAGATTGAGACGAAGTCCCATACAAAGACGGTATCCTTGGTTTAAGGATAAATCAATTAAATAATTATGTGTGAAAAACAAATACACCAAATAGAAGTGGATATTAAGTGTAAAATAATCAAAGTTAATTCACACATATTCAAAATATGACATATTCAATAAATACATGTTGAACCCAAAGAAATCGAAATTGGGATAAGAAGTTCCCTTGACAGCCTAACGACGTCACATCAAAATGAGTTGATGAGAGATAAAAGAAAGGGTATCTCATCACATGGACATAAAATTTACATCAATAAGGATATATGATAACATATCCCAACATAACAATATGTAAATTAAAAGACCCAACAAAAGAAGTCTTTTTAAAAAGAGGAGGGTGAAAGGTTCCCTTACCGACAAGGGTATCATTCAAAACATACACCTCGTGAAAGAAGGACAATACAACATTGATGTAAATACTCATAAAAGAAAGAATATTACACAATGAATAAAATTATGGGCAGTACATACACCACTCAAAGGAAATTGTGGCAAGTGTGGCATAAATCTCACGGGAATAAAAGTGAGATGAAAAATCCCTTATAAAAACTCAGCAGTCTAACGGCGCCACTTAAAACATCCAAAATGGATTGATGAGAGAGAATGGGGTCTCTCATCACATGAACATAAAAATTACAGTAATATTAATATAAAATAACATCCCAATAACATGAAAGATGATCTTTAATAGGAATGACATAAATGAGTGTACTTAAAAAGAAAGAGTGGAGTAGGATCCCTTACCTCGGGTCCGACTTGACTCGATCATTCTTTAACGTCCTGAATAATAAACTTGAGTTAATCTAAAATTGCTTAAGAACATTTTTCAAGTTCATTATTCCTTTTATACCATGTTATGCAAATCATGTAATCATTTAAGTTAATAATGTTCATTTTGTCGGTATTTGGTTCTTAAGTCAAAAATAGACTTCTTACACTTACATGTTGTTAATTTGGTCAAAGGTTTGTTATATCCAGAATGATATTAATGATTTGGATAACATATATATATCATATATATTCATAATATACATGTATTTATAATATTACATCACATTTAGAGGTAAGAAATGAAATGCACTGTTCATGGAGACGGTAAGCCGTACGTACGCTTGAACGCTACTTTCATTTCTATGTCTTATTAATGGAATTAAAAATATATGAGAGGTATGTATATTTTAATTCCAGAATTATATTAATCATTTAGATGTATCATACATCATATATATCCATTATATATATGTACTTATAATAGTACATAATATTTTGAGACAAGAAATGAAATGTACCGTTCATGGAGACGGTAAGCCGTACGTATGCGTGAACGCTACTTCCATTTCTATTTCGTATTTTCTGGAATGGAATCATAATGATATAAGAGTATATTATAATTCCAGGATAATAACATATATAATATCATTAACTTTATCCTTTACACATCCCACATATGGTATTAACGAATCAAATCACATTCAGGGGGCGGTAGTCTGCACTTCCTAAAATGAAGATATCGTGTTTACCCATAATGGAAACAATAATGGTATGCCATAAATGAAAAATACAGAAGCTTAAGGAAATAATAAACATATTATATATCATATATAAAAATAGTGACATCATAATGGCCACCTTTGAAGGTGTTAAATGAGTATTGAACAATCATCGTTTCGAGAGGCAGAATTTCGCCATCCACAGAAACCGTATGTTATTTAACCATTTTATGTAGTTGTGTGAGAGTTTAGCTCAAATAAATCTTATAGAAACATCCTAGTATATTTAAGATACTGGTGTGGTTACAAAAAAAGTAAATAAAAAGAGTTTAGGGGGTTGGAGAAGAAAAATAAAACAAATGAACATGAGAGAATGAATTACCTTTAAAAGCGTAACTCCTTTTGATTTAAGCCTAAAGGCTTCCTTTGAAAGGATTATGCCCAAAGGGAATCCTCTAGGATGAGGAGACGGATGTGGAGAGAGTAAATGAGCAGGGTATGGCCGATCCAAAGGCTTAAAGAGTGTGTGAAATGAGGTTGAGGTGGGGGCCTTTTATAAGAGGAGAGGAGGGGTACTTTTGGAAATCATGAAACTATTATTTTATTTTCAAAAGTGTTTTGAATTTATAAGGTCCCACATTGATATATTTATAATATAAGATGATAAGGCTTCGAAATATTCCCATCCAATAGTTTTTGGACATGTTTAGGTCTTATATTTTATATTATCTTTTCATTTTATTTAAACTGCTCATTAATGAGGTCATCGTTGCATCATCATGATGTCATAATTAAATTAATTTATTTAATGTCTAAAAATTATAAAAAAAATATCCTGATGTAGTAAATCTTTTTATATTTCCAAAGATTATTTATAGACAAAAATATGATTAGTATAACCCCTTCTAAAAATTGTTTTAGTAAAACAATTTATGTTAGTGTAATTTTCACCTTTATTTAAAAAAAGGCATTAAAGTCATTATCTCACCCAAGAGGCTCCATAGGGTCCCCTAAATCGACCAATGGGTTGTATTTGTCGGCCATGACTCATAAAATAAGGGTAGGAAAAGTTTCATGGTGTTTTCATATTTTTATAATATCATTTTTACCTTAAATTACACTAATTATCTCTAATCACGATTAATGAAAAAAAGTTACTATTCACCCAAAAATTATTTTCATCCCATTGAACCACATTTTACATACTAATGAAAACCATGAATGTAGGTTTTTCAAAATTCAATAAACATTAGTGGTAAACTTTCTTTTAACTTAAAAATTTGTTTGCTTGATTACCACTTAGTGGTTTCATTATTCATCAAAAATTGGAGTTTTTCAGAAAATTACCAAAAATTCACTCTATGATATATTCGATATTCCGAATTCAAAAATGAAGTCTATTTTAAAAAATTCAAAACATATAAGTCACATTAATTAATTTAATAATTAATTCCCACTGTCAGAGCAAATAGCGTGTTTTTATAAAACAATAAGTATCAAAAGATTGACACTAGTTTAAGTCCGATTTCAAAGTGAAATTAATTTCAACAACCACTATTGGATTTAATGGTAAAAATATTTTCTAATTTCACTTTAAAACCAATTCAAAAGATAATATAATCATATAAATAAATTATATTAAAATGTGGTTTTGAATTAAAATACAACATTTGACACTATTCATTAAAAAATGAACTTTATCGGAAAGATACCAAAAATTTACACAAAGTAAATTCTGATGTCCCAATTCTTAAGAAGAGTTTTATATTGGTCCAATAGAATGTATAAGAGTGAACAAAACTATATTTAATGACAGTTTTCTATTAAAAGGCGATAAGTGAACCTTTAGAGAAAACTAGGGCATATATGCCAAAAATTGAATTCTTTCCATATTTTAATACTTTATCTTTTATTGGATAAATATAAAAACATTTTAAAAAATATATAATCATATTTTAGTTATTTATATCCATTTCGGCCAACACAACGACTACATGTTAACTACCATTTAAAATAATATTATTTTATTATTAGAGTGCAACGTAAGATTCCCAAGAAACTTGTTGTTGCGTGTTGGGTACGCCATCGAGCATAGCGTCCCCTTTAAAGTCATATTAATATTTTATTCACAAATATGGATAAATAAGAAAATGTCATATTCTTTATTTACCTGGGGTGTTACAATACCACTCATAGATCCCCATGAAAAATAACCACCGGGGGTCATTTTTTATCATTATAAATTCTAATTAAATTATTCTATAAAAAATTATATTTTTTTAGATCCACTCAAAAATATCTCACAATATCAACTAATGTGAAACAATAATAATAGATAGATCAAAACATAATATTTATAAGGTTTGGTACAATGACCTAAAAATATTCTTGTTGTTTAGAAACCATGAGATGGATACTATGATTCAATATTGTTTTGGATTATGGAGGATTAGAGGTGACTAGTTAAACACCCAGGTAATTGACCATCCAGTTTTACCTAGTTATACACCCCATCAGACAACTTCTCTACCTTAGTTGGTTATAAACCCAAACATTCCTTGTCAGTTTTTGACTTGTTATACACCATAGACTCTATAATTTTCTATAATGTTTCATAAACATCCATGAACCGATTCTTCCTCTTCTTATTGATTAACCAAAATTAGTAAATCATTTAACTTCTCCATAGTAATTTTTATCCATGATCATGTAGAATATTAATTTATTAAGTACACCATTATGTTCTTAAAAATATTATCGAACAAGAATATTGGTATAGAAAGTCATTTAAATGGATATTTAATGATCTGATTCTTCTAAAACAGTATATAATTATGTGTTTCCCCTTTAGGGGCTCATGGATTTATCTCGACTACAATTTTTTTGAACTATTGAGTATTTTATTCACTGAAAATAATATTTAGTGTACTTAAAAAACGACAAGAATTCTCATCTCCTACAAATTGAATTTATATTCATAATAATAGTATGATGAATATTATTTTCAAAATTATCATTGAAATTATTATATCAAGGTTGATTCTCCCTGGTTACTAACAACATCTAATCCATTTTCTTGTAATTCAGTCATGTAATATTGAAATATATACTCATTTATATAGGGTATTATTATTTTTACAATATAACATAATTATACCTCAATTAAATTATATGCTAATACATCTTCATATATCTTGATATTATGTCATTGAAAGCCTCTTTTAGTTATATTTTGATATTGAGATACTTCCTCATGCGGTTTTTATATTCTTACATCCATTCATGTATTACATCCTAGATTAAATACAAGATGTAATTGATTATAATTTTACTTCTTCACATGTCTTGATATTAATAAAATATAACAATATCCCACATATTCTAAATAATCACCAAAGATTAAAACTTTTTATGGCCTTCCCTTCATCCATCTATATACCACATCAATAGTAAATGGAATAAATAATAAGTAATCATTTAAATTTCATGAATATCACATGTAACATATATGAAAATTCATCGTATAATTCTATCAGATGAATGTGGTGATCCATAAATTATATAAGGTAGTATATATGAAAGCTTCTATTTGATTTTTTCTTATTTAGAATCTTAAATATATATATATATATATATATATATATATTAATGACATCCCCAATTATTCTTAATGTGATAGAGAGCACATGATCTCACCATTTACTTCATTTTTCAAAGTCATTATTTCTCAGTGTAACAAAAATGGCCTCTAAACTCCTTGTACTCATATAAAAAGTATGAAAGTGGAACTTTATGCTTGTCTTTATATCTCAAAACATTCTATTTTTTTTCTTTCATGTATCATTCTTGGATTCTTACCCATAAAACCACATTTTTATAGTTTATGACTCATGTGGTAAATTTTTATCTTTAATGATTGAATGGACACTCGCTAAGGTTTCATGCATGTATGCATGAAATATCATCATAGGGTAGGCTGAGGTACCATGAAACCTCTTCTTTGGTAGATAATATTATCTAAAATAGTTGCTTATGATAAATGTAAGAATGATCCATTGACCATAAAATTACTCTAAGAACTTGTTATATCTTTAGGAATAAGATTAATTTATTGGACTTCATTCAACATCACCATATTCATGTAGTCAGTATATCACCTATGGCATTGGATTTCATATATTCAGTTCATTTATGAAAAAAGGTATGTCTACCTTTTTTCGTGTAGTTGGTTGAGGTTCTCCATGAAGTCACTTTGGAATAGACAAGCGATCAACAATGAGTTCATCATGCCATAGATCAATATTTTTGTGCATAAAACTCATTACAATGAAATAATCCTTACTCAAGTGAAGAAGTTGATAATGTTGTGACTTTTCATTTCACATAAAGATATATTTGTATTTTTAATTATTAAACAACACCAACATTCTTTCTGAAGACTCACATTAGAATAATGTTTATTCTTCTACTCCTAACTAATCTATTATGTGGTAGTTCAATTTTATAACAACTATGACCCCAAATATGGTATCCTAGACACAAATTCATATTTGTACACTAGTTCAGGTGAACTTGTATGCACTCATGATCTTCTTAAAAAATCGGATTCACCCCTTATTTACATCGTTTAGGCTTTCCTTTAAAATTCTAACATGGGATGACCATATTGAGTTTGTTCCCACGCGGTTTACCTAGTCCCACATGTGTGGTAAAGCTGTTTCCTTGGTTTCCCTATGTTTGGGCCATTTATTATCAAACATTTTGTAAAATTACAAAGTGATATACACTAGCTAACCAATTTAATTATTTAAAGAGTAAAATATTTTATAGCCATCATACAACATTATTTATAAAAAAATAATATATACCTTTTCATGGACAACTCAAATATTTAATCATTTACAATCCATTATTGATTAAAATAATATACTATTAATCACGATTAACACATGTCTTCAATACATGAAGAACAAATCACCATCAATCATCAGATATACTAATCCATCGAACACAGAAGTACCTCCATAATTTGATTGACCTATATAGATTCTTGAACAATAATGACATCTAACGCCTGATATTCAACACATATTGAGAGATTGTTCATTATAATGAAAGACATTGAAATTGACTAAAAAATACAACTAACACATTATAAATTCAATACTATTTGGATGAGAGTGGGAATATTATTTGTTGTATCATTTTGATCTGAAAAACAATATAATAGTTATGTCCCCTTGTTTAATTTTATTCTAATACTCTTCAAAATGTCATTACATATTTTTTATACGAATATATTATCAAATTCCATTATCAAAAAAATTACACTTTGCAATTTTACTTAGTATGATTACTTAAGGAATAATAATTCATCACCTCTTATATTTACGTCTTCTGGTTCAGTCCTAACAATTTCATATCATATTTAATAAGCATGAAAATCTATATAATAAATTGAATTATTATGATTATATCAAATTTATATTTTGAAATGATAATGATCTTAATATTAGATGTAAAGGAACAAATGTTGATGTTGTAAAATGAATGATAATGTTAAAGGTAATGTATGTTAAAGAGATGAAGGAAAACCTTATTATTATGAGTTAGCCATGTGACTAAGGTAATTACATGATTTTTTTTATAAAATCATGTCTATATAATAGTAATATAAAATAATAGTTGTGGAAGTAGTTATGAAATATAATTTTTTTTCAAGTTAATTTCAATAATGTTTAATGTTTTATGATAAAGGGATAAATGAATGAATTATGAAATTAGAGACCTGGGGATTGAAACTGAAAAAATATTGATATGTTAGTTAAAATAAATATGTTAATTATATTATTTATATTGATAAATGATTTAAAATTTTATTAGGGTTATTTCTTGAAAGGAAAAACATTTAAAATTCATATAATACGAGGATAGTGAATGTAAAAGAAATGATATAGAGTTTTTTGAAAACAATTTAGACTAATGAACCCTGAACATAATAGGTAAATGATATTATATCATTTTTATAAAGTATACTAGAATGTTTGGATGCACCTTGTTAATTATTCTGGAGTATAAGGTACTGGACTACATCAAAATGTTCCAAATAGTTTCTAGAGGATATTATAAATGGAGAATATAAATGTGGAGGATAAATATTCAATTGACTATAAAAAACATTATATAAAAAATGATATTTTAGAAACATATTTTTTTTAATCTATTATGATCCATTATAACACTCCATAAGAATGGAGTGATCACACTAATTAATATAACAATTAAAAAATGAATATACTATGATTATAACTAGATGCATCTCAAGGAGGTTGTTATACAAATTTAAATAAAAAAATAAAGTAAAAATATTTAATTTTTGATCCAATGGGAAAATACCACTACATATGGGATGTGGTTTATAAGGAAGACCTATATCAAATAGTATTGACATTTTGGTTACAAGTAATTCATTTTTAATAAATGAGAAAATATGGATAAATATTTTTTGAATTAAACTTATTTTATTTTGATTGGATATTTATATATAATAAATTCTATAATAATATTTTTAATAAATAAATAATAGATGGGTGAGGGTCATGTTATATCGATTATTAAGGAAATGGATGATATTGGAAGATATAGTTTTTTTTAACTTGATGAAGATATAAATAAAACATTAATGTTTCCATTAATTAAAAATGATTCAAATAATGAATAACATACTGAATTTATTAAAGACGATAAGGGTAGTGAGTCACAAATATCTAATATATTTTTTAGAAACTATGGGTTAATAAAGAAAATATAACTTGAGATGAAATAACTTATATTCAATCAAAGTGAATGAAGTTATTTGTGATAAAAAATCTATTTTTTACTAAAACAAATTATTAATGATGAAAAGGTTGTAAATTGGGGGAAAATTTGTATTAGGAACATTATTTTATTGATAAAAAACATACATGAGACATAATATATTATCCCTAAAATAAGAATTTCATTTAAAATAAATATTATATTTCAATTTATTTGAAATAATTTTAAAGCAGCCTATAAATGGTTTTCAGGAATATAATGAGTGGATAGCGGTGAATTTTTTTCTTTTGATGTATGATTATTGAAATGGTATTATTTTTAAAATAATATATAATTTTTATTTATATTTTCAAATAAATATTAATTCAATATATCTAAATAGTGTCTTAGAAGAGTAATATGATATTACTCAACATAATGGGATTCTATTGGATTCATAATAAAATTAAATTTCCAGACGAATGATATACATTTATGAGGTATAATATTCCACTTGAGCATAGTGTTGTTGGTTAGATTAATTTACATTTATTCTTGAATTAACTTTAGTAAGAGTGGAAGCAATTTTTTTTAAGAACAATTACATTTAAAAAATTATGCATCTTGTATATAAAAAATACATTATACATTGGGTTTCAATAATAGACTTTTCCACTAAATTTTGAATTACAATGAAGATCAAATTTTATATATATGATATTTGACATCTAAATTTATATCATGGATTAAAATTAGGAAATAAGGATAGATAACATTATTTCACAACACAAATATGTTGGGGATGTTTTGATGTGGTTTAAAATGTATGATGTACAAATAGTTTCAATCCTTATACAAGAAGAATTAAAATTTGACTAAGGGGGAAACATGAGGGTTTTTTAATGTAACAGTGTATTGGAAACTCATTTGTAGTGTTATAAATGTCAATATAATAGACCATAAATTTTGATTTATACATGTTATATATATAATGTTCATACAAATGGGAGTCATATTACATTATTAAATTAAATATTTATCTATATTATGAGTATAGGTGAATGTTTTGTAATTTTATGATAATTCTAATCAAAATATTGAGTTTTATTTTAGTAATATAGATTGGGAATGTTTTTTTATGATAATAAATATACTTCTAGAAGATCATTCTTGATTTTTATGAAAATTATAATTTTTTTTGAGAAATATAATTGAAGGTTTCTCAAAAAAAATATAAAAATAGAATATAAATCTGATACACATTTCTATACACAAATCACATGGATGTAAAACCTATACAAAAACTTCAACAAAAATGTGTGATTTATTTTTTATATTATATATTTTGAAATTATTAATTTTATTTTAAGTTTAAAATATATTTCAACACCCTATGGCCAGTAAAAAATATTAATTTACTATTTATTATTGAGAATGTGGAAAAGGACATGGTGTAAATAAACAATATTAATACATCTACTCCTTTATAATATGTGTTGACAAATTAACATTAAAATAATTTTTTTAAAAGAACATGTTAAACTACAGCCTTTATCCATGCCTTCACAAATTAAATGTTAAGAAGAGTATCACCTCCCATAGAGTTAATTATATTTCTATTTTCGAATTTCTATAGAATACATATTATACTAGGGGATGACTATTTTGGGAGTGTTTTCTATTACAAATTAAATAAATATTAAAATTTTATATTATAAAATTTTTATAGTTGTTAAGAATCCCCTATTATACCATAAAAATAAAATATAAAAATTAGTTTAATTGTAGGTTAATTAATATAGTATGTTATATTTTTATAGTTAAAATTTGTTAATATTATCTTCTATGGTGGAGTATAAGTTATATAGTTGTGATTGGATATGGATGATTTATTTTTATTATACCTTTGAGGGGTAATTTAATTCTTATATCACTTTAAAATTTAGAACAATTTTTTCAAAGACACTGTATATGTGAACATATAATTATTTTTTTTATGTATTGATGATATTACAAGACCAATTATTATGGTTTTCAAATAATAAAAATGAGGATTTTTTAGCAATAATTTTTTCATTTTGTTAGATATAATGACAAAATAATATTTAATGTGTCATCATATTTATTTATTAATATCATTAAATGTTAAAAAATATGTTGTAGTTGTGGAATAATTATAATATTTTATGATTCATAGAGATAAAATGATAAGACTTACTAAAACACCAAGTTATTTTTTTTGATTCATCCTATTTTGGATAAATACACTAATGGTCTAACCATGATGTTAAGGTATAGGCCACATAATAGATTGTAATATTATAATCACAACCTAGTTATGGTCAATACATTATGGTTTCATCAATGGTAGATTATATATTATATTAAAATTCAGCAATATTTTTTCACTTATTATAATAAATCATAATCATTTTAACAATCATGTGATTATGATTAAATGAATTTTTAATTCAAAATTAAATATTTAAACATAAAAAAAATTATCACAATTAATATTGTTTACATTAAATTATTATAAATATTGAAAATATTTATAAAAAATTACAATAAATTATTTTTTATGCTAAGGCTATCCAACACAATCATGGTATCTAAATGGATCCAATGGAATAAATACCACTATTACTATGGTATCATAACAATTCCATTAACATAGTATATTCAAAGATGAAACATTATATGATTAATTTGAGGTATATATACTTAGGAACATTTTTTATATAATCTCCATTATAAAATTCATAACATATATTAATTATATCGTAAACATAAAAAATTTATAATTTATATTATTTTTCAACAGTAACCCATCTGTAAAAAACATGAGTTTCATGATAGTATATCAATATTCAATTTATGATATAATTTTCTAGGTGAATGCCCTTATATTAAATTATATCGTAACAAAGTTTTCATTGTGTGAATTATCTATTAATGGAAACCATTATATTTTTTTCAAAGTTATGAAATAATAGGTTTTATGAGAAATATTTAAACATACCACCCTAAAGTTAAAATAAATAAAATTACTAGATCAAATTACTAGTAGAAAATTCCTATGAATTTTTAACATGTAATTACAAGGAAAAGATGTTGAGTAACCCCATAATTCACACATAATTACCCTTTGAAACAATATTCATTTAACATCCATCCATAGGGGCACATGATGATTGTAATGACATGGATTTATCATTTCAAAGAAGTTCATGTGATGGAATTAGAAGAATTTTTTTAATTCATAAATGATAAATAAAGAGTTAATATAATGGTAGTGACATATCAATTTCTCTAATGATAATTCATTTCCAAATCCTTATGATTTATATGAACTTTAGTGATAAAGTTAGGTTCATTGGACCATTTAAACATAGTTTCAACTTATGATAAAGGATTAAAGGGATTAAAGGGAATAAATGTGTTCTATGACATTATTAATAGTAGAAAAAAGATTATGTATTGAATATAATATTATATCATCAGAGGAAATAAAATTATAAAAAATTATATAACATGGGAATCAAAATATGACAAGAAATAGAAATTAATATTAATCATTTACTTTAACAAAGTATAACATTAATAAAAGGGTCTGTGGTACGGGATTCAATGATGTATCACAGATAAAAGATAAAAGAGATGATAATTAATGAAAATAATAATTATGGAAACATAGAAAATAGGATTTTATAAGAGTTTTAAATTATGAAATTTATTTTGAAAATAGAATATGAGGATTATTAACCCATTATTTGACGTTGTGAAAACTTAATAAATGATTAAAATGATAGAAAAAAAATGAAATTTTATAAAATAAATATCAAATGTATGGTAATATATAAAATTATAATAAAAAAATTATATTACATGGGATTTTAAAATAAGATCTAATATAAGAATTGAAATTTTAAATGAAGGGGAGGAACAAAAAACTATAACATACTTAAAATTATTGGTTATGTAGGGGATACTCCAATCACCAAAAATCTTCTTGATTAAATATAGCATAATAAGAGATAATTTTTCAAAAAATAATGAATATTTAATTTTGTCTTTTTTTTTGATGAATTTTGAATTAGGGATGGGTATATATAGGTGTGGTGAGGGGAATCTGATAGAATTAATTATGAAATATTTTGAAATTTGATTATCTTATGTGATCTACTTCACACATATTTCCTAATAATCACTCATTAATACAAAATAGATTTTTTGTGCTAATATTTGTAGATTATTACTATATTGATTAGTTTTAATCATGTTGATATATATAATATCCCATTTTTATTATATTTTTGCACATTTTTTCCTTATTTATAATGGTTTACTAATTCAACAAAAAATTACAATGTTTCACCATTTACCTAACTTCATTTTCTGAATTCTAAATATGTAACACATTTTATCATATTGAACATCCATTTATTCTAATTTTTTTATCAAATATAATATAATATTTTATATAAAACGTTTTTTCTCAAAAAAATATGTTTTATTACTAAAATAATTTACACAATGATACCACACTTACCCAGAGATACATAGTCCCTTATTATAATATCATAAACTCTGTGAGTATGGTTTAATATGTATATAATTTCCTCATATGCTTAATCTCACATTGATTTTATTGTGTGTTAAAATTATTTTCACTTCTCTCTTAGATTATCCTATATGATCATTATTTATTGAAATTATGCAGGATCATGGTCAAGAGAAAACCCTAGTGATATTACATATTTCCTAACAAGTGATAAATACACCTCAGACATGATTTACAAAAATATTTAATCCATGATTTCTTATATCTTCTCCAACTAAATTCTTCCAATAAAAATATAATATACTACAATATTAACCATTACATATAAAAATTATATTATCAATTTTCAAATGGGCTGATGATTGTAATGCATAAATGGTCATAATTATCATCAATTATAATTATAAATTACTATTATAGGTTATTATTAATATATTTTGTCAGAGGAAGCTTCATAGTTTCTTCTCAATATGTATTCCATGACATTAATTACTTTTTAATAATTATATACATATTATAAACCTGATATTTATTTGTGATTATAATATAAGATATATTTTCAATATAATGAAATTATTATTTTTATTTATTTCATTTTATTATTTATAAATGTGTTAAAAAATATAAATAATTTATTTTCATTTCAATATAAAATATCTATTTTTATATTTTTAATGGGTTTTAAATTCCCCAATATTATAATAATTTTAATCTTCATATTTTAAATTATACAAGATTAATTGAATAACAATGGGTACTTAATATTCATTACATACTGATGATAAATTTTAATTTCTTCTAAATTCTAGTCCCTCTAATTCATAATCACCATTCATGTCATTTTATTTTGCATTTATTCTCAATTTTATCAAGAATCACAACTTGATCATATTTTTATGATAAATTAGGTTCTATTTGTAAATCTACAATATGTGGTATATGTGATGGATTCAGAATATTATTTTTGAGTAGTTATACATGATATATATAATATACCCAATATAAATATAATATTATATCTAAAAATTAATTTATTAGTTGTATATTATCTATTATTCTAAAGGGGCCAAAATATAAAAGACTTAATTTTAACTTTTGCACAAAAATCATGACTCCATTCGAGGATGTTGTCTTTTTGACTATTTCATTATGTACATGGAACTCCAGATATCAACAATTTTTTTTTAAATATGTATTTTACATACTATATTTGAATTTTATTTGTTTTTATTATCTTCAAAATCTCTATAGTCTCTTGAATAAAATATGGACCATAAAATTTATTCTCTATAAATTCATCAAGAATGGTTTGATTTGGTATTTTTTATATAGAGATCCTCACATGGTTCCACCTTAATAGATAAATGATATTCATTGATATATTTTAATTACATTAATGTAATGTGGTGATCCAAATTCACATGAAGTTCAAGTGATCATGACCTAAAAAGTCATCTAATATCAGAATGATCATGTCAAATTATCCATCAGTATATGGGTGGAAATATGTTCTATGATTTATCCATGTATTTTTCTCCCATTAAAGTGTCTAGTAAATTACAGGGTGAATCTAGGAACATGATCAAGGAAAATAGATATATATAGACTTGAAGCCTTAACAATTAACTTATAAATATTATACCATATTAGTTAATGTAAGTATCTTATATTATTTCTATGAAATATTCTGTTGATATTAACCAATTAACCACTGCATATATGACATTATTATCCATTAATTTCATTGTAATAACAATTAAAAAACCAATTTGCATTTTTCAACATTCATACTTGTATCTAAAATGGTTGTATTATATAAATGGATAACATCCTTTCATCTTTTACTTTATCAAAAAAAAAATATTGAAGTACAATCAATAATTTTTTTTCTTTAGATTATCCTAGGAATAGTTCATCCTATTATTCCTATACATCTATATAATCCTATTATATATAGAGAAAGAAGATTTTTTATCATCTTATAGAAATTCCTTTATCAAAACAAGTATTAATTGACCATAAATTTTTTTAATGCAATCTATTGACTCACTCATTTTTAATTATTTACACATAAAATATCCCTTCTTTAGTAGATTCAATTATCTTCCCCAATATTGAATCATTAAGTTGAGTTATCTTGAACTAGGATATCAATGATCGTTAAGATATGATTTTGGAAAAAATGTATTGTGAATCCTTCTATTATGATTCAAAAATCATTTCTCACTAGATCAAGGATCATGTAATTTTGTTTGTCCTTCGATATGTGAGGGTTCCAAAATCCTTAGGAATCATGGAATAGACTCCCTTTCATTACCCTCTGGGATGATAGTGGATAAAACATTCAGAACATTTTAATAAATTTATATATCCCCTCAACATAATTTTCACTAAATATCTCTTGAATATATATTTAACAATTTTTTATAAAATGTATATATTACACCTTTAATAATATAGATAATGATTTGAAATATTTAAACATAATATTATAGTTCCCAATTAGTATATAATTTATTATATTGTTATACTCATTATGTATGAATATTAATTGTGTATATTATTCATCAATACAAAAACAAAATCGTTCGTTAATTCATCAATATTGGTAACAAATCATTCATAATAAAGGCTAGGTCAGTACAAGTGTAACAACAAAACATCTCTAGAGATATTATAATATTTCATCACAGTGTAAAATCCATGTAAACATAACTATCTTTCTTGTTACCTAGGATAGTTGGCTATGTAATGAAGAGAAACTATTCAGAAAACATGGATAGTACCAATCATAACAAAGGAAAATTCATATCTCATTAGAAAATTACATTCTTTATCATTATTTTAGTATATTGGGTTCATAATTGATAATGGAAAAATTTTAACTTTTTGATCATATGCCCTATAGAAGAAACTCACTAAACAAACATTCACATTTATTGAACTTTTAAAATATACTCTTAATCCATAATTATTTTTAAAAAAATCTCAAAATAAAATTCATGATTCTACTAACTTTTAAAATGAATAAGAATATCATCAATAATGACCACAAAAAATATTTTGACCAAATACTAAATGATTCAATTCACTAAATTAATAAATTTTTTTAGATAAATTTTTTTAGATAAATTTTCAGACCAATGAAAATGACTATATATTTATAAAGGTTATACCATGTCTGAATTTAATTATTTGGAATATATACATTTACAAACACTTGTTGATGATATTCAGATCTCATTCCAATCCTAGAAAAATCTAAATCACCATGAAGCTCATTAAATAGATATTCAATTTTGATAAAATGATATTTATTAATAATATTAATATAATTGAGTCCTCAATACATAATATATAATATCCTAGATTCATCCCCTTTATTCGCAAATAAAACTGGATAAACCTAAGGAGACACCGTGGGATAGATAATCCCATTGTCTAATAAATATTACAGTAATTATTTAACTCCTCTATCCCAACATGAGAAATTCCATAAATTGTCTATTATATAAGATGATATTTTGGTACTAGATTAATATAAAACTTCACTTCAAATTTTTGGGTACATATCGTGAATTCATTTGGAAATACTTCTATAAATACAAATAGAATCAAAATATCTTCCTTCTTTATTCCCTCATCCATCTCTTGTATTAAGAAAATAAATTAAAATAGAACCATTCAATGTAGTATTTCATGTTAAAAAAGTTATTAAATAATGAGTTTCATTTCCCTTATCAAATTTGAATTTTAATATGGTTCATTTAAAGTGATTAAAGTTAATTGATTTGTTTCAACAGTTTACATTGGAACAATTAGTTGAGAACAAGTACAAAACAAGAATAATATAAAATTCAATTATGGAATGAAATATTATATTTCCAAGGTGGTTATTCATAAAAAATCATAATAGAGATGGTTTTTAATATATGGGTAGAAATAATTTCATGATTCAATGTCCCAAATATAATTTAACCTCTAGAATTTTCGGTGAGGAAATAATATAAACCTGAAATCTTCTTTATATGAATGAATGATTTTATTTTGAATCAAATAGTCAGAAATACAATCATGATCAAGTAGATATAGTAAATATGAAATCTTTAATGGGTTCTTACAACTTCATTTATGTGTTAGATAATTATTTACCTTATCCTGAAGGTTATATGGAATGAATATTTTGATTCCACACACTCACCATCCACTTTGAGGAATAATTACCATAATTCTCTACACTATTAAAATTTATGTTTAAAATATTTTATTTAGGACTATTAAAATCATTAGATTCTTTATTTTTTGTCTATTCATGACAAATTTTATTCATTGGAGGAATTATTTTTCTATATTCATGATCATTATGACTACTCCTGTATTTAAATCAACATTATTGTCTTTGAATACATGTTGTTGAGTATATTTATCCATACATTAAATATATATATTTTTTGAACATATTAATTTCTCTAAATTTGTCAGATATGATTATATTATTATGATCTATATTAATTTTATAATCATTGAAACTATAGGACCACAAAATATTGGATAACTTTATTTCCCACTTTAAAACAGAATGAAAATTTTCTTTATAACATTAAAAATATCTGATTTTGAAAAATTTTAAAATACAAGTCCTTAATTCTTTTTATAATACTTAAATATTACATATTGGATTAATACAAAATATATAAGCCAACTACCATAACCTAGTAAAGTTATCTTCTTAAATTTAAATGTATTATTTACTCTTCCAATTTACCTCATGGAATATTAAATCTCTCTTTATTTGTATTGTTTAATGAAATATTTCTCAAGGAATTAAATCTTGAAATCATCACATAACATAGATTTAATTTCAACTTCATTCATTATTTTATTCTATAATTTTATCCACAGATAAAATTATCTCTTAAGATGCTAAACAACAAGATCCACATTTTTCATTTCGAGGAATTCAACCATAGAAAATATCCTCCACAATAATAATATCTATAGTTTATCCACAAGTGGATCCATTGACCCAATGAAATATAGTTGCCCTTAACTCATCAAATTATTAGTTGTGGATGGTATATATTAGATTGATTCATTCCTATCTACAATATTTTGGATATTATATATTCCAATAGTCATTTTTAATAATATATACATGATGTTTTCAATATTATCACACATGATGTTGGGTATGACATGGAGGGAATTATAAAAATAACCAATCTATAAAATTTATAATTCCCATAAGAGATTATCATTCATCTATATGTCTTATAAATTTAATAAAATCAATTACTAATATCTAAATAAAATAAAATTCAATATGATAATCAAACCGTGTATGACTCTGTTAGTTCACAAAAATTAAATCTTTTCCCCTATGATTTCTTATATAATTCAAAAAAATAACTAAACCCTACTTTAATATTGTCTAATATTTCTTCTATAAACACTCATAGATCATCTCATATAATCTTATATTATTCATTGTAATAATTGAATGTTAATACATAAAAACCACTCCAAAAATTATTTATGATTAATTTAGTATTAAACTAATGAATAAAATATAAAAAATTAATTAATTTTTTAAATATATAATATATTTATATGAATCTATACATTTATTACCCCCGTTATATTCCAAAATTCATGTTTATTTTGGAAAACATTAGAAAATGTTGAGCTCATTTTCTTCATAAGGGACATGAATACCATATTATAATGTTAAAGAAGATACCTTCCTAAATAATGGGATAATCGTATTAAAAATTCAAATAAAATGTAGATAATTATATATAATTAAATCATAAAATATATATAAATAAAGGAACTTATGTAAAAACCATAAGCCAGAACATAAAAAATAAATGGTCAATGTCCTTTGATGACAAGAATACCTTACAATTTCATAGTATATCAATGTATTTTCTAAAAAGGTTACATAAAAGTAATGTGGTACTGTAATAATTCCTTTTATACAGTATCTATGGATATTATGTAACACTAAATTCATTAAAGGTCTATATAACTAAGACAAACTACATGATAATATGTCTAATATACAATGCATAAACAAAATTTTCGAGATAATAACCATAAAACATTTATAATGTATATTTGAATTCAAAGATAATCAATGAGTTTGAAATATGTGCTTCAATTTATTAAATCCAAATTAAATTCATGATATTTCTTTATAGGTTAATACTATTCAATCAACATATATTGTTAAAAATTATATATAGTGTGAATTATAGGCTAGAATTAAACACTACTTTGGGATTTTAAAAAGGGTTTTGAATATTTTTTCAATGTAACATTTATATGTATCACCATAAGGGGAAAAGCTAAGGAAATTATTCCATATAGGATCGATAGATCACTAATAGGAATCATTATATATTTATAGAAATCTATAGTGCCTGAAACCCCCAAAGTTACCTAAAATTTCACTTTCAAACTACATCCCTCAATATTCATCCTTTGAAACACATTAAGATCATGATTACAAGGTTGTTCCAAAAAACTAATTTATAATGTAAGGTATTGATTGATTTTCTTATACCCATGAATGATTTATAATAAGAAAATTAAAATAATGTGTTGTATGAATCAACTCAAAGTGATTGCATATTCTTTGCATTATAGAGGTATATGATCACGAGTAATAGAGCTTAGTTCTCTTAATGATATTGAAATATAATTTGATTATAATAATATATTAATGTGAAGAAATGGTTATTATAATAGTGATAATAGATATTTGGAAGGATAGTATGTTATATTTAATATCATAAAATAATAAGAAATTGTAACATCCTAATATTTTATTAAGGAAGCACTATGTTCGATATATTACATGATACATCAAAAAAAGAATAAACATATAACTAAATATTTTTATTTAAAGGATATGATTCTAACCTAGAAATTAATATTTTTGTTATTAAAAGAATTAATTGTCTAAACATGGTTTAAAAATGTATATATAATTAATTCATTAGGGGCTAATTAATTCAAAATATAAATAAAACCATTTAGGAAAATAAAAGGAATTATTTTTTTAGATTCTTTTTAAATGTGCACATGTGTGTTTTATACCAAAAAATAAATAAATCACCCTATTTTAATTATTCATTTTAAATAAATATATAACATATTTAATCTAACATTTAACATTTAACATTTACACTATATGTTATCTTAATATTGTTTGAAAATAAATCCAATTTTAAACATAAAATGATCTATTTTTTCGAAAGATTGTATTTATGCCTTTCGTTGGATCACTTATTTTAAAAATAAATTTTTACACTTTTATAAATTTTAAATTAATGAATATAATTAAAATTTTTAATTGTACTATCAAAATTATCTTAGGTTTAATTTATAATACATTTCTGATTATCTTGACTTTTCAATGAGTAGTGTAAAACACATGTTTTTATTAAAAACACATTTTATTTACAATGTAAAATCAATAATTTAATTTGTTTTATATTATTTTTAGTGGGTTTTGAAATAAAATAATCAAATTATTGTATTTTGAATATAGTTTAGATATAAATTTGATTTTAAAAACATTTTATGATTAAAAAAGGGGGATTTTTTCATAAAAAACATTTATTTCCGTTATGTTTTTTTAATTTATTTTATATAAAATTGTGAAAATTGACTTTTTTGAATTAAATAAAATATATTTAGCAGTTTTATTCATATGGTACAAATTTGGTATATAGGTACCTTTTATTTTTGTCTAATATCAATAGTAAATTTGCTAAAAAAATTTACCATGGTAAACATTAAATTGGGCAACTTAGGTTAACATTAAAATAATAAGGATAAGAAAATGACCATAACAGGTGCTCAAATATTATTAGATAACATTTATTCAACCTATAACCCCTAATTATAAAACTGGCGGGTTCTTAATGGATACTTCTCCATGAAAATTACTTATATATTATTTAAATCAATAAAATTTACAAAATGACACTTTATTTTCCATATATATCTCTTGTGTCTATTGATGGGGAAAAGGATGGTTATGAACAAATATAAGTTTACTTTTTAGCATATTAAACATATTGGCATGATATAAATTTATTTATGAATTTTAAAGTCACTTTTATAAGATTATGATGTTAATAATATTTTACTTAAATAATAGTCAATGATGTCCAATTCATGTTATTAATAACAATATCAATATGAATATGGTGTTTTCTATAATATATATTTTACAATAAATATTATTATCAAATATAAAATCTTTTTATACATCATGGTATTTTATTTTAAAATTTTAGTGACTAAATAATTATTTTAAAAAATTGAAAATTTAAGGATGCAATATTTATTCAATTAATGAAAAATAATAAAAAATAAAAAATATATTAAAATAAATATGACTTGAATTAATTAATTAAATCTCTTTGAATTTCATATTATTATGAAATATTAGTTTTTTAAGGAAATTTTTTTCAATGTTATCGTGTTTTTTTGATTTTATTAATGTCAAAGTAATGGATAGTGTAAAAATTTGATAGTAATGATATTTTAACAAAATAATATTTTATTAAATTATTTAAAATCCAAAAAAATTAAAAGCATTTTTTTGATTTTCCATAAATATAGTAACTTGGACATTTTTTCTCCAATTAAATTTTATAAATAAAACAATTCAAATCCTTTTAATATAAAAATAATTGTTAACATAATTAAAAAAAATTGATTATCTATGGTAAATAAAACTGATAAGGATTAAAATAAAACCAAATCATGTCTAAATTTTGTTGGATGATTAAATTACAACCATATCTCATCTTATATTATAATCCATGACCTTTTGGATGTCTAGTTAGAGAAAATTAATATATTATAATTTAATATTTTTAAATTATCCAAAAGTTCCTCTCACATCAATTCTAAAAGGGAACTACTTACAAAATTTATTTAAAAAAAATTAAGAAATCTATCTTAACAAAACTATCCACTTTGCACTTACAGACATAAATAGATATCTTAGAAAGGTTCTGGTCCATCCAAAATACTAACTCCTGATAACATAAAATGATTTTAAAAGAACTCCGCTAAAGAAGAGGTAATCATCCTTATCGCGTCTTTGAAATTTATATCGTCCTCCACTTATTATTAATTTTTTGAGTCCATGTCAAAGTAATAAATTTATTAGCAGATATATTTTTGAGATATTATGATGATTATGGAACAACTATATTCTACCTTTTATCCATTTTCTAAAAATCAAAAGCTCTGTGTATGAGTACATACAATAAACCATCTTCACACAGTCGTTTGATTTGATTCATCACTACTTTACATGGTTGGTTATAATTATGTAAATGATACATATATATGATATAATAATAGATTAATATTATTATAGGAATGATTATATAATGTAATTTTGGACATATTCAAACAAATTTCATTATTTTGGACTTGTGAGCTTAATATCGTCTGAACGTACGACATGAATATAAATAATTATGTTATTGTATATAACATGGTAATAAATGATATAAATGTAATAGTAAAACTAGAATAATCAATGACCAATTATAAATTACCTATTTTATTTATTCAGGAAGATAAATATTTTACATGAAGATATGGACTCAATGTAAGAGTATTTATTTAAAAAATCACATTTAAAGTCTTTTTTTATAAAAATTTAAAATATTTTTTTCATATAAGGAATGAATAGAATTTGGAACTATAAATAATATTTAAATATTTAATGTTATATTTTGTGTTCCAGATTTATATTTTAAATAAAATGTTTTCCTTTATTATTTTTTAGCTTGTAAAAATGAAAAGCAATTTCTAAATAGTAACATTATTTTCCTCAAGAATGTTTGATTTATGAATAATTTTTGTGATATGATCATGTTATAGTTTGAGAAAATCATTATGATGATGGGATATTCTATGATAAAATAATGGTGGGTGAGATAGTTATATCTATCTAATTCATTGGCTAAAGGGATAGAGGTAATTACTTAGGTTTCTCCTAAGAGATTATAGGAATATACTACAATTTTTAGTCCAAGCATAACTATGCTAGTTACTCCCTGTATAGCTAGAAGAGATAATTTATTTGTAAGAGTAATATGAAAATGATTCCAAAATTTTCCACTATTATTTATGTATGCATTATATGGTTTTACAGGAATATTATGATTTCATAAGGTAAAATAAAGAGATTATGTATTATTTGTAGAAGACATAAATTTTTGAAAATGTTACCATTTAGGGACTAATAATTTTTTTTCCTTTTTTATCTTCCATAATGATAATTTTTTCTCATAAAAAGAATAATAATGCTTTCCATATGGTTTATGGATGGGTAAATATTGTAATAATTCATGTTTAATGTTTTGAAATATTTTTATAGAAAAATCATGTTTTATTTTAAAATATGCATATTTTAAAAGGGATATTTATTATAAGTGTCCACTTGTAATGTGGGAGATTAATATATAAATGTTTTTAATAATTGAATAAAAATATAAATGGTAAACATATTTGGTATTATCAAGTGATATAAATATTTTAAATAACTAGAACAATCCAAGTTTATGGTTGGGTCCTTAAAGTTAGTATAAGAGCTGTGTTCAGATAACTCTATAAATTATTATGTTTTCATGATAATTTTTATTATGATTTAATTATATCATCATAGGTGTATAATAATAAAGTTTATCATACATTCAATATAATAGAACCATTTTTTATGGTTTATGGTATACAATATTACAGTGACTAATTGTATTTTTAGAGTCACTTATTTTTGAGGTAATTATGGTCCATTACATTTCATGATGCAAAATGAATGATTTGATGTAACCATTGTGTTTCTAATATTTATCTAAGGATAAATATTTTTTTATTATTTTTGATTGTGTTTCTTAAATTACTAATAATTTTATAAGAATTATTATTTTATAAAAATTTGATGACACATAGGTCATCTGACAACCTATCACATTTGGAAAGGCCAAAGGAATTGAACTCATAAACAATAGGTGATAGTGGTAAAACACCTACCACTAGCCAACATGATTTACTAGGTATATTGAATTTTGTAACCATATGTTGGATAATATTTAATATATATTTTTTGAATATATGTTTAATCAAATAGATTACCATGGGATTCAAAAATGATTTGGTGATTATGTGATTAATATTATATTATAACATGTTATCTATTTTGGTTAAACCTATATGATTTAGGTAAAGAGAATAATATGGTGTTTGATTTGAGGAATGACGTTTGAATTGAAATTTTGATGAATATTTGAATTTATTGTGGATTTATGGTGAGTTAGGTTATGTATAGAAATGGTTAGCATACTTTGAGATCATCTGATTTATGAAGTTAGTTTTTTAGAATTAGATATTATGAGTGACTGATGTTTATTTGAGATAAATTTTAAAATTTATCTTTGAATATCATGTTATTAAATCATTTTTTGATTTCAATCCTAGCCTATTATAATTTTGATTATTTTTAATGGTACTTATTTATTGAATCATGTATATTGAAATGTGTGTATTACTATTACATACTGGAGAATAAAAGTAGTTTTAATTCATTTAATGGTTAATTATTTTGGTGAATTATATTATATTATACAACCAAATTTGTTTTCAGATATTTTTTAATGTTCAGAAAAATTTATTGTCAATCTTCTTTGGATTATGTGATTATCTATAATTTAATTTTAGTTCTTTAGGCATTATAAAATCATCTAGAATACTCAACATTTCAAGAAAAAGATGTGTTATTGGAGGAAACAGATTGAATTTAGAAACTCTACTTTTCAATTAATTACCTTTTCTTATGTTATTAGTTTCGAATGTAACTGATTTACTTTTCTTTAAGAAATGGGTTTTGAAAAAATTTCTTCCTTTTCCTTTTATAAATTTCCTTTTAACCAATCACATATTTACAGTATTGTGCTGGTTAACAATACCATGATCATGTTATCAATCACTCACTATTAATCCTTGAGAGTTAATTTTTCCTTCCATGTCCTTGTACTCATACATGAAAACCTAGTTGATTATTGTACTTCACATTCAATTTATGTAGAAGTTTTTTTATTATTTTTTCTGGTGAGGGATATTAATAAATGTATTTTCAAAAATTATAACAATAGTTACAAAGCCTTAACTTAAAATTTCAAGGACATAATTTTCAAAGTGGGGATGTAACATCCATATAATTTAGAAATGAAACACAATGTTCTATAGTGTACATGATACATCGAATTCAGATTAAATGAAAAAGAAAATAATATTATTTAAATGTATAATTATAACCTAGATATTAAAAATGTGATTATAAACATGACTAATTAAGAAAACATGATTTACACATGTATGTAAAATTTATTTTTCAAAGGAATAATTAATTATAAATGAATCCAAAACCCTTTTGCAAATAAAAACAAATATATTTCTGAAAAACAATTTAAATTTTCAAAGGTGTGTTTTATACCAATAAAGAATAAATCAACCATTTTGGAAAAGATTAAATAAATATTTAGATAATTTATTAAATATAATTTTTAACATTAATCCGGTGTATTTTCTAGACATGATTAAATAATTAAACCAATCTTATGCATAAAAAATGGTATTTTTTAAAAGGTAGGGTCACCACCTTTTGATAATGCACATATTTTTAAATAAAAAATCGACACATATATAAATTTTTTGAATAAATAATCTTCAATTTTGTAATTATAATGTACAAATTATCATAGGGAGAAATTTTAGTATTTTTTGATAAATGTGATTTCTAATGAATAGTAAAAATAGTGGTTTTATAAATTTTTTTTTATTTAGTAGGTGAAATTTTGAATTTAGCATTTTTTAAGTTATAATTATTTCATTATTAATTAAAATAATACAATTATGTGTTTTGGAAAAAATATTATACATTAATTAATCCCAAAAAAAATTAATGTTTTAAAGGGGGAATTTTTCCAAAAAACATATATTTTCATAGAATTTTAATGGTTTAATTTTAAATAAAATCATAAAAATACTATATTTTAAATTTTGAATAATGGATTACATATTTGGATTTATATGTACCACATTTATTAAATTTTACCATTTTCTTTTTATGCAATATTAATTGTAACCTTGAAAAAAAATTACCATGATAAAGGGTAATTTTATAATTTTGTTTAAAAATAAATTGATAAGACAATAAAATGACCCTAAAACCAGATAAAAATATATTTTATGAAGGTAATTTTACCATGGACACCTAAGAATAAAATTGAGTTGTTTAATGGACACTTTTACAAGAAAATAAATTATATGTTATTTAAAAAAATTGAAATTCACCAAATTTCACTTTTTTGTCTTATATATCTCTTATGTGTCCTCATTGGGAAAATTGTTTGTTATTATTGGATTTAAGAGTCGAATATTATATTAATAAAATTATTTTAAATATTAAATATTTTATTAGTTTCGGTTTCATTTTTATAAGATTAGGATGTTTATAATTTATTATTTGAAGAAAAGATAATGATGTCACGCTGATGATATCAATAACTATATGATTTTATAATATATATTAAAAAAAATATATCATCAACTATAAATATTAATTTTTAAGATATATATTTTTCTACATCATGGTTTTTAGTTTTTAATTTTTTGTGAAAAAATTAATATTTTAAATAATTACAAAATTATGATTCAATATGTATTCAAATAATAGTATAAGAAAATAAAAGGAATTAAGAATTTTAAAATAAATATAAAATGAATTAATTAATGTTCCCCAAAACATTTAATAATTTTTATGACATATTACTATTCTATTTAATGTTCTCGGTCTATTTTATCATGGTTTATTGATTTTATTAATGTTAATGTGGTGAATAGTGTCAAAATTGACACTGATGGTATTTTATTAAAATAATAATTTTTTTAATTTTTTTTAAAAATAATAATATAATGTTAAAATAGTTAAATTGATTATGATTTTGTCAAAAATTTAATAAATATTCTATTTTAGGTATCATTGTCATTTTATATGTAAAAAATCACACCATTTTTAAATGAAATAGTGTTACCATAATTAAAATTAACATTGTTTAAATAATTTAATAAAAATATTATGGTTTAAAAAATAAAATGTGTCTAAATATTATAGGGTGAGGTACAACAACCTTTTCTCCATATATCGTAGAATCCATGACCAATTGGTTATATATCGATAGAAAATTAAATTATTATAATTTAATACTTTATATTTTCAAAAAGTTCCCTTATCCTCAATTATGAAAAGAAAACTCTTTACGGAACTTATTAACACTCCCATAAGCCATTTATCTCAACTAATGTATATCTAATTCTCTTCTAAAAATTATTAGTTATGTTTTTGAGGTTCTCGTCCTTCAAAAAGAGAAACCCTAGATCCCTTAAGAAGATATTAATGGAAGTTCACTGAAGAAGAGGTAATCATATTTATTGACTATTCGATGTTTATTTCTTCTTACACATTCTGTTATTTTTTTTCTCCAGGATAATGTAAAAAATCTTGTATTATCTTTATTCTACGATTTTATTATGATAATTCAATAAAAGTATTCCACCTTTTATCTACCACATGAGAAAAAATAGCATCACGCATGCGTCCATATGACATATCAAATCTGTGCTCGGGTGTGATTTCCTTTTCATCGCCACATTATCTGGATGGTTATAATGTAGTAAATGAAAAATATATCAAAAATTTTAAATGAATATTATTCTAAATATGGTCATATAATTTCCTTTTGACCATAGTCAACCAAAAGATGTCATTTGGGTATTGTTAAATGAGTATCTTCTAGACATATTATTTGAACTTAATTAACAATGTAATTGTATATAAAATAGTGATAAGTGATATTAATATAATTGTAAACATGTAAACGTTCCTAACCTAGAATAAACTAACCATAGTTTATTATCCAGGAAGATGAATATTATACGTGATGAGACATACTCAATGAAAGGGGCTATCCTTTAAAATAAATCCACTCTAATGTATATTTTTAAAAAATTTAAAATGATTTTTCATTAACATATATGACATGGATGGATCTTTTTCCATTCATGAATTATTAATTCATCTTATAATACCTTAAATGTTTGTAATTTTATTTTGAGATAAATTTTTTTATAAGTGTCTGGCATGTAAAAATGAAACGTGATGTCAAAATGGAGAATTTATTTTCTTGAAGAATATTTCTTTTATATAAGCCTTTTGTGTTATGACCATGTCATGGTTCTTAGAAATTGTTATTATAATGGGTGGTTTTGTGATAACCCATGTGTTGGTGATATTATTATATCTCTATAATGAATTGTGTAACAGGAGGGAGTTAACTGATCTGGTTTCTCATAAGATATTATGGGAATATACTGCATTGGATATTCCAAGCCTTTACATGAAGGCTACTCCATGTATATTAGGGAGAGATAATTTATCTGTAATAGTGAAATGGAAAAGATTTCACAAGATATATTTATGATTTATTTATTATTTCTATGGTTTTACATCAAACTTATGTCTTTATAATGTATGGTAAAGAGTTTATTTTGTAACTAGGATAGTTATAACTATGAAAAACATTTTCTTTCATGGAATAATGATTTATTTCTTCCTTTTTATATATTTTAATAAGATTTTTTTCCTAATAAAAAGTATAAATATTTTTTAATAGTGTTCATGGATGTGTAAAAAAATAAAAAACACATATTTAATGTCTTCAATAATTTTTAGGGAAGGAAATAATGTTTTTTAAAGGTTTATAATTGTGAAAAAATGGATATTGAGTAGAAGAATCCACTTATAATATATGGGTTAACTATTAAATTATTTTACCTAATTATTTAAAACACTCAGACCAAAAGTTCATTGGGAAGATAATGATATTTTTGGTTTTAAAATAAATATAAAAATGCTTATTTAAAGAAGGGTTCTTACAGTTGATATTAGAGGAAGGTTTAGATAATGTTGGAGATTCAGATATTTTCTTGAGTGGTTTCATATGATTTATGGATATCTTCATTGGTTTATAATCATAAGGTTTACCATAATTTTAATGACTTATAAACCACTATATGAGTATTTGATAAATGAGATTGAAGGGTGAAAAATAGTATTTTAAAGGGAATTTATTTTGGAAGAAATTATGTTTTACTATATTAGAGGATAAAAAAGTAAAGGTATGAGAAAAAATTTGTGGTTATTACATTTCATTAATGATAAAAAATATTATTTTAATTTTTTATTATTTTTATTGCTTTTCTAGTATTTTTATAAGAATTGGTGTTTCATAAAAAAGGGAAACCGACAAGTTAGATGACAACCCGTCAGGTTTGGAAAGGCCGCATGAGTTGAACCCACAACTAAAGGGCACCATGGGTGCGTCTCTTCCCACTAACCTATGTGATGTCTTGGTTAGTGCATTTTTTTAAAATATACGATGGTTAATGTTTTATACAATTTGGGAATATATGTTTTTCCAAATAGATAACCACAAGATTTGGAAATGATTTTGTGATTAAGTGATTAATGTTATTTATTAAGACATTCTCTATTTTTGATAACTCAATATTATAAAGCTAAATATTATAATATTGTATTTTATTTTTGGAATAAATGCTGAATCTTATTTTCGACTAATATATGAATTTATTCAGTATTTATGGTGAGTTAGGTTATTTATAAATATGGTTCGGATATCTTGGAGATTATGTGATTTTTTAAAGTAATTTTTTTGGAATGATACATTAAGAGGGATTAATGTTGTTTGAGGATAAATGTAAAAAATTATCTTGGAAGACTATGTGATCAAATAAGTTTCAGGTTCCAATCATAGTGAATAATATTTTGTGGATGATTGAGGATAATTATTTATAGAATTATCTATTTTGAAATTTATATATTATTGTATTTTTTTGTATATTAAAAGTAGTTATTCTTCATTTTATGGATTATTTTTTTCGGGAATCTTCATATATTTTCATAACCAATTTGGATTTGGATATTGATTCATCATAGGATAAATATTTAGTTAATAATTTATAGATTATCTATTTTTCTAGATGTTTATTCGTGTTCTTTAGTGTTGAAAAATAATTCTAGAATACTGAGATATTGGAGAAGAAGAAATTATTTTTGAGGAAATTGATTAAATAATGAAGCCATACTCTTTAAGTAAGTATGTTTCCTCATGTTTTTAGTTTACAATGTAAATGATTTCTTTATCTTTAGAAAAAATGTTTTGAAATAAAAACATTATCAAATTATATTTATCAATGGAATTTTAATCCATAACATATTTATGGACTTGGGAAGGATAACATTCCCATGACCATTTTCTCTATCACATCCTATTAGTCCTTGATAATAATTTTTTTCATCTATTTTCATGTACTCTTACACGGAAAAGTATTTGACCATTATAATTACATTACATCTTTTTTAGTGGATGTTTTATTATTCTTTTTAGGATGCAGGTTTCCCAAATATGAATTTTGAAATTTCTAACCTTATTTACTGAGGCTTATTTCAAAATGTCAAGGAAAAAATATCCAAAGGGGGGGTATAATGTTACATCATTATTTTTTATGAATGAAACCATATGTTCGATAGTGTTCATGATATTTTGCATCGAGATTAAAAAAACTAAATATTATTATTGAAATGTTATTATTTAATCCAAGACATTATAATGTATGTAATTAACATGATTAATCATGAAAATATGGTTTACACATGTGTGTATTATGAATTCTTTGGTGACAAATTGATTATATATCAATATAAAACCCTACAGAAAATAAAATGAAATATTTAAAAAAACTATTTAAATGAGAAGCTGTGTGTTTAATATAGTTTAAAAATTTATTTATAGTGAATTATAATGAACTCTTCAAAATTATTAGAAGACATGGATGAGTCTCAAAACTTTTTATCCATCCAAAATATATGGTTAGAATGAGCGGACCATTAAAAATTAATATGATATGATGATATTTTTTTTGATGGAATTCCATGGATTTTGGGATCAAAAAATCCACATTATAAAGTTATCACATACAAATATTTTCCATTATAAAATTTATATTTAACTATAGATAACAATATATGGGGATATATTTAGAAAAAAGAAATGTAGGGTTTAATTTGGGAAGTTTAAGTTGACGGGTCTGGACCTTGTCTATGAAATGTGAGAGAAATTCAAACCATTTAGTGGAATATGAATGTAGTAAACTGTTGAAAAAATAGTTATATAGATAAGAAATAATGGATTATAGAGTATGATATAGGTGATAAGGTGTTCCTTAAAATATCTCAATGAATGTGTGTTAAGAGGTTTTGGAATATTTGTTAGACGGGAACAAGATACGTCAGTACCTTCGAGATCCTTGATAATTTCAGATTCAAATATCATCACTCATCACACCCTATAAAACTCTCTGAAGTGCTTGATATATTCCAAAAATCAATTTCTAGGAAGTTCATACAAGTTCCTTATCATCTAGTATACTATAATCCTAAATAATAGGAACATTACCCTCAATACATGGAAAAAATAAATCATGGATTGGAGAGACAAGGTTCTCAGTAACAAGACCACCCATCTATACATTGTGTTGTCGTGGAATCATAAATTTGAGAACATGTGGAGACATGAATATGTGATGATATATAAATTCCCTCAATTCATTCCATCCATGAAATAAAATTTCATGGAGAAAAATTTAATGAAGGGGATATAATTTATCGTTCCATGGTTTTAGTAATTAAATTTCCCTAATTAAATCCCATGTCATTAGATTGTCTTACATGATACATTGTATTGGACTAAAAGACCCTGTTAACATAAACAAATTGTTAAATATTTTTTTATATTCATTAAATTGGCTGGTATCACTAGTAGTTTTCACTAAAAAATATCTAAATAACTATAACAAGAAAGGACTTTTTATTCTTAGAAGATATATGTTTGTGAAAATTATTTTTATACATTGTGAATGATTATATTTATATATAATTATTCCCTTTTAGAAAATTAATCATTTAAGACTCTATGAATTTATTGATCAACCTGATAAAATTACATAATTGGTCAATTTCAATTTTATAGCTATAATCATTATACCACGATAAATATTTGTTACTAGGGTAAACTAATTTTTATTTCCAAAAATAATAATCTTCTAAATATTGTTTAATTCTTAAATTAAATGGATATATTTTAAATTAAAACACACATAAGGTGTTTAACAAAATATAAAAAATAACTAAAACTCATTAAATTAGTAATATTTGTTAAATAATTTTTAAAATAATAATGAATTAAAATTTCACCTTTTGAAAAATCAATTATTTTCAACACATTATAAATTTTAATTTAGATGTTATTTATAAAATATTTAGATATTTAATTATATTAATTTGATTAGAAATTCATATTTATCATGTTAAAATTTTATATAAAGGTTCATATAGTATTTTTAGTGAGAATATAATAATCCAGATTAACATTGATAATGACTATTAAGTTTTAATGTGGGTTACCTAGTGTGGCTTGAATTTTACAACATTAATTAGAAACATAGAATTTAATGAATATCTATGTTAGGAAGGAAAATTTCACCCACATGTTTCCCATACGTGTCCCACCTTAGTCACCTATATCTATTGTAATTCCATTATTACCCCTTTACTAACATTATTTTACAAAGGTATTGCCTTATTTGTATCTAATAAATAGAGCTCACTCCTACCCTTTTCATGAGTCACCCATAGTCATAAATTCCCATGAATCTCTGGAAAATTTACTTATCATTTAACACCTATCAAAATTTTCCACCTATAGCTTCTAGAAAAGTACTGTAATTCTTTTACTCCCAAATGATACATCCCTATAATAACAAAATTCTCAATAAAAGTACTAATTTCCCTAAAAATATATTTTTTCCTTCTCATCCACTATCCACCAATACCAAACTAACTATATGTATATAATGAAATTAGTATAAATTATATAATTAAATTTAGTTATATTTATGGAATAACTAATATCAATTCCACTATAATTAAATCAATAAAATGAAAATGATTATCATTTGTGTGTGCAGATGACCGCCTCCATGAATGACATGTTACATTTTTCATTACCACCTCATACAGGTTGATTCGGAAAACTTGTTTATTGAATATTTATGTATTTTTTTAAGATTTATTTTATTAATATATAAATAAAAAATTCAATATATAATATTAATAAAAAAATATCATTAGAAAACTAACTACATAAAGTGAAAATACAAAGAGGAGAAGAAGTATATATATATGTGTGTGTCAACTTATTTTACATATAAATACCCCTTATAACTCTCCAAAAATTTTATTAATCATCTAAAAATATGTAATCAATTTTATTATACTTATTTATAGGGATATTATAAAAAAATAATCTCTTCTATAACAACAATGATATATATATTGTTTCATATTCTTATGGGATCAATTTTAACCACCAACAGAAAAATTACTATAAATTTATATTAGGAATGGAACTAGAAACTTAATACCAATTATAAACAACTAATTTTTTTTTATGATTGGTAATATAAATATTTATCTCATTAATTAAGATACCCCTTTTCATTTATTAATAATATCTGAAACATGCCTGTCCACAATATCATCTATAAGAACCGTAACTAAAAATATCATAGAATTAAACTATAAGTATGTAAAAAAATAAAAAATAAGTTATTATACTATTAATGTCATAAGAATGAAGAAAATTGGGGGGAATAATGATGAAAAGCACTATAAATTATGAAAAAAGTACAAAATAATCCATATTACTCCCACGTGATATTGAAAATAGAAATGAACTAGATAATGCACATGATACTCAGCCCAGTTTGTGAGGTATCTTTAAGTACATCCTTGACACCTAGGTTCAATACTAGGTAGAGGAATATTTTCGATACTCTAGTAGTACTGTAGTAGGAAATGTAGAAGAACTGTACACTGTGAAGGTACTGTAGCAGACTGAACGTTGTGCGGTACTGTAGTACAACTGTACACTATGTAGGTACAGTAGCAGAGCTGTACACTGTGTGGTACTGTAGCAGTTACTGTAGTTGGTATTGTTCAGTATTGTTGCAGCTAGAACTATTCACCTTGGGCCACCAGTTTGGGCTTGGAGTCTTTAAGGCTTTCCGGCCACCCATGCCTTCAAGTCAATAGGGCTTTCGGGCCACCTATAAGGCCTTCGGCCACCTCAAGGCCTTCAGGCCACATGCAGTTGCTTTAGATAGACTCTACAAAAAAATGAGCAACCCCAGAAGATGATTTAGAGTAGGTTCACTCACCAGAGTAGATCCAAAAGGATTTTTCAGAATGAGAGGGTATGGCTATGCCATCGGGACCAGCATGTGCTTGCACAGGAAGCCTAGCCAGACTGCCATGCAAAGGTGGAGAGATACTATCATGATGCAGATGTAGGGGAGGGGAAGTTCTTTGAAGATAGTCTGGTTGAATTACCTAAGACCATCGGGTCATGTAATCTCCTAAAGCCTACGAGCCATGTAATATATGAGCCTACAAGCCTTGTAAGGGTTCCCCCTCATCACTTTAAAGGGGGGGTTATCAAAAATTAAGAAAAATGAAGGCCATCGGGCCATTCGGGTTTGGGTAACTAGAAAACAAAACCATTGTGAAATGTTATAAATAAGCACCATAAAATTTGGTGGATATGAATATGATTCTAAACTAATAAAATAATATAGTTATATTTTTTGTATTGTAGGGTTGAGTATGAAAAACTATGAAATAATTCAAGGTAAGAGTTTCATCGACTTAATTTCTAATACATTAATTTATTATATATCTTATTGGAATATAAATTTTATATAGGTTTTATTATTTTACTATTACCCTACACTAGAATTTATTTACTCTTCTTCTTTATGGTAGTGAATTTTCTTTGTTATTTTTCAAGTTATGGGAATTTTTAATTTTTTGTTAAATAGAATTAATATACATGTTTTCATGACTACACCTTAGTTTAAATACATTTCACACTTTTATGTCTTTCTTATATTTTTTCTTATTACTAAGATGCTTGTTGAGCCTTGCAATTGTTTTATGCTTCCTTAATGATATTTTTATGATCGTATATTTCACTAACATGTTTCATTATTATAATTTATTTTCTAAGGTTATTTTAATGAGATATATGTCATATTCCTCATTTCCTCCTTAATTTTTATGATATGATACTTTGTGATATGTTTTCCCCATAAAGAGAATCTGAGCTCATTATTCTCATGGGTTTAAAATCCTTAGGTTATAAAGATGATTATATCATATGAGATGTAATGAAAATGTAATATATGAGTGTGATTAAGTAAAATTATTCCATATTATTATAAAATATTATTTTTATACTACTAATAAACATGAAACTAAAACTTTTAGTATACACATGGTGATAATATTTAAGGAATGTATTATTTACATCCTGAAATTTATATATTATATTAGTTTTTATTAGTTCTCTTAAGAATGTGGAATCCAACTGAATGCAAGGGTTCAACAGTTGATGTGGGAAGACAATACCCTCAATATCTATATCCATTTATCACATATTTTGCATTATATAAAGAAAATATCAAGAAATTCATCATGAAAGGAAACAAATCAATATGTTGCATCAATATGGAATACATGGTGGAATAAAAGTTATATAAAAAGAAAAACATGATTTAAAGATAATTATTTTGTGAAAATAAAAAATATGTAAAAGAAATACTATATAAATAATCTGTAATCCATCCTGATATCACGTTTATTATCCAAGGTCCTTCACTTCAATAACCCAATACATGGTGGTTTTCTTTTCATAGGACTCCTATCAACAAAGTCTATATGTTCATCGGGGTTCCTATATAGGGTTTGAGTTTAAATCCAGCGGGAAACCTTCAATGATTCATTAACATAAGTGAAAAAGTATAAATATTTATTTCCTTTTCAATAAAGAGAAATCAAAATGTACATAATTATGAGATGATTCATTATGCACAGAAGATGTTAACATGAACCCTGTCAGGACCTCCTTTAGAATGCTACCAGATAGAATATAAATCATTTTTATTGAAGGTATTGATCCTTTATATGGTCCATACATCATAAAAAAATATTCATTCAATTTTTATATATCCATAATTCAAAATAATGGAATACTTAAAAACCCATTTTAAGGAAAATCAATGCTTCGTGTTTTAGGTGTAGTTATCTTGCATGTCTAAACAATCACCACCTCATCTTTATTCCCATTTACATGATGTATTATACACCAACCATGAATGTATCATTATATCTTTTCTCATGAATATGGATATTCTAAATTATTATAACAATATTAATAGTTTGAATCATGAAAGTGTTCAAATGTTTCATATTCATTACCACATCAACTAAATGTGGCATGTTATCATGCTAAAAATTATTCCACTCAAAGACATAGACTATCAATCATGTTATAAAATATACACCTCTATGGATCCAACTATATATTTCAATAAAAACTTATTCATTATAGATATATTAAGTGAATGATTCATAGGTAATATTGATAATAACAAACAATGAATGAAATATTAGGACACCAGAATGTAACATCATGAAAGACCTCATGGGCCACACACTCATATGACAATAATATAAAAAGTGTCTGATGAGCCACACTTGAATCCACACATGTTTCATAATATAAAATTTCATAAAAAGTTTGTAAATGGTACAAAATTTATACCTAAAATAAAATTGTACCCAAAGCTAATAATTTCCACCCAAATCAATCCAATCCACTGAAAATCCCATGATTCATCCCAAACTCAACACATGAGGAATATTTTTATCATGATCCATAAAAAATAACATGATATAGGTGGGAATCCAATTATATTAATATAATTATATCTACCTTATCCAAGGTATATATATTGAATTAAGAAATATATAATGATACTTAATAGTTTTGGGCTCCAATATGGGCAATTGGGTGAAAATACTTGGTTTCCCCTAATTAAAAATCAGGCTGGACACCACTAGATTACTAATAGAGACTAGTTGGTTGGATGGTAGCTCTATAAATATTCTATTATACTTATATTTTTCCTTGGGTTGGATGGTGGTTATCCATTGATGAGTCAATGGTCCTCATAGGCTTTCATAACCTCTATTTTGGCCATCAGCTAGCTTTTGGTGTTGTTATGATTAGTTGGTTGGACTCCAAAATAACCCCAATTATTGGTTCAAGTATTCATCCCTATAAAACTGATATTTGGTCCCCAAATAACATCTATGATATCTTAAATCATAACAAAAAATTATTTATGATATTCTATAACTAAATCAAACTATAGTGTAGAACTTATGGACATTATAAAATTTTCCCCAATAATGAAATATTGTCACCAAGATGGTCTCTAGTGGACTTGGTAAATCAACTTGGGACATTATGCCCAAAAATTTGACTCATACTATTGAATTTATTATTTAATAAACATGTATGTTGAAAAACCATACACAGGTCATTTTATTCCCTACGTAAAAATTCTCACTCCAATCCACAATGAAAACATTATGCCAGATAAATTATACATTAGGCTCTAACTCAATATCCTTTTTACCGATAACATGTACGTAATAAGTCTTTTTCATATAATATTGAGATAAATGGAAACATTATTCATACTATTACATCATAGTTTAATATATAATTATAATGAGACTACCCTAACATTTTTTATCAAGAATGTTCATACAAACCATGATGCCAGTTTTCCACAATTCCTTGATTATTGATGTGCCAACTATGGTTAAACACATATGAAAACCCATTTTCCAAAAAAACAACAACATTCATCACCACTTGTATATAAATGAATGATTCCGATTTTGAGTGGTAACCAAACACTTCCAAATAAATTGTAACCAATATATGTTATACTAAACCAAAATCAGTTGAAAGGCAACTAAATAACTCTCCTAAAGACAATAAAATTGTGAATGAAAAGTCTAACAACTGTGTGCCTTAAACACAATAATTTGACATGATTATTGAAAATTGTTATTATACCAAAAATATGGTAGGTCTAGATTATAATTCAATTCTCCAAAAAAATCTAGATTCCATGAACATATCATTAAATCTAACATAATGATCTTCAATTTAGAAATTCTATCAGCATATCTACGATATTCCATATTATGATTCTTCTTAATACACATTGGTTTCTACGAGCCTTGATAAAATTGAAACATAAAAGGTGTGACATGATTATATACTATCCTTATAGGTACTCCATGAAACCACATTATCTCCCAATAATAAAGCTCACTTAAACCATCCATTCAATGACTATCTACAATAATTAATATTTTTGAACCTATTTGGAAATGATCAAATTCAACCCTCATAGTATATGATCATCTCAGTGTCCTGGGTAACTTGATATCATAGTCCACCATCACTTCATCACTAATCTATATGTGAATTGAAAGTGGCTAAAGAATTAAATATAGGCATTGATACTCAATATTAATCCTCTCACATGTCATATAATGAGATACAACACATATAACATCAATCATCATACTTAGTCACTATAAACAACATCTAATATCCTGATATATCTAAGTTGTTCCTAGTTTCATTTCAAAATTTGATACATGATTGTTCATTATCTTATTTTCTCATATAAGAGTGGGGTATACAACCCATCCATGGATGGTCATCATGTCATTCACATATACAGACTATATCAGAATTGGGTTGTTACCAACCAATTGTTACTGCATTACATTATATTTAGTATTAGTATCATGGATACCTATCTGTCAGTCCACTAAAGTAGAATTTATGGCTAAGGAATCGTAGGTCATTACCTATTATTTGTATGATGAATCCATCAACTGATCCTCTAACAATTACATCAACTTCCGCACATTCTCTAATATATCTATCAAGTTTATTATATCACCCTACCGAGAGTATCTAAAAAGACCCCATTTACTAAGAACACAATACATATAAAATTGAAATACTTATAAGTACTCAACCCAATGCTTCTTCCAAATGTTCAAGTCTCATTGAGAAAAGATATACCACAGGAACTTATGCCCTGAATAAATAATAAATCATTCACCAAAAGAGGGTGTCTCTAATATTTATGGCAAGAACAACCACATCTTAAACTAAATAATGAGTAGGTAGGCTTGGTTTCTAGAATAATAGGTGACAAAACCTATAAGAAAGTACTTAATCTATCTTCATTAAGAAATATACAATGAAAATATAAAAACTATCATATGAAACTGTATAAAATTCACTAGGATCAATAAAAATAAAAACCAGAGTAGATTTTAATATTATATCAAGGACAATCAAATCCCCATCACATTAGTTATTCCATTCAACATTTACTCCTTTTTAATCCATGTAATATGTGTTTTTAAGTAGGATAGGTCTATAAGGAACCATCTTTAGTATCCATAAGAAAATTAAACAAGTAATGTCATATATGTCCCTTGGTTAAACTGAAGACAAAAATTACTTTATATTATTTAGATCGACTATGATTCTATTCATATAGATCACATTACCTTAGAAACATACTTCTTGGATCAAAAAGTGACACTTCAAATGCATGTGATAATGCCGATGCACTCAAAGTGAAAATCAATAAGATCATAATGGGTTTTTCATAAGACTTTTATTTTTTCAATTATATCATAATATCAAAAAAATGATCATGGAGTCCATTTAAGGGCTAAATATCTTGTTCATTGGATCCAAAATCACTTCAAGATCATTTATCTTCTTAAATGTTATCAGTACATACTTATAGAATCTTTATAACATCTTATATGTTAGCTTGGATATGTCATTATCTCTGATCCCAAATAAGTAGTAACAAGAACATAGTTGAATATTTGAGAAAAAATATCCTCCATTCATCTGATTAATCAAATCAAAAGTCAAAGTAGACAAATACCTTCTCTTCAATATTATAGAATCCAGCTTCTTATAATCCATTTATAGTTAAAATCAATTATTTTCCTTCTTAGTTAAAAAATTGGATCACCCCAAAGTGATGTTCTCGATTGACTAAATCATTTTATTCCTCTAGTTAATCAAGATCCACCACTAATTCATTCAACTCTATTGGTCCATATATTTAGGATGAATCAATATAGGACAAACAACTAGAATGGGTTCTATCTCAAAATCAATCCCCCTATTATTTGGATGACCTTAGAATTCATCTTGGAAATTATAAAGATAATGATATGGTGTAAGAGGATAGAGGATGTAACTATTTTCTGAATATCCACCAAAACCATATTCTACACTTGTAATGTAATGGATTTTAATTGGATGAGGTTTATCCGACTCTATTTCCTCTATAATATCACTCATCATAAGGGACATAATTTTCTCCCATAAGATTGGGTATGGTTTCCCATCATTGATAACAATCTAAGAGAGCTTGATAATGTAACCCCTTGTTCTATATGTTACTTGAATAGTGCACTAAACTAGTTCCCTATGTGATATTATGCATGCCTCTACATATAACAGAGGTGTCCAAATAGTAGCGGGGGTCTATAGAGTTACCATCAGAAGAGTATAACCACTATATTATTGTTCAAAATTAGAAATAAAATAACAAATAACACTATACATTCCATTAACATAAGAGGATACTGATAATAATAATGTTGTAGAAACATTTTATAACCAATGAAGTACCATTATACAATTATGCATGACTGATAATCACCTATATGGGTCACATTTATTGATTTAACAGAATAAAATAAATGAAAAATAATATATAAATGTATTTTTGTCAACTTAAATCCTTGATACTCACCTCATTATAATAATTGAAACTCATTAGAGTTTCTCCAGATTGATCTTGAAATCATAGGCCTAAACATAACATGTTACTATAATAATAGTGGGAGAGATTCTCAGGTATCCAAGTGTAATGGAATCTAGATAATGGTGTAAGTAAATAATTCAGTAGTTCACCACCCACATAATCCCATATATAAATAGAAATTCATTCATATTACCATTTATGATGATTAATTAAAATTAAATAAATAACTAGATGATAATAAATTAAAAACATATGTTGAACCTCATGTTTATGACCATGATACACTATACCATCCTCATCCAGTGTTGGAATGTCTCTGAGTATGATCATAATCATGGGGATTCCTCTATCCACTCCTTAAGGATCCCATGCCCAAGCCTCTAACATGTTGAGTAGTAGATCCTATGGTTTAACCAGGAATACCTTACCCAATTCACAGTGAATGAACTCCATGATAATTCCTAAGTGTTATTAAGTTTGTATGACATTTGATTCCATAGATGAGGAGGCCATATAATTCACTATATAGATAGAAATAATAGATACTTGGGATGAAAATTCAATAAATTTAGTACCCTCTAGCATTATACTATTACTTAACTTGGAATCTACATATATCGGCTCCTCAATTGTAACATATATAGTGCTTCCACACAATCCAATGGGGGTATTCAATGAATCAATCAATGTGATCAACATAACAACCCATATATTAAATATATTGATATTACATAAAAAATGAAGAATATTTAGTATAAGGGATTTATCAATAATACCAAAATCATAATACATAAGAACATAAAATTTGAAAATATTATCCTTCAAATGAAAGATTGGGATATCATGTGATGGAATAAATCATAAAATTTCATAAATATCAATTAAAATATTACAAAAGATCATAGAATAAGACATGTAATTTTTGGTATACACATAAGCATAGAGAATCATTTCATTTTTTTAACGGAACATTTCTAAGACCACATTAGTTGACAAAGTACATTATTGAACTGGGTTTACATCTCGTTTCATCCCTATCTTACTGAACCAGGATAAATTAACATTCTATCCCTATCTATACCATGGGATATCAATATATTCAAAATGAACTAGAGGGAGTTATTAGTCTCACCCATCTCATAATGAAATCATTCTTATATTCTCCATAAAAACATAAATCATTCTTTATAGTATAACCGAAATAATAAAATGGGTTTCTTAAACATCATTTCATCGTAACATAATCCATGTAAAACAAATGTATTTCATAAATATCATTATATTATAAACATAATAAAATCATAGGAATAATTGGTATAGTATACATGAAACCTAAACCTGTTAATTAATTCCATCAATGATGGAAAATAATTTTTATAGAACACTTGAAATTAATTTTTGAGAACGATATCCTTTGTTCTTGAAAAATGTTTCCATATCTAAAAATTACACTAAAAAAAGAAATTATGTTATTTCAATATAACCTTGAAATCTTAAAAATGAATAATAATGGAAATAAAGTGCCATGAAAATATAAAATTCCATTAATTCAATATAATTTATAAGAAAAAATTCTTCTCATACTTTTTTTTTCAGAAAGTCAAAATGATATTCGTATCAAAAATGAAAAAATATTACATTAATAATGTTCAATAAAAAATAACCAATGGGTAATATTATATTAGAAAAATTATATAATTATAGGAATAATATTTTTTAATACATATTTAAGAAATTTGTACAAGGATGATAAATATACCCCAATAAATAATTACATATAAACAATCTTGGATAACAATGAGATTAAACAATTACCCATTATCGTAGGTATGATATCATTTGAATGTATCTAGAATACCGATATAATGATTTAAATAAGGTGATTTACTTATTAAAGAATCATAATAAATTTTATGATATCATATATGATTATATTATCATTCTTTTTTTAATAACATTTCATTATTACTCATTATTAAAGTACAAACTACTTCATTTTCTAATACATTCTTTTCGAATAATATTTGTTAGGTTATAGTTATATAATTTTCTTAATGATATTACTATAATATATATCATATTTATTCATTTTATACAGTTATATAATCATTATTTAATGGATGTCATGTAGAATGAATTACATCGAATGGTGGAGATGGTAGGTCATACGAATGCAGCAACGATGATATCATTCATTTAATTATGAAATGGCATGGAAATGGATAATATATATATTTATAAAGAATAAATATATTATTATAATAATAATATATAGATATTATTTCCATCATCATACCCATCCAATTAAATTAGTTGTGAAAACAGTTTACACCACAGTTTGGAGATGGTAAGTCGTACGTACACACACGTTGCGATTTCATTTTTCATAGGTTGGATAGAAGCAAGAATACATTTGATCCATAAAAATAATACAATATCACTATATAGTTGATAATGAAGTTATTAATTAATACTGTAATCAATAATGGAAGAGGAAGTATAAGAATAAATGATCATGATAGAGTCAGTAAATAAGATTACCCCTTCTTCCTTGAGCTCCCTCTTGATCTCCAATTAAAAGCAGTAAAACTATCCATTGGGAATAAGAAACCTCAATAATGTGACTAGGGATTTTTAGAAGGGGAATGTGAAGGGGATGAGAAAAAACTATGGCTCAATGAGTTATAAATGAGTGATTTAAGATGTTCCCTTTTATAGTTAAGGTTATGGCACCTTTGAAATTTCAAAAAGAATTAATTTGAAATAAATTCAAGACACTTCCTAAAACATTAAAAAATGTCTTAGATTCAATTTTGAGATGATATATGGTTTTTATATTAGTAAAAAAAATACTTTTTAGGAAAATATTTCTATCAATTTAGAGCTTATCATTTTAAATAACACTGAGTTATTTTATTTAATTTTTAACTAAGGTAAAAAAATATTTCAATATTAAATGGGTGATATATTTACTTATTTTATATCAACTCAACCCTAAATAAATAATTTATAAATTTTTAATTTTTTTTAAATTATTATATAATTTTAAAAAATGTTCTATAATTTTTTAAAAATTTAATAATACATTATTTTAATAAATAATAAATAGTGTTAATGTTTATTCTATACAATTAATTGATAATTAAAAATATTAATATAACAAGCTAACATTGAAAAAAATGATTTATTATTTTAAAAAGTTTCCCAAAACATCTAAAGAATTCATTGGATATATAAATTATCCCAAATTATTTTTATTTAATATTTTTAATAACATTTATTTAGTATATCCATTAATTAAATAATAACAACATCTGGTTTGTGTAATTATGTAACATACATATTTGATGAGTAAAAATTAAAAATAAAATACTATGATGAAGTTAAATATCATATATTTCATATGAATAATTATAGATGAATATATCTTTTGAAAAAACTTACATTAAGAATATTAATTTTATCAACACATGAATACAAAAAATTTAACATCAATTTAAATAAAATATTATAAGTGTCATAATCTGTTTTATATGTCTCCAAATGGTCAATAAGTCTCCCAAGGTATGGAAATGTTTATGATATACTCGACCAAAAATATTTATCCATGTTTTATTTTCTTTTAATAGTTATTATAATTTTAATAAAAGTTATATCATTGATTTTCCATCAACTATATAATTTCTACATCATTATTGTATATGTTTTTAACTAAATTATTTGTTTCTTAATAATTAAAAAAAACATTCACGATAAATGAAATAATATTATATTTCAATGGAGTATTCATAGACGAAATTATCATTTTTATAACATTATATTAAATATAATATAGTCTATAAAATTGGAGTAAGATATATTTTACTTTTCTTTAAATAAAATAAAATAAATGTCATAATCTATTCCAAATGGTTTCAAAAGGATACTGTTTAAACACTTAGATTATTTATTTCAAAAAATAGGTACCCAATGACATTTATAAATGTTTTTTGATAATTTTATAACATCATTTTTACACTTAATTAACGGATTTACCATTTTACCATATTAATTTTTTTACTGAAGTTACTATTCCTAATGCTTAAAAATAAAATTTATCTATTTACATAATTTGATCACACTGATTAAATATATGGAATCCATTTTTACAGATTTAAAAATAAATTTTTTTAATTAATTTACTTAAAAATAATCTCATTTTTGAAATGAGAAAATTGATTTTTAAGAGTTAAACATTGCAAAAGATTGAAAAAATTTATATTTGAATTCAATGAAAAATTAATTCCTATGAACTAAATTAAAATAAATATTAAAAATAAAACATATTTATACCGTAAAAAAATCCAACAATATAATGTATCAAGAAGAATTATTTTGATGAAAAAATTTGTTTAAAAAAAATTATTATATTGTTAATATTCATCAAATCTTAAAATTTATCAAAAAAATATCAAAAAATAATCCAAGTAAAATTTTAATATCCTCCTTCAAAAGAAAAAGTTTTTTTCCATATAAAATTTATTAATGTTTCAAAATTTTATTTTAAAATGGTTTCAATATTAAAATTCCGTAGAATAACTATTTTGGAAATATAGGTTTTTATAAATAAAATATTATTTATTCATATCGTATGAATAAGGATAAATATAAAAAATAGTTTATCAAATATATAACATATATATTTTATTAATTTCATTTACTAATTGTGATAAACATAATTTATTAATACAAAAAATAATAACATTTCTCTTACATTTAATTGGATTATATATTTTTATGAAAAATTGGTAGCCAAATAATACATTATATATTTTCCTAAGGTATTTATATTTATTCCTACTAACATAATGTATAGGTTATAATGGTAATATTATACTAATAAAATATCACTATTCATTTAAACTTATAACTACGTTCAATGCAAGATATCAAATAAATAAATCTATTTAAAGAATATATTTCATAAAAAATTCTGATGGTTACATTCTTGGCCCATTAAACAAAATTTTTCCCTATAAATCCATCACATGGATACAAAAAGTTGAAGATATCATTATTTCATCACATCCGCATGTTCACATTTATCTTCATTAAATTTTTGGTTCTGGTATAAAACATCAACAAAGAAAGTGGTCTTGTTTTGAATAAACTTTTCACTACGATCAATAATTTTGATTAGTTGTTCTTCATGAAAAAGATGATTCTCTAGAGGTATAAATTTAGAGTTTAGTACATTTGAAAGATCATGTATGTACATTATTAAGTGATATACTTAGAATAGATTAGGAATTTAAGAGAGATTCGGTAGAAGCAAAAATCAATACGCTACCTTCCAAACACGATCCATAATTTCCAAATGGCCGATATACATAGGGATCAAATTTCTCTTCATTAAAAATATCATTACTCACTTTTAAATAGATATTCATAGAAGCCCCTCATCAACCACATCAAACTCTATATATTTTCTTCAGTTTTCCACATAATATTTATGTCTGGTATGAGAATCTCATACGTGTTATTGAATATATATGAACTTCTCTATAGTTTATTCCTCAAGATAAGGCTCCAATAGCTTTATTTTTCCAAATTCATCCTAACATGTTGGAGTTTTTCAAATATTTCTTTAGAGGTATTCAAATGGATCCCCATGAATATAGGAGTGAAATCTATTGTTTTATAAAAATTCTACCAGAGGTAGGCGTTGAAAGCCACAACTTTTGAAATCCAAAGAGAAATCTCTCAAAATGCCTTCTAGAGTTTTCATTGTCCTATCATACTGATTTTTTTTTCTAAGGATGATAATTAGTGTTAAAGAAAGCCTCTAAATCCGAAGCCTATGGAAGACATCTATATAACATCAAGGTAGGTGTTAGATCTTGATCAAATATTATTCATAGTGGTAATCCATACAATCTTACCTCTTCCTCTACATATATCATGTCTATCTTATTAAGAGAGAAATCATATCTAATAGAAATAAAGTGTGCTGAATGCCTAAGATGATAAATATTAAACAATATATAATTATGGCCTTTATAATTTTTGGGAATTTTGATGATAAAACCTATAGATATGTTTTCCCATTTCCACTCTGGTATAGTTAATAGTTTTAAAATCCCATAATAATTCCATCTCTTAGCCTTAACTTGATGACAAACCAAGCACCAATAGACATATTCAACAACTTCTCAATTTATGCCACCTAACCACAAATACTGTCTCATGTACCTGTACATCTTTGTGGTTCCTTGATGAATCGAGAATAAAGAACTATGATCCACATCCAATATATCCTTCTTTAATTATTGTATGGGAGGAATACAAACACAGTTCCTAAACCTCATTTTTTAAATCATAATCAAGGTTGAATTCAGGAACAATATTCACCTTCTTTTGAAGTTATACATCTTCATATTCCGCCTACATAATATTCACTTATAGAGTTGGATGAAAATTAATTTTAAAAATATAAGAGTTCTCCTCTTCCTCTGAAATTTGTTTAACCATCCTTATCAACTCCATAAATATTGAATTATTTTTTATCCTCTTGATGAATAGGATAGCATGGTCCTTCTTACACAAAGATTCTTATACCTTGTTCACATTTCCAGTATGGAAATGTATCGAGTAGTAATAATATTTAATCAAATCTAAACATATTATTTGGTTCATATTAAACTCATTTGTTTGAGAAAATATACATTATACTATTATTACCAGTATAAATATAAAACATTTCAAAATAATGGTAATGACTCCATATATTTAATTCACATATTACCGTAGATAACTAAAAATCATGATTTGGGTTATTTTGCTCATTAATTTTCAACAGTCATGAGTAATAAGTAATCAAAATATCATTTTTCATGATAACACATCCAAAAATATTATTCGATGCATCACTATAAATCACAAACCATCCTTCACTACAAGGAAGTGTGAGAACAGGTGCACTGGCTAACCTTCCTTTTTAACTCTTTGAAATTGTCTTCACATTCCTCAATCCACCCAAACATAACACCATTCCATATATATATAGTGAGGGGATCATATAGTCATGAAAAATGATTCAAAAAAGTCATTAATAAATAGTCCAATATAGAAAACATTGGATCTCATTTACTATTGTTGGTCTTAGAAAAAATTCGTTAGATTTTGTTTCTGTTGGATCCACAGATATCCCATCTCTTGATATTATGTGAACCAAAATTTAAACGTTTTGAATCGAAAATTTACACTAGTTTAATTTTTTATAAGGATTATCATTTCCTAAATTCATTAGTACAATTCTCAAGTAATCTTTGTTCTCTTTCATTCTATTCAAATATACAAGATTATCATATTTAAATACAATCATAAACTAGTAAAGATAGTCTATAAATACTATATCGATTAGATCCATGAAGACATAAGGGTAATTAATAAGACCAAATGGCTTCACTATAAATTAATAGTGTCCATACCTTGAACATATTTCAATATTTGTTATATCCTATTTATTTAACATTAATCGATGATATCATGAACAAAGATCAACCTTGGAAAAGTATTCATATTTGTGTAATTGGTTGAATAAGACTTCAATGTGGGAAGATGATATCTTTTCTTGATAGTGATCTTGTATAGTTCTCAGTAATCAATTCAGAGTCTTATTGAACCATCATTCTTTATAAAAAAAATATAATAGGTACACCACAAGGTTATGAATCCCTTTTTAAGATTTTTTTTAGTTGTTTCATTAATTCAGGAAACTCAATTGGGGCCATTCAATAATGTTTTTTTGAAATATGCATACTACATGGTATGAGTCCAATTGAAAACTCAACATCATAATTTGGTGGAAGAGATGGAAATTCTTCAGGAATGAAATCAAAAAACTCTCGTAATACATGTATATTATTAATGGTAAATATTTCTACAACCATTTGAGATAGATAACCTTTATTTATATGGAAAATACCCATATGATGAAACATATTTCCACTGGATTGTCATATTCATCCTTGCATTAATATATGATCATATAATGATCTAGAATAATAAATTTGACTTCCCTTACCTTGAAATTGGTTTCCTATACTTATTGATAAGGAAAATCCAATCAATAAATCACATCAGACTATAAAAAACTAAGTATCACATGATATTATAGAAACACATTCCCAAAAACATCAATTGGAAAGAATTATAAACTTTTGATGCAACCATTGTGCCATTTGGAGTTGTCACAACTATCTCAACATCTATCTGTTGAGGTAATATGGTGATACCCATAGAAACATCATCTAAAATGAAAGAGTGGGTGGATACATAATCAAATAAAACACTATCTATTTTATATTTGATGATATGTGCACCATTCACCACATTATTAAGGTACTCCACATCGCCGATATTGATCACATTTTACTTGCATCTATCTTTGGCCTTAAGAGTTTTCAAACATCAAACATCATCAATAATCGTTAGTTTTTGGAATTGTTTAGCATAATTCTACATTTCATTTCACTTGTAGAATTGAATTTTAAGATGTGATTTCTGTCTATCTTTTTCTATATTCACATCATAAGACATCTCTTTCCCATTACTTCAGTATTCGAAGGCCCGATGACCTTGTCTCCCATAGTTCATAAAATTTTTATTACCTTTAAGATATTTTTCTCTATACTTATTTACACACATTGAATATAAGGGGAAAATCGTCTTCTTTTCATTATAGCCTTTAGATTTTTCTTTGAATTCCATTTTTCCTTTCTTATCAAACATATATGTCTGATGGGTTACTCCAATCTACATATCAACAATGAGTTCACATTGAAAAATTTATTTATAGCTATTGAAGTCCCTTATAGATAATTTCCTCTAGAGAATTTGTTTTAAAACAATACAAAATCAATCAATTTTACTCTCAGGTCAAATAATAAATCTAGAAGCATACCTTATATGTATTGTAAAATTTTCTTCATGGGTACCAAAAAATTCATCATCCTTTTTCTTAAGTTCAAGGAACACCTCCTCCATTATTGTTTGAAGAATACATGTAATGTACTTATTGAAAAATAAGTTATTTTACATGTCCCATTCCATGGATTCAATTTCATCTCATTGCCATAAATTCTTGATAAGATTCTATCATTGATCAGATTTTCCATATACATGATAGACTACCGAGATGAATTCATCATGTACTGAACATTGGAGAACTAAAAATATATTTTCAGTTGTAGTAATCTATTTTTTATCCATTATTGGATCAGAAGACCCATTTAATAAAGGTGGATGCTACCCCATGAAGGACTCAAAAGAATGATTTTTCCTCCATTTTTTGGAAGACCTACATGATTCATATCATGAGAAAGTAGTGTTGTAACATCCCAAGTATGTAATGGATAATAGATATTTTTATCTATGTCTATTTATGAATTAGATAGTGTTTTAGAGGCTTAAAAGGAGAATAAATCCAATCTTAAGCATGGAATACACTAATATTTTTAAAAGATTATTTTACTGACTTTTGATGGCAAACCATTTTTAAATAAATATTTTGACAATTTTATAAGCTATATTTGTCAAAATAAACATATTCTTTATGATTGGGATATTGAAATTTACATTGGATAAATTTTTGTTATTTTTCTGACAATGATCATTTTTTAATGAATAGTGAAAAAATACTACATTTTACATCAAAACTGCTTTTTCATCTAATTAAATTATATGGTTAGATTATCTTTTGAATTTATTTTAAAGTTAAATTAGGATATATTTTTACCATTTAATTCAATAGTTGTCGTTGGAATTAATTTCACTTTGAAATTGGACTTAAACTAGTGTCAATCTTTTGCTACCTATTGTTTCATAAAAACACGATATTTGGCCAGACAACGGGAATTAATTATTAAATTAATTAATGTAACTTATATGTTATGAATTTTTTAAAATAGACATCATTTTTGAATTCGGAATATCAAATATAGATTAGGGTGAAGTTTTGGTATTTTTCTGAAAAACTTCAATTTTTGATGAATAGTGAAACCACTAAGTGGTACTTAAAAAACTGATTTTTCGTTTAAATGAAACTTTACCACTTCTGTGTTTTGAATTTAAAAAAATCCTTCATACATGGTTGTAATTAAGAAGTAAAATTTGGTTCAATGGGATTAAAATAATTTTTTGGTGAATAGTAACTTTTACGTTTTTAATCTCGATTAGAGGTATTTAGTGTAGTTTAAGGTAAAAATAATGTTTTAATAATATGCGATGAGCTTGACACAAGCCCTACCCTTATTGTATGTGTCATGGCTGACCATGAAAATCCAGGGGTCAACTTGGGGGACCCCATGGAGCCACTTTGTTTGGAAAATTACATTAATATCTTTTTATTTAATGTAAAAGTAAAAATGACACAAACATGAGTTTTTTTACTAAAATTTTTTTTAAATGGGGTTATACAAGTCATATTTTTTACTATAAATATTAATTGGAATTATAAAAAGATTTACTACATCATAGTATTTTTTTTTATAATTTTTAGACATTAAATAAATTAAATTATTTATGACATCGTGATGATGCAGCGATTACCTCATTATTTAACAATTTAAATAAAATGAAAAGATATTGTAGAATATAAGAGCTAAACTTTTCAAAAACCTATTGGATGGGTATATTTCGAACCCTTATCACCTTATCATAGAATTATATCAATGTGGGACCTTTTAAATCCGAAACTTATTTTAAAATAAAGTAACATTTCTTTACTTTCCAAGAGTACCCCTCCTCTCCTCTTATAAAAGGCCAGCACCTCTACAACATTACCCACACATCCAAAGCCTTTGGCTCGTCCAAAACCTGCCCATTTTGTCTCTCCACATCCCTATCTAACTCTTAGAAGCCTCACTTTGGGCAGAAGTATTCCCAAGGAAGCCTTTAAGCTCAAATCAAAAAGGGTTACCTGTTTGAAAGTAATGTCTTCACTTGTGTTCTTTTGTTTTATTTTGCTTCTCCAACCCCCTAAACTCTTTTTATTCATTTCTTTTGTAACAAAAACAGTATCTAACATATACTAGGATGTTTTTATAATAATTATTAGAGCTAAACTTACACACACCTACAACTAATGGTTAAAGAACATACTGTTTCCGGGGATGGCGAATTTCTGCCTCACGAAACGATGATTGTTCAATATTCTTCTAACACCTTAAAAGGTGGCCATTAAGATGTCACTATATTTATATATGATATATAATATGTTTATTTTTTCCTTAAGATTATTTGTTTTTCATTTATGGCATACCTTTATGGCTTCCATTATGGGTATACGCATTATCTTCATTTTAGGAAGTGTGGACTACCGCCCCTCAAAGTGATTTGATTTTGTTAATGACATATGTGGGTCGTACACAGGATTTATTTAATGGTATTATATATGATATTGTACTGGAATTATAATATACCTTTATATCATTATGAATTCCATTCCATAAAATACGAAATAGAAATGAAAGTAGCGTTCATGCGTACGTACAGCTTACCGTCTCTATGAACGGTGCATTTCATTTCATACCTCTAAACGTTATGTAATATTATAAATGAATGTATATACTAGATATATATGATATAAATGATATATACATCGTGAGTATAACTCTGGATATAATGGATACATGAAAAACTTGTAATTATAAAGAGCATATTTTTGACTCAAGTACCAATGATCGTTAAAACGACCGTTATTAACTTAAATAATTACATAGTGTTCATGACATGGTAATAAGTGATATAAAAGGAATAATGAACTTGAAAAAGGTTCTTAATCAATTAGAAATTAACTCAAGTTTATTATTTAGGAGGTTAAAGAACGACCGAGTCAAGTCAGACCCGAGGTATGGGACTTCGTCTCAATCTCCATTCATTGAGGCATATTTTGTTTTATACACAACCTTATTTTATAAGGTGTATAAAAGCCTTTGAATTTTACGTTTTTCCAAAAGGAATCTTTTTTATACGAAGCGTTTTACTAAACGTCAAAAGGGAATTTTTTTGTCGTACGTATGCGGCGACAATGACTTCTCCGCCGTCGGGACCATTATTTGAGTTTCGGCTTCCTCTACAAGCCATAATTTTTTTTAAAAGAAAAATAAATATCGTGTTTTACTTTCCTTTTATTTTGGTATTGAAAATGGTTTTCATAATGTTTTTATATCAATTTGTTGTATTGATATCTTGTGATTGAAAGGTGGAAATGTTATGTTTCCTTTATACATATTTTATGTGATACGATTATGTTGTGGTTCTTGGGCATTATTATGAAGATGGGTGGTTCCATGATAAAATAAGGGTGGGTGAGCCCGATATAGATCTCCAATGCATTGGGTAACGCGAAGGAGTTAAACGTTAAGGTTTCTCCGAAGAGATTTAGGGAATATACTGTGATGGGTATTCCAAACGTAACTAAGAGGGTTACTCCCTACGTAAGAAAGTTATAAATGCCTCTAGTTATCTTTATGTCTTATGATTTCTATGATTTATTCATGATTTGATGAGGTATATTAAAGTGCTTATGTTTTATGGGTAAAGTATGATTTCATTCTAATGTATATATGTACTCATGTTTCTTTTCCATATTTTTATATCCCTTACTATGATTTTTATGCTCATCCCATGTTTTTTGAAATGTTTTTCATAGGTCAAGGGAAAGGTACATGATATAATGATAGTGTCAAGGAAGTGTCATGAAAGAAACCATGTTTTATTTTAAATATATTTCCACTGATGGAAAAAAATGAATACTATATTTATGTAACCACTTTGTTTAAATGTGGAATGTAATGCATGTTTTATGATCTAATTCTCTAAAACTCTAAATCAGAAAAGATCCGCAATGTGTAATCTTGTAATAACTCAAGATTAAGTAAGGTTTAAGGATGGGGACTTATAAGTGCAAGCATAAAAACATGGTTTTTCATTCCATTTACCATAACATTTGGTTGCTCAGGGGAATAATAATTTCATATCCCATCGCATTCAGCCTAAATGTGGTTCCTATGGGTTCAAGCCATTTAATAAAGCTAAGAATCATATTATTTGAAACTATAATCATAATGAAAAAATCTAATCAAGAATAAAATTCAAATTTAGGATTGTTTAGTTATTATCCTTGGTTATTCATGATCCGTTCTAAAACACCATGATTGTAACCTGTACTTCAACATATCATTTGTGTTCTTACTTGGGTTTTATCATCATAGTTTCCAATGAGTAACTATACCTTTGATCTAAGACCAAATATCACAAACCCTATATTAAATATGTAGTTTTTACTTTAAAATTTAGAAATATTCATTATAAGACATAACATCACCATGCCAAAACCATATAGGATTAGTGCCATTAGAAAGTGGGAAACATAAACCACTGGATAGAAGACATCTACATTGTCTCCTACTTATTCCTCCATCTATAGACCCCTTTTTGAAATATCTTACTAATACTATTTTTCAAAACCAAGTGGGGAAGAAAATTACGAAAGGGTGAGCTCCGATGCTGAGTAACGTCCAAAAATGGAGATATCAATCATATCATAAAAAATAATATATAATAACAAATCATTTGAAAATCTTATCTTGTATGTGAATGATTGTGATATCATGGCATGAGACAAATCAATGACGTTAATAATGAATCAATGAAAATATTCCCAAAATTCATAGCATAATACATGGAATTTGTTGAAGATATATAATGAGAGAAAATTATTTCATAATATTAAAGGTTCATTTCCAAAACCATCATTGTGGACAATTTCCATCACTGAACTAGGCTTACATCTCATTCATTCCTTATATTATTAAACTGAGATAATTTCCCTTTCAATCCTTTTCTATCTCATTAGATATAAATCATTACCCAATGAATTGGAGGGAGATATAGGTCCTACCTATCTCATATGAAATCATTCGTACATGTTCCAAAAAACAAAAATCATTTATCATAGAATATCCCATTAAACAAAATGAGTTTCTTAAACATCATTCCAACATAACATAATCCCTGTAAAACAAATTGGTTTCATAAATGGGATTCCATTATAAAAGTAATCAAATCATAGGAATAATAGGTATTGTATTCCTGAAACACTATCCTATTAAATAATTCTCTCATATATGTGAAAATATTTTTGATGGAACACTTGAAATTAATTCCTAAGGAAAATCTCTATTCTTCTTCAAAAATATTTTATTTTTACAAAATTACATAAACATTGAAAATAAGTTATTTGAATATAACCTTTAAATTATTTAAAGTATGGTTCATGGAAATATGGTGTTATGAGAACTTAAAAATCTGTTTATGCCGTATAATTTCAAATAAAACATTATTATCATAATTTTGTGATAAATTAAAAAAGTAACTCTTACAAAAATGAAAAAATATTCATTTCATACCATTTAATAAAAATCACCAATGGGTAAAATTGACTTTAAAATTTTTAGAGGATAGAAACAATATTTTGAAATACATATTTAAAAAACATATAGAAGGATGAAAAATATACCCTAATAAATACTTACATATAAACAATCTCGGATAATAATGAGAGTGAAAAATTATCCCTTAACATATGTCCGATATCCATTGTATGTATCTAAAACTCTTGTATAATGATTTAAATATTGTCATTGACTTATTATAGAATTATAAATTTTTTTGATATTTTATATGATCATATTATTATCCGTTTGTAATATCATTAAATTATTACTCTTTATTCTTCTATAAACAAATTCATTTTATTTTGCATGTTTTGTCAAATATGTTTTAATAAGTTATAGTTATATATTTTAAAGAATCATATTAATATAATATATATTATAATTATTCATTATATATAGTTGTATTATCATTTTTTATTTTATACAATGTAGAATGAATCACATTGCGTAGTGGATAAAGAATTCCATATGTACGAACAAGCAATGATATCATTAAATTAATTATGAAATGGTATAATAGAAGAAGGTATATAAAATGTTAAATAATAAATAACTTGTTATAAGAATCATATATATTAATTATTTCTATCATAATACCCATCCAAGTAAATTGGTTGTGAAAAACAGAGTACACCAAGGTTTGGACATAATAAGTCATGAGTACACACGTGTTGTGATATCATTTTTCATATGTTGGATAGAAGGTAGAATATGGTTGTAACAAAAAATAATAAAATCTTGAAATATAGGTGGTAATGGGTTTATTTCTTAATAATGGAAACAATAATGGAATAGTACATAGAAGTAGAAATGATCTTGAGAGAGTCGGTAAATGATATGGCCTCTTCTTTGATGAGCTCCCTCTAAATCTTTTATTAAAAGAACCAAAGTTGTTCTTTTAAAAGACCAAAACCTCTAGAATGTGACTTGGGATGTTAATAATCGAAATTTTCATGTTATTGGAAAACATAAGTGCTCAATGTGTTATGAATAAATGAGGTAAGAGGTTCTCTTTAATTGTTGATTTTTGGTCACCTTTGGGATTTCTAAAAATATTAATTTTTAATAAATTCAAACCACATCAAAAAACCTCAAACATATCTTTGTTTATAATATAATATGATATATGTTTTTAATCTCATAAAATAACAAATTTTAGAGATATTTTTCTATAAATTTATACTTTATCATTTTAATTGACACTTAGTTATTCTTTTTAATTTTTAACAAATGAAAAAAATTATTTCAATATTAAAAAGGATTAATATTTACTTATCTAATGTTTGTTAGAACATAATTGAATTATTTAGATCATTTGAAAAATTTTCATAATTATTCTATATTTTCAAAAAAAATATGATTTTTAAATAATTTAATTATACATTATTTTGATAAACAATCAATTGTTTCAATTTTGATACTATATAATAAACTGATTTTTAAAAATATAATGATAACCAGTTAACTTTGAACCTAATTTTTTATTATTTTCATAACTGGTGAGGGAAATATATAAAATTAATTTTATATATAAATTAACACATTTTCTTTTTTATTTTAATATATTTAATAACATTTACTTATTATTTCCATGAATAAAATATTTACAACATCAGTTTTGTGTAATTGTTTAATATAATTATTTTTTGACTAAAAATAAAAAATAAAATACTATGATGATGATAAATCCTCTATACTTAAAAATAATATATATTTTTGAATATATCTTCTGAAAAAAAGTACATTAAAAATGTTGCATTTAATAATATATGAGTACGAAAAATTTAAAATCACTTTTAATACAATGTTATAAGAGTCCTAATCTTTTTTATGGCTCCAAATGATGAATAACTTGACCCTTGGATGTAAATGATAATGATATACTCGAGAAATAAGATTTCTTCAAGAGTTATTATCTATTAATTATTATTATTAATTTAATAACAACAATTTGATTGATTCCTAATGAATTAAATAATTTCTACGTCATTAATGTATAGGATATTGAAGTAATTATTTATTTCCTAAAAATTAAATATAAATTACTTATATAAATAAAAACATATTATATTTAAAATGATTTTTTTTTTAATTTATCATATGTATAACCTTATATTAAAAATTATATAGTAATTGAAATATGTGTAAGTCATATTTAATGTTTCTTTAAAAAAAATTAAATGTCCCAATCTCATCCAAGTGGCTTATATAAGATCACATTTCAACCCATAAATGACCTAGGTAAAAAAATTCTAATCATATTATACTATTAAAAGTGTTAGAGACATTTCATAACATTGCTTTTACCCTTCATTACCCGATTTACCCTTTTACCAAATTAATAAAATTTACCGATGATACTATTTATAATGGTCAAAGCTAAAAGAAAGCTATAGAGACCCTGATTTTTCATACATTAATATTAAATTAATTGAAAAAATTTAAAATGAAATTATTAAATTATGATTATCCAACAGTTTATTTTATTTAAAATATTATGACAATACATAACATTTACAAAATAAAACATGATCATTTATTCATTTCTTTCTTCTCTAGATTCTTATTGGCCCTTGAATTTTCCTTAGTACTTATAATCACCATAAGATATAAAAAATGGGTGAGATAAAATAATATTAAAATCATAGATAAGAACATGAACCAATATAACATTGGTTGAGTATAATCATTATCATCATTACATAGGCATAAAATCATAATCATGAGAGGAAGCATTAAGAAAAGGCATGTAATTTTGAAATGCATAAAAATAAGACATCATTTCTTATTTGTAAACTACCAAAACTATTTGTGAACAAAGGTATAATAATTTTCATGAAAATATATCTTTTCTTCAATATATACATCCAATTACAAAATGCATTGTATTTATATATAATTTTGGGTGCATCCTTCACATCACAAAATTTACATTGGGCTATATAATTCTAGGAACACACGTCATATCATTAAATTTACATAATCATAAATTCCATATCAATATTGAACATAAATTATCCCATTTAAATTAATTTATTTCATTTAATAAGCATACAATCATAAAAAATTGGTTCTGAATTGATAGAGGTAATAAGAAGCTTGAATCATCGACTTTGAAGAAACAATCAAAAGAAGTAAAAGGCGTGTTTTTTGAAAGAAGAGTTCATCTGGAAAACCTTTTTTTAACAAACACAATTATAAAATATTTACATCCTATAAAAGTTAATATGATGATTTAGAAATATTATTTATGGAATTTCCCTTCTAAAATGGGGTGAATGAAGGAAACCCCAAATAACGGGAGTTGGGTTCAAGAATTCCCCTTACTTTTTGTCTGAAAGATTCATTCATGTTAATGTCCTATATAATCACACAATATTATTTAATTAAAATTTAAATAACTTTTATAAATGAATATATTTCATTATAATTTTATTATGTTCTTTAGAGGACCTTTGGATGAGTTATAGAATTTAATTTCATCATTCATATGCACTGGATTTCATGAGTTTCATGACCATTTAACGTGTATTCATGAATGGATGTTTGTTTAAAATGATGATAAATATCTAGAATTATTTTTATAGGTTATAAATGATATTATATAATTTTAAATGATCTTGTAATTAATGTTTTTTATATACCATGAGGATTAATCATTAGATAAAATTTAATAATGACCGTTTTAGGTTAATTTTTGGGTTTTCAGACCACAACGAACTCTTTTTATTTTATCATTGAGTATTACTTATTAATGTTAGTTATTTAACATAAATAGGGTTCAATAATAAATTCATAAATCTGTTTTAAAACATTTAATTATTTTATTAATATCCTTTAATGTGTTTAAATAATATGAAATTGCAAAATCCATGATGTTAGTAAATTAACACATCACAAGAAACAATTTCATTTTTATATAAAAAAGTGTGATAGGTAGGTGTTTAAATATTTTTATTCCATTAACATGATATAATTATAGTATATGTATGTCAATAGAGTAATAATATCATTTTTATGAATGTAGTTTAGAATATAAAATGAAAATAAATGAAATTTAAAGGAAATTAAAAGAGAAAGAGAGAGGATTTCCTCTTGAATTCTCTTATTGAGATCCTACTCAAGGCACATAGGATTGTTCTCTTCATGAGCATATGAGATCATGGAATTGAGGAAGGGTTATGGAATATTATTAGGCATAATTTGGGCAAGCCTCAATTCTTGGGTGGTGTGAGGAAAGAGGGTGTGAGGGGAGGTATTTATAGTGGAGGAGAGGGGTGTTTTCTCATTATTTATTTCATTAGATCATTATTTTTATAGATAAGATATATTATTTATTATTGAGAGTAAATATAATATTTTGATTATTTGAGTTCAATATAATGGGCTTACACCATAACTACACCAACTATCACTCCATAAATCATATAAATATCATTTATCGTAATTTAACATATTTTAATCTTCAAAAAAAATCACGTATTTTTGAAAAATGCCAAAAATTTACCTCAACCATTTATAAATGTTTATAATTAAAAAATGAACTTCATTTAATAATTTTTTAAATATGATTACTTTTTTTTATTAAAATCATCATTTATATGGAAAATATGGATTTTAAGTTATAACTGATTTTAAAACACATTGAAAATTATTAAATCTCACAAAAATATATATTAAAAGTTTATTAAATAACAAAAGTAAATCAGAATTCATTTTATGAAATTAATTTTTATTTTAAATTTTTTAAAAACTTGTTAAATTATAATTAATTATTTATAACTACTAAAAATACCAACAGTTAATTAATAATTTTAAAATATTTACTTACATATACTATGATATAATTAATAATATTTTCACTTATAAGATGCCAATATTTTATAGATTCATTCATGGGATAGAACTCAATTAAATTGACTGGTTTACTAATCATATGGTTCATATTACTATTCTTAAGGTCATGCTACTATTTCATAAGTATTGGTTCCTTAACTTTTATAAATACTTATTATTCATTAATTATTTATTTATATAGTAATTATTATGCTCTGTAAATTATTATATGTGATTTATATAGGAAGAAAGAAATTACATTTATAAAATTTTGGGTCGTTACATGATTTCTGCTTTTGATTTTTTTCCATCAAAATTTAGTTTTATATAAATAGGAGAGGTTAAATCTACTTCATCACCACATATGGATCCCATATTTCTTATTTAAACATATGTTCCTTACACCACACATAGACAAGGTGGATTTTCGTGGTTCGTAGAACGTTATCACTCTTATCTAGAATCATTACAAGTGACTCCTCATAAGAGAGATCATCTTCCAGTTGTACCACCTATGAGTTCAATACATATGATGAATATGGTATGTACTTCCTTGGGAGTGATACATGGAACAAATCATAAACTCAAGAAATATTCTATATAAGTGCAAGCCAATAGACCATCGATCCTTTGTGATCAAGGATCTCAAAGGGGACAATGTACTCTGGGATTAGATTCCCTTTATTCACAAACAATAGGAATTTCTTCCATGGTGATATTGAAAGGATGACTTTATCTACAACATCTAACTCTAATTCCCTTTGACAGTTTTCAGCATATCCCTTTTGTTGACTCTGAGTAGGTTTGACATGTTGTCATATGGCTTGAACATTCTCAATTATATCTTGCACAAGATCAGGTCCACGTAGATTTATTTTGCCAACTTTATCCCAATAAGTTGGATTTGTACATTGTTTTCCATATAAATAGTCATATTGGACAATATGAATACTTGATTGGAAACTATTGTTGTAACCCCCCAACCCCGGTTACCCAGAGTCAGTGCATTATTGCGTTACATTGGCATGATTACAAAAGATCATGTCTCAAAAGACTGATTAGTTTATTAGCCTTATAAACACTAGATTCATTCATAAATGTTACATTACATAATAAAGTGAAAAACTAAAATAACATAGTCTCCATAGTATACACCCATATCCCCTCCAGACTATCCCTGTAGGTCATTCATAAAATATTTCTTCACATCCTGAGAAAAATAAAACATTGAAAGGGGTGAGCTCAGATGCTCAGTAAGTACAACAATTTAGCGGAAGCTTTTATAAATAAACATAAAAATTTAAGGAAATTTATAACTAAAACAAAAGCCTTTTAAACATGAACTTCAACATAATATGGAAAAAGTAAAATGAGATAATGCCATTTACTTCTTCACATGGATATTCTACTGGTCGAATATTCACATGCAATATCAATAACCACTTTCATAATGATGGAATGCATAATGCCAGACTATCATAACCATGTAGCCAAGGCCTCGTGCCAAGACTTCAAATAATATTTTGTCAAGGCCTCATTCCAAGACACGAGTTTGTCTCATGAGACCTGCCGATGCATCGAGGAGCTATAGCGGGCTCCACCCGTCACTTATTAAGTCCAATGCATTCCTCATATGATTAGTTTTAAACATATCATAAACCATAACATAATAGTATCACATAAAACATGCATAAAGGAAACATAAAATTTCCACATTTCAATCATAAGATATCAATACAACACATTGATATAATAAAAACACTTTTAAAACCATTTTCAATACCAAAATAAAAGAAAATTAAAACATTGTATTTATTTTTCATTTTAAAAAAAGTTATGGCTTGTAGAGGAATCCGAAATTAAAATAATGGTCATGACGGCGGAGAAGTCATTATCACCACATAAGTATGAAAAAAAACATTTCCTTTTGTCATTTAGTAAAACACTTTGTATAAGAAAGATTTCTTTTGAATAAACGTAAAAGTCAAAGGGGTTTATACACCGTATAAAAAAAGTTGTGTATAAAATAAAATATGCCTTAATGAACGGAGATTGAGACGAAGTCCTTACCAAGGTAATTTTTTTTAAATAAAATAGATATATTATATATATTGAATATAAGTACACAAAAACAATGTTCAAATACAAGATAGGATAGAATAATATCATAACATAATCTGAAAGTAGGAGATTAACCCAAAGAATGGAAATTGGGTTAAGAAGTTCCCTTACCTCGTGTATGACTTGACTCGAATGTTCTTTAACCTCCTGAATAATAAACTAGAGTTAGATTATAATTTCTTAAGAACCTTTTTCAAGTTCATTATTCCTTTTATATCACTTATTACCATGTTATGAACATTATTTAATTATTTAAGTTAATAACGGTAGTTTTGTCGATCTTTGGTACTTGTGTCAAAAATAAACTTCTTATAATTACATGTTGTTCATGTGGTGAAATATCGATTATATCCAGAATTATTTTAATGATGTAGAGATTATATATATCATATATATCAAGTATATACATTCATTTATAATATTACATAACATTTTGAGGTAAGAAATGAAATGCACCGTTAATGGAGACGGTAAGTCGTACGTAATCATGAACGCTACTTTCATTTCTATTTCATATTTAATGGAATGAAATTATAATTATATAAAGGTATACTATAATTAAAGTATAATATCATGTATAATATTATTTACTCCATCCTTTATACATCCCACATATGGCATTAACGATTCAAATCCCTTTGAGGGGGCAGTAGTCCGCACTTCCTAAAATGAAATCATCGCGTTTACCCATAATGGAAATCATAAAGGTGTTCCATAAATGAAAAATAAAGAATCATAATGAAAACATAAACATAATATATATCATATATAAAAAATATTGTCATCATAATGGACACCATGAGAGGTGTTAAAAGAATATTGAACAATCATCATTTCGTGAGGCAGTAATTCGCCACCCACAGAAATAGTATGTTCTTTAACCATTAGACAAAGGTGTGTGTAAGTGTAAATAAAATACTTCTCATAAAAACACCCAAGTATATTGAGTATACTGGTTTTGTTACAAAATAAAGTAATAAAAAGATTTTAGGCGGTTTTAGAAGCAAAATAAAACAAAAGAACACAAGAGAAGACATTACCTTAAAATCAGGTAACTCTTTTTGATTTCAACCAAAGGCTTCCTTGGGAAGACTTATGCCCAATGTGAGGCTTCTAGGAGTAGGAGAGGTAAGTTGAGAGTGTATTTGGGTAGAGGTTGGCCGAGCCAAATGGCTTGGAAGGTGTGAAAATGGTGGTAGTGGTGGGGACCTTTTATAAGAGGAGTGGAGGGGCACGCTTGGAAAGTCATGAAATGTTACTTTATTATATAATGAGTTTCGGATTTTAAAGGTCCCAAACTTATAAATTTCTAGGATAAGGTGATAAAGGTTCTAAATATACCCATCCAATAGGTTTTTGACATGTGTAAGTCTTAGATTTTACATTATGTTTTCATTTTATTTAAATCATTAATTAATGAGGTAATCGCTGCATCATCATGGTGTCATAAAAAATTTAATTTATTTAAAGTCTAAAAATTTAAAAAAGTATCACGATGTAGGAAACAGTTTTATATTTCCAATGAACATTTACAGTCAAAATGTTAACTTATATAACCCCATGTAATTATTGTTTTAGTAAAAAAACACATGTTTGTGACAATTTTATTTTTACTTTAAATAAAAAGTTATTAATGTCATTTTCTTACCCAAACGGCTCCATGAGGTCCCCAAGATGACCCATTAATTTTCTTGGTCGGCCATGAATCATCCAATAAGGTTATGACAAGTGTAAGGTGTTTTCATATTTTTATAATATCATTTTTACCTTAAATTTCACTAATTACCTTTAATCGCGATTAATTAAACTTAAAAGTTACTATTCACCAAAAAATTATTTTAATCCCATTGAACCACATTTTACTTCCTAATGACAACCATTTTTGTCAGATTTTTGAAAATCAAATCACAGAAGTGGTAATGTTTCATTTAAACGAAAAATCAGTTTTTTAACTACCACTTAGTGGTTTCACTATTCATCAAAAATTAAAGTTTTTCAGAATAATGCCAAAATTTCACCCTAAGTTATAATTGATATTCCGAATTAAAAAATGATGTCTATTTTACAAAATTCTAAAAATATAAGTTGCATTAATTAATTTTATAATTAATTCCCGCTGTCACAACAAATAGTATGTTTTTAAGAAATAATATATATCAAAAGATTGACAATTGTTTATGTCCAATTTCGAAGTGAAATTAATTATAATGACCACCATTGGATAAAATGGTAAAAATATATTCTAATTATACTGTAAACCCACTCAATAGTATAATTTATCAATATAAATTATTTTGATTAAAATGTTTTTTTTAAATATTTTTTACTATTCATAAAAAATTGGAAGTTTCAAAAAAATACCAAAAAATTAACATAGGAAAATTTTAATATTCCAAATCCAAAAATGAAGTCCATTTTGAAATATAAAATATATATAATTTCAAAAAGTGGGTATTACTATTCATAATGGCTATTTTAATTGGTCGCGATGTGTTAGAATCTCGAACTTGTGTACAATGCAAGCTATTGCATTATTGAAAGATTAGCGTATCGTAGATGCTCGGGGTGTTACATTCTCCCCTCCTTCAATAAATTTCATCCACTCAATTTGAAATTTTTCTTTGAAAATAAAAGTTTGAAAATAGAAAATACCTTTGTGGAAAACACACATCGGAAATAAGGTTAATAAAATTTAGCATTAATTAGAGGGAAAGGGAAATGAAAAAGTCACCACCAAATTATGATCTCAATAGGGAGAACCTTGGTGGAAATTAGATACATATAATTGGAGGAAAAACGTAAATATTTGTAGGGAGTGATTGAGGTCATCAATCACAAACATTTGTAAAATTGAGGGCCACAATGCCTTCAATCTATCTTGATTTAAAATATTATCAGTTCAACAAGACATAAGGTATTAGGATAACACATTTTTTTGTTTTAATATCGCTTTACTAAAGTTCAAGAATTAATTTATTCTTAGAATAAGAGATAGGTATATATATATATTTATGCTTGAAAAGTAGAGTTTCAACCTTTAACTAATTTCTACCACAAACTCATCTTTCACTCAAAAAGATAATAGAACTCAAAAATATTATATTTATCCTAATCGTACAAGGTTCCACATACCATTTAGATTAGGAAAACTATTTTGTAATAATCAGGGACTTCCTGTAGGCTAGTGGTAGGTAATAAAGGCCTATCATACTATGGTTTTGGGTTCAATTCCTGCAGCTTTGTCCGACGCGATGGGTTATCCCCCACCCTGCAGGTTGTCCTTTTCCTAAAACTATAGTATTATAATATTCCAAAAATAATCTTCAGAAATGTTTTATCCTTAAAAAATACTATCCAAATATCAACTTAATTCATTCCATCCTTTATATTTATCCAAAATACCTCTATCCAGACTTTCTTTAAAAGGTATCTAAATTCCAAATTCAATTGTAACACCAGATTCCCCAAACAAATTAAAGTTTCTGTTATTGTTACATACTAAAAATATGATTACATTCATCATATTAAAACCTTAATGAAACAACAAGTACGGTAGTACAATCCTTATATATATCACATTATTCTTATAACTAGAATATAATCCCTGAGTCCAAAAACACCTATATGTTAATTATTCCACTTCAACTGTAGTAACAGAATAAGATTGGCCTTGATCCCTTGGCCTTTTCTGAGGTAAGATTCCCTGACGCTTAGGAAATTCATTTTCATAATGCCCCATTTCCCTAAAATTGTAGCATTCAACATTGATAGCCTCTTTCTTTCCCTTGAAATCAAGAGACTGATGACCTTTTTCTTTACATTTATAACAGACTCCCATTCCTTTTAGGCAAATACCGGGGTGATTCTTCCCACAATTATCGCATAATGGAAAATTCTTCCTTCCCTTTTTCCCTTTATCTGTCTCTTGTTCCATCATTCTATTCTTCTCTTGCTTTACTTTGTTGGAATTAGACATAGAGAATTCCTTTTCTGTCTTGATAGCACATAAGACAATATCATCATACGTTGAGAAATATTGTGATACTAAAGATCGATGGAGAAATGGTTTTAACCCACAAAAGAAAAGATCATTCTTACTTCTTGGGTTACATATATAATCTGCTGCATGCCTTGCTAACCTTGTAAAGTTATCATCATACTTTGCGACATTCTCATCCTCCTTTTGTCTCAGACTCAGAAATTTCCTTTCCATATCTTCTCGATGGTCACAAGGGAAGTTTTTTTCTATGAAAAGATCTTTGAACTCCCTCCATTCCATATTTGATACTTCATTATCTTCCTTTTTGTTTTGAATCAGCGACCACCATTGATCGGCATCTCCAGTGAGGCGGTAAACTGCCATGACAACTTTATCCCTTTCGCTACTCTGCAAGGCATGGAATATTTTCTCTAAGGATTTTATCCATTGCTCAGCTACTAATGGATTTGTACCCCCATTAAATTTTTTTGGTTATTGCCTCATCAAGTGATCTAACATTGATCCTCCACGTTGCAGATCAGGGTCCTCCATATGAGTAAGGTTATTATTCATAACCTAAGTGAGTTATCCTAGTATGGTGATAAGCTGATCAGCACCAGTTGTATCACCAACTCCATTATAATTATCATAAGCAGGAGGGAAATCCCTACATGGAGTGCATGTATTGATATGGTTTCCATTCCTTCCACTAGGCACCATTTCTAAACAATGTCATAAAATAGATTAGTTTATGAATCGATATACACAATAACAAACATGAAAAACACTTAACATAAATTAAACTACTTATGGATATAATCCATATACATAAAAATTCCTCCTTTAAGGAATTATACACTCATAAACCCTTTATAATGGTTTGTAAAGAAAATGAGAATCATCCTATGCATATCTGTTTCCGACGCTTTCGTCGGGGCGCGCGCGCATCCGTCCGCGGGGGAGGGGGACGCGCGGCTTTGTTGCCCCGCATTCCCGCTTTCCAAAGGCGGGCGGCATTCGTTCCTTGTTCAGGTACGTCTGCTCCTTGATCGAAACGGGATGATGGGATGTCGGTTCTTCCTCCTGTGGATTCCTCCTCAGAACTCGTCACCTAGTCCGGGTCTCCCTTATAGATTTAATACGTAGTTCGTGAAACTCTTCCCGGTGCCATATCGTCATGGACGTCGGTTAATTACACTACTTCCGTCAAGACTTTCCATAGGGTCTTGACATGGTAGCGACCTTCGGTCGGAGTAAACGGCAACATCAGGAATGTCGGGGCATCTCTGGGTGCGTGGACATAGGGGAACCTGTATTCTTCCTCATAAGAGGGCATCTCAAGGGTGCAGAACCCTAGGCGTACATCTGAGGTTTTCCTCAGCTTCCTGTGTTTAGCACAGGGTATGTCGCAAGATTAACGTCTAGAAGAGACGGTTACACCAAAGGCGTTCCATCTGAGGTTTTCCTCAGGCATCTCATGTTTATCACGAGGTAGGCCGCGAGTTTAACGTCTTGCGGAGACGGAATGAGGGTGACCAGAACGTCCCATAGAGACGGACCAGATTGGTATATCCCTATGAGGGAACACCTGGAAGGTTTACCAAGGCGATGGATCAGAACGCCCAATGCGGACGGATCCGAGGTGGTGCACTCCCTATAGGGGAAAAGGGAGATGAATCGGGGTGTACACAGAGGACAGCGACCCGGAGATATGATGGGGCTTACACATGGAAAGCGGCCCATGCGCCGCTAGGAGCAGCGAGGAGGTGGATGGAATGATCCCACCGGGATGTGGCGGCCCTGGTGAGAATCAGGATGGGTGATGGATGGATGAGTGAAGTGGAGGAGGATGAAATGGGACCATTGCAGGGGCGACGGTGAAGTTGGGCTTGAGCCTTGAAGAGGCTTCCTGTGTATCCCCGTGGCAGGGAATCAAAGTCCGCGTAGTTCGGGATGGTGCCGGTAAACCGACGTGAATTGGGTGATGGGTGGGCTTGAACCTCGTGGAGGCTTCCTACATACCATGCCTTAACACGGATCAAAGTCCCCGTAGTTCAAATGGGTGATGATCGCAATGGCTTACCACTGGACCAGGATGGGACCTGACGTGAAATGACGGGTGGGTGTGTCGGTGAGCCGACGTGAAAGTGGACCTTGGTCCAATGGGTGGTGGGCTTGAACCTCATAAAGGCTTCCTACGTACCATGCCTTGGCACGGATCAAAGACCTCGTAGTTCGGAGAATACAGTTTAACGTCATGCGGGACGAAAGTGACCCCTGACGTGAATAAACGACGGGTGAGCTTGAACCTCGTGGAGGCTTCCTACGTACCATGCCTTGACATGGATCAAAGACTTCGTAGTTCAAGATGTCACAACGGCTTACCGCTGGACTGGAATGGGACCCGACGTGAATGAGCGACGGGTGGGTGTGTCGGTGAACCGACGTGAAAGTAGACCTTGGTCCACTATTGGTGGGCTTGAACCTCGTGGAGGCTTCCTACGTACCATGCCTTTACATGGATCAAAGATCTCGTAGTTCAGATGGGTTTCGCCGGTAAACCGATGTGAAAGTAGACCTTGGTCCACTATTGGTGGGCTTGAACCTCGTGGAGGCTTCCTACGTACCATGCCTTGACATGGATCAAAGACCTCGTAGTTCAGATGGGTTTCGCCGGTAAACTGACGTGAAAGTAGACTTTGGTCCACTATTGGTGGGCTTGAACCTCGTGGAGGCTTCCTACGTACCATGCCTTGACATGGATCAAAGACCTCGTAGTTCAGGTGGGTTTCACCGGTAAACCGACGTGAAAGTAGACCTTGGTCCACTATTGGCGGGCTTGAACCTCGTGGAGGCTTCCTACGTACCATGCCTTGACACGGATCAAAGACCTCGTAGTTCAAATGGGTTTTTGGTCAGGGTCGGTGCTCACTCTAAGCCCACGTGAGTCATGCTCGGTGTGAGAAACAAGAGGTTGCAAGGACCTGACGATCACGTCGCAAAGGGTGCGTCCGTGAGAAGCGAAGAGGGGCTTACGCGTTAGGCGGCCCATGGTGTTGGGACTTACTCCAGGATGGAGGCCCAGAACGGCTTACCGCTAAATTGGGTCACAACGGCTTACCGCTGGATGAGGATGTCAACGGCTTACCGCTGAATAGGATCACAACGGCTTACCGCTGGATTGGGTCACAACGGCTTACCGCTGGATGAGGATGTCAACGACTTACGGCTGAATAGGATCACAACGGCTTACCGCTGGATTGGGTCACAACGGCTTACCGTTGGATAGGGATGTCAACGGCTTACCGCTGAATGGGGTCACAACGGCTTACCGCTGGATAAGGATCACAACGGCTTACCGCTGGATGGGGGTCGCAACAGTGGATGGGGCTTACGCGAGGAAGCTGCCCGGGTGCCACTAAGGAGCGACACTGGTGAATGGGGCTTACGCAATAAGCTGCCCGGGTGTCGCTAAGGAACGACAATGGTGAATGGGGCTTACGCTGGGAAGCTGCCCGGGTGCCGCTAAGGAGTGGCACTGGTGAATGGGGCTTACGCTGGGAAGCTACCCGGGTGCCGCTAAGGAGTGGCACTGGTGAATGGGGCTTACGCTAGGAAGCTGCCCGTGTGCCACTAAGGAGTGGCAATGGTGAATGGGTCTTACGCTAGGAAGCTGCCCGGGTGCCACTAAGGAGTGGCACTGGTGAATGGGGCTTACGCTAGGAAGCTGCCCGTGTGCCACTAAGGAGTGGCAATGGTGAATGGGGCTTACGCTAGGAAGCTGCCCGGGTGCCACTAAGGAGTGACAATGGTGAATGGGGCTTACGCTAGGAAGCTGCCCGGGTGCCGCTGAGGAGCAGCACTGGTGAATGGGGCTTACGCTAGGAAGCTGCCCGAGTGCCGCTGAGGAGCAGCACTGGTGAATGGGGCTTACGCTAGGAAGCTGCCCGGGTGCCACTAAGGAGTGGCACTGGTGAATGGGGCTTACGCAAGGAAGCTGCCCGGGTGACACTAAGGAGTGGCACTGGTGAATGAGGCTTACACTAGGAAGCTGCCCGGGTGCCTCTATGGAGTGGCACTGGTGAATGGGGCTTACGCTAGGAAGCTGCCCGTGTGCCACTAAGGAGTGGCAATGGTGAATGGGGCTTACGCTAGGAAGCTGCCCGGGTGCCGCTGAGGAGCAGCACTGGTGAATGGGGCTTACGCTAGGAAGCTGCCCGGGTGCCACTAAGGAGCAGCACTGGTAAATGGGGCTTACGCTAGGAAGCTGCCCGGGTGCCACTAAGGAGCAGCACTGGTGAATGGGGCTTACGCAAGGAAGCTGCCCGTAATGTCTTCCTCATGTCTGGCCATGAGGGCATCCCAACTCACTGGTGAATTGGGCATCCTATCATTTGTTAGATAGGGAGAATACTACAGTTTAGAGTCATGTAGGTAGGACTATTGGCATCTCATGCTAGGAGCATAAGGCATCTCTCGTATAGGGTGAGAGGCATCCTATGTTTGGCACATAAGGATTACTACAGTTTAGAGTCGTGTAGAAAGGACTGTTAGCTTCTCATGCTAGGAGCATAAGGCATCTCTCGTATAGAACAAGAGGCATCCTATGTTTGGATCATAGGGAGATTACTACAGTTTATAGTCTTGTAGATATGACTATTGGCATCTCATGCTAGGAGCATGAGGCATCTCTTGCTTGGAGCAAGAGGCATCCTATCGTTTGTTAGATAGGGAGTACTACAGTTTATTGTCTTGTAGATAGGAATATTAGGCAGAAGGTGCCTAGAAATGGTTGGTGTTGGGACTTACGCAAAGCAGCCCTTTCTGGTTCAACCTGGCATAGGAGCCAAGTGATTGGGTTTGGAGGAGTTACTTGAGGAAGGGTTCGACTCAAGGTACCCGGGGAATTGATGATGAGAATCTCGACTCACGACATGGAATGAAACCAAGAGGAATATGTCAACTGAAGGTGTTCCATGGTGTGTGGAGGAGTATCTCAAATCATGGTGTTCCATAGGTGGAAGGTGGGAGCGCATAAGGGCGCAATGAAAAATCCCGACATCCCGGCCCGAAAAGTTCGCTGTGCGACTCTCTGTTTTTCATGGGGGTCAGTGCCGGGCTGCGGTCCCGACCCGCGGTATGGACCGGTGGGCGCGAAGGTAGGATCCTCGCGAAAGATGGGTCTTCACGAAGTAGCTTCGTGAAGCATGGCCTCGCGGAGCAATGGTCTCTCGCGGAGCAAAGGGGTCTCGCGGAGCTTGGTCTCGCGGAGAAGCATCGCAGAGCTTGGTCTCGCGGAGCAGCATCGCGGAGCAAGGGCTCGCGGAGCAAAGGGCTCTCGCGGAGCTTGGTCTCGCGGAGCAGCATCGCGGAGCATAGGCTCGCGAAGCATGGACTCCTGGAGTCTCGGCTCGCGGAGCAGCAACTTGAAGTAAGCTGCTCGCGGAGCATGGCTTCGCGGAGCCGCAATGCGGAGCTCCGCTCGGCCGCCCAAGGGGCGAAGTGGCCGTGGCCATCCTCGGCCGTCCGGAGAAGGGGGGTGAGCTGGGTATTTATAGGCAAGGGGCGCCGCGAAGCAAAACTTCCGCGCCGCCTCAGGAGCTTCGCGGCGCGCTTGCGAACGTCAAATGCGTTCGCGGAGCATCATCGCCTCTGGTGCTTCGCGGCGGCTCGCGAACGTCAAATGCATTCGCAGAGCATCACCGCCTCTGGAGCTTCGCGAGGCCGCGATGGTCGGGGCGCTTCGCGGCGGGGCTTCGCGGGACCGTGCTGCACGGGTGCTTCGCATCGGTGCTTCGCATTAGTGCTTCGCGAGGGGTCTTCGTGGAGCATCGCAAACGTCAAACGGGTTCGCGGAGCCTCTCGCCTCATTGCTTCGCGGCGGCGCTCCGCGATCATGGAGGGGGGCTTCGCGGATGGGCTTCGCGAACCAGATTTCCATCCCAACTTCAAACGTCCATAACTCCTAATCCGTAACTCCGTTTGGGCCCTACGACCTACCAAATCGAAGCTTGCGAAATGGACTAAAATCTTGGATCATGTATGGAAGCATTTGTAAAATTTTGGGGACGCGTTTTTCGGGGTCTACAATATCCCCTGGGAGTGTCGTAACCAAGAGTGCCGAAAATCCCGTTATCATGCACCATTTCCCGTACGAGTCAATATAAAAGAGGTTTTTTTGGGTTTTACCCCTAGGTACATCTGTGATAGAGCCGCCTCTACCTGCTCGTATCTAGACAGGGATGTATTACTCAGAAAACTCACAAAATCTCTATAATACCAAAATTCTAGGAAGTTCTTCTATACTAATCCTCAAAGTATATCTTTGGGCTATGTGGTCTAATCAGAGTTTATCTAAATATAGCTACCAAAGTTATTACTAAACTGCCTCTGATACCAACTGTAATGCCCCGACCCCAGTTACACAAAGTCGGTGCATTATTGCATAGCATTGGCATGATCACAAAAGATCAAGTCTCTAATGACCGATTAGTTTAGTAGCCTTGGAAACACTAGATACATTCATTAATGTTACATTACATCATAAAGTGAAAAATTACAATAACATAGTCTCTATAGTCCACACCCATATCCCCTTCATACTATCCCTGCAGGTCAGTCATAAAATATTTTTTCACATCCTGAGAAAAATAAAACATTGAAAGAGGTGAGCTCAGATTCTCAGTAAGGATAACAATTTAGCAGATGCTTTTATAAATAAACATAAAACTTTAAGGCAATGTATAACTAAAAAAAGCCTTTTAAACATGAACTTCAAAATAATATGGAAAAGGTAAAATGAGATAATTCCATTTACTTATTCACATGGATATTCTACTGGTCCAATATTCACATGAAATATCAATAACCACTTTCATAATGATGGAATGCATAATTCCAGACTATCATAACCACGTTGGCAAGGCCCCGTGCCAAGACATCAAATAATATTTTGTCAAGGCCTCATGTCAAGACACTAGTTTGTCTCATGAGACCTGCTGATGCATCGAGGAGCTATAGCGGGCTCCACCCTTCATTTATTAAGTCCAATGCATTCCTCTTATGAATAGGTTCAAACATATCATAAACCATAACATAATTGTATCACATAAAACATGAATAAAGGAAACATAAAATTTCTAAATTTCAATCACAATATATCAATACAACACATTGATATAATAAAAACTCTTTCAAAACCATTTTCAATACCAAAATAAAAGAAAATTAAAACATTGTATTTATTTTTCATTTCAAAAAATGTTATATCTTGTAGCGGAAGCCGAAACTCAAATAATGGTCAGGGCTGTGGAGAAGTCGTTGTCGCCGCATACATATGAAAAATAAACATTCTTTTTTTCGTTTAGTAAAATGCTTCATATAAAAAAGACTCCTTTTGAATAAACGTAAAAGTCAAAGGGGTTTATACACCGTATAAAAAAAGTTATGTATAAAATAAAATATGCCTCAATGAAAGGAGATTGAGACGAAGTCCTTACCAAGTTCATTCTTTTAAATAAAATAGATATATTATGTGTATTCAATATAAGTACACAAAAATAAAGTAAAAATACAAGATATGACATAATAATATCATAACATAATTTTAAAGTAGGAGATTAACCCAAAGAATGGAAATTGGGTTAAGAAGTTCCCTTACCTTGTGTCCGACTAGACTCGAACGTTCTTTATCCTCCTGAATAATAAAATAGAGTTAATTTTTACTTGCTTAAGAAAATTTTTCAAGTCAATTATTCCTTTTATATCCATTATTAACATGTTATGAACATTATGTAATTATTTAAGTTAATAACGGTCATTTTATCGATCTTTGGTACTTGAGTCAAAAATAAACTTCTTATAATTACAAGTTGTTCATGTGGAGAAATATCCATTTTATCCAGAATTATATTCATGATTTTGAAATCATATATATAATATATATCCAATATATACATGCATTTATAATATTACATAACATTTAGAGGTAAGAAATGAAATTCACCGTTCATGGATACAATAAGCCGTACGTACGCATGAACACTACTTTCATTTCTATTTCATATTTAATGTAATGAAATTATAATTATAAAAAGGTATAATATAATTCCAATATAATATCATGTATAATATTATTTACCCCATCCTTTATACATCCCACATATGACATTAACGATTCAAATCACTTTGAGGGGCCGGCAGTCCTTACTTACTAAAATCAATTCATCGCATTTACCCATAATGGAAATCATAAAGGTGTGCCATAAATGAAAAATACAGAAGCATAAGGAAAAAATAAACATAATATATATCATATATAATAAATATTATCATCATAATGGACACCATGAGAGGTGTTAAAAGAAGATTGAACAATCATCGTTTCCTGAGGCCGTAATTCGCCACCCACAGAAACAGTATGTTCTTTAACCATTAGACGAAGGTGTGTGTAAGTGTAAATAAAATACTTCACATTAAAACATAAAATTATATTTATCATACTGGTTTTGTTACAAAATAAATTAATAAAAATATTTTAGGGGGTTGGAGAAGCAAAATAAAACAAAAGAACACAAGAGAAAACATTACCTTAAAATCATGTAACTCTTTTTGATTTGATCAAAAGGCTTCCTTGGGAAGACTTATGCCCAAAGTGAGGCTTCTAGGAGTAGGAGAGGGAAGTTGAGAGAGTATTTGGGCAGAGGTGGCCGAGTGAAATGGCTAGGAATGTGTGAATAAGGTGGTAGAGGCGGGGGCCTTTTATAAGAGGAGAGGAGGGGTACTCTTGGAAAGTCATGAAATGTTACTCTATTATATAATGTGTCTCGGATTTTAAAGGTCCCAAACTTATATATTTCGAGACTAAGGTGATAAGGGTTAGAAATATACTCATACAATATATTTTTTACATGTGTAAGTATTAGATTTTACATTATCTTTTCGTTTTATTTAAATCGTTAATTAAAGAGGTAATCACTGCATCATCATGGTGTCATAAAAAAATTAATTTATTTAAAGTCTAAAAATTGTAAATAAAATATCATGATGTAGGAAATAGTTTTAGCTTTCCAATTAATATTTATAATCTAAAATTTAACTTATATAACCCCATGTAATAATTGTTTTAGTAAAACAATACATGTTTGTGACAATTTTATTTTTACTTTAAATAAAAAGTTATTAATGTCATTTTCTTACCCATGTGGCTCCATTGGGTCCCAAAGTTGACCCATGGATTGTTTTGGTCGGACATTACTCATAAAATAAAGGTTGGACAAATGTAAAGTATTTTTATATTTTTATATTATCATTTTTACCTTAAATTTCACTAATTACCTTTAATCGCGATTAATTAAACATAAAAGTTACTATTCACCAAAAAATTATTTTAATCCGATTGAACCAAATTTTACTTCCTAATGAAAACCATGTATGTCATATTTTTGAAAATCAAATCACAAAAGTGGTAATGTTTCATTTAAACGAAAAATCAGTTTTTTAACTACCACTTAGTGGTTTCACTATTCATTAAAAATTGAAGTTTTTCAGAACAATGCCAAAATTTCACCCTAAGTTATAATTTATATTCCTAATTCTAAAATGATGTCTATTTGAAAAAATTCCTAACTTATATGTTGAATTAATTAATTTTATAATTAATTCCCACTGTCACAACAAATAACGTGTTTTTAAGAAACAATATATATCAAAAGATTGACAACTGTTTATGTCCAATTTCAAATTGAAATTAATTATAATGATCACCATTGGATAAAATGGTAAAAATATATTCTAATTATAATTTAAAACCACTCAATAGTATAATTTATCACTATAAATTATTTTTATTAAAAAGTTGTTTTTATGTATTTTTCACTATTCATACAAAATTGGAAGTTCTCAGAAAAATACCAAAAATTCAATATAGGAAAATTTCAATATTCCGAATCCAAAAATGAAGTCCATTCTGAAATATAAAATATATATAATTTCAAAAGGTGGGTATTACTATTCATAATGTCTATTTTGATTGGTCGCGGTGTGTTAGAATCTCAAACTTGCGTACAATGAAAGCTATTGCATTATTGAAAGAGAAGCGTATCGTGGAAGCTAAGGGTGTTACCATTGTTCTATGAGAACCTAACTAATGGGAGATGTTGAAACCATAGATCTTTGAATTCAAATGAGCATGATATTAGCATATCTTCAAGCATCTAAACAATCCTTTCATATTGGCAATATTTTTGGGGGTGATAGGCCATGGTGAAATTTTTTTATGTCCTCAAATCATGTTGAAGACTCCTCAAGAATTTTGATGTGAAACTGGGATCAAAATATAAGAAAATTGAGAGTGGAACTCTAGGTAGTCACATAGCTTCCCCACATATGTCGTTTCAATTATTTCAAGTGAGAGATCTTCTCAAATATAGATAAAGAGGAAAATCTTGGCGAGTCAGTCCACTACAACCCCTAAAATATTATTTAATTTGGATGTATTCTAGATACCCATGATAAATTCCATAGTGAAATTCTCCCATTTCTACATGGGTACCGGTAAAGGCTCCATCATACTTGTAGACTTCTGATGTCATGACTCATCCCAGTGGGGCCCGAGCCGCAACTCCCCAAGCCCGCCTCCAATAGGCCAGGGGCTGGTGACTAGCACCGAGTAGGCATGCTACTAACATGGGAGGCATTGCCTATAAACCTATACACACGCACACACATCTCCAAGCCCACAAAGCTGAAAAGTAAAAACTACTAAAAGGAAAAGATGCATGCATACACTAAATCCCAACCACATAGTACGACAGGAAAGTAAAGTACAGTAATGTAAAACCTTGGGCCAAATGTACAAGCCCACCAAGAGAAAGTCTGAAACAAGTCCAACATGTGGAAAGAGGTACTGGGGCTGCAACCTGTCGCCGAAGGCACACACCTCGGCCTGACTGATCTCACTAAGCACCGTCCGGTCCTGGTCCGCCTATAATCCTGTCAAAGGATCGCTCATCTGCATAAGACATGATATGTGCGGGCAAAGCCCGTGCAGGGGTGAGTATAACAATACCAAGTAGGACACCCTGAAATCACAAAGGAAAATACAACAAAGGAAAATGCCACAACGAAAAGTACAGTCAGCTCTACACAGTATATGTCTACCGAACATATAACAAGAATATCCAGATATACCCATACACTAACGACCATCGTGATACCGCCACTAGGATCCAGCTCAAATATTTCCACTAAGCATACCATTGGGAGGAAAAACTCCTAGGTCTGAAGAGAGAGATACAAAGTACTCGTTCCTGGAGAACACACTCTACAAGTACCTTGGGAACAAGATGCTCGGATGAGGATCACAACCAAGACATGGGGGGATTCCGACAACTCAGTCTGATCTATTTTGCTATGTAGAGGATCGACGCCCGGGTGAAGTTGGTCACGTCGATACCAAGAACTCTACCTAGGGTCCCATGAATGAATGTAGGATCCGGCTCTAAGTCTCATAGAGGGGATTCCAACAACTCTATTCGGGAAGTTTTGCTGAAGGGATCATACTGAATGAATGAGTTGATACCAGAACTTTCAGGGGATTACCAAGGGTACGAACCCTAAGAACTAGTCCAAGTCACTGAAGACAAGTGGCTCAAGACATGAAGAAAAAGTTACACGGTGTGTAGTATGGTTACACGCCGTGTTCCTTGACCCCGGGTACAGCCCATGTAAACGGCCCGTGTCCTTTATTGAAGCCGTGAAAAACCAAACTACATGGTGTGTTGAAAAATACATGTCGTGTTCCTTGACACCGGGTTATGCCCGTGTAAACGGCTCGTGTCACTCGTCTTTTCGAAAGCAACTACACAGAATGTAGAAGAAAACACACTCCGTGTTCGAGTGCCTGGGCTCGCTCCGTGTACGCTGGCCATGTGCCCGTACACGGTCTATGCTCGTGTCCATGCCGCCTGCCCGTGTACCAGTACACGGGGTATCCCGTGAATCTGGCCGGGTCTTGCTGGGGAGGGTTATACACGGCGTGTCCTTGGCCGTGTACCCTGCCCGTGTCTGTGTACTCTCGGAGTACACACCGGGTAACCCTAACGACGAACACACGCCGTGTATCCCATACTACACGGCGTGTAGTCGGGAAAATCCTAGATACCGCGTCTTCCTCCACGCGCCTCAGCCGATTCTCTGGATCTCGATTCTGTCGTCCGTTCTCCGCGAAACTCCAGATGTAGGGTCGCTTCGTCCTCCTGAAGCCAAATCTGTGTGTTTCAGGTCTTCAATCTCCTCCAAAATCCGAATCTGGCCATCCGATCGAAAATTTTCCAAAGAACGATTTCTTCTGATCCGCTTCGATCCGTCCGCTGAAACCGTCGTCGGACCTCCGTAAGACTGCTGTGGTGTTGATCCTTCAATTTGGGATCGTTTCGTCGCAGAACGGATGTGCAACGATCTGTTGTTCATTGCCTCGTGAAGAACGTGAAGAACGCTCACAAAGAACGCGGGAATTTGGGGAAGAAGAACACAAAAAATCGAGAGGGACATACCTCGATCGATGTTCGTGTCGATCTTGATCGGTCACCATTAGAAGGTTGAACAAAACCAAAATAATATCAAGAATCACATCCCCAAAATCCCTACAAAATCCCATCCCGCAAATACGATCGATCCGCAGGCTAATCAGTTCGTGGATTAGTCCACGTTCGTCGTAGGAAATCAATAACGTGTAATGGAAAATCAAAACAACACCCTACCAAGATTTTCCACGTTTGCTGGAGAAGATCTGCTCACGGCGTCATCATCGCCGTCTAAATCCGTCAAGAACGTCACCGCCTCCACGTTGGGGGTTTCCTCCAGAGCCTCCAAGGGTTTTTATAGTTATGGGGTTGTAACCCTGGCCCCTGGCCTAATCCTCTTTTTAAAAGGGATAAAGATATAAGATTTTAAAAGATCTTATTGCAGGAATAAAATATTTTTATTAAATATTTTATCACTGTGGTGTCCAAAAACCAGATTTCACCACAAACCTGTGCCGGCCAAATCTAGGCCCTGCTTAAGGTAAAATTGATGTTCTGAACACAACGGTGCCCTCATATTTCTAATCCGAGCACTCATTCGGGAGTTATTCCACTTTTTCAGGAAAACTGTATGCGCGCATAATTTAATTATTAAATTAAATTCAAACATTAGTTCTGAGCTCACTGGGCCTCGGAACTGCACACCATGTCAGAGCCTGGTCTTGAAATAATTCCCATAAACAATTATATAACACAACTAAAAAAATCTGGGACATTACATCACACCCACCTTAGGGATTTTACGTCCCCGAAAATCCAAAATAAGGGCTACTCAAAAAGATGTGGGTACTGCATGGGAATCTAAGCCTCCCGCTCCCACGTGCTCTCCTGGAGATTCTTGTGCTGCCACAGGACACACACCAAGGGAATAGATCATCCAAGAAGGATCTTCTTCTGCCGATCCTCGATCTCAAATGGGTACTCAGAAAAGGTCTCTCCATCGTCGATGTCAATCTCACCCCAGTCGATGACGTGCGATGGATCATGCACGTACCTCTTTAGCTGCGACACATGTAAGACGTTGTGTAGCCGGTCCATCTGAGGAGGTAGAACCAACGATACACCACCTCGCCAACTCTACTCAAAACCTGAAAATGGCCAACGAACCTCGGAGATAGCTTGCCACCTTGGCAAAATCTCTACAATCCCTGTTGAGGTGAGACCCGAAGGAACACATGGTCTCCCTCCTAGAACACCAAAGGCCTCCACCTCCGATCAACATAAGACTTTTTCTGACACTGTACAGTCTTCATCTGTTCCTGAATGACTTGAACCTTCTCTGTAGTAGCTCTCACCATCTCTGGGCCCATGAGTACTGACTCTCCCGGGTCAGTCCAGCAATGTGGCGACCTACAAGGTCACCCGTATAGAGCCTTGAATAGTGCCATACCAATAGTGGAATGATATTTTTTGTTGTATGAAAATTCCACCAGTGGTAGTTGATCCTCCCAGCTACGACCTAAGTCATGTATGCAAGCTCGTAGTATATCCTCCAGGACCTGGATGGTCCGCTCTGTCTGACCATTAGTCTGGGGATGAAACACTGTGCTCAAGCGTAACTGAGTCCCAAAAGCTTCCTGCAATCCCTTCCACAACTGGGATGTGAAACGGGCATTACGATATGAGACAATCGTGGATGGTACTCCATGAAGCCGAACTATATCCTGCACGTAGAGGCATCCCAATCTCTCTACCGAACTCTGCTCCTGTATGGCTAGAAAGTGGGCCGACTTGGTGAGTCGATCAACGATCACCCAGAAGGCATCGTGTCCCCTGGACGTGCGTGGTAAACCTGTCACGATGTCCATGGATATCCCATCCAACTTCCACTCTGGCACCTCAAGGGGCTGAGTCAAACCTGCTGGCACCTAGTGCTCAGCCTTTACTTGCTGACAAGTAAGGCACCGAGAAACAAACTCTGCTACACTCTTCTTCATCCCTGACCACCAGAACTGACGTCATAGGTCCTGGTACATATTTTCCACGCCTGGATATACCTCCAAAGGGGATGTATGGAACTCCCTCAGAACCACCTTCCACAACGTCACTGGTACTACTGTGCGTCCTCTGAAAAGGACAATGTGCTCCCCTCCTTCTGAATATCCATCAGCAGCATCACCTGCAGATATCTGAGCACGTAGAGTATCACAGCTAGCATCCTCACAATGTGCTTCCCTGACTCGTTGTAAGAGTGGAGGGGTAACAATCATCAACTAGAGGTAAGATCCCTCCTCTCCATCCACTAAGGACAACTGCAAAGAGGCCAACTTCCTTGTCGCCTCATCCAGCAACTGCGAACTGGATTTCCTAATGAGAGAATCTACCACCACGTTCCCCTTCCCAGGAGTATAAATGATCTCAAAGTCGTAATCCTAGAGGAACTCTATCCATCACCTCTGCCTCAAATTCTGATCCTTCTGAGAAAAGATATATCTGAGACTCTTGTGATCAGAGTAGCCGGTAAACCGCTCGCCCATCAGGTAGTGACACCACATCTTTAATGCGAAGACTACCGCTGTCAACTCAAGATCATGGGTTGCGTAGTTCTTCTTGTGTGGCCTCAACTGACGTGAGCCATAGGCAATTACCGCTTGCCTCTGCATCAGGACACAACCAAGCCCGGTTCCTGATGCGTCGCAGAACACTACATACTCGACACCCTCCTCCGATAATCTCAAGATCAGGGCACTCGTCAGACTCTATATTAGCTGCTGGAAAGCCTACTGGCATTTCTTGGTCCATGCAAAAGGCTGTCCCTTTTGGGTCAAATCTGTCATGGGTGCTGCAATCCTGGAGAAATCATGGTTGAATCTCCGATAGTAGCCTGCCAACCCAAGGAAACTCCGCACCACCGTCACGCTCTGGGGTGGCTCCCATGCGAGCACTGCCTCCACCTTTGCTGGGTCCACTGCTACACCATCCGCTGAGATAACGTGTCCCAGAAAGTGGACCTCATGTAATCAGAACTGACACTTCGAGAGTTTCCCATACAACTGGTGCTCTCGGAGTGTGTCCAGAACCATCCTTAGGTGTCTCGCATGATCCTCCTTAGACGTAGAGTATACAAGGATATCATTGATGAAGACCACCACAAACTGATCTAGGTATGGCTGAAAGATCCAGTTTATGAGTCCAACGAACACTGCAGGGGAGTTCGTCACGACGAAGGGCATCACCAAGTACTCATAGTGACCGTAGCGACATCTAAAATCCGTCTTCGGTATATCCTCTTCCCACACTCGCAACTGGTGATAGCCTGATCTTAGATCAACCTTCGAGAACCATCGTGCCCCTCTCAACTGGTCGAAGAGGTCATCTATGCTCAGCAGTGGATACCGGTTCTTCACGGTTACCTGATTTAAGCACTGGTATTCCACACACAGCCTCAAGCTGTTGTCCGCCTTCTTGGCAAACAGTATTGGGGCCGCCCAGGGTGAAACACTGGGTCTCAGAAAGCCCTTTTTCTAGAAGTCGTCCAGCTGCATCCTTAGCTCACGAAGCTCTGCAGGAGCCATCCGATAAGCCGATGCTGATATCGGGGTCGTCCCAAGTTGAAACTCAATGTAGACATCTATCTCTCATCGGGGAGGTAACCCGGGGACATCCTCCAGAAATACATCCTCGTACTCAGCCACCACTGCTTGAAACTGGAAACTCGCAACATCTTCCGCACCAAGGGCTAGGCTAGCCAACTGATGTGAAGTTGGTTGTGTCGTCCTATGCACGAGTCCATCCTACGCTGCCTGGGTCTCTCTTTCACCAACAAAAGAGAACCTTGTTCCTTAACTGCGGACACACCACACCCTTTTCCTAAAACAATCAATCTGGGCATGAACTATGGATAACCAATCCATGCCAAGAATGACATTGTAAGGCATCGACGCTACCACCAAGAGGTTCCAACCGAAACTCTCGCGTCCAAGGGTTAGGTCACACTGCCTACAAAGGTGTGTGATCTCTGAATCTTCTCCAGTCGGTGTTTCCAAGCATAAGGCTCGAGTCAACGGCTCAACTGGAATCTCAAGGTCTCGAACAAGATAAGTAGCCAGAAAGGAATGACATGCACCTGTGTCTATCAATATGGAAACCAAGGTAGAAATGACACAGATAGTTCCTCTAATCATTCCAGGAGTACCTGGGTCATAAGCCTCTGCCACCTGCACCTGTACCTATCTCTGTCCACCAACTCCCTGTGCCCGGGGTGGACCTCCTAGGGGTGGTGGAGGTAAAGGGTAGAAACGCCGACCACCTCCAGCTGCTCTCCCAACTCCTCTTCCACATCTGCCGCCTCACGGATCTGCCTGCTCCACACATTGACTCTGCCTCGGTGGTCCATCCACTGCTCCCGTGTTAGGAGTATGGCGGGTCGGGAAATCACGGGCGAGATGCCCCCTGCGGTCACATGTGTACCATCGCCTCTCTCGAGGCTGGCTGGAAGCGCCCTGTGAACCATGAACGGCTGATCCCCTATCCTGGGATCTCCTCTGGAAACGTCTCCCACACCTGGGTCCCTGACATTGACTCTGTGCCGCCGAGGTCTCTCCTCCAGCTTGCCCACTACTGACAACTGTCGGCTGTCCCTGCTCTTCCAAGAAGCTCTCGACCACCAAATCCCGCTCGAGCACTCCAGCATAAGTAATAATTCTCATACTCCGATCATGAAATAGTTTCCTCATCGTGAGTCTGGATGACCAAACTCCACCATCGCCCGGCCGAGCCCCGCAGAAGGCTCGCTGCCAGGATCACCATCTGGTCTGCTGGAGTCCTGACTGAACGGAAGACTCTGGTCACTGCCTCAAGCAAGTCCTCTGCTGCCTGAGGGTTAGGATCGCCTCGAAACCAGAGGGGTCTCTATATCTGAAACTCATGGAGTGTGCTCAGCTTGCGCTCCTCCTCCACTGGTACAGCAGGTACTAAACGCTGCTCCACAAGGGACGGAACAACTAGCATGCCACCTAGTGGTAAAACCGGGGGATCTGGTCCCTGTATTAAAGCTTCATCACTGAGGGGGTCATCCCCATGATCGAGCTGCTGGATCCTAGAGGGTGCACATCGCGGAGGCATCCTATTCAAGAAACAAGATGTATCACAGTCAGTGAGTATATCTGGAGAGCTGACTCAAGAAAAACATGGAAACCACAACCCATTCCTATATGATGCATGTACCATTATTTTTCCCCATGCAACTAGTGTTTTCATGTTCTGGGTCAAAAAGCAAGTTATGAGAGTCCTGGTGTATGGATACGTCGGCCGCTGCACTAACACTGTGGTCCCTGGCCTGAGAGCCGAACTCGAAACACTTAACATTGTTTCCCTGAACCAACTCCCCGACTCTCAGTCCTAAGGTAGAACCGACCATGCCTCTGATACCACTATGTCACGACCCGTCCTAGTGGGGCCCGAGCCGCAACTCCCCAAGCCAGCCTCCAATAGGCCAAGGGCTGGTGACTAGCACCAAGTAGGCATGCTACTAACATGGGAGGCATTGCCTATAAACCTGTACACACACACACGCATCTCCAATCCCACAAAACTGAAAAGTAAAAACTACTAAAAAGAAAAGATGCATGCATACACTAAAGCCCAACCACAGAGTACGACAGGAAAGTAAAGTATAGTAAAGTAAAACCTTAGGCCAAAAGTACAAGCCCACTAAGAGAAAGTCTGCAACAAGTCCAACCTGTGGAAAGAGGTACTGGGACTGTAACCTGTCACCGAAGGCACACACCTCGGCCTGCCTGATCTCACTAAGCACCATCCGGTCCTGGTCCGCCTAGAATCCTATCAAAGGCTCGCTCGTCGGCACAAGACACGGCACGTGCGGGCAAAGCCCGTGCAGGGGTGAGTATAACAATACCTAGTAGGACACCCCGAAACCACAAAGGAAAATACAACAGAGGAAAATTCCACAAAGAAAAGTACAGTCAGCTCTACACAGTATATGTCTACTAAACATATAACAAGAATATCCAGATATACCCATACACTAACGACCATCGCGATACCGCCACTAGGATCCAACTCGAAGATTTCCACTAAGCATACCATCGGGAGGACAATCATCTAGGTCTAAATATATAGATACAATGTACTCATTCCGGGAGAACAAACTCCACAAGTACCTTGGGAACAAGACGCTCAGATGAGGATCACAACCAAGACATGGGGTGATTCCGACAACTCAGTATGAGCTTTTCCGCTAAGTAGAGGATCAGCACCCAGGTGAAGTTGGTCACATAGATACCAAGAACTCTACCTGGGGTCCCATGAATGAATAGAGGATCCGGCTCTAAGTATCATAGAGGGGATTCCAACAACTCTATTCGGGAAGTTCTCCTGAAGGGATCATACTCCATGAATGAGTTTCTACTAGAACCTTCAGGGGATTACCAAGGGTACGAACCCTAAGAACTAGTCCAAGTCACATAAGAAAAGTGGCTCAATCCTTGAAGAAAAAGTTACATGGCGTGTAGTATGGTTACACGCCATGTTCCTTGACCCCGGGTACTGCCCATGTAAATGGCCCGTGTCCTTTATTCAAGCTGTGCAAAACCAAACTACACGGCGTATAGAAAAATATACGTCGTGTTCCTTGACACCGGGTTCTGCTCGTGTAAACGGCCCGTGTCACTCGTCTTGTCTAAAGAAACTACACTGTGTGTAGAAGAAACCACACGCCGTGTCCGAGCACCTGGGCTCGCTTCGTGTACGCTGGACATGTGCCCGTACACAGTCTCTACCCGTGTCCGTGCCGCCTGCCCGTGTACCAGTTCACACCGTATACCATGAATCTGGACAGGTCTAGCCGGGGAGGGTTATACACATCGTGTCCATGGCCATGTACCCTGCCCTTGTCTGTGTACTCTTATAGTACATGCCGGGTAACCCTTCCGACGAACACACACCGTTTATCCCATACTACACGACGTGTAGTCGAGACAATCCTAGAAACCGCGTCTTCCTTCGCGCGCCTCGGCCGATTCTCCAGATCTCGATTCTGTCTCCCATTCTCCGCAAAACTCTAGATATAGGGTCGCCTCGTCCTCGTGAAGCCGAATCCGTGGGTTTCAGGTCTTCAATCGCCTCCAAAATCTGATTCCGGCCATCCGATCAGAAATCGTCCGAAGAACGATTTCTTCCGATCCGCTTTGATCCGTCCGCTGAAACCATCGTCGCACCTCCACAAGACTATTGCGGTGTTGATCTTTCAATCTGGGATCATTGTGTCACAGAATGGATGCGCAATGATCCATTGTTCATTGCCCCGTGAAGAACGTGAATAACGCTCACAAAGAACATGAGAATTTGGGGAAGAAGAACATAGCAAATAGAGAGGGACGAACCTCGATCGATGTTCGTGTCGATGTTGGTCCGTCACCATTAGAAGGTTGAAAAAAACCAAAATAATATCAAGAATCACATCCCCAAATCCCCAAAAAATCCTATCCTACAAATACGGTCGATCCGCAGGCTAATCTGTTCGTGGATTAGTCCTCGTTCGTCATAGGAAATCAAGAACGGGGAATGAAAAATCAAAACAACGCCCTACCTGGATTTTCCACGTTTGCCAGCGATGATCCGCTCGCCGCGTCGTCGTCGCCGTCGAAATCCGTCAAGAACGTCGCCACCGCCACGTTGGGGGTTTCCTCCAGAGCCTCCAAGGGTTTTCAGAGTTATGGGGTTGTAACCCTAGCCCCTGTCCTCAGCCTCTTTTTAATGAGGATAAAGATATAAAAATTTAAAAGATCTTTTTGTAGGAATAAAATATTTTTATTAAATATTTTATCACTGTGGCATCCAAAAACCAGATTTCACCACAAACCTGTGCCGGCCGAATTTAGGCCCTGCCTAAGGTAATCTCACTATTCTGAATGCAATGGTGCCCTTAGATTTCCGATCTGAGCACTCGTTCAGGAGTTATTCCACTTTTCAGGAAAACTGTACGCGCACATAATTTAATTATTAAATTAAATTCAAACATTTGTTCCGGTCTCATTGGGCCTCGGAACTGCACGCAGTGTCAGAGCCTGGTCTCGAAATAATTCCCATAAAAAATTAAATAATACAACGAAAAAAATCCGGTACATTACATGTGATGCTCATATTTAACTTGATGATATATGAAGCACCATGAGATATGCTCAATAATACCCTTCTTCATTATGTCCCAGTAAAATTATTTTTTGAGTTCATGGTAAATAATGGTACACCAAAGATGGATAGATAATGTTATGTTTTTTTTCATTATCTAATAGGTTTTCATTATCCTAGATGTTGAAGGCACACAGATCCTCATTCCCAGTCAAATCAAAACAACATATTTAATGTGGAGATCTTGTAGCTTCCTTTCCATTACTGCATTCACCTTCTTTTTTAACTCTATATCATCACTTTGTACCTCTTTAATATTCAATTAGATATATTTTTGGGAAATAATTTGAGAAAGGTAGGATGTATTGCCATCTATTATGATTTCAAAATCCATCCTTTTCATAACAGTGAAGATAAGGACTTTCAGAATATGCATCATGGATAGAGTAGAAGGTTTTTTTTAACTAAGAGCATCAACTACCATGTTTTCCTTTCTTGGATGATAATTAATAGGGAAATCATAGATATTTATTAGTTCTTAGCATATCCTTTGATGCATGTTGATATCTTTTTGTGTGAATATATACTTTAGGCTCTGGTGATTGGTATATATCTCATAATTCTTAGAATAGAGGTAGTGCCATAATATTTTTGAGGCAAAATTCACATCTCGTAGCTCTAGATCATGCGTCAATAGTTATTCTCATGGATCATCAACTGTCTTGAGGAACATGCTATCACACTATTATTTTTCTAGAGTAAACAAGTGAAAAAATTCATTCATGTATCAATATATATCAGAAAACATTATCCACTTTTCCGTAATGTGATTACAAATGTACTGGTAAACCTCTTCTTTAGTTACTTGAAACATTCCTCACATTTTTTCATGTAGACATAAACCACCCCATTCCTAGTTAAATTATTTTGCAGGCATGAAAAATGTGAAAAATTTCTAACAAAATTTTTATAGTACCCTAATAAGACAAAAAACTATAGATTTTTGTGAAACTAGAGTGTCTGGGCCATTCCTTAGCCACCTTTGTTTCAGAACGGTCCACAAAAATTCCCTCAGTTGTGATAACATGTCATATGAATGTGACTTGCTGCATCCAAAATTCATACTTACCAAATGTGGCATTCAACTTTTTTTTAAAGTCAACAACACAAGAATTAGGTGTTCTTCATTTTCCACCAATCTCTTGGAGTATATGAGAATATAATCAATAATCATAACAAAAAATTTGTCATGGTAATGTCTTATGACAATACACATCAAATTCATGATGATTATAGGGGTATTAGAATGTTCTAAGGGAATCACTAGAAAATCATAGTTCCCATAACATTTATGGAAGGTCGTCTTCTAGATATCTTTCTTACTCACCATTATCTAATGATATCCAGAATGAAGATCCACTATTGAGGAGTATTGATATTTTCAGAACTCATCAAAAAACTCATAAATAATTCTAAGAGGATATATGTTCTTAATGGTTATCTTTTAGGGTTCTACATAATCAATACACAACCACATTTATCCATCCTTCTTTTTCACAATGTGTATTGGCGCACTCCAAGGAGATGCACAAGGGTGTATGAACCCTTTCTCCAAATTATCTTGCAGCTACTTCATTCACTATTCTAGTTTGATTGGAGAAATCATATGAGAAAACATTATGATAATAGTAAATATAAATACGATTTATTTTTAGAACTCCACCTAATGATTTAGGGGACGTTTGGGTAACTCTTCCAGAAATGAATCACCGTATTCAATCATGATGTTCATTTCTCCTAGGTTGACAAATTCACTTGAATCAACCACTTTAGTGAGGTATAACTGTTTATAGGGAATGAATACCCTCATAGTTGATGTATTTTATGATGGAGATTCATGATCTTCAATTAAATTGTATAGGAGCATGGGTTGGTTCGAAATATTGAACAATATTTCATTTTCCTAACAGTTGATATGTGCTCTATAAAATGAGATCCAATCTATCCCCATTATAGAGTTTAATTACAAAAGGGTAGTGTAATGTTATTTCCAAAATAATCTTCCAAAATACGCCAATAAAAGAAGATTACAACACTTAGGTTGAATGATTGCACCATTAGGTACTTTTATTGATATATCTACTTCAATGTTTTGGTGTTTCAATTCAATAGTTATAGAAATATAGCATGATATAAAGGCATGTATAGAACTAGAATCAAATAATACATTTTCCATTCTAGACTGAATATTAAGTGTACTGTGTATGACTTAATTCTCTTGATCCACCTCTAGATTAGTAATGGAGGAAGCCATCCATTTCACCTTTGGATTTGGTGGATGATGATAATGATTACCCTAGAGAACTCTAGGTTTAGTTCTCTAACTTTCATAGTGGCCTTAATCCCTATTGTTTTAGCATTGGGCTGTGGGTGGTGCTCTACTTTCCTCAACCAAATTATCCTGCGTCCTCATGTCTTTTCAACATTCATGAGCTTGGTGGCCTTATCTCCCAAACTTGTAGCATTTCCCTATCATGTTGAGATACTCACCATGATGATTCTTCCAACATTTTTTACATGTGGGTGGTTGTGTTTTCTCTGTACCTTTCTCATTAGATCATCAATATTGAAACTAAATATTTTGTTTCTTATCACCATAGCCATGGGGGAATTCAACAAAATATGTATCCATATTGAGTGAAGATCATACAAATTTTTCATAATCCCCAACATCTTAAATTGTAAGATACTTTCTTAGGTGTGGTTTTAAACCACAAAATAATATATCAATTTTTTATCATTGTCAATAACAAACCCAAAGAGTTCCTTTCAAGACTTGGGAATGTGTCTTCGTAAGACCTGAACGATTTACCTTCTATTTTATTCAACTCTATGAATTATCTATCCAGATTTATTCATAGAGATAAAGGGAAATACTAGTTATAAAACATTATATAAAAATCTTCCAACTCCATATTTTAAATTTCATCAGTTGTCATGGTTTAGTTAATTGGATCCCACAATTGATCATCATCTATATAAAGACGATAAAAAATGAGACACACTTTCTTCTACCTTAGAACGATGAACAACAAAAAGATCTTATCTATCGAGTTGAACCACTATTCTTCAACTAGTGGAATAGAGGATCAGCTAAACATTTATGGAATTTTCTATATAAAGCACTCGATATCAAGTTTCTATATCTTTGGTGATGGAGTTCATTTTATATGATTCCAGTTTTTGTGCATAACCGAAGAAATATGGGCAAGAATCACCACAAAATTTTGAAAACCACCTCCAAAGGAATTGTGGATGTCATTCATCCAATCGCTACATTTTCCCCAATATGGGGTTTTTTAAGTTTCTCCTGGTTCCCAAAATTTTTTATAATATAAAATGATAGAAAAAATAATAATTCCTCATGACATGAATAAATAATATATTACTTTGTTTGGTTAAGTATGAAGGAATATATTCCGGGATACCTATTTTTAGAGAATCATATTTGGGTGATTACTTATACATAGTCTCATACTAAAGGTTTTCACTAAGGTTCTCCAATCCAAATACCCAAATTAATGAAATCATCCTCTGATACCAACTATAGCGACCCTAATTTATATTTTATTAATATTAAATAAATTTAAAGACAATAAACATAAAATAATTACACAATTAATATCCATTTGTTTTGTTCAACAGAAAAATAAGGAATATACTTAACATTTATAAAATAAAACATAAACATTTATTTAATTTATTCATCTCTAACTACTAATTGGACCTTGAAATATTCTTAGTACATGTAATCACCTAAAGATATACATAAAAATGGGGTGAGAAAAAATTCTAGTAAGAGGATATATATAAAAATGAAAAAATATAACATGGGGTGAGCATAATAATTATAATCATTACATAGATAGAGGATCATGAACATGAGAGGAAGCATTAAGAAATAGAATAGAATTTGGAAATGAATAAAAATGAATCATCTTATATTAGTGGTCAACTACCATACATAGTTTTAAACAAATATTACATCATTTTCACACATATTTTATTTTTTATCATGAGATTCATCATATTTCACAATGCATTGGAGTTATATATAATTTCAGGCTTACCAGGCACATCATAAAATTTACATTGATCTATATAATTATGGGTGCCCTCATCATGTCATAACATTCCTATTATATTTCAAGGCACATGAATATTGAAAATAAAATAACTCATGGAAATGAATGGGTTAAATTTTATAAGCATAAATTTATAAACATTGGGTTCCCAAATTAAAGAGGTGATAACATTCTTGAATAATCAACTTTAAATAAATAATCTCGAGGAGTAAAATGCGTTTTTTTTGAAAGAAGAGTTATTTTGGAAAACATTTTAATTTTCATAAACTAATGTAGAAAACATGTATTTACCAAAAAAAATTAATATAATGATGAATAAAGAACATTTTAGTAATTTCTAAAATTAAAATGTGGTGAAAGAGGGAAACCCATAAGAAAGTGTGTTGTGTTCGAGAATTCCCGTTAAATTGTGTCTGAAAGCATCCTTCATGTTAATGTCATATATAATCACATTATATTGATTAACTACAAATAAAAAACATGTTATACCAGAATATGACTCGTTAGGGTTTTGATATGTTATTTTATTGACCTTGGAGGGTGTTATTAAATTTAATTTCATCGTTTGGAAGAATTAATTTTCATGGTTTTTAATATCGGTCCACTTGTATTCATGAATGGAAGTTCATGTAAAATGATGATAAATATTCCAAATTTTTATTATATAATAGTAAATATAATATAAAATATAATATTATATTATAATGAATTTTTTTATATACCATGAGTATGAATCATTAGATAAAAGTTAATGATTATCATTTTAGGCAAATTATGGTGGTTTTTCAATAATAATGAACAAATTTTATTTTATATTTTAGTATTATGTATAAATGATTGTTCCAAATAAAAATAGGGTTGTATAATAAATATTAACTTCTTTTCACCTATTTAATGGTTTCATTAACATCCTTGAAGGTGTTTGGGGATATGAAAATGCATTTCCCATTATGTTGGTAAATTAACACATCCCCGATGACGATTTCTTTTTCATAAACGAAGGGGTTTATTGATGGATATTCCATTAACATGATATAATTATAGTATAAGTATGGTAATACAGTTATTATTTCATTTGTATGAAGGGATGTGAGGAGATAATAAGAAAAGGAAATTTAATAGAAATTAAATGAAAAAGGGATAGGATTTACCTCTTGGATTATCCTCTTGAGATCCACCTCTAGACACATAGGATTGGTCTTTTGATGATACCAATGGATCTTATAACGACCCGACCTTTTCTTACTTTACTATTAGATCATTTAAAAGATAAACAACATAATAGTATTACACTTGGAGTATCCAGAGGTTTAGTGGCTTGGGCAAACTAGGATCATACATAGCAAATACAACATCAAGCATAAAAGTTCATTTAATCTTTTCTTCTATAGATTCTTAGTAGCACTTGTCCTCTTCTTAGTACATGTAGCCACATGAGGATATACATCAAAATGGGTGAGCTAAAATCCCAGTAAGAGGATAGATAAGAACAATATAGCATGGGGTGAGCATAATCATGACATAGGAAGAAGATCTTGAACATGAGAGGATCATAAACAATAAACTTGAAATGTGGCAAAGCATAAAAATGAAACTTAATGTCTTAGTGGTTAACTACCACACATACTTGTGAAAAAAGCTAGCATCATGTTCACACATCATTTCACATTTACTCATGAGATTCATCACTTTACCCAATGCATTGGAGCGCTATATAATTTCGGGCACACCCGTCACATTTAAACATTCATATTGTACTATATAATTCCGGGCGCACCCGTCACATCATAACATTATCATTATCATTCTTGCCACATAGAACACATATCAAACATGTACATAAATAACCCATGGAAAGGAATGGGTTTCATCTCATAATAACACATTCATAAGCTTTGGGTTCCCAAAAGAAAGAGGGAACAACATACTTGATATAAGAACCATCAACCATGAATGAGAGGTAAAAGGTGAGTTCTTGAGAGAAGAGTTCTTTTGGAAAACATTTTTATGGACATAAAAACCAGTGAAAAACATGTATATCCCATAAAAGTAAAGGAAAAGATGAACAAATGACCTTTGAGGAGTAACCATATCAAAAATGGGGTGAAAGAGGGAGAACCCAAAGGAAGAAAATTGGGTTCGAGATTTCCCTTACCTTGTACTCGAATGCCTCCTTCTCTTTAATGTCTTGTATAATAACATTATATTAATTAATTAGAAATTCCAGAACATTTTATACATTAATAGGGTTCATTATGGTTTCATTATTTCATATTATTTTCCTTTGGATGACTTATAGAGTTTAAAAACATTGATCAGGGATGTTCGTTTTTATGGTTTTCTTGAGCGGTCCACTTGTATTCTTAAATTGATGTTTGGGTAGATCATGGGTAAACATCTAGAACTGATATTATATGTAATTAATGATATTACAGAAGCTTTAATGATTTTATAATGAGTTATATTAGATCCATGTGGCCGAATCATTAGATAAGAATTAAATGAAGATTATTTGGGCAAATTTGAGCAGTTTTTGGATCACAACGAACTCGTTTTAACATTTAACTTAGTAATATGGCCATAGGTTATTTACAGAACATAAAATAGAACATAATACATATAAAACATTCTGGTTCAACCATAAAAATGGTTTCATGACCAGATTGAAGGTATAAATGAAAGAAGAGAGCATGTTGTTTTTGAAGGTGATAAATTATCACCACATGAACAACGTTCTCTTTAATAAAATAAAAGGAAGAGGGAAAGGGTGTGGGGTGATATAATATAACATTAGAATCATAATATTACATTCTATAAATAATACTGGATTTACAGAACAATTTGGATGAAGATAGGTAGGGAGAGATCAAGAAAGGAACTTGAACTTGAAAGGAAATTAAAGGAGAAGAGAGAGAGAAATTAACTTTCGAATCCTTCTCTTGAGATCCTCTTTAAGGAAGCTAGGCTTGGTCTTTTGATGAGACCAGAAGCTTTTGGACGTTTGGGATGAGCTAGGGAAGGTGTTTGGGCAGAATTTAGATAAGTCTTGGAGCTTGAGAGGTGTGAGGAAAAGAGGGAGTGAAGGGTGACTTTTATAGTGGAGGGGAGAGGGGTTTCCTTAATATAAAATTGATTAGTATATTAATTTCACCTAAGACAAGGAATAGTGAGTCTTGGATGACTGAGAATAGTAAATTTGACTTGTGAATTCGGGATTTGGGTTCTTACATCACTTGTGATGTCAGGAATAGTGGGTTTTAATTAAAATGTATTTATATGATAAATTAATGTATTCTACTATTCATAAAAAATTCATGTATCTCAGAAAAATCCCAAAATTTTACCCCAACCATTTTTTGACGTGAAGAATCCAAAAATGATGTCCATTTTTTAAAAATAATTTTCTAATTATTATTAATTTAATATTTAATTAAAATCATAATTTTCTTAAAAAACAACTTTTAAAATTAAAACTGATTTTGCAATTCTTTCAAAAATTACTTAGGGTCTTATAAAATTATCTAAAAACTATTAGACATTGATTCAATAATTTATGAATATATTTTAGGAAAATAAATATTCTTTTAAATTAATTAATTAATTATAATTAATTATTTATAAAATACCAAAAACGTTTTCTAAGGTCAAATTGTCACTTTCTAAGATGTATAAATTTTATTTTATTTTTTATAGGTAATGTTACTCTTATTTACTATTCATAAGGTTCATATTACTATTCATAAGGGTAGGTTACTATTCATAAGGGTAGGTTACTATTCACCAAAAATAATTTTTGTTCCATTGGACTCCAAAAACTATCTTGAACACAACAGTGAATGTTGGATTTTTAAAATTCCAAACATAGGGGTGACAAAATTATGTTTAAAGGTCACTTATCACTTAGTATTTCTTTATTTTGTGTTTTTATGACATAGATATAAGAAGGGAATTTTCCATTGAAAAACTTTGGGTCGTTACATTTTTCCCCCCTTAAGAAACTTTGCCCCCGAAATTTCACTTTACACAAACAGGTGAGGGTACTTCTCCTTCATTGCCTCTTCCGGTTACCAAGTTGCTTCCACAAAATTTTGGTTCCTCCACAACACTTTAACAAGGAGGGATGTCTTGTTGCATAGAACCTTATCACTTCGGTCCAGAATTTTTACTAGCTGCTCCTCATATGAGAGATCATCTTCCAACTATACCACCTCTAAGTTTAGTACATGTGAGGGGTCTGGAATGTACTTCCTCAGTAGTGATACGTGAAACACATCATGAACTTGAGCCATATTTGGTGGAAGTGCCAGACGATAGGCCACGACTCCTATATGATCAAGGATCTCAAAGGGGCCAATGTACCTTGGGCTTAGCTTCCCTTTCTTCCCGAATCGCATGACTCTCTTCCATGGAGGTATTCAAAGGAAGACTTTATCTCCAACGACGAACTCCAAGTCCCTTCGATGATTGTCATCATAGCTCTTTTGCCGACTTTGAGCAGCTTTGATGTGTTTCTGGATGACTTGAACCTTCTCTGTCATCCCTTGAACAAGATCAGGACCAAGTAGTTTCTGTTCTCCAACTTCATCCCAACAGGTTGGAGTTCTACATCGCTTTCCATAAAGAGCTTCATACGGAGCCATCTGAATACTCGAGTGGAAGCTATTGTTGTATGAGAACTCAACCAATGGAAGATGCTTATCCCAACCACCTTTGAATTCAAGAGAGCAGGATCTTATCATATCTTCAAGTGTCTGAATAGTCCTTTCAGACTGGCCATCAGTTTGGGGGTGATAGGCCGTGCTGAAATTTAATTCAGTACTCAAAGCATGTTGAAGGCTCCTCCAGAATTTAGAAGTGAACCTTGGATCACGATCAGAGACAATCGAGAGTGGAACACCGTGCAATCTCACTACTTCCTTCACATATATCCTTGCAAGTTGTTCAAGTGAGAGGTCTTCCCGAATAGTGATAAAATGGGCAGTCTTGGTGAGTCGATCAACCGCAACCCATATCGCATTATTTCCTCTTGACATCTTCGGGAGACCCATGAGGAAGTCCATAGTAACATTTTCCCATTTCCACATGGGTATAGGCAATGGCTGCATCATACCTTTGGACTTTTTCTACTCAGCTTTAACTTGCTGACATACCAAGCACCTTGATATATATTCCGCAATCTCCTTCTTCATGTTATCCCACCAGAAGTGTTCTCGGAGATCACGATACATCTTGGTACTTCCAGGATGAATAGATAAAGTTAAGCTATGTGCATTATCCAATAGCTCCTTCTTTATTCCCGATGATGAAGGCACACAAAGCCGCGTTCCAAACCGAATCACACCATCATCGTCGATATGGAACTCTTGCAGCTTCCCTTCCTTTACTGCATTCACCCTCTTTTGTGTCTCCACATCATACCTTTGTGCTTCCTTAATCTTCTGTTGGATGGATGGTTGCCCAATCATTTGGGAAAGGTAGGATGTATCCCCTTCCCTTATGATTCCCAAATCCATCCTTTGCATATCCAAGAAGATAGGGTCTTTCTCAATCCTCAACATGGATAGAGTAGCAGGTTCTTTCCTTCTTAGAGCATCAGCTACCTTGTTTGCCTTTCCAGGATGATAGTGAATAGAGCAATCGTAATCCTTGATTAGATCTAACCATCTCCTTTGACGCATGTTGAGATCCTTTTGTGTGAATATATACTTTAGGCTCTTGTGATCGGTGTATATGTCACACTTCTCACTATAAAGGTAGTGCCGCCAGATTTTCAAGGCAAAAATCACGGCTGCCAGCTCCAGATCATGCGTCGGGTAGTTCTGCTCATGGATCTTCAACTGTCGTGAGGCGTAGGCTATCACATTATCATTGTTCTTGAGTACACAACCCAAGACATTATTTGAATCATCACTATATATCACAAAACATTCTACACTTTTCGGTAGTGTGAGTACAGGTGTAGTGATCAACCTTCTCTTTAGCTCCTTGAAGCTTCCCTCACATTCTTCTGTCCATACATACTTTACCCCTTTCCTTGTTAACTTAGTTAGCGGGCTTGACAATCGTGAGAAGTTTCTCACAAAACGTCGATAGTACCCAGCTAATCCAAGAAAACTACGGATTTCTGTGACACTAGAGGGCCTGGGCCATTCTTCAATCGCCTTTGTCTTTGAAGGGTCCACAGAAATTCCCTCGCTTGTGATCACATGTCCCAAGAATGTGACTTGATTCATCCAAAAGTCACACTTGCTGAACTTGGAAAACAACTTCTCCTTTCTCAATGTCGCCAACACAAGTCTTAGATGTTCTTCATGTTCCTCCTTTCTCTTGGAGTAGATGAGAATATCATCGATAAACACTACCACAAATTTGTCGAGGTAATATCTAAAGACTCTATTCATCAAATCCATGAATATTTCAGGGGAATTAGTAAGTCCTAAGGGCATCACCAAAAACTCATAGTGCCTATACCTTGTACGGAAGGCAGTCTTCTGAATATCTTCCTTCTTCACCTTTACTTGATGATATCCAGAACGAAGATCCACCTTTGAGAAGTATTGATCTCCTCTTAACTGGTCGAACAAGTCATCAATCCTTGGGAGAGGATACTTGTTCCTTATGGTGATCTTGTTGAGTTCCTGATAATCGATACACAGCCGCATGGTACCATCCTTCTTCTTCACAAAGAGCACTGGCACACCCCAAGGTGATGCACTAGGGCGTATGAACCCTTTTTCCAGATGCTCTTGCAGCTGCTTCTTTAACTCCTCCAGTTCGATAGGAGCCATCCTATAGGGGCACTTTGTGATAGGAGTAGCTCCGGGTATGAGTTCAATTGAGAACTCTACCTCACGATCCAGGGGAATTTTGGGTAACTCTTCAGGAAATATATCGCCATATTCCCTTACGATGGTCATTTCCTCAATGTTGGAACTTTCCTTTTACTCAAACATTTGGGCGAGGTATTCTTATTCATAGGGAATCATCACCCACACCATTGAAGGGTTTCTCAAAGGAGATTCATGATCTTCCTTGAATTTGTAAAGGAGCATGGGATGGTTTGGAATCTGAAAATATATTTCCTTTTCCCGACAGTTGATATGTGCTCTATAAAACGAGAGCCAATCCACCCCCATTATAGCGTCTAATTACACCAAGGGAAGTATTACGAGATTTTCCGAAAGAATCTTCCCAAATACGTCAACAGGAGAAGAATCAACCACTTGGGTTTCAATGATTGCACCACTTGGTGTTTTTACATATATCTCTACTTCAAGGTTTCGGGGCTTCAATTCTATAGTTCTAGCAAACATGCAAGATATAAAGGAATGCGTATAACCAGAATCAAATAATACTTTTTCCATTCTTGAGTGAATAGGAAGTGTACCTTGTACGACTTCATTATCATGTTCCACATCCGCAGTAGTGATGGCATAAGCCTTCCCTTGTTCCTTTGGCTTTGATGGTTGTTGGAGCTAATTACCCTCGAGAGCTCGAGGTTTAGTGCACTGGTTTGAATATTTCCCTAGCTCCTTACAGTTGTAGCATTGAACCACGAGTGGTTCTCTCCTTTCATCGGCAACATTATCCTTCCTTTTCATGTCTCTTTGACACTCTTGAGCTAGGTTTCCTTCTTTCCCACACATGAAGCATTTTCCCGTCCCTTTGAGGCAGTTCCCATTGTGCAACTTCCCACATTTTTGGCACGTGGGTCATTGTGTTTTCTTCCCATCTTTGTCATTAGGTCCACCAGCTTGAAACTCCATCTTTCTTTTCTTATCACCATAGCCATGGTACCATTCTACAAACTCCATCTCCACTTTGAGAGCACACCGAACAACTTCTTCATAACTCCCAAAGTCTCTAATTGCAAGAGGTTTTCGAAGATGTGGTTTTAATCCACTAAATAATCTATCAATTTTGATATCATTGTTGATAACAAAACCAGAAGCATACCATGCAAGCCTTGTGAAATTTGCTTCATAGGTTGTGACAAATTCTCCTTCTTTTTTCTTGAGCTCTATGAATTCTCTCTCCATCTTCGTGCGAAGAGTTCTTGGGAAGTACTTATTAAGAAACATTATCTTAAAGTCTTCCCATTCCATCTCTTCAATTTCCTCCCTTGGCTTGGTATTCTGAATCAAATCCCACCATTGATCAGCTTCTCCATCTAGACGATAAACAGCTAGAGTCACCTTCTCTATCTCAGAAGAGTGAAGAACAGAAAAGATCTTCTCCATGGAGTTGACCCACTGTTCCGCAACTAGTGGATCAGAAGATCCACAAAACATCGATGGTCGTTGCCACATAAAACATTCAATAGCTATCTGCTCCCTCTTTGGTGAAGGAGGAAGTTCCCCATTATTATGGTTATTATTCATAACCCGGGATAATTGGGTAAGTATCGCCATGATGTTTTGAACTCCACCTCCAAAATCATTGGGGATGTCGTTCGGGCAATCACTGCATTGGACTTCGCAAGAGTTGTTGGCCTGATTCCTCCTGGTTCCCACCATTTTCTAAAATAGAAAAGGTTAGAACTAAACATAAGTAAACAAGTCATGAATAACTTATTCATTTAAAAAATTATACCAAAAACATAATATATGGGATCCCAAGGTAAATATCCTTGTGTGCATATTTGTACTTAGTCTCATGCTAGAGGTTTTCTTTAGGGTACACTAATCCTAATCCCCAAATTAACTAAACCTTCCCTTTGATACCAACTATAACGACCCGACCTTTTCTTACTTTACTATTACATCATTTCAAATATAAACAAAATAATAGTATTACACATGGAGGATCTAGAGGTTTAGTGTCTTGGGAAAACTAGGATCATACATAGCAAATACAACATCAAGCATAAAAGTTCATTTAATCTTTTCTTCTATAGCTTCTTAGTAGCACTTGTCCTCTCCTTAGTACATGTAGCCACCTGAGGATATACATCAAAAGGGGTGACCTAAAAGCCCAGTAAGAGGATAGATAAGAACAATATAGAATGGGGTGAGCATAATCATGACATAGGAAGAAGATCGTGAACATGAGAGGAGCATTAAACAATAAACTTGAAATGTGGAAAAGCATAAAAATGAAACATCATGTCTTAGTGGTTAACTACCACACATACTTGTGAACAAAGCTAGCATCATGTTCTTGCATCATTTCACATTTACTCATGAGATTCATCACTTTACCCAATGCATTGGAGTGCTATATAATTCCGGGCGCACCCGTCACATTTAAACATTCATATTGCGCTATATAATTCCGGGCGCACCCGTCACATCATAAAATTATCATTATCATGCTTGACACATAGAACACATATCAAACATGTACATAAATAACCCTTGGAAAGGAATGGGTTTCATCTCATAATAACACATTCATACGCTTTGGTTTCCCAAAAGAAAGAGGGAACAACATACTTGATATAAGAACCATCAACCTTGAATGAGAGGTAAAAGGTGAGATCTTGAGAGAAGAGTTATTTTGGAAAACATTTTGATGGACATAAAAACCAGTGAAAAACATGTATATCCCAGAAAAGTAAAGGAAATGATGAACAAAAGACCTTTGAGGAGTAACCATATCAAAAATGGAGTGAAAGAGGGAGAACCCGAAGGAAGAAAATTGGGTTCGAGATTTCCCTTACCTTGTACTCGAATGCCTCCTTCTCTTTAATGTCCTGTATAATGACATTATATTAATTAATTAGAAATTACATAACATTTTATACATTAATAGGGTTCATTATTGTTTCATTATTTCATATTATGTTCCTTTGGATGACTTATAGAGTTTAAAAACATTGATCGGGGATGTTCGTTTTTATGGTTTTCTTGAGCGGTCCACTTGTATTCTTAAACTGATGTTTGGGTATATCATGGGTAAACATCCAGAATTGATATTATATGTAATTAATGATATTATAGAAGCTTGAATGATTTTATAATGAGTTATATTAGATCCATGTGGCTGAATCATTAGATAAGAATTAAATGAAGATTATTTGGGCTAATTTGAGCGGTTTTTGGATCACAACGAACTCGTTTTAACATTTAACATAGTAATATGTTCATAGGTTATTTCAAGAACATAAAATAGAAAATAATACATATAAAACATTCTGGTTAAACCATAAAAATGGTTTCATGACCAGATTGAAGGTATAAATGAAAGAAGAGAGCATGTTGTTTTTGAAGGTGATAAATTATCACCACATGAACAACGTTCTCTTTAATAAAATAAAAGGAAGAGGGAAAGGGTGTGGGGTGATATAATATAACATTAGAATTATAATATTACATTATATATATAATACTATTTTTACAGAACAATTTGGATGAAGATAGGTACGGAGATATCAAGAAAGGAACTTGAACTTGAAAGGAAATTAAAGGAGAAGAGAGAGAGAAATTACCTTTAGAATCCTCCTCTTGAGATCCTCTTTAAGGAAGCTAGGCTTGGTCTTTTGATGAGACCAGAAGCTTTTGGAAGTGGGGGATGAGCTAGGGAAGGTGTTTGGGCAGAATTTAGCGAAGGCTTGGAGCTTGAGAGGTGTGAGGAAAAGAGGGAGTGAAGGGTGGCTTTTATAGTGGAGGGGAGAGGGGTTTCCTTAATATAAAATTGATTAGTTTATTAATTTCACCTAAGACTAGGAATAGTGAGTCTTGGATGACTAAGAATATTAAATTTGACTTGTTAATTTGGGATTTGGGTGCTTACATCACTTGTGATGTCAGGAATAGTGGGTTTTAATTAAAATGTATTTATATGATAAAGTAATGTATTCTACTATTCATCAAAAATTCATGTATCTTAGAAAAATCCCAAAATTTTACCACAATCATTTTTTGGTGTGTAGAATCCAAAAATGAATTCCATTTTTCAAAAATAATTTTCTAAATATTATTAATTTAATATTTAATTAAAATCATAATTTTCTTAAAAAAAACAGCTTTTAAAATTAAAACTGATTTTGCAATTCTTTCAAAAATTACTTAGGGTCTTATAAAATTATCTAAAAACAATTAGACATTGATTCAATAATTTATTAATATATTTCAGGAAAATAAATATTCTATTAAATTAATTAATTAATTACAATTAATTATTTATAAAATACCAAAAACGTTTACTAAGGTCAAATTGTTACTTTCTAAGATGTCTGAATTTTATTTTATTATTCATAGGTAATTTTACTCTTATTTACTATTCATAAGGTTCATATTAGTATTCATAAGGGTAGGATACTATTCATAAGGGTAGGTTACTATTCACCAAAAATTATTTTTGTTCCATTGGACTCCAAAAATAATCTTGAACACAACCGTGAATGTTGGATTTTTAAAATTCCAAACATAGGGGTGGCAAAATAATGTTTAAAGGTCACTTATCACTTAGTATTTCATTATTTTGTGTTTTTATCACATAGATATAAGAATGGAATTTTCCATTGAAAAACTTTGGTTCGTTACAGATCATAGACATGTTTTAGGGTATATGGAAGTTTTTTGGCTAGAATTTTGACAATGATCAATGCTTGAGATGTGTATGGAGAAGTGGGTGTGAGGGGTGGTATTTATAGTGGATAAGAGGGGTGCTTTCTAATTATTTAATTCATGAGTTTATTATTTTTCTCAATAAAAGACACCGTGTTAATTAATGGGACTAAATAGTGTAATTAAATCATGTGAGTTTGATATTATCGTCTTACGTCTACACTAAATCACATATGAAGCCATAATTCATGTACATATCATTTATAGTATATTATTGTATTTAACTATTCACAAAATATTCAAGTATTTTATAAAAAAAGAAAAACCTCACCATACCCATTTTTTGATGTGCATAATTCAAAAATTAAATCCATATTATAATTTTATAAATACAATTAATTTCTATTTTTATTAAAATAATCATTTACTTGGAGAATATAAATATTAAAAATAAAATTAATTTTATAACACATTGAAAAATTACACAAGGTCTCATAAAATTATCTCAAAATTGTAAGAATAAAAATATTAATTTATGAATACATTTTATGTTAATAAATAATTTTTTAAACTATTAAATTAATCTTAAAATTGTAATTAAATATTCATGACTTAAAAAATTACCAACAATTAAATTAATTTTTTTAAAATATTTACCTACTTATACTATGATATAATAATATCATATATTCACTTATAATATGTTAAAATTTTATTTATTCTTTTAGGCATGAAGCTATTGTTCATTTGGTAGTTTAAATATTCATAAGGGTCATATTTTTATTCCTATGTTCAAGTTACCATTTTATCAGTATTAGTTCCATAAATCCTTGAAAAGCTTCTTATTTCATTAATCCTTCATTTATAATGTTTTATATGGTCCCGAAGTGATTTCATTTGATTTATACTTTGTTATAATAAAATAAGAAGTGAAAAATTTTATTGACAAAACTTTATTATATTAAAAAAATTATATAATTTGGACATACTGATTTAAAATATTGAATTCATATTTTAAAAACATAAATCATTGAATTTATAGTAGTTAATTTAAAATTTATCTCATTATTGAAAATAGAAAAAACTTTTTGAGTGTTAAAACATTTCAAATTATTGAAATGCCATTATATATGAATTCTATAAAAAAATTATTCCAATGACCTATATTATATTAAATAATAAAAATATAATTTATTTTTACATTAAAACCATTCAATAATGTAATTAAACCATGTATATTATTTCATTAATTTTTTTTTTCAATTAACATTTAGTGTATTCTACTATTCATCAAAATGTGAAAGTTATTAGAAAAATATAAAAAATTAATCTAATGTAATTTTTCATATCCCACTTCAAAATAATATTTTTACGTTGTTATATTAAAATTATTAATGTGTAAAATGTTAAATTTAAATAGGGTTTTTAATCAAAATGTGATAAAATTACCCTTTTGAAAAATATAATATTTTATTCATAAAATATTTTTTATTAAGAACATATTACTTAAATATCTATTTGATGAAGATATAAAATATTTTATCCAACATATAACATATATATTTCATAAAATTAATTTACTAATTGTAATTACCAAAATTTATTAATACAAAAAATGAAAATATTTCTTTAACATTTTATTGGTTTATATATATTTTATAAATAATTTGTATCCAAATAAATCACCCTAGATTTTTATAAGTTATTTATATTTACTATTTCTAACTTAATGGATAGTTTATAATCATAATTTTATACCAATGTCATCTCAGAGTGCATTTAAAATCACGATTGCGTGAAATAAAAGCTATTGACGAATTAGAATTATTTATGAAAATATTTCCCTAAAACATCCTAGTGTTACAATCCAAAAATCTCCCATTGTATTGAAAATATCCATTCATGAAGATATAAAAAACCAAAACACATCATACATCCAATGAAGTCATTGGGTTCCCATGAATTCAAAATTCTATGACAACATCATCATTCAAAACATAGGTACACTGAGCTTCATAATGGTGTCACTGTATTTTAGAATCACAATTATCTTGAGAAGTCATGTTTCCATTCTATCATGTAAATATTATTCTAGATCATTGGTTCCACTATGAAGAGTCACTAAATACATTAATAAGATATGTTGGATTCTAGTAAAAATTTAAATCCTTCAACATTATATAATGAGTTTAATCATATGCATTTTAGAAAATCCAAAGTCTTATCCCCATCCACAAGTGATTAATAGGAATACTATAAAATCATACTTGTTTCTTCACCAAATTAATATTACTATGAATATTAGATTATTTAAATATCAGAAATATAATAAAATAAAAAAATATTAGTGAAAATCTAAACACCCTTTCCTATGATGATCGACAGAGGCATATCAAGAATACAATTTAGATCTAGTTTTAGACTGACACCAAAACCACCTATTCCCATAGTGATACACACTCCCTCAAGTGGGTAAACATGTTAGTGGGGCCATCATCTGGTCCTCTTAGATATATTTTTTCAAGGAAACCCATCTTGTGTTCCATTATCTTAAAAATATATCATAGGATAACCCTCATCACTTTAGTTTAGTATATACATCAACATCACCATCACCACACCACATCCCCACTAGCGTTACAAAACCAACCTCAGTGGTATTAGTCTAAAGATATTTAATAACTACCATATTAATTCCAAATACATCACAAGGCCAATACAAACACACATAAAAAATTCATGCTATCAAAGGCCTACCCACTAGGTAAATATTGTAGAATATAAAAATAATCATTCATACACCACTTTCACTCTCGCCTAAAGGATTTACGACATCCCAACAATCAACAAGCTCACTCCCCTAGTCCAACAATCATGACTATCAATCAGCTATACTTATAGGTCTGTAGGGGTTCTATATTAGGACTAATAAGTAACACTCACTTGATAATGCCCCTAGAGTGTAAAAACATCACATGGAATACCTAACTAATGTCACATAATTGACTATAAGTGACTAAGATTTCCCAGATAGTGTATAATATCTAACAATGCCTCGAAACAAAATTCATTATAATTCAGGGGAATCCATGAAAAAAATTCTTAATTTAACTTTATAATTAAATTAGGTAATAATCTATTTTAATTCCATTAAGAAATAATGGTGAATCAAAATAATCATAAATATCATTTATTCAGACACTACTAATGTATCAAGGACTGCTATAGTGTTTCTCTTTTACATTCCCAATGTTTGTAGGTATTTACCATGGTCTCCAATCCTCGTTCAGGATAACAACAACCCGTCTCATTGAATAATGTTTGTAAATATAATAAATTTTACACGAAATAAAAAAATTTATCATTTATAATCAATTTTCCAATTTAAATTGACGAGGTATAAGACTGATAACTTAGAAGACTCCCCCATCTCACAATACTAAGACCAATAGTCAGTGGTAGGTCCACATTGGACCAATGAAATCATATCAGGCGAAATAACTTATCATTGGAATATGATAAAAAATTAATTAAAATTAATTTTTTAGGAAAAACTATAAATAAAACACTAATGTAGTAAATAAGATAAAAATTAATGTTAAATATAACGAATTCAACACGAGAGAATTCACCAGAGGCTATATCTCACTAAGGCCAATTCATTTTCGATAACACTCCATGAAACATGAATTTTACCTTGAAACACGACACCTACAATCTAATTATACAGCTCATTTAGTTCTTGAGTAACCATTAATATTTTGAGCTGAACCTCTAGGATAGACCTAGAGAGTCACATGAACCCATATCTTCCCACTAATAAGTAGGATATATACAACATGTAGTGAGGGTTTGAATGATGTTAGTAGGGAGACTATACACATAGAATCACATAATTTCTTAAATAATTAGTAATAAAATATAATTTCCAATAATAAATAGTATAGATGATTATAATTTCAAATATAGAATATGTCACACAATAAATAAAAAAACATGTTCCCTCTGTGGAAATCCAAACTAGAGTATATCGAGTATATGAAAATAAGTAATTAAAATATGGTATCCTTCATGGTAAATCCTAATACCTCTACCAGATTCATTCTCAATGGATCAACCATCTTTCATAGTTTTCTTGACATTACATCATTCCTTATACAAGAAATATACACATGCATTGACCTTCTTGTATATAGAGTGATTAATAAAACCTAGTTAGAAAATAGCAATTAATCCTTAACATATGTGATAATGTGAAACAAGTGTATTTTATGATAGTAATAAATTCACAATAGAACATAGAAATAATATATAAATCCTTTGTGTGAAACCTAATACACCATAGGCCCCAATCATACCTACATAGGCTCTATAAGGGAAATAATGCTAATATACTGTCACTAAGAAAGAATCAACCAAAAGGATAATGAAAATACCTCCCCACAATATTATTACATACTACTCGACATCTAATACGCATCATGTAATTCATGTTCTCAAAATCTAGTAGTCCTTGAGTGATCTTAATACTTATCAAAAACTGGCATTCAAGTAACATGCAACTTAGAATCCTCTAGGTTTCTTGTGAATCACACTGCACCCACAAGGTATCTTCGTGTACCTAAAATGATTGTAGGTCCTTAATTTCAATCATTGCAGGCCATGATAACACACCCTATATAGGAAAAATACAACATTATAGTTAACCTATGTCAATACATAGAAATAATATCTCCAAAGGAACAAATAATAGGGTAGAGAATAAGAGAAAGGATAAAATTTCAAAATTAGAAAATAGTAGCAACATATAATACATGTGATCAACATCAAAATTTAATAAAAAATCTAAACGATTAATCATTGAAACATGTATCGAATATAAGTATTTCATGATATACACACACCCACATGTGATAAAAACAAATCATAGTAACCATGTGTGTCAATAACAGAAATATACCACGTATAAAAGTATAAAAAAGTTCTTCAAAAGGTAAGTAAGTCCCTACCTCAGGATTATTCATGTCCATACTAAGGATTCTATAAAATATTTTCCTAAATAACATCTACACATTTTCATCTCCAACAAATCACTATGGATTCCAAAAACCTATTATAGTGTTTTATTTCAAAATAAGTATAGACAACACATGTGAAAATTGTCTCTATAAAATATAATTTCAAATTATATTTTATTCCATAACATGAACTAATAATTTCCTCCCTATAAATGATCAAAATTTTATGTGATAAAAATTTCTTATCTATATTGTATTTAGAGATAAAAAAATATAATAATTCACTATTACTCTTCTATAATTTATGGATTATTATAATTTAATAAATTTTTATTTAAATTTATCTAGAAAAAATGAAGGAACTAAATTTACTGTGTCTTTTGAAAGGAAGGAAAATTAATGAAAATTCACACCTTTATACTTTTGTATTATTAAAATACCACACCCAATAAAATAGAGAAAATATTTGTTTTTTCTACAACATAAAACATGATGAGAATAAGGGTTGGTAAAAAAAGGATTCATAGATCTCACAAAATGTATTTTTGGATTGGATAAACTCAAAAGTATATCAAAAAATAATGGGAATTAATATTAGTGTATTTCTTTTATGAAAAAGATGATGGTGGACCGCATCATTGAAATTGTAAAATAAAATTCGTCATCTAATTTATTAATGTAATGATTCCTAATAGAAAATGTTTTAAAAATTCTAAAAGATATGTTATTACAGAAAATGATTCAGAAGAATTTATTCCTGCTATATTTTTCATTTATATTTTTGAAAATATGATACACAATCAACTTGGAAGAATAAAAACACAATTGTTTTAATTACATTCATCTAATGAAATTTGTATATAAGGGTATCTTGATTTTACCCTTACACACACATTGAATCATTGGTATTGGCGTTACATTCATTGGGTTACCCTTACATGGAATTTAGAAATCATGAGATACCCTGATAAAGAAATATAATCCTCCAGTGAAAAAATATAGAGTTCAAATTTTACCATTATGAGGGCATTAGAAACTAGGTGCTACCTTTATGTAGTACATTTAAATTCCAACTTCCCATAAAAAATACCCAAAGTAACATTCACACAACTCATATAAATATGGATATCCCCTTACATAACATATTTGAAATCCATATTACCATAATTTCAGTATTATTTCTTCCATATGACCCTTATGTGAAATGCTACATAACATTATGTGGGTAAAACAAAAATTAGTTTACCCTCACAAAACTCTAACGTTACCCTTATACAACATATAGTAAATCCAGTTTACTTCTAGACAACTCATAAAAATAGAGGTACCTTTATAGAACTCTTGAAACCCATCCTATGTATTGTTAAAAGACACTAACCATTATATAAAGTCTATTCCAAATGTATGTATAAAATAAAATTGAAAAATAATTCATTTCTCTAAAAAATTACATATAGATTATAAATCAATTAAGATTAAAAATAGTTTAAATGTGTAGAATATTAGATCACAGAAACCTAACATAAATATGATTGATTCTTAAGCATCAACACCCATTCTCAATTTTTATTCATTGAATTAAAATGATTCCCAATAAATAGAGTATAGAGAATGAACATTTATGTTTCTTAAAATGTCCCAAAACATTTTCAATGTAAACCCAGAACATAAAAATGATGTATCAGTTGATATTAACAACTAATAACACCACTATTACCCTAAAACACATTGATCGAGAATCCATTATGATAAAAAACTCTTAAATTATTCGATTTATCCCTCATAAAACAGTTAAATTTATGTTTTCATTACACCTATATCCCCAAGGGAAACATATTATCAATAAAAAATAACACCAAATTCTATACACAACTCCTCATGAACCCCACAGTTGTTCCATCAACAAATGGAAACTACCATTGTGCCTTATCACAAGCAATGATGTGTAGGGATATGATTACACTTGGAAACCAGCAATAACATTTCATGTATAAATCCAATTTTCTATCTTGATCCCACACCATAATTAAATTTACCTCCATAACATTATTGATCAATAAAATTTATTTAACAACTAAACCATCCTAATAATGTACCCACACCTCAAAAACCATTCTAACTAAATGGTTATACCACCCTAACCAATATCATGTTATATCTCAAAAGACTTCTCTTACTGTCACACTATAATGATGAGTTTCTAATCATTAAAAATACCCCCAACACATTACTGAAATATTTTTAGGTTGATATTTTTATTCATACCATATAAACATTATGAAACACTATTTTTTTCACTCATTCCTATCCCACGGGAACACTATTCATGTCCTCTGCTAAATTTTTATTCATAAAAAAGTTCACAACCCCCAATGTCAAATGGTTTACACCACACTATATAGAATTCATTACACTGCTCTTTGAATGAAACATTTTATGGTTTAATCATTATCAAATAAATTCCACTCATCTCAAGCCATATTTATGCATTTCATTAAAACCACATACTAAAAACATACAAGTGTATTATAACTTATTCAAAACACAAAAATGTAATTTTTATACCACATGCACTACCACTATATCATCCAAAAGAACTAAGTGTTCACACCCACATCAGAAATTCAAATAACTTTCTAATGATCACCTCATTAATTTCTTTTCATAACAAGGAAAAAATGTAATCTAGTTACCATGTTCCATAGTATACCAATGGTGTTTGAGACACATACCATGCTCATATAATCGTATTTATCCTCTAACCAGAGATCCCATGGAACTCATCAAAAACAAAAAGATTATACGATATGAATAATGTATCACATAATAAATATCTAACACCATTAAAATTTATGGGAAAATTCCAATAGTCTCACTGTGTACTAAATCCAAAATATAGTCAACAAGTCCAATCCCCAAAATGTTCTTTTCCATTGATGAAAAAATTGGTACCAAGGTTTTGAATTTTATTTCCCATAAACTGATGGAATAATTATGCCCATGTGGTAAACCACCTTGAATTTAATTTTTTTTTGTCCACAAAGAAAATCACATGACCATGAATTTATTATTTATTGAAAATAAAATCCTAGGATAACCCCACTAATGGGATAATCAATCTCAAAAATTCCCCAAAACTCCATAAAATCATAAGTAATTTCAGAAGGCCCAGTAGGTATCACAACTAAAACATAAAAAAAATACTTAGGTTAAAAACCATAGAATATTACATGATAGCCACTTAAAGGTGCTATTGTGGGTGAATTCAAATGATGTGTAATTTGAACTTCTTAAGTGCACCAGAGTGGCTAACTAATGTCATATCTCAATGTAAGAAGTAAATTTAACAAAAAATCAAAGGTATTTTGAATGAAAATGAAAATAACATAACAAATCTATATAAATGTATGGGGTTATTTTTCATAAAACACTAGTAAATATATCGAAATAAGATATCATTTTTTTACTTTTTGTTTTTCAAATGAGATTGAGAAAATGCAACGAGAAGATATTTTTCTAGAAAAATATTTTAAATGTGAAATAGATATAACTACACCCCATTTCATAGATATTAATAATTATAATTAAAATTATCATATACATAATTACGATTCCATATTTTGTTTACCATCAAACCCTTTGAGAGTTAACTTTAATAAAAAGATGAAAAGAGTAAAACTGTAGTCTAGCTTTAGAACACGCAATCACAACACCCTACATTCATTATAATTATAATACTAGATTATAGTCAGTGGTAAATTGAAGAATAAATAAATTATATAAATTATGATGAATTTATTTTAGGAATTTTATTTTATCTCTACAAATTTAGCCCATGTAGTTTTGTTTTATCGATTATTTTTGCGCTCTCACAATTTACACAAATCATGGTCTCACTTGTTTTTGCATTAATTGTTTAATTGATTGATTAGTTTTAAATATTTTAAAATAAAAATTTTTGGATCATATTATATGAATTATAGTATCCCATTGATTCAAAATAAATGGATGAAGAAGTTAAGAGGTTTACCAATTATTAATACAACTACTCTTCCTTGGGTAGTGTAGTCATCGTAGAAAAAATTTTCACGTGCAATGCATTAAAAAGGGTGTAGGCCCATCTAATTTCTACACTTAATTTATGGAATAAATTGGATTTTTAGCAAAGAATATTATTTATTAAGACATAATAAAATATAATAAATAGATGTCTAACTAATAGTTTTTTTTAAAAGAACAAATATCCCAATACAACGAAGTAGAAGGGGGCTTCGATGAAGGAATCCTTGCTTCAAGAGAAAACATTATTTCAATGATTGGATAATTTGAGTGGAAACACTTCATATCTTCCTTAAAATTAATAATTCAATTCGAAACATATCCAAATGAGAAAACATCAATTTTTGGAGTGTAGTTGTGGATAAGTTACAAGTGGATTAAAGTGTGAATGTAGAAATTCATCCAAATGCTATACTCCAACTTTCAAAAAATTATTAACCACCAAAACACAAGTAAAATCTGTTATTTCGTGGAGATTATTTTTGTGTAATTTGGTTCTTGATATTCTCTAGAAATTTGGTCCCAATAAAATAAAGGATGAAGATTTTATGGGCCAAGTACTGATGTGTTGTCCAATCTGGTAAGCCTAGACCATCATTGATTTCATAGACAATTTAGTCCAAACAATTGCACAATTTAGATCTTATGTCCTAAATTAACGTTGTATCCCATTGTATCTATAAAACATTTTAAAAAAATTATGTTCACATATTACATAGGAGAATATTTGGGGCTGTTATACTCCAATGAACTTCAAAGGAAAAAAATGTATTTCTCATCAAAATTTTAGAATGAATGATATAATCCCAAATATTTTATAAATAGAAAAATTTAAAATAATTTGAGGAAATTATTTCATTTATTATGTTTAAAATATTCTATAAATTTTTTTTCCACCATGCTCCTCATATTTACACTTTTTTACTCCTTAGAAAACCACATAACTTGTATTCTAAACAATTGTGAGAAGATTTTCATGTTTATATAAAGAAATATAATGTGAAAATATATGAAATGAAAGATTCTCATCAAGAGTCAATATTAATAAATTTATGTCATTTTATCATAAATTGAATAAAAAAATTGGGGGATATTAATGGCATTAATCATTAAAAAATATGTTATGGGTCCACCAAGCCATTAATCCCTACGTGAGTGTGTGCCAAACATTTCAAACTCACATATCCACTTTTTCTTCATCATATTCAGTTCATTAAAAGATTTATTCATACATGGTTTAATTCAATGAACCTATTATATAATCCTTTTAAATAAAATTTCAAGAATCACTCACTTAAGCATTCGTGAATGTCAAACCTTATTCTCTCATCCTATATGTCCCCATGTGATATAAATTTCATCACTCTACTCATTATTAATATATGTATTTTTATATTTTTTTTTTATATTTTAAATTTTTTTATATTTTTTGAGGGTTTAAAACTTTTGGACATCAGGTACGTGTGAATAGGTAAATTCACTATAGTAATGAAATTGATTAGAAGAAAAACCAATATATAGACCCACCATTGATATAAGTTATTTTTTACCTGACATGGTTATACCATAAATTGATTTTGAAAAATTTCACAATTCATTATTGTGTGAAATGTTGTGTGGATAAATCAATGAAACAATTTACTTTGGACAAATATCACAAATAATGGTTTCAAAATCAAAAAGGTTTTACAATGAAAAAACCAATAATACCATCGACAACATCCATTTTTATAAAAATAAACCCTTCATAATGAAATATTTCTCATTGTTTTCTTGAATCCAATTAATTTTGAAAATACAAATTGTTCATATGTTCCATTTGTAAGTGATATTGTTACATGATATTTTTTATTGAAAAAGTGATATGTCCAAAAGGGCCTTGATACCATGATATAGGGGTGGTGAATCAAGGTATGGATATTATTTTCAATATTCTTCATTCTCTACTAGAATTGACATCATTATTACCTGGGTCACTTCTTATGCTCTTTAATGATAATTTTGATCACGTCCTTTCCAATTTTTTCTGATAATAATTCACTAAACGAAAATCAGTAAAGTAAAGAAAATGACACATTGGTTTTTAATTTGGTTTACCCCCACTCGAATACATCCAAGGAGAAAATAACGGAAATATTCCAATTTTACCAAATTCAATAATTCCTAATACTAATAATGATGTTTGGGAAAGATAAATTCTATGACTGGGATCAATTCCGTTATAATATTTTTGTTCTACTCTCTACATTACCAAGGGAGGATCCCTATGTCACTTTCTCTAGCTCACTGTCGGTGGAAACGATCTTAATCTTCTGCTTCCTTTTCTTCCTAATCATTAAATGTATAAAATCATAGTTAATGGATGTGTATGTCTCATCATTTTCATGAAAGCACACATCCTCAACAATAGAAGGATGCTCTATTGAAGTTCCCATTTCACACACAGATGAAATCCACTATTCTTCATAATGTTTGTTAGCATAAAATTATTTTTTGAAATATTAAAGTCCCTTTATGAAAACATAATTCTTCAACAATCTACTTTTCACCATGTATCATGTGTGCTTCACAAACCACTTCTTCCACATACAGCCTCCGCGTATTTCTTTAACATACAACCTCAATGTAATGCATCCATGAACTGCCTCTGCATATCGCTTCTCCAAACCGCATCCACGTACCATGTCTATTTTTTCATAATTCTTTCTTCCATTTATACTTCTTCCTTTGTAGTATAATGTTCCCAAAAAATCCCTTTGCAAACCATCCCCACGAGATCCTTCCACCTTCACGGAATACTACATCAAAAACCACATTCAGACTTAGACAAATTATTCAGAAGAAAACTTATTTTCCAATGAAAATTTATTACACATAAAATATGGTATAAACACTAATTATATAGAAAAATTTATCCACATAATCTTATAATATGAAATTTACCCAAATCTTCACTTTGTACTATGGTCTCGGGAACCATTCTTCTCTACGTGGTCTACTTACCACAAATCTTCCTTCGTGGAACCTCAAATAACTGCCTCGTTTATACTAATAAAAATCCATCACATAAACAATAAGACATACTATTATAATTGGCCATATGTGAACGAAAATACTTCCAAAAAACTAGTATCTTCAACATGAACCATTTTTATTTTGTGGTCCACATACCCTCCTTTGCGGTCCGCATAGCACTACTACGTAGAAAATTTTCTTTCCCTAAAATTACTTCTCTATTCTCTGTACCACCATTTATAGTCCACAAAATATCCTTCGTGATCTATGAATCTTGAACCCCTTGGAATAAAATAATCATTTACCTAAAAGAAACTCCAAATTTTGAGGCCTAATAAATTGGCAAACACAGGGAAACTAAACCACATTAAAAACATTCTTCGTAAAATAGAATCCATAATCATTTGTAGTAATCTAAATTATTTAAAAAATACAATCACACCCAAAAACATAAATAGGACTCCATTAGGTATTTTTTCGAAGAATTTTTTATTTTTATTTTCATAAAATTATATCAAAAAATAGAACATAAAACACAAAAAAAAAACACACAAATGAAAATCCTAAACATCTACACAAAAATGTTGTCCCCACTCCACACATAAAACATTTCATTGTCTTAAATTTGAATATATTAGATGGTATGTGTACATGAAATTTATTATTTTTAAAATGAAAAATAATATTAAAATGATAGGGTTAGGAACAACTTGATATTCTCCAATGATGATTGGGTCTTGCGACATGGTGAAATCAACTACATCTATAGGAAGTTCATAAATGTATGGATTTAAACGTTGGACATTGATTGTAATGACCATCCTGATGTCCCCTTTTGGGACATCCACTGCACCATAAGAAAAACCATTTGACACAACATAAGGAACATACCATTTAGAAAAAAACATATCAGGAATCTTCTTCATCCATGAACTATGGGGAATAAATTTCCGTCAAACTAAAAATACCCATTTTTGGTTAAATCAATCATGAGACACTTTGGATATTTCATTATAGATCCATGATTTATCATTTGAAGAAAATAAAATATTCAAAAGATCTTTCATTTTTAACAAAAGGTGAATTCATGATTAGGCCATACCCATTTTTCATATCATTATAGTACAATAAGATCAATTCTCTACTTCCATAGGAACAAGACATGATTTCCAAAAAACAATCTAAATTGGGGAAATAATGATGAGAGTTATTTATTGTAACATTTATTAATTAAAATTCCACTTTATATCATTAAATGTATTAGTATGTATAATGGTTATATAAAACATATCCTTTCTTTTGTTTTATGTTTTTTTGTTTTAAAATACTGTTAAGAATTTTTACTATTGACCATATTGTCGTTGAACAGTGATCAACTAATTAATATAAATATAGGGATTTAACAAATCTAATTTACTTAGACAAAAGAAGAGATGGCCTCTTCTAGTTGAATTCTTCCATAAGAAGAAGATTTTTCAGAGGTCAGGAGGGAGGTAGCGTCACATGGCATCACTCTGGACCAACCCAAATCCAAGATTCAACACTTTAAGCTTGAACAGAACTTCTTATAAGAGATGTGGAAGTTAACATAGATTATCACCAGAGAGATGTTATTTGAGCCACCCCAAGAGTATGTCACAATCTCACACCTTACCCTTAGGTATTATTCGGGTGTTATAAGGGGTTATGTAAGAATTTTCTAGAACTTTGATTATGTGCATTAATTATTTTGTATAGATAATACAGATTAATTTAAATAATGGCACCTTGTAAATTGTTTTTAAAGCTCAAAAAGTATTTTTAGTTAATATTTATATTAAATTAATAAATATATTTTGATTAATTATTGTATGTTTTAATTAAATAACATATTAATAAAATATTATTACTAAATTACTTTTTATTATATATAAATGATCGTATAATTTTTAAGAATACAATTGTAATTTTTTATGATTTAAAAGATGTTTTAATCAAAACCCTTGATTTTTTGATAAATTTCACATTTTATTTCAAATATAAAAATTAAAAAATATATATAATTATTTAGATAAAATGAATATTATTTTTTTGAATCAGGTCGTCAAAATTATCAAATGGTGAATGTTTAATAATTTTCTTAGATAAAGAAATTCTTTGAAAAAAATTCAATAACGTTTAAATATATAATGTGATTTATGAAATCATAATGAACTAATAGTGATTTAATAAAACAAAATAAAAGGTTTATTTAGACAATATATGTTTTAAAATTTAAATATTATGATTTCAATTTGTTTTATTTATTTTACAACGTCTTAGTGGACCCTCTAAGACTGAAAAAACATTTGTAAATCTTGAAAAGATTTCCCTGAGAGTGTGACTCCCCTCCACATAAGAATGCCTAATATTCTAATAATTCCAGAAATTTTCCTTATAAAAGATTATTTTCCACCCCTTTTAGAAAATAACATGGGAAAAACCATTGGCTAGTATTTGGTTTTGATTACTTTAATGTGTTGTGTCTAAAACCTAAATAATAAAAAATTCCCTCTATTTTCCTATATAAACCCACCCAAACTCCCACTTCACTAAACTAAAAACCCTTGCAGAACGTCCCAACTCTTCCATACTCTCTCTATAATCCACCCAAGGTTCCCCAAGCACCCAATAATTCTCTCTCATTCACCCCAAGCCTTGGGGATCACACTCTCAGGTAAGGGATTTTTCCTTTCACATTTTTTTTCAAGTTTCATTATGTTGTTATTCCATTTTATTTTCAATTAAAATTGTTGGTGTATGATTTCAAACCACAACTATACATCCCTATTTTTTTTGAATTATAAGATACCTCTTTTTCTAATATTAATCCATCCCATGTTGTAACGTCCTGACTCGGATGCCACTGAACGGTGCTCCGAGCCGGTTGGTCACAAGCCCTCAAGCGCGCCTCCCCATATGCCAGAGGGTGCTGACTAGAAGTGAGAGTCTAGTAACTCAGTCTTGGGGAGACTATACCCTCTGTTATTAGAATAAAATACCAACAGATGTAACCAACCAATAGGTGAACCACATATAAATATAACAGTATAATGTCACTAGCATAATAAAAACCAGAAATACAATAGTCAACTGAAAGGTAAAACATACTATGACTATGCAAGTGCCAAGTGTCTACATTAAAACTGAAAGTAAATACACAACGACTTCAAATGGGTCCAAACCACATCTGGTTCCTTTTTCCATGATCCAACCCCAAACAACACTCTAACCAGGGCTCTTGCCCTTATCCTATCCTGCAACAACAAAGTCTATTCACGTGCCAATTAGGCATCCTGAGTAGGGTGTGAGTACGACTCAGTAGATCACCACCAACAATATCAAAAACAAATCTATTCAAAAGAAGTGTATGCAGTTGTATGAATAATAAATCAAGACAATAGGAAAAATAATTATATTTATCCAATTAACCTTTCTTTAATACGTTATACATTTGGGTTCCCGAGAACACCCAAAACACAATACCTGCTTCAGCCCGTGTAGGAGCCTAAACCATTTCCCCTGTTCAATTCATAATTACTGTGTCACAATATTCAGTTTATGAATATCCAAATGAAACCATAGTATAAAATACATTAATGAGTGTATCATGTTTATCATACATGTGAGTATTTGGAGCATCAATCCGTGTCTCAAAACCCCATGGGTATTTAGAGCATTAGTCCTTGTCCTATAAAATATCAATTTCATGCATGTAATTTGTTCTAGAACTCCATTTCTAGAAACCCTATAGGTATTAGGAGCGTCATTCCGTATACTAAAACACTTTTTAAAATCAAATATCCAATTAACATATACAAACATATTCAAATGTTTAATCATCTTTATCCTTCCATCATAACTCTCACCCATATTCAACTTGATCCACAATTCAGAAAGAACTGAATAACCAAACCACCAATTAATTATTTATGCCACGACATTTATACAACTACATATGATTAACAATATGAGACTGTGGGATTGGATTTTAAATAACCTACCTTGATTTATTGATGGAAGTTAGCCCAACGAAAAACCACAAAATCCAAGGGGCATAACGCCATTGATCAAGTTATGGATCAAAATCATTAAAACCAAAAACAAAGATCAAAGGCATCAAGATATTACAAAACTAGATCTAGATCCACAACCCAATATCTAAACCTTAACACATAGGTTTACATCCACTGAAACGATGTAAATATCCCATGAAATGATCAAGGAAAATTATAGGAAAGAATGGATGAAAAAACAGGATGAAATCCCCATACAGAATTGAGATCAAATCTTCAATCCGAGCCTTCAATATTGAGAAAAGGTGATCGGATCACCTTGGAATCTCTCCAAGAGGCTCTAAAAACACCAATAAATTTCCAATCCCGAACCAAGGGTGGAATATAAGGATGCCCCGAGGTTCAGGTGGTTTTAAAAAGGATTCTCAGAAATAAAAACCATAGGCAGGGTTTCCTGGACTGTGGCACACAGGTTTTCAAACCATGCGCAAACCGTGTGGACCTCAATGTCTAGATTTGCACGGTCCGCATGGTTTGGTCGTACGGTTTGTCAAACCGTGCGTAATTCTCTATCCAGTCCTACTTGGTTGGTATGGTTTGGTCGCACGGTTTTTCAAACCCTGCACAACCAACTTCCATTTTGTTTTACTTAAAATTTCACCCAAACACACCCCAAGTCACTACTCCAAAATAGAGGTAATAAAAAACATCAAAAGTACTTGAATGCGTACCTGATATTGAATACTGAAAAGTTCAGGATCTAACATTCTTCCAACCTTATAATATCTTGTCCTCGAGCTGTACTTCCGAACTTCTCTAAGATTTTGAGCTAAAAATATCGGGCCACTGAGTCCATATATCTGCATCCCTTTCCCATGTCTCTTTCTAAACACGTCCATGATGCCATAAAAAATGAACTATTGGTATGGTCTTTCCCCTAAACACCTTCTCACTGCGATCCAACACACGTATCAGATGCTCCGCAAAAGACGCATCTATCTCTAGCTCAACATCATCCACATCAATAACTTGAGAAGGGTCGGGGTGATACTGTTGTAGTTGTGATACATGGAAAAGATCATGCATAGAACTATATTTCTAGGGAAGAGACAATAGGTATGCTACCAGTCCGACTCTCTTCATGATCTTAAAAAGTCCAACAAACCTGGGAGCCAACATTCCCTGACTTTGTATCCTGTAGTGACCCAACCTAGGCAATGCCCGAAGGAAAATGCGATCACTGACTGTAAACTCTATAGGTCACCTCCATCTATCAGCATAAGACTTCTGCCAACTTTGATCCATAGTCATTCGTTTCTGAATCATCTCAACATGTTCAGTCATCTTCTGTGTGAGACTTGGTCCCAACAACTCTGACTCACCCGCTTCAATACAACATAGTAGTGATCTACATGGCCTAACATATAGAGCCTCGTATGGTGCCATCTGTAGAGTTTCGTGAAAGCTTTTGTTAAAGGGAAACTCCACTAAATATAGGTTCCTCTCCCATGTACCACTGAAGTCAAGTACACACGCCCTCAACATATCCTTTAGCACTTGTATAGTATGCTCTGATTTTCCATCTATTTGTGGATGAAAAGATGTACTCAATAAAACCAGCGTACCAAGTGCCTTCTGCAAGCCCTTTCAGAAGCACGAAGAAAACCGTGAATCAAGAACCAAAACTATAGTTCGTGGCTTCCCGTGAAATCGAACTATCTTCAATAAATACAGCTCTCCCAACTTCTCAACTATAAAAGTTTCCCTTATAGGCAAGAAATATGCCACCCTTGTTAGTCGATCCACAATGACCCAAATATCATCATTCTTCATATGTGTTTTTGGAAGACCTATCAAGAAGTCCTTGGTCACGTCATCCCACTTCCATTATGGAATGGACAATGGTCATAGTAAACCTCTGGGTCATTGATGTTCCGCCATCACCTTTCATCATGTAAAACATCATGTCACAAACCGTTCTATCTCCTTCTTCATGCCTTACCACAAAAACTGTCATCGCAGACCACAATACATTTTTGTCACACCAGGGTAAACCACCCATCTTGAGGCATGAAATTCCTGTATGATCTCCTCTCGCATTCACATAGGAAAAACAGAAACCCAATTCTTCATATAAACGATACCATTCTGATCTATCTTCTAGTCTGAAGGTGTCTCCTCACCTTCAAAGTTTTCCCTCAAGGCTAAGCATCTAGTGTCCTCATATTTCTTGTCCTTATCCATATCAAAAGTTTATAATCCACTGCAACCATCACGAGTGTCATTTCCTCCTGTCTCTCCTGAACCACAACGTGCATTTCATCTAGAAAGGACATCATCCTCCACTCGGAACTAGAATCACGAACAATCTGAGTTTGAGTCTTCCTACTCAAAGTATCATCCACATCGTTTCCTTTTCTAAGTGTATATAACAGTTCAAAATCAAAAGATTTCATATATTCAACCCATCTCCGATGTCGAAGATTTAAATCGCGCCGAGAAAATATATACTTCAAGCTCTTGTGACTAGTATAAACTATAAACCTTTCACCGAGGAGGTAGTGTGGCCAACAACTCAAATCATAAACCACCACTTCCAACTCAAGGTCATGCATTGGATAATTCCTTTCATGCAGACTCAGCTGTCAATACCCGTATGACACAACATTATCTCTTTGCATCAACACAACTCAATGTCCTATCCCAAAAGCATCACAATACATTGTGTACTCTTCAACTGACTCTGGTAGATCCAAAATTGGTGCGGATGTCAAACGCTTCTTTAACTCTTGAAAAGATGTCTCACAAGCCTCTAACCATTCAAACTTTACTCCCTTTTTGGTCAAGCCTGAAAGTGGTGTTTCCAAATGGGAAATTTCTTGTATAAATCTCTTGTAATATCCAGCTAACCCCAAAACCTTCGGATATTGAAAATATTCTTGGGATTCTCCCAAGAAATTACTGCTTGCACCTTCTCTGGATCCACTGAAGCACCATTCTTCGATAAGATGTGTCCAAAGAAGTGTACCTGATCAATCCAAAATTGACACTTAGATAGCTTGGCGTATAGACGATGCTCTCTCAGTGTACTCAGGATGATTTCAAGATGTTGGGCATGATCGCATTGATTCTTGGAGTACACAAATATTTTTCCCACAAATACTACCACAAATTGATCTAGGTACAAAAGAAAGATCTTATTCATCATAGACATAAACACTGCTGGTGTGTTTGTTAACCCAAATGGCATTACAACATACTCTTAAATCCCATATCTACTCTTGAATGTAGTCCTCAGTATATGAAAAGTGGGAACTCTAAACTGGTGATACCCTGATATCATGTCGATTTTTGAGAAAACACATGCTCCCCTCAACTGGTCAAACAGATCTTCAATGCGTGATAGAGGATATCGGTTCCTCACATTCATCTTGTTCAACCTCCGATAATCGACACACAAACATAAACTCCCATCAGTATTCTTTGCAAATAGTACAATATATCCCCATGGAAATGTACATGGACGGATAAATACATTATCCTTCAATTATTCCAACTGAGCTTTATGTTCTTGAAGCTATGTCGATGCCATTCTATATGGTGGAATAGATACCGACTCATCTCCTGGAATGAGCTCAATAGTAAATTCAACATATCTCTTAGGTGGAAGCCCTGAGAAGTCTTCCGGGAATACATCCTGAAACAAATCAACCACCGGTGGAAGGAAATCTAGCTGAACACCTTTGTCATCCAGTAAAAGACTTGCAACATGGGCTGTGAGCTCTCCCAGATGTTGAGTAATTAGCCCTGCTTAGCCTGCCTAGATATCCCACATCCCATGGCGAATGTAATGGTCACCCGTATGCGACATAAATGTCACCCTCTAATGATAAAAATAAATGTGGGCTCATTATGTGATTAACCGGTCCATAAACAGGATTAGGTCAAATCCTGTCATATCAAGGATATAGAGTTCCCACATGAAATGGTACTCCCCGATCTCAAGAGAACATCCCTTGCACATTAAGATGTCTCTAGACTATACCCCCAAAGGTGTGACTATCATTAAAGCCCCACTCACAAAATCCACCACCAAACTCAAACCATTAACCAGTTTTGTAGATACAATGGAATAAGAGGCAACAATATCAAATAAGGCATTAGCTAAAGTAGAATCCACAAGAATAGTACCTATCACTATTGATGGTCCAACCTCGCTATCAACAAGTGTAAGTTGTACTACATGCAATGATGGGACTCCTCTTACCTATGACGCCATCTGACTCCCATGACTTGTACTACTATACCGATATGTGAGTTACTTCCCAAGGGCACCACATCCATCACATTTACCACCTCTTCTAGTAGAACCACAACTTTGGGACTAAAAGGGTGTAGAGGATCCCCTTCTCACACTCTGACTCTATTTAGCTAATCCATCACCACCTGACTCCTTTGGGATCCTACAGAACTTCTGGATATGTCCCGTCCCACCACAAGATCTGAATTCAATAGGGGGTCTAGGATATTTATTACGATAATGTCCCAGCCTTCTGCACTGGTGAAAAAACACTTGGGTAAGGTCCTGTATAACCGACCCCTCTACCAGGTTACTCTGCCTCCCACCTCCATGGATGAAATTCTCATAACGTCTCTTCCTGCTCTCAAAAGTCACACCACCTGACCATCCAATAAAAAACATTTTTCTGCCACTAGAAGCCTCCTTCAAGATCCCCTTAGAGATGATATATTGATTTACCAATTCCGGATGCTTCTTCAGACTGAAAATATTCACTTGATACTTAATTTCACATTTAAGTCCATCCTGAAATCATATTGCTAATGTGGCCTCGTCTTCTGCAAATGCTAGGGAAAAATTGTGAAAGTCTATAAAGAATCCAGCATAGTCCATTACAGATATATTCCCTTGAGTTAGCCTCATGAACTCAGCCACTTTATCCTGTCTGAGCATCTTTGGATAGATGTCCTCAAAGAACTTCTCCTAAAATTCCTTCCACTCCATTTCTTCCAGCTGCCCATTCCGAGTCTGGATGTCCCACCAACGTTTTTCTTTACTGCGCAACATGTATGATTCCATCATGAATCTCTTATCAACAGGTCACCCTAAGTGGTCAAGTATAGTTTAGGTAGATTCATTCCATAACTCATCTTTCTCCAGACCACCCTCTCTAGTAAAAGTTGGCAGGTGCTACAACTGAAACTCCCTCATAAGATCATACATATATTTCACAAACCGCCCTGGGTCTCTTTGAATCATTTTGATGAAATGGGTAAGGTTCTCTTGAAACATTCCTCCCAATTCTTCAGTTGGTACTATTGGTGCATCAGGTTCACCCATTGAAGGACCATTTCTAACTATACCCCCCGCTCGTCCTCTCAACAAGCATCGTGGAGGCATAATTCTACAAAGCCAAACATGAAGCATAGAAAATAGTTCACAATGTTACCACAATTACAGACAATAAATTATTCATATAACATCCCAATTATTTCGTTCAAATTTAAAATTAGACACCATTTTCATTTCAATTTCACAAGAAAAGAAAATAAATAGATTATGTTCAATAATCTACCCATAATACATTTTCCCGTGCGTGCCTAACATGATGAATGTCACAGTAATCCTGAGTGCCTTGAATGATGCACGTAGACAAGACACTCATTCCATTCTGGACCATGAATCAACACTTAAAAAATTCCTGAAATTATAATCACATCCCACAACAAGTGCATCACCCAAGGTGAAATAATATTCAATTGTAATGAAAAAAAGCAATAACAAAAATCCCACCATGAGTATATAAGTTTTCCCCCATACATGGGTTTGCAACTCCCATACGTGAGCTATTTATCAATCCCCGACATTCTTTAATTCCCTGTCTACCTTCCCCAAAAAGTAATACAAAAGTGGAAGAAATAAAACCTCACTCGGATACCACATTGTAACGTCCTGACCACAGACCCACTAAATGGTGCTTCGACATGGTTGGTCACAAGACCTCAAGTGCGCCTCCCTGTATGCCAGAGGGTGTCGACTAGCAGCGAGGGACGAGTAAGTCATTCATGGGGACACTATACCCTCAATTATTAGAATCAAATCCCAGCGGATGTAACCATGAAATAGATTAAACACAAATTAATATAGAAATACAAGGTCACTAGCATAATCAAAACTGGAAATACACTACTCAACTGAAAGGCAAAAATGCTATGACAATGCAAGTTCCAAGTGTCTACATTGAAACTGAAAGTAAAGACACAAAGACTCCAAACGGTTCCCAAACCACATCTGGTTCACTCTTCCATGATCCAACCCCAAACAACACTCTACCCAGGGCTCTTGCCCTTATCCTGTCCTGCAACAACAATGTCTATTCAGGTACCAATCATGCACCCCGAGTAGGGTGTGAGTACGACTCAGTCGATCACCACCAGCAGTGTCAAAAACAAACACATTCATAAGCAGTGTATACATGCGTATTAATAATAAATAAAGACAATAGGGAAAAATTATATTTATCCAATTAACCATTCTTTAATACGTTAAACATCTGGGTTCACGAGAACACCCAAAACACAATACCTGCTTCATCCCGTGTATGAGCCTAAACCATTTCCCTTATTCAATTCATAATTAATATGTCACAATATTCAGTTTATTAATATCCAAATGAAACCATAGTACAAAATAAATTAAAGAGTGTTGAACGTCATGTCTAGAGAACATGTGAGTATTTTGAGCATCAGTCTCTGTCTCACAAACCATGGGTATTTTGAGCATCAGACCTTGTCCAATAACATATCAATTTCATGCATGTCATTGGTTCTAGAAGGCATGTCTAGAACCCCTGTGGGTATTAAGAGCATCATTCCGTGTCCCACAACCGTTTTTCAAATCATATATCCAATTCACATATACAACCATATTCAAATGTTTAATCATCATTATCCTTCCATCATAACTCTCACCCATATTCAACTAAATCCAAAATTAACAACGAACCACTTAACCAAACCACCATTTAATTATTTAGGCCACCACATTTATAAAATAGCATATGCTTAACAACATGAGACTATGGGATGTAATTTTTAACCACCTCCCTCGATTTTTTGATGGAAGTTAGCCTAATGAAAAACACCAAAATCCGAGCAGCACAATGTCGTAAATCATGTTCTGGATCTAAATCCATAAAACTAAAAAAATAAGATCAAAGGCATTAAGATCTTGCAAAACTAGATCTAGATCCACAATCCAAAAACTATACCTTAACTCATAGGATTAAATTCACGGAAACAATGGAAATATTCAATGAAATGATCAAGGAAAATTAGAGGAAAGAATGGAAGAAACAACAGGATGAAATCCACTTACCGAAAGGAGAGAGGATCATCAATCTATGCCTTCAATCTTTAGAAAAGGTGTTCGGATCATCTTGGAATCTCTCTATGAGGCATTGGACACAACTAGAAATTTCCAATCCCGAACCGAGGTCAGAAAATATGGTAGTCCCGGGGTTCGAGTGGTTTTAAAAAATATTATAGGAAATAAAAATCTCACGAACAGTTTCCTGGACAATGACACATGGTTTTTCAAACTGTACGCAAACCATGCGAACCTCACTAACCAAATTTACATGGTCCGCACATTTCTTCAAACCGTGTGTAAACCTTGCATACGTCTCTGTCCAGTTCTTCTTGGTAGGCATGGTTTATCAAACCGTTCGCAAACCATGAATAACCCACTTCCCTTTTGTTTTACTTAAAAGTTCACCCAAACACACTCCAAGACACTAATAAAAAATAGAGGTACATAAAAACATCAAAATAACATGAAAATGTGCCCAAGATTGACTCTATAAAAGGCTGGGATCTTATACATGTACACCTGTTACCATACCTAAATTTCATAAGAGTTTTTCCATTTCTCCTCTTTATTCATGTTTCTTTATTATGTTACACATTATATTTCCCAATTACATAATTTGGGGAATGTATCTATATGACCCCTTACATTAAATTTCATTTAAAAATGACAATAGATCCATTTATCTCTCAGGAACCATTTTTATGAATTTTTATGTCACGCTGTTATGCTGCTGAAATTGCACTTCCATTTTCCATGCCAAAATCATTGTGTATTGAATACCACACCGATGTCTCTATCAATGGTATTTACTTTTATGAATGTACACATATTGAATTGTACTAACATGTGTGTATTCCACATTCCTTAATCAGGAAATAACTTATGATTTTAAATGATTCCATATTATATGATCCATGTGGCACACTTATTCATGAAATGAAATTTTTATATAGGGTGTGCCCTTATTGAGCTCTAATTCATTCGGTAAATAATAATATCATGATACACCTTGTAAAATTATGGTTTACTCATGATAATTTATGTTCAATGTGGTTTTATTAATGCTAATTCAATTTCAATGATAGTTTACTCATTCTCCATGTGCAATGAGCCTCGGCTCATGCTAATATCATGTTAAATGTTGTCTCCACATCTACATGTGGTGATAATCATGCTATATCATGAATTTATGTTCATGTTTCTCTTATGATCCGTTGATATGCCTATTTCCTAACATATATTTTATTCTTAATGTTATGACATGTATCCTCCCTTACTTGGGTTTATATCTCACCATTTTCTTATGTATGTCCTCTGGTTATCCCACGCAATGCTATTTACTATATAATGTTGTGGTCATGTAAAATAAGTTTTCAATAAAGATGTTGTATTTTTATATCCAATGTTCTCATGTAATGGTCCTAAGTCCCAATGAACCTTGAAATCTCTATTTTTTAGGTTATATTAAGTGCTAGTTTATGTAATAATGCATGTTTAAATATGTAATAATGAGAAGGGTTTTTATAGATGGTATAAAAGGATAGGTTTAGTTATTTTTTGGGATTTAGATTAAAAAACCCCAGTGCAATCCTTTTGGATAAGACTAAGTATAATAAATACATCCCTAAATATTGGTGAGTATAGAGTATGTTGTTTATGATGAAAATATATCTCTTTTTGGATACGAACAAGTAGAAGTGGCTCTGGAACAGATGTATCAGGGTGTAAAACCAGAAAGCACCAATTTGAGAAAAACTTGAATGGGAACTGGTGCACAAAAAAATAGTCCTTGCTTCACTCTTTGTTACAAGACTCCCAAGGGAATTTCTTTTGTAAATTCATAAACATATTATGAAATATTATAAAGGGCATACAAAAATTCCCCTGAGAATTTATGTTGGGATGTAGATCATGGATCACATAGATTGAGCCTATAAATTCAAAAGTTTAGGAAATAAATGTAATTTATAAGATATCACTTTTTTCATTGGATTACCCTTCATGTGTTACCCATAATTTTTCTTTTATTCCAATGAATGGTTGATAATAGGTGGACACGGACTAATGACTAATGTGAAGATCAATGTGATAAATTTTTTTAATGAGATGACCAATTTGATAAGAGTAGGAATCACAAACATTGTCATGATACTCTCCCAGTTAACTCAAGTTTTGAGTAGAAACATGGGTCAAGAGGAAGGTTCAAACCCCCTTAAGAAATAATAAGCTATAATTGAGAGCTTCATTAGACAAAGGTCTCATACAATTAATTTATCATTTCTTCACTCCATCACCGAACAATGGATCAACTCCATTGAGATGATCTTCCCCATCGTTAAATGTTCGAAACAAGAGATTGTTATTCTGACTGCTTATTATATAGAAGATGAAATAGATAAATTGTGTACATGGATAACAAATAAAAAACCTTAAGAAGTGATTGAGGAATTGTAATGGATGGATTTTTGTAAAATGTTTTCAAATAAATATTTTCCACACCCCCTTTGACTTAAGATAGAAAGGGACTTCCTTGCCCTCAAGAAAAAAGAAGAAAAATATATTTTCACATACAAGGAAAGCATCACAAGGCTTTCATGGTATGCCTCTATTATTATTTCTACCCCATATGAATGGTTTAATTATTCTTTGGTAGGCTAAAAAATACCATGTAGAACTCCCTGGTGATCCATGACTTCTATAGCTGTGAAGAAATTCTCCGGTGTTCCCTCAAAGTTGAAATGGAGATCAGAGAATCTCAAGTGTATCATGGGGATAAGAAGAGGAAAGTGAACATTAATTTTGGAAGTCCAATGGGTAAATACAATGGTGCTAAGAAAATATAGTGCCCCATTTTCCAATCATGACAAAAGAAGAACCCTGAAAATTTCCTGATGGGAACATGGAAATGCATTAGTTGTGGATGAGAAGGGAACCTGACCATTAACTATTGGCATGTAAAACATGCTACTGCGACAGAGGAGAAGAACACTTTTTTCCAACCTCAATGCACTTTTTATTCCTTTAACTACAATGAACTATGTCACTATTCAAACTAATTCCCTATGCCAAGGGTTTTTGGAGGCAACCAAAAACCACCAAGGAAGAAAGGGATATCTTTTTCCATCACTACTGCCCGTACGAACCCCAAAAATGAAGTGGTGATAGGTATACTATTTATTCAATCAATAATAGCTAACAAACATTTTCAGTCTGGTTCTACACATGATTTTATATCCCAAAATTTTAGTAGAACAATCCCAATACCACCACAAATCATGGAAGTAAATATGGCAGTGAGAATGGAAAATGGTGAAATCATTGCATCCCATGAATATAACTCCTCCCCTATCATAATTTTCTGATTGAACATCCCAGAGAAACTCACCATACTCCCTATGGTGTAAATTGATTACATTCATTTCATGTATTGACATTCATTATATAGATCCAACATAACCTTCCATGAGAGGGAAATCACTCTCTATATGGAGAATCAACCCCCAATTATGTACAAGTGCAAGGAGGAGGATGGATCCTCTTTATCACCATCATCTCAAGCATGGATATTACTGCCCTATGAGCACCCATATCTTCATCACATGATTGATTATAAGGAAGAAATCATCCTTGAAGACATTCCAATTGTGAGGGAATTTGCTAAAACATTCCACGAGGAATTTCTTTGTCTTCCTCATGGAAGATTTGTGGAATTCTCGATTGATCTTATTCCTGGTGATTTTACGATATCCTAGAATCCATATATAATAGATGTTGTGGAGATTAAAGGGATAAATAAAAAACTACATGATAATATAGATGATGGGTTTATACACCCATGTGCTATACAATGGGGCACTCCAGTCCTCTTCGTGAAGAAGATGGATGGGTCTTTGTGTCATTGTATTGATTATCACGAGCTCAAAAAATCACAATAAAGAACAAGCAACATATTCCATGAATTTATTACTTATTCTGTCAACTATGTGGGGGCATAATACATTTCCAAGGTGGATCTATGGTCAGGATATTACCATGTAAGGATGCCGAAGGAAGATATCCCCAAGACTACTTTTTGTACAAGGCACATGCACTATGAATTCATAGTAATGCCATTATTACTCACTAATGCTCTATAAATAATCATTAATGTGTAGATTCGAGTCTTTCTAGATTACTATGACAAATTTTTGGTATTATTTATAGATGATATTATAATGTACTCCAAAACCATGGTAGAGCATGAGGAGCATCTATGCACATTACTAAAGACCTTGGGAAAAGAGATGCTCTATGAAAAATATAGAAAATGTGAGTTCTCATTGAAGGAGGTCTCATTCATGGGTCATATCATCCCACTCAATGGGATATCTGTGGATCCCACAATGAAAGCTATAATTGAGGGATGACTAAGGCCAAGATCTGGGACGGATATCTATAGCTTCCTTGGGTTAGCAAGATATTATTAGTGATTTTTGATAAATTAATCATGATCTCCAAAACCTCTAACCAGGATAAATCGGAAGGGAATCAGGGTTCTTAGAGTCATGAATATGAAGAGAGATTCATGGAGTTGAAAAAAAGAATTATCACTTCGCCCGTTCTCAAACAACCCACAAGTGGAGAACTTTTAGTGGAATTTGACGATGATTTGAAGAATGTAATGGGCTTATGTTGATGGAAAATGACAAAGTCATTTCCTATACTTCAAGGGAATTGAATTTTAATGAGAAAAACTATCCAACACATGATATGGATTTGGATGCAGTAATAATAGCTTTAAAAATTTGGTGACATTACCTCTTTAGGGAGAAGTGTGAAATATCTTTAGGGAGAAGTGTGAAATATACATGTATCACAAAAGCCATAAGTATATATTCCCACAGAAGGAGTTGAATATGAATCAATGATGATAGTTAGATCCGATCAAAGACTGTGACTAATCAATCTATTACCAACCTGGGAATGTGAAAAAGGTTTAAAATTCACTATGTAGAATGGACTCAACAATTTTATCATTAATGAGATTTAAAAAGGATCCGATATTCTTAGACTTGATGAATATGGACATGGAAATCATAAAAAATGGAATATCATCAATCATTTCACAAATTACTTCTCAACTATATCTTTTGGAAAGGTAAAATAATTTTCAAAAGGATGATGTAGGAATTTAGAATAATGTGGAAACTAAAAAAAAGGAAAATCCTCGGCGTTCAATGTTAATGAAGGAGGAATTGTGGGATTTAGCTCAAGAAAATGTGTTCCATCAAATCTAGGGTTAAAGAAAGTACTTTTGGAAGATTCACATAGTTTGAATTTCTCCATTTCTATATCAAAACACAAAGACATAATGAGATCCTTGAGAGAATTATAAGTGGGATAACATGAATAAGGAGATTTATGAGTATACATAAAAGTTACTGGCATGTCAGAAAGTGATGGATGAGAGGAAAAAGTACAAGGGGATGGAAAAAGAATTACCCATACCAACATGGAAAATAGAGAACAACACTATAGAATTTATCACCAGAAATATGAAAAATCAAAAGGAAACAATGTTATTTAGGTCGTTTTCAATCATCATACAATGACTGCACAATTCATTGAAATTCGAGTGTAATTATCATTAGATCAACTCGCACAGATATACATCAGAGAAGTGGTAAGGATGCATGGAGTTCCACTATCTACTGTATTTGGTCGAGATCCCAGATTCACCTCTATGTTCTGGAAGAGTCTCAAACATGCTCTAAATACTGAGATAAACTTCATTACGGCTTATCATCCTCAAACTATGGCCAATATGAGCAGACAATCCAAAAACTGGATGACATGTTTAGATCAAGCTCAATGGACTTCAAAAGAGGATGGGTCAGCATCTTCCTCTGGATAAGTTATCTTACAATAACATTTTCCACTCAAGCATCCAAAGGGATTATTATGAATCACTTTTTGGGTAGGGGTGAAATACACCAACATATTGGGATGATTTTGGGGAGGGAAAACTATTTGGTCCAGAAATTGACGAAGAAATGGTGGAGAAGGTTATGTCCATCCAGTAGCACATTAAAGGTTCTCAGAGTCGACAAAAGAGCTATGCTGGTAATCATTGAAGATACCTAGATTTTGATGTTGGAGACATGGTTTTCCTCTACATATCACCATGTAAGAGAGTTATGAGATTTGGTAATAAGGGAAAGCTTATTCCAAGGTAGATCAGGCCATTTAAGATCCTTGATCACATTGGATCAGTGGCCTATCAACTATCACTCCCACAAAATCTATCTCAAGTACATAATGTATTCCCTGTATCACTCTTGAGGATGTACATACCTGAATCATCGAATGTAATCAATCATGAGGTGGTTCCATTGAATAATGAACACTCTTATAAATAGAAGCTTATGTATATATTAGATCATAGTGAAAAGTTTCAACAAAATAAGACAAGTCCCCTCATCAAAGTGTTATAGTGAAACCACAAGATCGAAGAGGCAATGTGGGAATCAGAGGAAGTGATGACACATAGAAACCCTTGATTGTTTTAGTTTGGGAAAATTATATTTTGAGGGAGAAATTTCTTAAGGGGGGAAGATTTTAATGACACAAACTTTTATTAATGAAAATTTCTCTTGATCTAATAAAATGTATTATTATGCAAAATGGTTTTATAAAGCATATCAACATCCTTGGTTTTATGTATTTGGATTATAAAATATCGTGAAGAATTGTTATTGTTGCTAATATAGATGTTTAACAATGATCACAGGATTAGTATAAATATAGGGCTTTAACAAATCAAATTTACTCAGACAAAGGAAGTGATTTCCTCATCCTATAGAATTTCTCCACACGGAACCCATTAGTAAGAGTTCAAGAAGGAGGTAGCATTATTGGGATTCACTATAGACAAATCCCAAGCTGAGCTTCAACATGTTAAGCTTGAATGAAACCACCTATGGGAGAAGTGGAAGTTAATAGAGATTACCACCTGAGAGATGTTATCTGAGCCGCTCCATGATTCTATCACCATCTCACACGTTAACCTTATGTATTATGTGGGTGTTAAAAGGGTTTATGTAATAATAAAATAAATATTTTATTTTGTGCAAAATTTTTATATAAATAATATATATTAATTTAATTATTGTTACTCTGTAATTGGTTTTGAAATGGAAAATATTATTATTAGTAAATATTTAAATTCAATTAAAAAATATATTTTGATGAAGAGATGGATTTTTTAATTTAAAAATATTTAAATAAAATATTACTACTAAATTACTTTATATTAAATATAAATTATCCAGTAATTTTTAAGAATATAATTGTAATTTTTATTAAGGCTTGAAAGCTGTTTTTGTCAAAACCCAAGAATTTTTTATAAATATAATTTTTTAGTTTAAAAGTAAAAATTAAATTATTTACAAAATTATTTACATAAAATGACTATTAATTTTTCAATCTGGACATCAAAATTATCTAATGGTGAATTTTTCATAATTTTCTGAGATATTTGATTTTTAAGGATAAAAAATAAAAACCGTTTAAATATATAATGTGTTTTATGTCAGGATAATCACCCAATTGTGATGTAATTAAATAATATAAAACGGTTATTCATACAATATAGGTTTTAAATTTAAAATAATATTATTTTAATTTTTTTTAATTATTAAATTCCTTAATGAACCCTCCATGACTTATAAAACATTTAACATTTTAAAATGATTTCCTTGAGAGTGTGAGTCACCTCCACATAAACAAGCCTAATATTTTAATAAGCTCATCCATTGGCCTTATAAAATAATTTTTCCACTCCCCATTGGAAAAATAATGGGAAAACCCATGGGTTGGTTTGTGGTTTTTATTAGTTTAATATGTAGTGTCCAAAACCTAAATAATAAATAATTCCCTATATTTTCCTATATACACCCACCCAATCTCTCACTTCTCCTAACTCAAAACCCTTGGACCACGTCCTTAATCATCCATTATCTCTCTATAATCCTCCCAAGTTGCCCAAATATAGAATGTAGCCTATCTCAAGACCCTCTTAAGCCTTTGGGATCACACTTCCATGTAAGGGATTTCTTATTTTTTCATTTTGGTCCAAGTTTCATTATGTTGTTATTCCCATTTATTTCCAATTATAAATGTTGGTGTATGATTTTGAACCTCCCACATACTTTCTTAATTATTTTTTAATGATTATATACCTCTTTATCTCCCATTAATCCCTCCCATGTACACCCGTTACCATGCCGAAATTTTATAAGAGTTATTCCATTTTTGTTATTTCTTCAAGTTTCATTGGTATGTTAGACCATATATTTCCAAATTCCATATTTTAGGGCATGTATCTATTTGACCCAATTTCTTTCAATTTCATGTATAAATTATGAGAGACCTATTTATCTCCCATCAACCATTTTTATTAATTTTTAAGTAACGCCATTATGTTTCAGAAATTGCACTGTGATTTTCCAAGCCAAACTCATTGTGTAGTGAATACCATACCCATGTATCGATCAAGGGTATTCACCTTTATCAAGATTTAAAAATTTAATGTCATATACATGTATGTATTCCACATTCCTTAATCATGGAATAACTTATGATGTTGAATGATTCCATGCAATATGATCCATGTGCCACAATTCTGCATGAAATAAATTTTTATAAAGGGTACGCCATGAAAGTGTTCCAATGCATTGGGTAAAGAATAGTATCATGATACGCCATGCTAAATGAGGGTTTACTCATGATAATTAAAGTGAAATTAGTGTTTACTAATTCTAATTAAAGTTCAATGTGGTTTTAATCATGCTCCATTTTTAGAGAGCCTTGTCTCATTCTAATATCATGTTAAATGTTGTTGCCACATCTCTAGGCTGTGATAATCAAGCTATATCATGCCTTTATGTTAATGTTTCTCTTATTATCCATTGATATTCCTATATCATAACATGTATTTTATTATTCATAATATTCCATGATTACTCCCTCATTAGGCTTTATTTCTCACACTATTCTTATGCAACACCTTAGGTTATCTCATACAATGATACGTACAATGGAATATTGTGGCCATTTAAAAGAAATTTTCAATAATGATGTTATATTTTTATGTCTTAGGGTGTCTTTTAATTTTCTAATTACCAAAGGAAACAACATCTCTCAATCTTCTGGGTTGTTTTAAGGTATTTTTATGTAATAAAGCATGTTTAAATGTGTAATAAAGAGCATGGTTATTATATAAATGACATCCTATAAGCCCAAAAAAATATTCCAAGAGATTACTCCAAGACATTGTATTATACTGCATGATGATATCCAGAATCAATTTCAACTATTGGTTTAAAACCTCAGCCTGCCGATTTGTATGAGGGTGGTATGATGTTGATGTTTTTTTGTCATCCCATACTTTTGAAGGATGTAGGAAAAATTCTGATGGAAATAGTGTTCCCCAAGGTCAATGATTATATCCATTAGTACTCTAAACTAGAAGAAAATTAGAGCCTTGAAAAATTATACTAAAAAATGAGATTTATCCATCCTGGTGGCCTTAAAATCCATCCATTTTCTCAGATATTTAGTATTAACAAAAATGTACAAAAAACAAATTGAACTTGGATAGGGACCCATGTATTCAATTCCCCCAAACATGAAAAATCTAATAAAAAACATATGGGTTATTGAGGAACCTCATATCCCATAGAAATTTTCCAAGGGTGTTGGGAACAAGAGAATGACATACAAAACACAGAAGAATCCTAGAATATTCCCAACCAATATAACCAAGAATCTATGACATTCCTAGACATTCATTGGGGTCCAAAATATCCTCCATACAAATGTGTATAAAATAAAATTATAATAGAATCAAACTCATTAACAAGAGAAAACTTCTAAATAAATTGATCACTAAATAGGCCCAAGAGATAAGGACCATCCCACACATAAAACCTAGACTCACTCATTAATTTTTAGATTTCATGTTTCTTTAAATTTTTTGAAATTTCATAGGTAATAAGGTAGTTAACTAAATCAGAATATCGTGGATGTGTACATGATAGTGCTCAAAGATGTGAATCTAGAGAAGTGTTCCAAAGAGGTACTCGAACAATGGTTTCTTCCTCTAGTGTGTGATTAATAATACTCATGTGGTCCTCTATGAAGTTTTCTAACTCAATAATATCCTTTATCTCAATATAAAATTCTTTAAGGAGGAGCATCCATTGGATAAGCCATAGATTCACATCTGGCTTGTAACACCCTGAGATATTATGAGATTTTTTTTAATTTCATTGATTTCTTGTGTTGTACGCTATACCAAGATTATATTTCACTGTATACAACACTGTATTATCTTATAGTATACGGAAACGCTACTCATGGCTTGTGTAACACATAAGAGCGACCTTCCTCAATAGCGCGTGTTGTAAGCAATACTAAGTTTCAGTAAACAGTGATATATTGTTATAATATTATTATGAACTAGCCATTATGAATATTATTAACAATTTTTGGAATTTTAAAACAATATCGTTCATCTTACACATATTCTAGAACATAGTATGAGACCAAAATAAATTTTTTGGGTAAAATATGTATTTTTTTAAAAAGGCAGTTTTGCCGCCTTTTGATGGAAGACCCACATTAAATATAGTGTTTGACACTTTTATAAGTTAAATTTTACGAAATAAACTTATTCATTTCTATAAGGATATTAAAATTAACTTTTTATATATTTTTAATATTTTTCTGTTAACTTTCATATTTTGATAAATAATAAAAATACACTAAATTTTAATTAAAAACAAATTTTTTCATCAAGATAATTTATATGGTAAATTATAATATTTAATGGTTTTAAATTATAAAAATAATATATTTTTACCCTTTAAATTTATGTATGACATTATCATTAATTTTACACTGAATTCATAGGTAAAAACATTTCCACCATTTGAAATGTTTTAACTTTTAAAACCCGTTTTTTCAACAGGAGGATTAATTTTAAATTAAATAATACAATTTATTTGTGTCGAATTTTGAAAAATTGATTCCATATTTGGAATCAGTAGGTCCAAATTATGTTAATAGCATATTTTTTATTTTTAGGCATTATGAATAGTTACTACGGTAAATTTTATTTACAACTCTTAAAGGTAAATCAGGTAATTAAGGTTAAACATAATATTATAAAATTACCACAACACTTGTTTTAATATAATTTGAAGATTATATTTCATTCTAAAATATACTTGTGTTGAAATGGTATCTTTTTGAACCCACTTGAATGTGATTAAGACCTTTAATTTATTTTATTTAATGAAATTGAAATATGTCTCACACAAACTTTATTAATTAAATAATTTTTAATATAAGGTTATACATAATATAAATTCGATTATAAATACCCATTTTAAAGATAAAATGTTTTTATTTATCATGGTAATTTATTTGTGATTTTTAAGAAATATATAATTAACTTAATAGCTTATACATTAATGATGCCGAAATTATTTATTTAGTGAAAAATCAATAATATAGTTTTTATTAAAATAATAATACCCAAAGAAAGGACAAGAAACCTAACCACACCTTATTGGTAAAGTATAGATATACAATAACCATATAATGGTCTACTTTTGGACCATTTTGTGCCTTATGAAATGTAATATGACATCTATATTATTTTATATTAAATGATGTCAAAGTTGTCACCTCATACTTTAAAAAATATAACATTTTAAATGTTGGCTATTTTAGAAGATAAATTATACTATAAGTTTTTTTATGAAATATATTAGATATTTATAATTCATAGTATTTTATTATTAATTTTTATGCAATAAATAAGTATATTAAATAATTATACAAAAATGTTGTAGTAATTATTTTATTAAAAAAATATAAAATAATTGGTTTTATAAATATTAAAATAAATATTATATGGACTAATTAATATTCTCCACGAATTTTATAGATGCATATAACATTTCAGGAATCTATTAAATATTTTGGTTCAACTCTATCCTCTCTGTGGATTTTATTTAAATTCAAATAATGGAATAGTGTCAAAATTGACACAATTGATATTTTATAAAAATGACATATTATTAAATTGTTTAAAAATCACAAAAATATTTAAAAATTAAAATTTTAAATTTATATGGTCGAAAATGTCATAAAGTATCTAATTATGGAAAATTCACAACACATAAGTGAGTATTTATAACCATTTAAAATTTAGAATATTATTACGACAAATAATATTAAATTGATTAAATAAGGATAAAATAAAATGATAAGGTTTAAAATAAACTCAAAACATGTCTAAATTTGATTGGTTGATGATATTACAACCATAAATTACCTCATATCCTAATTTCAGTCACTTTGGATGTTTTTAAGTTGGGTTAAGTTTATTTTAAATTAATATTTTGGAGGTTTCCAAAAGTGGCCATCTCCTCTCTTATAAAAGGGAACCCCTTCCATCTCCTCTTCACCCAATATTGAGTCTTAAATCTCGTCCACACTCTAATAATTACTCTTCATAACATCTCTAGTTACATTATAGAGGTTCTGGTCTTCTCAAAAGACCAACTCTAGTGCCCTAAGAGGATGTTTAAGGGAGGCACTTCGAGGAAGAGGTAATATCTTCTGCCGATTCTTTCAAGTATCTTTCTTCTTCTATGTGCTCTTATATTGTTGTTTCATTATAAAGTAATAACATAAGTATCAAAAATATATTTATATGTTATTATAAATATGAAACAACCCTATTTCACCATATATGCATCCTATGAAAAATGAATTCACCACGCGTGCGTACACACAACTTACTTTGTCCACACCGTGATGTAATCTGTTTTTCAACCTCCACTATACTTGTATCGATATAATTGTGGGAATAATAAATATATATTATTATTATAAAATAATACCTATTCTGATATATTATATCATCCACTCCAATTCCATTCAATAATTAGGGGAACGATATCATCACTCCTGGGAACGTAAAGATTACCGTCTCCCCGACGCGATTGGATTCATTCTCCATGTTAACCATTCAAGAATGATGATAAAGTATATATAATGAATAATACTAAGATATATGAAATAATAACACTACTATATTTATGTATATATATATATATACGTCATCTACTTACTTCCATTCAAGTCAATAAGGAATGGAAAACATCGTTCATGCGTACGTACGGACTACCGTCTCCATAAACGGCGTATTTGATTTAATTTATCTTTCTATTATATATATATATATATATAATGAATATATATATATGAAATATAAATCTTGTTTTCAAATCCTGAAATAATTAAATCATGATATAAGTAATAACATCAAGAACAACAAGCCCAAAAAGGTACGATAAACGAAATGATTATTTCCCAAAACATTGCTTCATCATGGAATTGACAAATGAACGGGTAATATAAAGTCGTAAGTGAATCATATATGGTATCATAAAAATGATTATAATTATTGAATTAGTAAATGAAATTATTTAAATCATTATAGAGGATGTTCAGAAACGTACGAATGAAATTTGACCTAAGGTAAGGGATAATTATTCAAATATCGTTCTTATTCGAGATTGTTTATTCGTAAGTATATACTGGGGTTATATTTATCATCCATGACCATGTTTTCTCAAAATGGTTTCTTAAAAGTTTTCATATTCTTACATTTATGTTTGAAGTAATTTTTACCCTTTTTTGACTTTTACCACAAGGTATGGAAGGAATCTTTATTTTTGTTTACCATACGAGGTACTTTTTTGACTTTTCTGGAAAAAGTACAAGGAGAATTTTTTTTACTTATATGGAATGAATGGATTTTTACAGTTTCATAATGCCTTATTTTCATGAATCTTCCTCTATAATATTTCATAATTATTTTCAACAAAATATATTTCTTTTAAAATTTCATGGCATTTCATGAAAAGAAAATGGTTTTGAAGAAGAGGGGATATTTTCCTCAAGAATTAATTTCAAGTGTTTCATCAAAACTATTTTCCATCTAAGATGACATTATTTATCATGTTTATGTTTCAAGTATAATGTATCTATTATTTAAAGGATTTTATTTTCTTATGATGAAATGATATCCATTTGTTTTTTATGGATTATGTTATGATGGGATGATGTTTATGAAACCCATTTTATTCTTTGGGGTATGATGAATGATTTATGTTTATTTTGTGAAACCTGAAAAAATGATTTCATTATGAGATGGGTGGGACCTATATCACTCCCCAATGCATTGGGTAAAGATTTATATCTTGTGAGATAGACATGGCTGGAATGGAAAGTGAATCTAGTTCAGTAATACATGGCTAGAATGGCATGTAAACCTGGTTCAGTAATGGACTTTGTCCACTATGATAGTCTTGGAAGAAATGCCTTTTCAACTATGGAAATCATATCATGTGTCTAATGGTTTACCAAAATTATATGTTTTATTCCAATGTAATTTTATAATGATTAATGTTCATTTTTTATCAATTCCTTATGTAATTCTGAGATTTATATCAGTACTCGTGTTTTATGTTCATGATTTTACGTTCAAATGTATATGGATTGTTTTATGTTCTCCATGTTTACCCTTAATGAGAATTTGAGATCACCTTTTTTATGTTTTCTTTTACCCAGGATATAAAGAAATGTTTTAGGTAAGAAAATAAAAGGGGGATATATTTGTGGGATATGTTGAAGATCTTCCACCATGATTAGAATATTATGTTATGAGTTTCCAAAGACACTAAACTAATACGGTCTTTGGGAATCTGTTTTTTTCATGTATTATTTAGTCTGAAAAAGTAATTTAATGTCTATGTACTTAATGCTTGGGTCTTTATAGTTGGTATCACAGCAAAGGTTTAGTTATCATTTGGAAACTAGGATGCAAAAACTTTAGTGAGATCCCTAGAGATATTTCTAAGGTATGTCTAGGGAAATCCCTAAGGATAAGTATAAGTATAGGCTATAGTCCTAGAATTACGGTAACGATCATATAATTAAACCTAATATGTTAGATATTGAAGGTACTCCCCCTTTATTAGGTTTTCTTTTGAGCATTATTTTTGCATCTCACTGTATTATTTTTTGGGTTTTCAAAAATGGTAGGAAATATGAAGATTCATGTTAATGGAGAATATAATGGACAATGAAATTATATTCTTCATGAGAAACCAAATGAAACAAGGGTTGGAAGGCAAAACATCATTATTATGACTAATCAGCAATCTCATAACATGATCAATAATCTAAACATTGGTAAGTTTCCTAACTCATCAAATAAGAGAAATATGGAGTTTCATAATGATCATAGAGGAAAGAAAGTTCAATTTCCATCATGTAAATCACGTGGGAAGAGGCATCGGGGAGAATGTTTCAAAGGAAATGGAAGATGCATTGGGTGTGTAAAAGAAGGACACAAAGATAGTAATTGAAAAGGGAAAGGTTTAGTTAACACAATGGACAAGGATAATGGTATTTCTAAGACATCAACAATGGTTAAATGTTTTAAATATGGGATGTATGGGCATTATGCAAACCAATTCCCCAAAGGGAAAATCTCATGAAGAGAATCATCATGGACTTATGGGTAGTATTTATGTTGATGATGATATAGAGACTAAAAATGATATATGAGATGAAAGAAGGGTTGAGGAATAAAATGATGAAACTCAGTCAATGGTTTAAGAAGGTATTAGAATGTTTGCATTTTTATCAAGAATAATGTATGCTATAAGGATTGTTACACGTTTTTTTTCCTTGAGTATTTGAAAGTATATGTTGAATGGTATCGGTAACCATGAAAAGTGATTGAATTTTTTTGGGAAGTAGATGATATGCGCATAATGAAGGGATAATGAGAAAATAATATTTGTGATCATATTAATGAGCTCATGATTTATATAAGGACAAAGTGACATCATGGTTTGTGTATATAGAAATTTTGGGATCTTGGTATGTCAAAAGAGTTAACTTTTGATAGCATTCATGTTTTCAGTTAGGTTCTATGGTAATTCATGTTTCAAGAGAATACATGATTAAGGTATTCAAATGTTTGGAATGTGACTGAGAAGATATATCTTATGATATATAGGCGATATATGATGGTATTTACATGCTTGGTAGATAACCTCTCTAGTAATATTTTTCATTATACAATGAGATTGGATAAAAGTATTTTGGATAATCCTAAATATTAGAATGGATTATGTTAGAAATTAGATAGTATTGTTTAAGGCTAGAACGTTTAATATTATTTCTATAATGTTTTAATAGTATAGTTTTAGAAAAAAGGACAACACGTAGGATGGGAGAGACCCATCACGTCGGAAAATGTTATGGGAATCAAACCCACAACCAATGTACGACCGACCATTATCGCCTACCAATGGACTACATGAAGTTCCTGGTTAGTAGAAATTAGTTTTATTTTATTAAGCATCATGATAGCTATAGTATAAGTTCATTTTTGGAATCATATCTGATTAACCTCACCATAGATGGACTTATGTATATTTAATATCTTATTCTAACCTTTTTTGTGATAGAGACAGACTGAATGACCTATCATTATATAACATGATATGCTAATACTTCAATAATGACTAATTCAACTTCATTTCTTTAAAAAAGAGATGAAGTGGAAATTGTTCATGGAATGACCAACGACGATATTACACTAAAATCAAGTAAGTATTTATCCTTATGCAAAAATTCATCAACTTTAGGGAAATGATCTTGAAAACAAAAAACATTGTCCTAGTGCCCTCATATCTGATGAATCATATGTTACCTTAGATCATCAAAAATTTATGGCTTTGTGATTGTTGGATTTTTCATAGCTATGTTCTCCACCACTCTTTTTTAGAACGTGATGGTAAGATTTCTCTTCCATATCCACATTTTCACCTATATTTCCTATGTGGAAACCCAGTGTTGAGTTACATTGGGAAACTGTTATGTTTCTAAATTTCATTTTTAAAATTAAGTTTTAGTATTCCTTTTTATGATGAGGGTTATATTAATGAAAGTTTCAAGTATTAAATGATTTATAACCCCGATGAATTTCGAGGGTGAAATTCATTTTACGAGAGGTTGAATGTAACACCCCGAGATATTATGATATTTTTTTTTAAATTTCATTGATATCTTTTGTTGTAAGAAACACCAAGATTATATTGAACTATACACAAAACTGTATTGTCTTATAGTATATTCAAACACTTCTCTTGGCTCGTGTTACACGCAAGAGCGACCTTCCTCAATAGCTTGTGTTGTACGCAACACTAAGTTTCACTAAACAATGATATATTGTTATAATATTATTATGAGCTAGCCGTTTTGAAAATTATTAACCACATTTTTAAATTTTATAACATTATCATTCATCTTACACATATTCTAGAACATTGTATGAGAACAAAATAAATATTTCGGAAAAAATAAGTATTTTTCAAAAAATGTAGTTTTGCCGGCTTTTGACGGCGCACCCACATTAAATATAGTTTTTGACATGTTTATAAGTTCAATTTGACAAAATAAACTTATTCATTTCAATAAAGATATAAAAATTAACTTTGGATAATTTTTTAATATTTTTCTGCTAACTTTTATATTTTGATGAATAGTAAAAATACACAAAATTTTAATTAAAATCAACTTTTTCATCAAGATAATTTATATGGATAAATTATAATATTGAATGGTTTTAAAGTATCAATAGAATATATTTTTACCATTTATGATTATTTATGTCATTATCATTAATTTTACATTAAATTCATAGGTAAAAACATTTCAATCTTTTGCAATGTTTTATATTTTAAAACCCATTTTTTCAACAGCAGGATTAATATTAAATTAAATGATTCAACTTCTGTGTATTGAATTTGGAAAATTTTATTCCATATTTGTAATCAGTAGGTCCAAATTATGTTAATAGGATACTTTTTATTTTTATGCACTGTGAATAGTTACTACGGTAAATTTTATTTACTTTAGTTATAGGTAAATCAGTTAATTAAAGGTAAACATAATATTATAAAATTACCATAACATTAGTGTAACATCCCAAGGTTTTCTAAAAATAAATTGAAAATTCTTGAAATTTTGTTTAAGGTATATATTTATAAGTATCCTTTAAACATAATTTTATTTCTTCTATGTTTTGAATTTCAAGAAACTATCATCTACAATTGTGTTCAGTATGTTATTTCGAGTCTGATGGAACAAACTTGTTTTTTTGGTGAATAGTAACATGCCCTTATGAATAGTAATATGAATAGTAATATGAATAGTAATATGACCTCATGAATAGTAAATAATATTATTATTTTATTTTCCCATGGCAATAGGATAATGGGATCTTAATTAATTTTCCAATGTCACATAAAACTAATTGCACTTCAATTTTGTTATTTTTCGAATTAACTGTGACCTTTTTTTTAAAATTAAATTAATAATATTTAGAAAATTATTTTTGAAAAATGGAGTTCATTTTTGAATTCTACACGTCGAAAAATGGTTGGGGTAAATTTTGGTATTTTTCTGAAACTCTTGAATTTTCGGTGAATAGTGAAATACGGTAAAATACCGTATAATCAATTTATCAGTAAAAATGCACTATTTATGACATCATAAGTGATGCAAGGCCACTTGCCTCGAAATCACATGATATTTTCACTAATTAAGGCCACTTGATTTGAGATTATTCATAGTCTTGATAAAAATATTATAATAATAATTAAAATAATCTAAAATACCTCCCCTCCTCCACTATAAATACCACCCTCACTCCCCTCTTCCTCCCACACCTCTCAAGCCTTGAGCATTGTCTAATTTCTGCCAAATTCCCTCCTCAATCTTCTTCCCCACGTCCTAGAGCTGCTGGTCTCACCAAAAGACCAAAATCAAAGCCCTTAAGAAGGATCTCAAGGAGAAGAGATCAAGAGGTAAAACATCGTCTTTCATTTTCATTCTTTCCATCCATTTTATGTTATTCTCTTCCTTTCCCTTTGTCTTTTGTTGGGATATTTCATTAAATATTTTCCCTTACAGTCCAAATTTTTTATTATTGATGAGATATTCCATTCCTCTCATCAATCTTGTTTTTATGAAATTTTTAGAGGCGCCGTTAGGCTGCCGAATTTTTTTGTAAGAAATTTCTCATGTTTTCTTTATTTCATGATTCCTTCCACTTCTTTCTTCACCCCCTCTTATCCAAGAGGCATGAAATCTCCAGAATCATGTATATTCTGGATGTTTTCATGTTTATGGAAAATTACAAATCATTATTCCTCTCCTCTTTCACTTATTTAAAGAATCAAAAAACATTGTCCATTTGTGTCGAATTACCGATATCGTGGACGATGTATTTTCAATTTCCATTAATTATTTCAAGTCTGGTCGTGAAACCATTTATATGGTTGAACCAGGTTATAATATATGTTTTATGAATCATATAAGGTTCTATAAGTCTTTTGTACTCATGATTCAAACTTATAAGACTAAATGAAATTGTAATTATCAAAGAACCACTTAAATTATCTAAACGAACATAATTAATGTTTTAACTTATAAATCATCATCATATAAGGCACCAAAGTGATAAATGGTATAATTTATGGTACTGGAGTTATGTAACTAATACTCCATTCCAATTCTGGAGTTTCACTTCCAATCAACAAGAACGATTCATCATGAACCGATCGTGAAAATCACAAAAGACCTCACCCAAAATAATGCAAGGAACAAAATACTAACAAATAAGGGGTGAAATGAGGTTATGAAATGACCATATAAGATGTTATAAACATGAACACGTTTCTTTAAAATCCTATTAACACTCCTTTAACCATTATACAGGAGGTTCAAACAATTTTGAAGTAGGACAAGCCCAAGGTAAGGGAATTCTTAACCCGATTTCCATTCTTTGGGTTAACATTCTACTTTATAATTTATGTGCTATTTAAATTGTTTGTGTGATGGGTTCTGTTTATATTATGTTTAATTATGTGTATTTACAGAGTATATACATATTCCATCCACTCAATTAAGTATCACCTCAAGTATATGATGTTTATAAGGGACTTTTCTTCTAAAATCCTCTTTTAAAATTCTGTTTTATAAGATTCAAAGGCAATGTTTTTATGCTATTGTTTATGTTGTATGATTATGTTTTGGCTATTGGGCATTGTTTATGATGAAGGGTGGGACCTATATTTCCCTCCAATGCATTGGGTATGAGTAAGTTGGAGGTCGGCCGTATGGTTACTCCAAGTGTAATTGTGATGGTTACACAATGTAAGGTAGCCGTGAGGGTTACAAATTTTAAGGTAGCCAAGATGGTTACAAGATTATGTAAGTAATGCCCCAATATACCTTTATGATTATAATTATGTTTGTATGGATCTTTAGTAAATCTCATGTTACACAAAGTAAGATTTTATGGGTGTAAATCATGTATTTTGAAAATGTTTCCATATGTCTTGTGTATTCATGGACTAATGAGATTTTTTCCTTCTTTTTCATACCTTACTGAGCTTTTGTGCTCATCCCAAGTTTTTAAATGATTTTTCACAGGTTAATGGATGAATAATACAAGGAAGGAAGACATGTTAAATGTTGAAGAATTGTCAAGGAGTCTTGTTTTATGTTTTAATGTTTTATATTCTGAGGAAAATGGAAACTGATTTTATGGTATCCACTATGTAACAATGTGTAATGTTATGAATATTTTGTCTTAATTCTCTAAAGCTCTAAACTTGAAAAGATCCTCAATGTAAAATGAAGTGTTTTCTTGAATAAATTCAAGATTATGTATGAAATAAGTGCGGGTCCTTACAGTTGGTATCAGAGGATGGTTTAGATAACTTTAGGGGTTAAGGTGATGCTAATAGAATACCATAAATAATTCTCACCCTATGTTTAATTTGTTATAGCATTTAAAGATTACCATGTTGCTTCATCTAAGAAATGTTTGTTTAGAATGGTTGTCCGCAGAAGGAACATGGATGCTGAAGAGGATAGGCACCGACAGAATGACATCCTTCCTGATCAACAGCCCGGAATGGTAGGGATTGGAACCGAGCAGTTTGTGACAGTAATGGCTCAGCTAACACAGGCAATAAATGGTGGTGGCATCCATGCAAGAGGACAAATAGATGTACCCCAACGGAACATGACAGTGGTGGAACATTTTATGAGACAACATCCTCCTGCATTCAGCGGATCTTCTGACCCAGTGGCAGCAGAAGGATGGATTAAAGCCCTTGAAAAGATATTTGATGTTATGGGATGTTCAGACAATCAAAAGATAAGTCTTGCCATTTATCGTTTTGAAGGGGAAGCTGATCAGTGGTGGTCAATGGTAAGGAATGTCAGGGGTAGAGAGGATTTTGATGCCTTAGTATGGGATGAATTTAAAAGTCTTTTTCTTGAAAAATATTTTCCTAAGGTGGTGCGACTTAGAATGGAGAAACAATTCCTTGAACTGAAACAAAAGGAGGAAGATTCAGTGGCTATGTATGAGGCGAACTTCACCCGACTGGCGAGGTATGCTCCGAATCTTATTATGGATCTCGATAGAAAAATCAACCGCTTTTACTCAGGATTGAAGCCAAGGTATCGAAGGGCGTTGGCCTCCCGTGAATTCAAAAGTTACGAGAAACTTGTCCGATGTGCTGAGAGGGTAGAGATGGAGTTTGCTGACGATCACATGCAATTTGGAAACAAAGAGAAGAAGAGGTCAAATTGGAAAGCAATGGGTAAGAATCAACCAATGAAATCTGATGGTAAGAAAATACAGCTTCCAGTATGTGAAAAGTGTGGCAAGAAGCACCCTGGGGAATGTCTTATCAAAACTGGGAAGTGTTTTAAATGTGGTATGTTTGGACATATGGCCCGAGATTGCAATGAAAATGATCCAAAGACTAATCCTGATAAGCAAACTATAAAGTGTTTTAAATGTGGTGAGATGGGTCACTATGCAAATGCCTGTCCAAAGAGGGATCCAAATGATGCAAATAAGCCAGACTACAAGCAGAAAGGTGTAGTGAGATCCTTTGCAACTACGATAGCAGATGTTGGGCCATCTAATGAAGTTGTATCAGGTACTTTGTTTGTTCACTCAGATTTTGCTAAAGTTTTGTTTGATACGGGGTCTACACATTCCTTCATCTCTGATAAATTTTCTAGTAAATTGGAAATATCACCTCAACAAATGATACCTGAACTTGTTGTTAAAACACCAGGGGGAAATGTTATAGCAAAGAGGAATTATAAGAATATTTCTATTGTGGTATGTGGAAAGACTTTACCTGCAAACCTTGTTGTTTTACCCTTAGTCGAGTTTGAAGTTATTCTGGGGATGGACTGGCTTTCTGGTTATCATGCTAAGATTGACTGTAGAGCTAAAGAAGTTGTTTTTCAGAAAGAGTTTCAGTTTGTATACAAGAATGAACCCATACAATTGATAACATATCAAGAAGCTGAGAAACTACTGAAAGATGGAAATGAAAGTTATCTAGCTCATATTGTTGAAAACAAGGGAACTATTCAAATCAATGATGTGCCAGTGGTAAATGAATACCTTGATGTTTTTCCTGAGGAGTTACCCAGTGTCATACCTAAACGAGAAGTTGAATTCACAATTGACTTAGTCCCTGATGCTAAGCCAATTTCAAAACCCCCATATCGTATGGCTCCAATAGAACTTCTTGAATTGAAAAATCAGTTGCAGGATTTGCTTGTCAAAGGTTTCATTCGTCCCAGTACTTCACCATGGGGAGCCCCTGTTTTGTTTGTTAAAAAGAAAGATGGTTCCATGAGACTTTGCATTGATTATAGAGCTTTGAATAACATCACTGTTAAAATCAAGTATCCTTTGCCTCATATTGATGACTTGTTTGATCAGCTCCAGGGAGCTCAGTACTTTTCCAAGATTGACTTGAGATCCGGATACCATCAGCTGAAGGTGAAGGAGGATGACATCCCGAAAACAGCCTTTCGTACTAGATATGGGCATTATGAATTTGTTGTTATGCCATTTGGGTTAACTAATGCACCTGCTGTATTCATGAATCTTATGAATAGAGTATTTCATGAGTTCTTGGATAAGTTTGTGGTGGTATTTATTGATGACATTCTGGTTTTTTCTAAAAATAAAGAGGAGCATGAAAAACATCTAAGGGTTGTTTTACAAACTTTAAAAGAAAAGAAACTATATGGAAAATTCAGCAAGTGTGATTTTTGGTTGCAACAGATTTCTTTTCTTGGGCACATTGTAAATAAGGATGGAATAACAGTTGATCCTGCCAAAACAAAAGTAGTTGATGAATGGCCAAGACCCACAAATGTTACAGAGATTCGTAGTTTTCTGGGCTTAGCAAGTTATTACCGACGCTTTGTTGAGAACTTTGCACGGTTATCTAGCCCAATAACTAAGTTAACACGGAAAGGGGTTAATTTTGTTTGGACAGAGGAATGTGATGTTTGTTTTCAGGAACTAAAGAAGAGATTGGTGAATGCTCCAGTTTTGGCCTTACCTTCCCGGAATGGTGAGTTTGTCATCTATAGTGATGCTTCTTTGAAGGGACTTGGTTGTGTTTTGATGCAGAATGGTCAGGTAATTGCTTATGCGTCGAGACAACTTAAACCTCATGAGATGAATTATCCCACACATGATTTGGAATTGGCAGCTGTGGTTTTTGCTTTGAAAATATGGAGGCATCATCTATACGGAACCAAATGCCAAATATATACTGACCATAAAAGTCTTAAGTATATATTCACTCAGAAGGAATTAAACATGAGGCAGAGAAGATGGCTGGAACTGATAAAGGATTATCACTGCACGATTAATTACCATCCTGGAAAAGCAAACAAAGTAGCGGATGCCTTAAGTCGGAAAAATCATGCATCATTAACCATACTACGTTTGGAACGTGATCCCTTGATTAATGATTTGATAAATTTTGGCTTGGAAGTTGTTGGTGCAGGGAATATATCTGTTTTGTTTCAGGTTTCAGTGCAGTCTTCGTTGTCAGACAGAATTATGAAAGCGCAGAGGGAAGACCGTGAGCTACAGAAAAAGGTAGAATTGGTTAAAATTGGTAAGTTTCCAGAATTTAATCTTGATAAAGATTGTGTTTTAAGGTTTGGAAAAAGGTTGTGTGTGCCTTGTGATTCCCAGCTGAAGAAAGAATTGTTGTGTGAAGCTCATAGTTCTCCATTTTCTGTTCATCCTGGAAGTACTAAGATGTACAGAGACCTTCGAGAGTATTACTGGTGGAATGGGATGAAAAGAGATATTGCTGATTTTACAATGAAATGTTTGACATGTCAGCAGGTTAAAGCAGAGCGACAGTTACCGAAGGGGATGCTTCAGCCTTTGCCGGTGCCAGAATGGAAATGGGAGAATATATCCATGGATTTTGTGGTGGGACTACCAAAGACTTCTCGAGGTAACAATGCGATATGGGTTATTGTTGATCGGCTAACAAAGTCTGCTCATTTTCTTTATATTCGAGATACAATGACATTAGATCAGCTTTCTCGATTGTACCTCAAAGAGATTGTCAGGTTACATGGAGTTCCTCTTTCCATTGTGTCTGACCGAGATCCCAGGTTCACTTCTAAATTTTGGAAGGGACTTCAGAAGTCTTTGGGCACAGAGTTGAATTTCAGTACAGCTTTTCATCCTCAATCAGATGGGCAGTCAGAGCGAACGATTCAAACTTTGGAGGATATGCTTCGAGCTTGTTCAATGGACTATCAGGGAAGTTGGGATCAGCATCTTTCATTAGTTGAGTTTTCTTATAATAACAGTTTCCATTCCAGTATTCAGATGGCACCTTTTGAGGCCTTGTATGGAAAGCGGTGTCGGACTCCTGCGTTTTGGGATGAAGTCGGTGAAAGAAAGTTGATGGGGCCAGAATTAGTAGAAGAAGTGGCTGAGAAAGTGAGGATGATCCAGCAACACATGAGGATAGCTCAAAGCAGGCAGAAAAGTTATGCAGATAACAGAAGGAAAGACTTCTCTTTCAAGGTAGGTGACCATGTTTTCCTTAAAATATCTCCTTGGAAAAGTGTGATGCGTTTCGGTAAGAAAGGGAAACTAAGTCCACGGTTCATCGGTCCTTTTGAAATCTTGGATAAAGTTGGAACAGTTGCGTACCGCGTAGCTTTGCCTCCGAGCTTGTTTCAGGTACACAATGTTTTTCATGTTTCGATGTTGAGAAAGTATGTTCCAAATTCATCACATGTCTTGAGGCCGGAAGAAGTTCAGCTAGCAGAGAACCTTTCTTATGAAGAAAAACCGGTTCAGATTCTTGATCGAAGAGAACAGGTATTGCGGAATAAGGTAATCCACCAGGTAAAGGTTTTGTGGAGAAACCACATGGTTGAAGAAGCAACATGGGAGTCTGAAAATGCTATGAGGGAAAAATACCCTCAGTTGTTTAATAAGTAAATAAAATTGCGAGGACGCAATTTCAAGAAGGTGGGGATAATGTAACATCCCAAGGTTTTCTAAAAATAAATTGAAAATGCTTGAAATTTTGTTTAAGGTATATATTTATAAGTATCCTTTAAACATAATTTTATTTCTTCTATGTTTTGAATTTCAAGAAACTATCATCTACAATTGTGTTCAGTATGTTATTTCGAGTCTGATGGAACAAACTTGTTTTTTTTGGTGAATAGTAACATGCCCTTATGAATATTAATATGAATAGTAATATGAATAGTAATATGACCTCATGAATAGTAAATAATATTATTATTTTATTTTCCCATGGCAATAGGATAATGGGATCTTAATTAATTTTCCAATGTCACATAAAACTAATTGCACTTCAATTTTGTTATTTTTCGAATTAACTGTGACCTTTTTTTAAAATTAAATTAATAATATTTAGAAAATTATTTTTCAAAAATGGAGTTCATTTTTGAATTCTACACGTCGAAAAATGGTTGGGGTAAATTTTTGGTATTTTTCTGAAACTCTTGAATTTTCGGTGAATAGTGAAATACGGTAAAATACCGTATAATCAATTTATCAGTAAAAATGCACTATTTATGACATCATAAGTGATGCAAGGCCACTTGCCTCGAAATCACATGATATTTTCACTAATTAAGGCCACTTGATTTGAGATTATTCATAGTCTTGATAAAAATATTATAATAATAATTAAAATAATCTAAAATACCTCCCCTCCTCCACTATAAATACCACCCTCACTCCCCTCTTCCTCCCACACCTCTCAAGCCTTGAGCATTGTCTAATTTCTGCCAAATTCCCTCCTCAATCTTCTTCCCCACGTCCTAGAGCTGCTGGTCTCACCAAAAGACCAAAATCAAAGCCCTTAAGAAGGATCTCAAGGAGAAGAGATCAAGAGGTAAAACATCCTCTTTCATTTTCATTCTTTCCATCCATTTTATGTTATTCTCTTCCTTTCCCTTTGTCTTTTGTTGGGATATTTCATTAAATATTTTCCCTTACAGTCCAAATTTTTTATGATTGATGAGATATTCCATTCCTCTCATCAATCTTGTTTTTATGAAATTTTTAGAGGCGCCGTTAGGCTGCCGAATTTTTTTGTAAGAAATTTCTCATGTTTTCTTTATTTCATGATTCCTTCCACTTCTTTCTTCACCCCCTCTTATCCAAGAGGCATGAAATCTCCAGAATCATGTATATTCTGGATGTTTTCATGTTTATGGAAAATTACAAATCATTATTCCTCTCCTCTTTCACTTATTTAAAGAATCAAAAAACATTGTCCATTTGTGTCGAATTACCGATATCGTGGACGATGTATTTTCAATTTCCATTAATTATTTCAGGTCTGGTCGTGAAACCATTTATATGGTTGAACCAGGTTATAATATATGTTTTATGAATCATATAAGGTTCTATAATTCTTTTGTACTCATGATTCAAACTTATAAGACTAAATGAAATTGTAATTATCAAAGAACCACTTAAATTATCTAAACGAACATAATTAATGTTTTAACTTATAAATCATCATCATATAAGGCACCAAAGTGATAAATGGTATAATTTATGGTACTGGAGTTATGTAACTAATACTCCATTCCAATTCTGGAGTTTCACTTCCAATCAACAAGAACGATTCATCATGAACCGATCGTGAAAATCACAAAAGACCTCACCCAAAATAATGCAAGGAACAAAATACTAACAAATAAGGGGTGAAATGAGGTTATGAAATGACCATATAAGATGTTATAAACATGAACACGTTTCTTTAAAATCCTATTAACACTTCTTTAACCATTATACAGGAGGTTCAAACAAATTTGAAGTAGGACAAGCCCAAGGTAAGGGAATTCTTAACCCGATTTCCATTCTTTGGGTTAACATTCTACTTTATAATTTATGTGCTATTTAAATTGTTTGTGTGATGGGTTCTGTTTATATTATGTTTAATTATGTGTATTTACAGAGTATATACATATTCCATCCACTCAATTAAGTATCACCTCAAGTATATGATGTTTATAAGGGACTTTTCTTCTAAAATCCTCTTTTAAAATTCTGTTTTATAAGATTCAAAGGCAATGTTTTTATGCTATTGTTTATGTTGTATGATTATGTTTTGGCTATTGGGCATTGTTTATGATGAAGGGTGGGACCTATATTTCCCTCCAATGCATTGGGTATGAGTATGTTGGAGGTCGGCCGTATGGTTACTCCAAGTGTAATTGTGATGGTTACACAAAGTAAGGTAGCCGTGAGGGTTACAAATTTTAAGGTAGCCAAGATGGTTACAAGATTATGTAAGTAATGCCCCAATATACCTTTATGATTATAATTATGTTTGTATGGATCTTGAGTAAATCTCATGTTACACAAAGTAAGATTTTATGGGTGTAAATCATGTATTTTGAAAATGTTTCCATATGTCTTGTGTATTCATGGACTAATGAGATTTTTTCCTTCTTTTTCATACCTTACTGAGCTTTTGTGCTCATCCCAAGTTTTTAAATGATTTTTCACAGGTTAATGGATGAATAATACAAGGAAGGAAGACATGTTAAATGTTGAAGAATTGTCAAGGAGTCTTGTTTTATGTTTTAATGTTTTATATTCTGAGGAAAATGGAAACTGATTTTATGGTATCCACTATGTATCAATGTGTAATGTTATGAATATTTTGTCTTAATTCTCTAAAGCTCTAAACTTGAAAAGATCCTCAATGTAAAATGAAGTGTTTTCTTGAATAAATTCAAGATTATGTATGAAATAAGTGCGGGTCCTTACAATTAGTATTAATATAATTTGATGATTATATTTCATCTTAAAATATTCTTGGGTCTAAATGGTATGTTTTGGAACCCACTTGGACGTGATTAAGACCTTTAATTTATTTTATTTAAAAAAAGTGAAATATGTCTCACTAAAACATTAATAATTAAATTATTTTTAATAAAAGGTTATAAATAATATAAATTGGATTATAAATATTCATTTGAAAGATAAAATGTTTTTATTCATCATGGTAATTTATTTGTCATTTTTAAGAAATATATAATTACTTTCATGGCTTATACATTAATAATACTGAAATTATTTATTTAGTGAAAAATCGATAATATAGTTTTTATTAAAATAATAATACCCATAAAAAGACCAGAAACTTGACCAAACCTTATTGTTTGAGTATATCTATACCCTAACCATATAAGGGTCTACTTTTGGACCACAATGATTCTTATAAAATAGATTATGACATTTATATTATTTTATTTTAAATGATGTCAAAGTTTTCACCTTCATACTTTAATAAAGAAAACATTTTAAAAGTTGGTTGTTTTAGAAGATATATTATACTAAAAGTATTATTATGAAATCTATTAGATATATATTCATCATATTATTTTACTATTAATTTTTATGCAACAAATATGTATATTAAATAATTATACAAAAACATTTTAGTAATTATTTTATTAAGAAAAATATCAAATAAATGGTTTTAACAATATTAAAATAAATATTATATGAAATAATTAATGTGATCCACTAATTTTATAGAATCATATAACATGTTAGGAATCTATTAAATATTCTGGTTCGACTCTATCATCTGTTTGGATTTTATTTAAATTCAAATAAAATATTAGTGTCAAAATTAACACAATTGATATTTTATAAAAATAACATATTATTAAATTGTTTAAAAATCAGATAAATATTTAAAAATTAAATATTGAAATTTATATAGTCTAAAATGTCATAAATCATGTAATAATGGAAAATTCAAAACACATAAGTAAGTATTTATAACCATTTTCAATTTAGAATATTATTACCACAAATAAAATTAAATTTATTAAATAAAGATAAATCAAAATGATATGGTTTAAAATAAAATAAAGTCGTGTATAAATTTGATTGGTTGATGACGTTACAACCATATCTTACCAAATATACGAATTTGAGTCACATTGGATGTTTTTATGTGGGGTTGATTTTATTATAAATTAATATTTTGGAGGTTTCCAAAAGTGCCCATCTCCTCTCTTATAAAAGGGCACCCATTTCCTCTCCTCTTCACTCAGTCTTGAGCCTTCGATCTTAGAAAAACCCTACCAATTACTATTAATAACCTCTCTAGTTACATTATAGAGGTTCTGGAATTCTCATAACACTAACTCTAGTGCCCTAATAGGATGTTTAATGGAGGCACTTCGAGGAAGAGGTAATATCTTCTACTGATTCTTTCAAGATTCTTTCTTTTTCTACTTCCTCTTATTTAGTTGTTTCATTATAAAGTAATAACATAAGTATCAAAAATATACTTATATGTTATTATAAATATTAAACAACCCTATTTCACCTTATATCCATCCTATAAAAAAATGAAATCACCATGCGTGCATACACACGACTTACTGTCTCCACGCCGTGGTGTAATCTCTTTTTCCACCACCATCATACTTGGATGGATATAATTGTGGGAATAATAACTATATATTATTATTTTAACATTATACTAATTATGATATATTATATCATTCACTCCAATTCCATTCAATACTTATGGGAACAATATCATCGCTTGTGGGTACGTACGAATTACCGTCTCCACGACGCGATTGGATTCATTCGACATGTTAAACATTCAAGAATGATGATAAAGTATACATAATGAATAATAATGAGATATATGAAATAATAAAGTTACTGGATTTATTTATATATGTATATGTCATCTAATTACTTCCATTCAAGTCAATAAGGATATGAAAGCAATGTTCATGCGTATGTATGGACTACCATCTCTATAAACGGTGTATTTGATTTCATTTATCTATCTATTATATATATATATATTTATATAAACTATATATATATATATATATGACATATAAATCTTTTTTTTCCAATCTGTAAATAAGAAAATCATGATATAAGTAATAATATCAAGAACAAAAAGCCCAAACACGTACGATAAACGAAACGATTATTACCCAAAACATTGCTCCAACCTGGAATTGACAAATGAATGGGTAATATAATGTCGTAAGTGAAGAATATATGATATCATTAAAATGACTATGATTCATGAATAATTCAATGAAATTATTTAAATAATTATACAAGAGGTTTGGACACGTACGGAATAAATTGGGCCTATGGTATGAGATAATTATTCCAATCTTGTTCTTATCTAAGAATGTTTATTCATAAGTATTTACTGGGGTTGTATTTATCATCCATGACCATGTTTTCTCAAAATGTTTTCATAAAATGTATATTATTCTTCCATTTATGTTTAAAGTTGTTTTTACCCTTTTTTGACTTTTACCACTAGGTATGGAAGGAATCTTTCTTTTTTTACCATACGATGTACTTTTTGACTTTTTCAGCAAAAGTACGAGGAGAATGTTTTTTGTTTGTTTTTAACTTATATGGCTTGAATGTATTTTTATGGTTTCAAAATGCCTTACATTCATTAATATTCTTCCATAATATTTCATAATTATTTTTAAAAAAATCATTTTCTGTTAAAATTGCATTGAATTTTGTGAAAAGAAAATAGTTTGAAGAAGAGAGGATATTTTATTCAAGAATTAATTTCAAGTGTTTTATCAGAACTATTTTCTATCTAAGATTACATTAATTAGTATGTTTATGTTTCAAGTATAATTTATCTATTTTTTACATGGATGGTTTTTTTTATGATGAAATGATATCCATTTGTTTTATATGGATTATGTTATGATGGGATGATGTTAATGAAAATCATTTTATTATTTGGGTTAGGATGAATGATTTATGTTTATTTTGTGGCACAGGAAAGAATGATTTCATTATGAGATAGGTGTGACCTATATCTACCTATAATTCATTGGGTAAAAATTTATATCTTATGGGATAAACATGGATGGAATGACAAGTGAATTCGGTTCAGTAATACATGGCAGGAATGACAAGTAAACTTGGTTAAGTAATGGACTTTGTCAACTATGATGGTCTTAGAAACAAGGACTTGGATAGTATGAAAATCATATCATGTGCTTAATTTTTTTCCACAATTACATGTTTTATTCCCAAGCTATTTTATCATGATTATTTTTCCATTGTGATCAATGCCTTATGTACTGCCATGACTTATGTCATTACTCATGTTTTATGTTCATGATTTTACTTTCAAATGTTTAGGGATTGTTTTACGTTCTCCATGTTTTCCCTTACTGAGCATTTGAGCTCACCCTTTTTATGGTTTCTTTTACCCAGGATATAAAGAAAGGTTTTAGGTCAGAAAAAAGGGGAAGATCTTTATGGGAGATGTTAACGATCTTTCACCTTGATTAGAAGATTTTGTTCCAAGTTTCCAAATACACTAAACTAATATAGTCTTTGGGCGTCTATTTTTGTCACGTATTAAGTATCCTGTAAATGTAAATTAATGTCTATGTACGTCAATCTTGTGTCTCTACATGGATTCTTCAAGAGGTATCTTAGGGCTCTATGGTCATAAAAAACTACTTTAGAGCCTAATAAATATGATTAGAATTTTTTAAAATAAAATATTATGGAATGAAACATGTTTTCCATGGTTGTGTAGTTTTATTGGGATGAATCCAATGTCCTTTAAGCATACGAAGTCACATGTGAACGTCTCTATACCCTCTGTGACGAGCTAACCCCAACTGTGAATTTAAAAGCATCACACAAAAGCTCAAATAAAATTTTCCACCATGGGGGATGTATGATAGGTGGATTGGTTAGACTCTCCTTTTTCTCACAAAAAGATATACTACACGAATCATAAAAAAATGAATCCAATATCTTTTTAAAGTAATAAATATAATGGAATAAGGATATTACATAAATCTTAGATGAAGCTTCAAAAAACCTAGAATTCCCTATGAATGATCAAACATCATGCACACGTGAAGGATATAGAAAGGATGAAATAATATCTACCCTAGATATATCAACTTCTATCGCATGTTTTGACACTACAGTCCCTAATAAAATTCTTTTCTAAAAAAATAATCATTTAAAATGTCAATATCACATTATTATCTATACAAAAATTCAACACCATTCACAAACTAAAGACAAATTCATCAAATAATGCTCTAGACATTGAAAAATAATTAATAAATACCAGCATGAAAGTCTCAATGAAATTAGAAAAAATAATCACCATGCATCCCTATAAGGTACATGGGGATTTGAATAATCCAAATGGAAACCTTAATTTGGAATATGTACCAAGTATAAAAATGAAAGTTGTCTTATCCAGATCCTATGTATTTATAGGAAAAAGAAAATATCATGAAAATTCATCCAATAAAGAATAATATGTCTTCCTAGCTTGTCCCTCAAGAATCTAATCAATTAATGATCGTATGGTCATTTCTAGTGGATTGTTTTAGTTTCCAATAATCAATACAAATATGCCAACTATTTTTCACCCTAATTAAAATTTAATTTTCTATATCATTTCCATCAATGGTAATGCCACTTTTCATATGAAACACATAAATAAGGCTTACCCATGAGGAATTTTAAATGGGATAAATTATATGTTCTTAAAAAATTCAACTACTTTTTTTAACAACATCTAGAAGGGTTGGATTGAGTTTCCTTTGTGGCTTTTGAACATGTTTGGCCCTATCCTCCAAAATAATCCTTTTCATGCAAATGAAGGGGATAATAAATGATATCTCATCCATGCTCCACCCAATTAAACTAATATTTTTCCTCCAAGGATTATAAAGTTTGTCTTCATGTTAAAAACATAGGTTATTATAAATGATAACATGTAACTTCCCACCACTTAAAAAGTATGAGTATTTGAGATTTAGTGGAAATAGATAGAGTTCCAATGAAGGGGTTTCCAATATAGATGGTCACATTGAATGAACTGAAATATGTCCACAATGAGCATTAGTACCATAATAAACATCATCAAAATCAAAGAATATAGCATCAAATCCATCACCATACTCAATATCCATGTCATAAAAAGAGATAACATGATAAAAATAAGAATTTGAATCTATTTCAAAATAAAATCTAGGAGAGGTTTGTGCGTTAGAAACATGTGTGGAAGTACTCTTAGACATCAAATGAGAAACAAGGCTCATAATTTCTCAAAACATAGGAAAACTAACATCCACTGGGATTTTACTTGGTTGTTCAAAATAGGAGACACGAAAATTAGAATTGTCCAATGAGGGGTAAATCAGGGAGTCCCCAAAATTAAATATAAAAAATTCATCCCAAAACTCTATGGAATGTGTAACCTCAGGGAAATTTATGCTCATTTTTTAGTATTAAGGAAGATCCTAACTATTATAATGGGATCATGAGAATTTAATTGATCATCCTTCATGTTATGAATGTAGATAACTTTTAGGAAGATCATGTATCTTACCCGAACAAGTACATCATCATGGGATCCCACTAGATATGTTGAATCTCTATTCTTAATATCCCCAATAATATTTTCAGATTCAACTCACCAACTTGTAATGAATATAATATAGGGTGAGGAAATATGTTTTTGGAAGCTCCAAAATCATGTCATGCATCGAAAAAGTGTAACTCTCCTAAAGTGAATAGGATGGGGACTGACATAATATCTTCACAAAATGTTGTCCTTGATAGAGTTGGTGTAATTAGTGATGAAATATTCCTTACATGATTTATCATCTAATTTCTCTTGAGATCTCTTTGATTAGAACAAATTTATTTATAGAATTTGGAACACCATGGGATTTTCTTAATGCCATCATATAGAGGGATGTTGATCGAAACATGCCTGAATGTATCCAAAACCTCTTCTTTACATCACCTCTTTAGCCATATTTTGGGTTTTGAACAATTATATTTGGAAACAAAAGGGGTTCAGGAGGACCATCATCAATTTTTTTATTACTTATGTCTTTCTCTATGGGATGCTCAATATCTGTTCTTGAATGGGGATTCTTTGTAGTTGAGCTAAATCCTACTAGAATGATAGTGGTAGATCTATCAGTTGGTTTCTTCCCATATCTCAATGTGATGTTCCTAAAACCCCCCTTGGGATGTTTAGTAGGCCATGAGGGTATATTACCAAAGGACATACTTACCTATTCCTGGAGGGTGGTGGCAATTTACGACATTTATTTCTTTAATTCACTAAACTCAAAACCCTAACTCAAAACTGCATTCTATTGATTAAGAAGATTTTTTCAAAATAGAATAAGTTTTAAAATCTATATTTAGTTAATAATTACCTTGTTTTTAAATTTTTTATGACTGGGATTCAAATATCCTGTAGGGTTCTTAGAAACCCCATGGGAAGGGGAAGGCTGCTAGAATTTTTTTTAATAGGGGTCCTCTGTTATTGTCTAGAGCTATACCTGATTTATGATTAATCCTTCCTCCCTTGGTTGTATGTTGGTTCAATGGAACCATTATTATTTTTTGGGATGCATATTTTTTGTTTCTAATATGGTATCCTATAGAAAACAACTTCACAAACCTCTATCTCTTGTAGTTGGGGGAAATAATAATCCAGATGAACTATTTTAGTGAAAATTTCGCAAGGCCTAATTATAGATGATTGGGATATCTTTTGGTCCAAAGAAATCAGTCTCACAATAGTGTTTATTTCTTCTAATTTAGTACCCATCTATTTATTTTCAAGAGAAGAATGACATACCTAATGTACTCCTCTATCATGTGGTGTGCCTTGATCACAAAATTTTTAAGAGTTTTATTCCATAAATTCAATCAATGCACATGCAATTGATATTGTTTTTACTAATTACCATCTAGGTGCTACATCCACCATACTCCTCTCTATAAAAGTGAGGCCATCATAGAAATATTGTTTGATGAGTTTCTCACTAATTTGGTGATGTAGGAAGCTTGCACCGAACTTCATAAATTACTCCTAGTACTCATACATTGACACCAATTAGGGTTGATTGATCCTTTATATATCATTTAGAATGTATGTGTTCCATGATGTTGGAAGAAATATCTATAGAAACTAATGTTTCAAATCATTCTAATGCGTTGTGTCTTTATGTTGTAAATAATACATCAAACCCTTCGTCGTCCCATCAACTGAAAATGGGAATGATATTTTTTATTTGATATTCAAATATGCTTCATAATTATAATTTTGAGAAATCCACATTAAATACTTTTAAAAAATTATACCCTCACTAGAAAATCAGTTATATTTTTTAATAATGGTAATTAACCCAAATTTTCGTTAAAAGTCTGATTTGAGATATGGGTATGAAATTTAATTTAGTTTATAGTTATTATCTCTTGGATCCAATTCTTGAATGGTCCTATTACATTTATTTTAAAATTTTCATCCGTAGGTTCATCTTTTAGGTTTGATACAGAAGTGTTTCTAGTTTCTGTGTTCTTCGAATAGAGGAATTCTCTAACTGGTTGAATGATAAAACTTCCCATAGACTGAGATAGTTTGATTAAAGTTCTATGGATATGTTTAATCATAAGGTATTGATCTAAGATATCCTTTGTATTATTCCAAGTCATAAATCAAGTAAAAATTACGTCAAGGAATGTGTACCATAATAAAAAGATAATAAGTTTTAGTTTATGTTCAAAAATAATAATGAGAAGAAAACAAAAGTAGAAGAAAAATTCAGATTGGGTAAAGAAGGAAGAAAGAATAGAATAAATATGAAAAAACCACAAATGGATTAAATAATTATTTTCCTCCTTGGAAATGACAATAATTTTAAATGTACAGTTCTGCATGCTTTCAAATGATGTGAAATTTTTTACTTCTTAGGTGCCTCAGAGTGGTTGACCGAGGTTTTCTCTCAAATAAGGAAGTAAATAATACATCATATTAAAGGTAATTCAAAAATTAAATAAAATAACCTAAAAATCTAAAAAAATTTATGGGATTTTTTAATCATTTGTATGACTATAATATTTTTGTTGAATTAATATTAAATTTTGGTTATGTTTTGTTTTTGAAATGAGATCTAGAAAATAGAATGAGAAGATATTTTTTTATAAAAATATTTTAGAGGTGTAACCGATATAACTCTCACTCTTCACATACTTTTTAATCACTACCATTCAAATTATTATCCTCTTAATTATGATACCCTAATTTTTTATCCCATGAATCCTATGGGAATTAAATTTACCACAATTAATAAAAGAGTTAAATTATAGTATAACTTTAGAAAATGAAATCGTAAGACCCTTATTTAATTTTTTATGGATATCTTATGTTTGGTTGTAAATTATAGAATAAATATATTATTTATATAAGGATTAATTGAATTATGATATTATATTTTAAATCTAAAAATGTATCACATGTTGTTTTTACCGATTATGTTTACACTATAACAATTTACACAGATCATAACCTTGTGGGTTTGGTTTTAATTGGTTGATTATTTATTAGTTTATTATAATTAAAAAACAATTCTCATGGATAAAATTATGTGAATTAATTTATCTCATTTATTTAAAATAAATAAATTAATAATGTAAGAGGTAGATCAATTAATAATAAAACTATTATTCCATGGGTGGTGCAGTCATTGTAGAAACATTTTGCATGTGCCAATGTTTAGAAAGGGTATAATACAATCTCATTTTTGATCATTATTTCCAGCCAAAATAAGATCATTGTAGAAAAATAAAATTGATTAAAACATATGAAAAAAATAAAAAATAGAATAGGAACAAAGAGTTTTATTACACAAACAAAAATATCTCAATGGGAATTATAAGAAGAGGCCTTCGATGACATGATCCTTACTGCAAATGATACACCTATTGCAATTCTTGAAGAATTGGATTGGAACCACTTCCACTTCTCCCAAAATTTCCTATTTCACGTACAAACCTATGAAAATAATGAAAATTTTAATTTATATTGTATAGAAAATGCTATGTTAGTAGTGGTTTCATGTTTTAATGGTGAAATTTGAATAAATATTTTAATAGAAATTTCACTGACTATTTGGATAAAAAAATTCAAGAACCAACTATCTTTCATGATGGATAATTTGTGTGTAATTGGGTTGTTGAGATTCTCTTAAAATTTTTTCCCAATATAAGAACATATGAAGAAGATAAGCTAAACATAATGAAGTATTTTCCAGTCTATAATGTTTAAACAATATTTGACTTCATGGCCCATTTAATCCAATCAAATGCATGATGTAGATCTTATGTGATGATTAAAAGTTGTATCCCATTAAGTGGAAAACATAGTTACAGAATTTTATGTTCTAATAGAACATAGAATATATAAATGGCCACAATAATATAGTGATCTTCAAAGTGTAAAACAGTAATTTTCACCAAAATTTCAAATGAATGACCTGGCCTTATATATTTTCTAAATAAACATATTTAATTAAATGTGCGGAAATTATTTCATTTATTATAATTAAAATATTTTATAAAATTATGTATCATCCCCCACCCCTCTAATATATCATAAAAAATATAAAATAAACCATTTGTATTTATGTAATGCATCATCCCACCCGATATCACTTCTCATTGGGAATCCAAACACATGAACCCCCTCGATAATCATAACACCATAAATCATAATTTATATTCAAATTATTTTTTATAAAGATTCATACTAAACCAAAAACACATGTTTAAATTAGATATGAATTTCATTCCATTCTATACTAAAAGACAATAATAATGTTTTTACTAGAACATTGAATAGTTGTGGATTTAAAACAATAAATGTTAAATTTTTCATCAACAAGACACCAATTACCTACAATATCATTTCTACTATGAATGTATGTTTGTAAAAATATCTTCTTGAATCACTATATCACCATAGATCCATAATAAATTCCATTGGAATAATATAAATACATATTGTGGTGCAACTGAGTATAATGCGACCATGAACTTATACAAGAAAACACCATATGACCTTTTGTTACCACATTAAACTAATGGGTCCCTCATAAGTGATAATGATCAATATAGAAAGCATATATGTCATGTGAATACTATTTGAATTTCGTGATACTTGTCACACCAGTTTACAATATGATATAATAATAAAATCCTAAAATGGTCTATTGCAAATGGGAAAATTGAAAAAATCCATAATAAATCATAAATAAAAACATCATGTGTTTTACATTGGGAGAAAATCACGAAACAATTACATTAACAACCAATAACATCAATCGTATAACTGAAAACCTATACTTATTACAAAAAAATGAGTTCAAGATGCACCATCATGAAATCTATCATAGATATTGACATATTACCCTCTCTTTCATACAATATTTTAAATTGAAAAAAAATTGAAAAAAAATTATCTGATACTATTTTGTAATGATGTTGTATAGAGGTCACTAAAATAGCATCCTTTCATAGTTCTTCACATAACCTTAGGCATACCTACCCATGAACATGGTGTTGTCAACTAGAAGTAGGGGTTTATAAATAGGGATACTATACCCACTATATTGTAGTGAAAATTCAAAAATGTATAACCATGTATGAAACACTATCTATAAAAGTATGTGTAAAAAGATAATAATAATGTAGTAGAGACCTGAAATAATATAGGACTCATCAGATGTTGGGCTGAGGACATATTTAAAATAAATAGTGGGAAACAAATGATGAAAAAAATGTAGGGGTATCCACTATAATCCCAAACCCCAACTCATCCCGATTCGTAAAATCCATCATATCTTCTTCTAATCAATCATGAAATCCTGATACATATCCCATACTATGCCCATAATGAATTTTGAGAGCTTATTGGGTTCCCAAGTTAAATAGTGACACAAGATGTGTGTGAGTATATATATCTATAGGGAAACACCTGTATGGTCCCACACCTAATCTACAATGTAATGATATGGTCATGGGACATTATAAATTGAATGAAAATAAATAATTGATAAATAAAAATTAAATAAGCCACATTTAAACATGAATTATATTCCTACAATTGACTATACCTACATCAACAAGCATTGGAGTGTCTATGTTTATGAGCACCACCTCAGAGAGTCCATTATCCACTCATTTAGGATTATATTCTCAATCTGCCTCCATGATGGGTGGTGGATCCTAGGGTATGACTAGTAATTCCTCATACTAAAAAACAAAGGATAAACATCAGGATAATACCGGTGTATTCTTGATGATAGGTAGCCATCAGAGTCTTTAAATTGGGAGGCCACAGGTAATCCTATACAACTTGGTGTTAATGATTCCTCGGTGACATAATCAATCTAATAGAAAACCCTCCTATATACTATGGTATATCACATGGGTATCTATATACTATGTATCTACATCAATTTCATATCTCATGTATTAATCAGATCCTATGGGGTATCCCTGGGATAGATTTAGGGGATCCAACTATCATCCACAAGTTTTACAACATTTCTTATTAGGGATATGAACCCACCCAAAACACAATTCCACCATTAAAAAATCAAGGGACCATATATTATTAATTATATAATTTTATATCCATCCGAACCCTAAGGGTCCCAAACATTCTTTTGGTATAATTTTATCTCAATTCAAATATTGGGCACCCTAGCAGTTCACAATAGTCTCAATGTATAAATGAATCATAGGAATACCTTGTATTCATGTACGCACACTATGTCAAATATATGATGTTGGATTCTAGGTACCGCCTATAGGCATCTGTGACTGCATTAACCATATATAGTGAAAAATACTCATACTAAACATCTAAAACCAATATATTATAAGATATGTTCACAACAATTCAATACATCCCTGGTTCCCTTTTGTATCCTTTAGTAAATATTTGGAATCCCAAGTAATTATATTAATGTTATGATGAATGAATATTTCCTAAGTATCTTAATAAATTCACATATAACAAAAAATAAAAAAATAAAAACATTAAATTATTGTCCAAAACCCCACACCCATCAACAATATCTCTACCCTAGTAGTATTACACATCTGTTTGGGTTCAAGGTTTAAACTCATAACCATATCTAACCATGTCCATAGAAACCCCCTCACTATGGTTAAAATTTTATTTGTTGACCAATTGGGGACCCCTTAGTCTCATCAAACATAGATACCCATCATGGGATACATTATCTTCAAAACATTTCATAAGACAATACCCATCACTCTAGGGTAGTATATCCCTCAGCAACATTCTCATCACACCATCACCTAATTAGAAAAATAATACCATATATAGTGGAATCACTCAAATGAGTTAGAATTGATCCCATCTCAAATCTCAAGACATCTTAAGGTTAGTCCGAACAGCTAAGACGTCATGAAGTTAATGAAGGATTAACCACTATGTTAGATATGTCAAGGGAAAGATGAATCACTCACACAATAATTTCACTATTTCTTAAAGTCCTCATTCCATACTAATGATCCAAACAATCACAAACCAATTCTAAATTCATGATCCATCCCCGTCATCTAATTATAGATCTCAAGGGATCATAATGTAGGTCCATTAAGTTATGTTCTCCCTTTCCCACACCTCTATGATCATGAAGAATCAAGGTATACCAATGTATCTTACTACCTTGGCTATGAGTGGAAAAGAATGTGCAAGTAGTGTATAATAGAAAAATATGCCTTGGAATAATATTACTTATTACGCATAAAAATCCATAGTAACAAGACATTATCAATTTAGATTAAAAAAATATTTAATTGATCATGTATTCAAATTAATTTAGTGAAGGAATAAATATAAACTATAATAAAAATAACATTCATTTAGATTCACTTTATGTACTGAATAACACATAGCTCATTAGATTATTTCCCATTTACATTCATGATTCAGGTGGTTACTACTCATGCTAGAATAGCCAAGTCCACGATCAACCAAGATTTTCTCAATCACATAATCTCATAAAATGTACTAACTTTCAATAAATAATTATTTTTTGAATTTATAAATAATTAACCGAAATACCTCAACTAGGTTTTACACTAATATTTTATTAGATTCCCCTGTTGAACTAGAATTGCGACGAACAACCCAGAGGTGGACCACCATTGACCACTAAATTCATCTTAATCCAAATACCTATGTATTGAAATCAATTACATTATTAATTTAAGCGATATTTTTTCTATAAAACTATAAATAAATATGCGGCATACCATACCTTTTCTAAAACGATGTTATATGGAAGATAGATATCATCCCAGAATGTACTTCCTGAGGTCCTAGTGGAATCCGAATAAAAATAAAACATTTCAAAATCCTATAGTGAAATTTATACCATTTCCTACTCTAAGATAAAAAAAATTCAAGATCAAGGAGATAAGAGTAACATGTGTAGGGATGGAGGCCATAAATTACATCTTTCAGGAAACATCTTCAAGAAGAACCCCAAAATGAAGGTGTTAAAGAGAGTATAGGGGGTTTTGACCCCCTAAACATTAAATTTATTGAGAGAAAGACGTAGGGAATACACTTATTTACATATGATTGGTTGGGGGTTATAGTCATTTCCATTAATTAAAAACATCACAGGATTGCTGAATGCTCTTGGGTGGCCCTTACACCATTACTAGAGCCACAAGATAGGTGGTTAAAGGCCACTGGTATGTTGGTGGAACCCGTAGGGATACAGATTCTTTTAACCATTTCACTAGCTTTTTGGTGGATGTAGTCTCTATCCTCAAACATCGTAACATACCAAAAACACATCCTAATAAAATTGGGATACCTACCAATCAGTTTTCCCCATCAAACAACCCTCTTATTATGCTCAAACTCTCTAAATTCCCTTTGGAATTTTCATTTAAAATTTGGCATATCCATTAATTGAATGTTGAATATTTCCCTTGACTTTAAAACTTATCCATAAACATTAAATATGATAGATAAATAGTCAAGAAATATATTTTAAAAATCACATTGAATATATTATTCTCTGAAAATAATTAATACTATAAATTTCCATAGATTTATATTACAATGGGATTATATGATAATCTATGAGGATAATATAACATATAACCTAGGGCCATATCAATAAAACTAGCATGAGGAATAACATAAAATTAAAGTATAAATCCATAATACATTATAATATCTGAATGAATGAGATGCTCCAGTATCAAATAATGTTTATGAATGCAATGTGGTAATCAATAACCTTACTCAAATATTTAAAGGTACCTTCCACCTTTAAAAGAGACCTATTATATAGCCTAAACCATGCGTGTTTCATATCTAAATATTTTCCCATAGGTACATGAATCTCATGGTTCACTGAATTATATAGATTTTGAATCTAATAATGAGGTCCCCAACCCAAATAATTTCCTAACCTCACTAATTCTAACCATGATTACTTCACGATAAAGTGATAAGTATTACATTACTTTCCATATTTATGTTATAACATAAGAATTTATATGACTGATATACTATAATTATCATTTTACATGATGTTATGTCTTCTAGTAGTAACTTCTATCCCAAATGGATCTAGAGACCCCTTACTCGTATTTTTCTATCCCTTGACACCCTGTTGCATGTCCTCCAACATCCTATTTATAATCATAGAAGAGGAACCCAAAACACTAATAGTTATTCCAATCTATTGGCCATTTTTATTTAGAATAATTCATGCTTCCCTATCTTCCTCCAAGATATTTTTATTCATTATGCATTTGTGATGTACATAAAATTTTATTTTTAGGTGAAAAATTATGAACTGGTACCTCAATATAGGTTAATGTAAATCTCAACCTTATGCACCTTTTTTATTTCTTTTCAATCTATATGTAAATGAAATAAAATAAAATACATAAAATAAATAGGATAATAAGACACTATCATCACTTCTTACTAAATACATTTGATTTACCAAGGGTTGTATAACCTTAGAGTGTCAGGAATAAAATCAAAGAGTTGTTCCTTGATATTCTCCCATGTTAGACCCTCATGATTTTTATATTGATTCATTATGATCTACCACCTTAGAGTAGGTCCATGATGCTTAAAATCAACCTATTTAACTCATTTTAATGGAGTTTCCACCATGTTAAAAAATACCATCAATTATTTAAAACCAAACCATATTATTATAGGGCCCTCTAATGCCCAAAAAACTATGCGATACTAATGCAATATATCATCAGGAAAATATACCATTTTCTCACCCCTATATGATCCTTCAAAGTGAATTATTATTGGGAAAAAGACATCATTTGGATAGGGTTCTATAATTCATCTCACTAGAGTGATTACTAGAGAATGATCAACTTCATCCTCTTACACATATAAAGGTACTATAAGAAGTTACTACCTTGAATGAATATTTTTTTATCCATTTTCCCTAGGAATCCAATGAGATAATGATGAGGTAAAATTTTCTAAAATTACAAATTGAATGATTTGAATCACAATTAATTTCTTAAATTACGACATCATTCAAACAATAAATAGACACATATATATGAACCACTTCAAAGAGAATCATCCAATGTGGCTACCCTTGTTTGTATCACATCACTCCTAATATAAACCCACATAACCAGAACCATTTTGATAGTCATAATTATAAATATATGTTAAGGTATATCATACTCAGGTGAAAATAATTAAATGTAATCTATGCTACATCATGAAGTCGCATATCACATAATTGTACTAGGATTTAATTATTTAATCTTATATCATTGAACATCAATCATATTCATAGTGTAAAAGCCTATAATTCTACTCATAATTCTTCAATTCAAAAAAATCCAATTAATTATTTTATCATAATATAACTCATAATAAACATGAAACATAAATTACATAATTGATAACTAAAATAACATCATTAGTAACTCTAAGGTATACTACACGTGTTCTAGCTAACCACACTTTTAACTCCAATTCTTTACTTCAAAAATCCCAATATTCTATAAGGACCCAACCATAAACATTACATAATATTGAGTTAAGTCAAGAATTAATATTGAGGATCTTTTTAGGATTAGAGTTTTATAGAATTATTCCATAACTATTACATTACATATAAAAAATTACAAAGTAGACACTTCTACCCAGTTTATTTTTTTTTCATAACATAAAAACTATTAAAAAAACATGTCTAGTTCCATGTTTTAGAAATAACGACTTTTCCTTGATCTCATCCTTAACCCTATTCATCATTATGTCCATTGAAAAACATTTCAAAACCTGGGATGATAATAATAATCATAGCAAGTGTTTTAAAATAAAAAAATGAAACATTAAACCATCAATAAATACATGTCAATGAAACCATTATTTTCAATCATAACATACCTCATGAAATCATTAGAATTATGAATAATACAAAGAAATAATAAATAATAAAGGTAACTAATGTAATACGTAACATAATTACATTTTATATTTCATATCTATATGGGGAGTAATGTTTGGAATACCAATTATAGTATATTACCTAAATCTCTTAAGAGAAACATTATTGTTTTCCCCTGTAAAGTTACCCAATGCATTGGAGTGCTATCTGGGGCTCACCCGCCTGAGGTGTATCATGGAACCACCCTTATATGTTATCAATTCCCAAGAACCATTACATAATCATAACACATAACCCAAGTATAAAGGAAAGATATAATTTTAACATCACAATATGTCATTTCCAGATGATGAAATAATAACTTCATTGTCAAAATCACTTTCAAAACCATTCAAAACACTTAATAATTATATTTTTGAATCAAAGTGTCTCATAACACTATGAAAATTTTAAAATAATTAAAATTTTATAACATTACTGACTATATAAATAAATCATTAAAACCATTTTGAAAACATGGAAATTATTGAGAAATATTTAGAAGAATAATTCTTTAAAACATTTAAAACAATGTTTTAGTTAAAGATTCTTTTACCACTTGATAAATTGATTGAATAAAAATAATTACTTAATAACATTAAACAGAGATTATAATTTCATGATATTAAATAGATTTATGATATAATATGTCAATGTTCTTTATATATATCTTATAGTATAATAAAAGTTCATAAGATCAATATATGCCTCAAATTAATGGAGATTAAGACATAGTCCCCTACAAAAATTTGGTAGCCTAACGACTTTACATTAAAATCTAAAAAATGAGATGAGGGGTGAGAAAAGGGTGTCTCATCTCTTTTAAATAAAAATCGAATCCATAAAGATATATAATAACAAATCCTGACATAAGATAATGGAAATTAAAAGACCTAACATAAAAGCTGTCCTTGACTAAATGAGGAGGATGAAAGGCTCCCATTCAAAGAACATATCATTACATTTAGGATAAATCAAAGACCTAAATATGTCTAAATTACATAAATACACCCAATATAAGTGGATATTAAGTGTAAAACAATCATAGGTTATTCACACATTCTCATAAAATGACATAATTAATAAGTTTATGTTTAACCCAAAGAATGATAATTAAGTTATGAAGTCCCCGTACATCGTGTCCGGCATGACTCGTTTGTTCCTTGTTTTTACTGAATAATAAACATAAGTTAATTTATAAGTTTTCTGAAATTTTTTCAATTTTATCATTCCTTTTATATAACTTATTATCTTGAAATAATAATTATTAATTATTTGAGTTCATATCGGACATTTTGTCGATGTTTTGAATTTTTGTTAAAAATGATCTATTTATAATTACAATTTATCCATGTTGTAAAAAGTAAATTATCTCCAGAATGATATTAATGATTTAGATATAATATATTTAATTTATAATAAGTATGTACTTATTTATAGTAGTCCGTAAAATTTGGATATAATAAATTATATGCACCGTTCATGGAGACGGGAAGTCGTATGTACGCATGAACACTACTTTCTTTTCTTTTATTAATTTTTAAGGAATTGAAAACATGATGATACATAGGTATATTATAATTCTATTATAATATCATAATTCATATAAGTTACATATTTTCATTGACAACATCATTTATACGTTCCATATATGGTATAAATGAGTTATATCACTTTGAGGGGGCGGTAGTCCGCACTTCCTCAAATGAAATTATCGTATTTACTCATTTTGGAAAGCATAAAGGTATGCTATAAATGAAAAATTCATAATTATAGAGACAATATTAATATTTTATATATCACATATAAATATGGTTTTATCATAATGGCCACATGATTGGTGGTGGAAGGAATATTGAACAATCATCGTTTCAGGAGGCAATAGTTCAAATTCCACAGAAACAGTATGTTTGTATCCATTAGATGGAGGTGTGTGTAAGTGTAGATTTAATCCATCTCATAAAAAAATATATTATATTTAGGATAATGGTTTTCTTATGTAAACAAAGAATAATAATAGCATAGGTAGTGAATAAATAATATTAAAGAAGAGAACTTGAGGGAAGATGTTACCATTAAATTGGACTACTCCCTTTGGATCGAACCAAAAGGATTTCTTGAATAGCCTTCATCCTAAGATAAATATTCTAGGTGGAATATATGTATGCTGGGAGATTATTTGGGTGGAGTTTGGATGAATCAAGGGGGATTTAGAGGTGTTAGTAAGGGTTAGAGTTTATGGATTTCTATAAGGGGGAGGATGGCCTTTTTAGGAATGTTTGAAAGTGTTATTTAATTATAAAATTATTTTCGGTTTAAAAAGGCACAAAACCCATCACATTCTATGATAGAATGAATAAATTTTTAATGAAAATAATCCAATAATAATTGGATAGGTTTTGGATATTTTTAATCTTTTAAAATCTTATTTATTTAAATCTTTCATTAATAAGGTAATAAATGCATCATCATTGGGTCATAAATAAATTTATTTATATAATGTCTAAAAATTATAAATTAAATACCATGAAGTAATAAATATTTTTATATTAAAAATTAATATTTATAGTCAAATATATCACTTATATAACCCACTATAAATATTGTTTTACATAATGATACATGTTTATGTTATATTTTCCTTAACATTAAATTAATTTTTATAAATTGTCATTATCACTCCCAAGTGGTTACATGGGGTACCAAAATTGACCCATGAATGCCCTTGGTTTCCCATATCTCATCCAATAGTGTAATGAAGTTTTGAATGGTAATTCAATGTTATTATAGTATTATTTGTTTACCCTTATTTACCATATTTATTCGTTAACCATGGTAAATTAAATATTTACTGAAAAAAATATTCATAATGTCTAATAATAATAGTTATATATTTATAAAATTTGGATATCCAAATTCCAAATATGGAAACAATTTTTCCAAATTCAAAATGCATAAGTGACAGAAATTATTTTAAAATTAATTCTCGTTGTCAAAACTAAAAATCATGTTTTTTAGAAATAATAACTATAAAAATATTAAAATTCATTTATGTAAAAATTAAAAGAGAAATTACTTATAATGACCAAAATTGAATACAATGGTAAACATATAATCTAATTAAACTTCTAATGAAAAAAATAAAAATCTAACTATATAAATAAATTAGATAAAAATGCATTTTTGAATTAAAATGTAGTATTTTTCACAATTCATTAAAAATTAACTTTATCAGAAAAATACCATAAAATTAACCAAAGTAAAAATTTATTTCCTGATTCTAAATAATAATTTTATTTTTTCAAATAAAACCAATAAAATTGACAAAAACTATATTTAAAAATGGTTCACCATCAAAATTCGGTAAAATGAACTTTTTAAGAGTATTAGAGTATTTCATGCTTAAAATTGGATTTGTTCTCATTTTAAGCCTCTAATATTTATTAGATGAATGTAAATAAATTTAAAAAACATGCATAATCATATTTTACTTTGTTATTTTCATTCCCTCTAACAAAAAAATTAGGCATTAACTTCAATTTAAATTAATAATAATATTATATTATTTTTCAGTATAACTCAATGTTGTGTGAAACGTAAGATTTCAAAGAAACTTTTTGTTGGGTGTTGAGTACGCTATCAAAAAAAGAGTCCCCTTTAAAATAAAATTAATATCTTATCATAAGTATTATTATAAATGAAAGAATATTATTCTATAAATTCCTGGGTTGTTACATCCTTCCCCCATTTTGGTAATTGCATCCTCGCAATTTTAAAATTGGTCTAAGAAACATCATTGAAAGTACCACATCAGAAAAAGAGTCAATAAAACTATCTCTTTAAAACAATGAAAGAAAAGAACAAATGTCACCCAAGATGACCCATACTGGGATTCCATATAAGAAAACATGGATACGTAAGAGAAACTAACCATCATGTTCTGATGGAGATTGATAGAAAACATGATTAAGAGAAAGTTAACAACCCGAAAATCACAAACTTGAGATGGGTTAAATGGTATTCGATTCCCCCATAGGAAATATTAACAAACAATGTTTTTATGTTAATTTTCATGATGTTGAAGAATCTATTTATGAGATTAAATAAAAACATAAAGAAACATACTTACTTGTCATGAAGACTTTCATCCTTTAATAAATTTCTACCACAAACTCATCTTTTCTCCAAACTATGAGTATTAAAACTGACTTGGTCACATCGAAAGCACTATAATAAACTTCTAGAGTATCACATAATCAAAAAAAGAGGAAAAATATATTTCCCCTGTATTTAGACATTAACCAAAACCAAAATGGTAAGAACGAGATATGATAATTCCCAAAAGGATAATCCTTTATAAAGAAAAATAAAACTCTTGATCTCAAAAATTCAAAAAAACAGTACCCTTCAACAATAACTATTCCGAACAAAAATTTCCTTAAAATTATTCAATATAATCTTAAATGATATTGAAACCCAAAACTCAGAAGAATTTGATCACATAGTCTTCCTCAAAAAATCTTAACATTTATCTCCAAAAACATCAAGTACTCTAAAAGACTCGTACTAAATTGTAACTAACCTTGTGACATATTCTTTAGAATTGGATAATAATTTCCATAAATATCCCAAATCACTATATATATACTATAAATACATCGATTCTTCCAAAATCAAATTTCCACCATTACTCTACAAATGAGATCTCATATTATTCTATTTTATTAAGTATACAGTGTTCCCAAAAGCACAAACGTCTTCCAAAATAACATTTATCACTTAATCACCAAATAATTTTCCTATATTAAGGATATCCATTTGATAAAACATAATTTCTAAAAATCAACTTTTTCTTGATCCATAAAATTATTTAACTAAAAAGAGTAATTCATACTAACCAGGGACTTCACGTAGGCTACTGGCAGGCGACGTGCCCTTGTCTCCCTTCAGTAGCATGTTCGATTCCTATGACCTTTCTTGATGTGATGGGTTTTCACACATATTAGGAGTTTTTCTTTTTAAAAAACTAAAAAATAACCCTAACATGTTTTAACCTCAATGTATTTCTTATACCTTTCATTTTCATCCCAATACATTAAAACCTCAACCCCTTATATATTTTCATTTTTTTCATCTCTATATGATAAAATAAAACTATTTTCAATATAATGAACATCTTACATTGATCATGGTGTCCATATGGTTTCATCATCATCTTTTTCAGGTAGGTATAAGGTTTAGGCATTGAAACAATTATTTACAGATCCTTCAAAATTATTTTTTTTCATTAATCCATATACACCTAGTTTAACTTGGGTCATATGGGTGTTCCCTGAGAAATAGTTTCATAAAATTATCATGTATGACACATAATTTCAAAAAATATGATAAAAACAAATTTTTATAAAACCGTCGAACCAAGTTTGATTTGAAAATTTCAATCAATGGTCCTTATAAAACACAATAAGTATGTTATGAGAGACAATATTATAAAAAAATATAAATAGTTTTCCCTAGGGTATCCTTCTCCATAAACATTTTCGAAATCATAATATGCTTCAAAATATTTTCATAAGGTAAAATATTTGAAAATTCTTTGAGAATATTTTCCATTTTTGAAAATATGAGAATATTGTGAAAATTGGATTTGATTAAATACAACCCATGATCTACGATGATATCAAGGTATAGTGGATTTGTTTGATATCTCAAACAATTTCTTTCAAGTCATTTGTATGTTATAAAAAGTTTCACAATTATCTAAACACGACGTTTCAATAATTATTGCAAGAATGTCATCATGAAGAGATGGGAATATTGTTTGAGGCCATCCTCCTTCCATCAGTAACTGGCATTCCTTGATCTGAAAAATTAATAAAACAAAGATCTAACTGAAATAATAGACATAGGGAGTAACCATGTGTTTAATGACAACTCATAATCCCTAAATTTTTCTAAACCACCCATTGATAACAACTATAAGGACCCTCCATAAAACATTACATAATCTTGAGATATGTTAAGAATTCACATTGAGTATCTTTTCTGGTTTAGTGTTTTAGATAATTAGTCTATAACTATTACATTACATCTCAAAAATTACTATATAGTCACTTCTACTCAGTTTCTATTTTTTCATAAAATAAAAACTCTTAAAAAAAGAAAAATGTCTAGTTCTCTGTTTTAGAAAGCATGACTTTTCCTTGATCCCATCCTTGACCCTATTCATATTTACATCCTGTAACAAAACGTTTAAAACATGGGATGAGCATAAAAAGACCAGTAAGGGTTATAAAATAAGTAAAGGAAATAAAAAAACATCAATAAATTAATATCAATGAAACCATACTTTTCAATAATAACATTCCTCATGAAATCCTAAGATTTATGAATAACACACAGAAATCATAAATCATAAAGGTAACATATAGAATACGTCAAATACTTACACTGTATCTTTCACAGCAATATAGGGAGTTACATTTGGAATACACATCACAATATATTCCATAAATCTCAAAGGAGAAACATTAATGTTTAACTCTGTCACACTACCCAATGCATTGGAGATTTATATTAGTCTCACCAGCCCAGGTTTATCAAGGAACCACCCATATACATAAACAATGCCCAATAAGCATAAAATAATCATAACACATAACACAATCATAAAAGAAAGATAAAATTTCCATATCAGAATATATCATTTCATTATATTGACATAATCAATGCTTTGTCAAAACCATTTTCAAAACCATTTAAAACATTTAATAAAAAGATTTATGAATCAATGTGTCCTATACTGCATTGAAGCATTTGAAGAAATCAGTATTTTAGAACCATTATGATCATATAAATAAATACATAAAACCATTATGAAAATTTGGACATTAATGAGAAAGAGTTAGAAGAATAATTCATTAAAACATTTAAAACAATGTTTTTGTTAAAGAGTCCCTTACCACTTGATAAAATTCTTGAATAAAAATAATTACATTATTATAATAAAAAAACCTTATAATATCATAACAGTAAAGTGGGTCATGATATAATATGTCAAAGTGAAGTATATACACCCTATAAGATAATAAGCGTGCACTAGATCAAGATATACCTCAAATGAAAGGCGATTGAGACATTTTCCCTTATGAAAATTCGGCAGCCTAACTACGTCACATTAAAATGATGAAAATGAGATGATGAGAGAGAAAAGGGTCTCTCATCACATTTACATAAAATTGAAATAAATAAAGATATATAAAAACATATCCCAACATATGATAATTTAAATTCAAATACATAACATAAAATAAGTATTTTACTAAAAGAGGAGGGTGAAAGGTTCCCATACAAAGAACATATCATTACATTAAGGATAAATAAATGACATAAATATGTTTGACAAACAAAAATAACAAGGATATAATTGTATATTAAGTGTCAAAAATTCATAATTCATTCACACATATTCATATAATGACATTATTAAAAACTAGAAGTTTATCCCAAAGAATGGAAATTGGCTTAAAGAAGTCCCCTTACCTCGTGTCCGACATGGATGGATTATTCCTTGTTCTTCCTGAATAATAAATTTAAGATAATTTTTACTTAATCAGAAAATTATTTGGGATAATTATTCCTTTTATATCACTTATTTTCTTGAAATATTTTTTTTAATTATTTGAGTTCATATCAGACATTTGGTTGATGTTCGGAATTTGAGTTAAAAATGAACTTGTTATAATTACAATTTTTCCATGTGGTAAAAAGTACATTATCTCCAGAATGATATTCATGATTTAGATACCATATATATCATATATATCTAGTATATATGTATTTATAATATTCCATAACATTTGGACATAAGAAATTAAAATGCACTATTTATGGAGAGAGTAAGCCGTACTTACGCATGAACGCTGTTTTCATTTCTTTTTTTATTTTTAGTGAAATGAAAAATTAATGATAAAAATGTATATTATAATTCCATTATAATATCATATTTTATATATGTTACATAATTTCATTAACACCATCATTTATATGTTCCATGTATGGTATGAACGATTCATATCATTGTGAGGGGGCGGTAGTCCGCACTTCTTCAAATGACATTATGGTATTTACGCGTTATAGAAAGCATACAAGTATGATGTAGATGTAAAATATCGAAGAATAGGGAGAAATTAATTATATTAAATAACATATATAAATATATTTCATTCATAATGGTCAACATGAGAGGTGGTGGAATAATATTAAACAATCATTGTTTTGTGAGGCAGTAGTTTTCCGTCCATTAAAACAACATGTTATTTTCCATTAGATGGACGTGTGTGTAAGTTTAGATATAATCCTTATCATAAAAACAACCTATTTTATTTAGGATACTGGTTTTTTTATGTAAACAAATAAAAAGAAGTGCATAGGGCGTGAAGAAGTAAAATAAAATAAGAGAACTTGAGGGAAAGACGTTACCTTTAAATTGGGTTACTACCTTTAGATTGAACAAAAAGGTTTTCTTGAAGGGTCTTTTTCCTATGTTAAGGCCTATAGGTGGAATATACGGATATTGGGAGCTTATTTGGGAAGAGTTTGTTTGAGCCAAGGGGGCATGAGAGGTGTGAGTAAGAGTGAGAGGTGATGGGTTTTTATAAGGGGGAGGAGGGGCTCTTTAGGAAAGTTTGAAAGTATTATTTTTTTTATAATAGAAGATAAATCATGTTAGAAATAAAATTATTTAATTAAATTTACCAATTTTTTGATGTTTGTATAATTTTTATATTCTTTTGTATTTAAATCATTCATTAATAAATTAATCACTACAATATCATTTTTTATAAATAAATAAATTTATTTAATGTGTAAAAATTATAAATTAAATACCTTGATTTAGAAAAGCTTTTTATCTTTAAAACTAATATTTACAGTCAAAGAGATAACATATATAACCCTATAAACAATGTTTTGTATTGAAAGATATATTATTATGTTACATTTTCCATAACATTAAATTAATTTATATAAAGTGTCATTATCACTCCCAAGTGGCTCCATGGGGTCCCCAAATTGACAAAAGGTTGCCCTGGGTCTACAATATCTCATCAAAAAGGGTTAATACAGGTGTAATGTTAATCTAATATTAATATAACATTATTCTCTTACCCTTATTTATGAGAATCACATTCTATCCATGGAAAATAAAATATTTACTGAAGTAAATATGCATAATCATAAAATATAAAAGTTACCTATTTACAAAATCTGGACCTCCTGATTTCAAATATGGAATACATTTTTCCAAATTCCAAACATAGAGGTGTCAGAAATTAATTTAAAATTAATCCATGTTGAAAAAATATAATCCAATTTCACTTTAAACCCAATTAAAATTACAATATAACTATATAAATAAATTAGATTAAAATGTATTTTTGAATTAAAATGTTATATTTTTCAATATTCATTAAAAAAACTAACTTTATCCGAAAGATATAAATTTTTTTAACCAAAGTAAAATTTGATATCCTGACTGAAAAGAAGAATTTTATTTTTTCAAATAGAACCTATAAAAGTTATAAAAACTATATTTAATAATTTTTCACCTTCAAATAACAGTAATATAAAATTTTAAAGAGTATTAGAGTATTTAATTATTTAAATTGGATTCATTTTAATTTTATGTCTATAAAATTTTTTGGATAAATTTAGAGACATTTAAAAAACTTTTATAATCACATTTTAGTTATTTTTGTTCATTCCTGCCAACACAACAGCTAGGCGTTAACTACCATTTAAATTAATAATGTTATTATATTATTACTTTTGTATAAATCAATGTTTTGTTTAATGTAAGATTGCAGAGAAATATTTTGTTGGGTGTTCAGTACGGTATTAGAAAAAGTGTCCCCTTAAACATAAAATTAATATCTTAATCAGAATTATTAAAATGAAACCAAAAGTATTATTCTATAAATACCTGGGTTATTACATATTCTTTCTAGAATTTCTAACCAAATATTCCAAATTAATATTGAAGAATAATTAAATAAATCATTTGATCCCATTTTGTAATGCCCTGAACCAATTAGCCAGGTTTGGAGTAGTGTTATCCATGACCTCATTTGTGACTCCCTATACACAAGTGGTTTCCAACATGACGACATGTCTAAAAAGGTATTATGGGTAGACAACACATTCTATATCAATATCCATTCATAACATAGATATCCAAATATAAATAAAATATAAAAATCTATATGATGGATGCTAAACAAAATAAAATTCTTTAACAATATGGAATACAATGTTTTATACAAGATAATCCAAAATATCCCCATGTTTGGTAGAATAGTAATATGTGTAGAAAAATAAATACAACAAAAATAATTCTGAATCAACCATAGAATTAACTTTTTCACTGAATTTCATGATAGTCAGTTCCAAAACATAAGGCTCGTTCTATTCTCTTGATCCATGATCGTAATATGAGCATGATCACTGGGGTACCTATGAAGGATGTGAGTATAAAAATTGTTGGACACCACTAATGATACATTAACATAATTAGAATGATATATTAATTTGAATCCAATTTCAATAAATAAAATTCATAGACAATAATAACGTTCCATGTTTTCATTTTCTCAACACCTTGAATGAACCCCCAACACCACCTACTTCCACACCATACTAGATTATGGTAAGAAGTAGTCATTTCATGATTAGATAATAAATATATTATACATGTCATCTTTATTCATTCATACCTATCATATATATGTTTTTAATCTTATGGAACAATTCTGTACCCTCCTTTTTTATAATTTCATGCTATAAAAATATGAGTAGTTATCTGAATCATCTAACTAATCACCACAACATGGTCATTCTATATTACATGATTTTATGTACAATAGACACACATGAATCTTTATAAATCAACTATTTATCTTTGAAATTACCTATCATTTCAACATATTTGGAACATCAAATCATCGACCAATTCCAACATTTCATGGTTATTCCCATATCCAAAAAAAATTTCTTTGTGATGATAGAAATAATACTGCCTCCTATAGAAATAGACTATCAACGATGTCATCAAGAATCCATATATAAAAATGCAACTATCAATTTTATAGAAAATTTTTCATCTTGATTTCATAACTAATGTTTTCATTGGCAATGTACCCATTCATATAAAAGGAAACAAAGAAAGAATAATCATACCATTTCATGAAAAGGTCACACATGCTACAAACTCCCACCCACTACAAAAATTGTATCTTATCCTGAAATGGTGTTTTTTGGTGACACACATGACCATATGGATTTTATAACATATAATTTTATAATATGTATTTAAATGGTATTTACTTATTACCATAACTAAATTGATTCCAATAACCCTGAATTTAAATATGGGTTTTGACCAAGCACCATAGATCCCAAGATGTATAGAAAATCATCGAATGAGGATTATATTATTAATATCCAGTAAGGAGAATATGACAGGGGTAAGAATCATAATAAGAAAACTCACTGAGAATCAACATCAACAAAAAATCAAGCTATTTTCAAGAGAGATAATTATTTTCACTGTATTGGAGATACAATAATTGAAATATATAACAATTTTATGTTTGATCACATGTAAATCCATATATTTTTCCATTAAAACCCATATTTATGATACATGAAAACCAAAAAGGTATATTGATGATATATCATATTTGAAATATGGCATAAAAACCATCACAAAATCATATCATTAAATGGTGAATAGATTAAGAGAATGGAGAAAACATAACAATATATGAAAAATCTCTAAGAAATTTTAAAAATTTATGGTTGATAAAAATGAGGGAGATATCCAATAGGGGATAAAGGATGAAAATTCAGGTTCTCCCCTATGAAAAATCCATGTATTATATCATGGAGATCAAGTAGAGACTAGTAGAAATTTTTGTTTCTCTAGAAGGATCTTATGTTACTCTATATTAACAAAAAAATGGCTGGGTTTTTTCAATCATTCATTTTGTAATAGGTGTAAGGATACAATGCCTCAAGTATGGCTACTAGCTACCCGATGGTTCTATATTGGCTATCTTATTTTTTTAATGTATCTCCCAAGTTTATGGATAAATACTTATCCTCTTTAACACAGAACCATAGACTCCCAAACACCCCTAAAAACAGAAAAAATTGAAGTGTTGAAAATATATTATCTCATATATTCTAAAACTAAATAAAAATATAAATTTTTATTAAAGAATTTTACATTGGTAGTATGAACTAATGATTAAACCTTTACGACATGGTATAATATGTGTTTTGTATTGTATAAATATTGAAAAAGTGTGTGTCACTATTAAAGGGCTTGGCTCATGTAAATTTTTTTCTTATTTGATAATGAATGGAATTTTTTACCTAATTTATGATATTATATATATTTTAGTCATGATATTATATGTATTTTAGGATTTTTAATATCCAAATAAATTGTTTTATTTTTCCAAAAATTAACATAAATGAAATGTTGTTAGTTATGGATGTTTTAACATATGAAATCTTTTTTAAATTTTTAATTATAAATGGATTAATGTTTTCGAATCATTTGGTATTATTATCTTTATATATAAATTGGATAATTTTTTATAAATTTTCTTGAAAGGTGCTTGCTAGTACTGTATAATAATTTTTATAATCCCTCATGATGAAGAATTCTCTCTGAATGTCTAACAAACGGTTTTAACAAACAATGAAAAAAATGATAAATCCTTCTATGAATCTGAACTTTCAAAAAAAAATTATGATACCATGGAGGGACAGATTCCAATTGATAATTATTAATGTCATTTATCAAGATCATGTAGTATGGATTATATGAATTGGATAATTATATAAAAGGAATGATTTCATTATTTCTTTTATTCTATCAAAAGAAATAGATTGATCTAAAAGCATAATATATTTGGATATATTATTTTAATTATGTTAGAAAATAAATTTCCTATTAATAACCCAAAATTCTAGATTATGTATCTTTTTATTAAAATATCTACATATAATTTCTATTATTAGAGAATTTATAATTTTGGTCGATGATATAGATTTGGGGTTTTTTATACATGGTGAAAATTATTTTTCATGAAAACAATAGTGGAATATGTTATAGCAGAATAATTATAAGAAAACATAAAAAAGTTTTTTATAAATGGTCAATAGGGTTCACTATGCTCTTAAAAATTCGTGATTTATTTATAATGTTAAAAAAAATTATTGATAAAAAAATAACTATTTATAGTTAATAGTGACACATAAGTAACACACTCTGAAAGAATAATACTTCATTATAATCGAAACATCCTGAAACCATAAATGCATATGTCTCCAAATAATTTCAGCTATATGAAATTAATATCATGTTCTATATTGGTAATTGGAAGCATATGTGAGAAATTTATTTGTATAAAACAATTTCATTTTTTAATATCTTGTTAGGGATTAAATAATAACATTCTCTATCCCTTTGAAAAATAACATTTTTTGTATTTATAATTTTCACGCAGTTTCAATTTTATTATATATTTATGTATCATTTTTATAAAATAATATCTTATAATAGTTAAATTGAGAACTATAATAATTTTTAAAAATATTACATTACTATGGAGACATATGTTTACAAATAATCAATTTTCTAAATTTAATTTATGAATAACCTATAATATGTTCAATATTTCAATCATATTTCTATTTGTATAGGTTTTTCTGGATCTTATATTATTTAGATGGAATCTATTATCGTGGTTTGGAGTTTTATTAAATATATAGATATAAAATAATATTTTTAAATAAAAAGGGTAAAAATAAAATTTTATCTCAGATGTTGTGTCATATTGAGGAATAATGTTTGTTATTAAACATGGAATGAGTAGCTTTCATTTAGGTCAGATTAATTTAATGATTGAAGGTTGTTGATATATTTGGAATTAGTACTAAATTTTTAATGAAATAGAATTTACTAAACTAAAACATTTTGTGATATATTATTGAGTATATATATATAATATTTTTGAGACATTATATAAATTAAAATCAAAATAAAATTAGTTACAATATAGAGGTATCCATGATGAGAAATATATAAACTATCTAATGTGAATTCAAGAGAAAATGGGTATGTTAATTTTATTTGAACTTTATTTTTTTCCATCCACCAATCAACATGATTAATTTCATAAATCATGTCATTTATTTATATTAGTAAAATATGTACTATAAACGGTGTGGAGATTAAATTTTTTTATGATTCATTATCATTATTGAATATTGTTCCATCTGAAGTGTAAAATGGTAATTTGTGGCTATCAAATAAAATTTAGAAAATGCTGTTGGATAAAGAAATTGATGTTTAGTTTTGTATAGAATTTTTTTAATAATATATAGTGGCTATAATTTTATGTAATTGGTGACTGGAGGAGGAATTAATAATATTTATTTATTTAATAAAATAAATCATTAAGTATGAATTTATTTATAATATTAATAATGTTAAGTATGAGATATTTTATTTATGAGTAATGAATTAAAATATTATAGGATTTGGGAGGAAGGTTATTTTATCATGCCAAGGATCATTTCCTTTTCAATAATAGTAATGTGACATTTGAATTGGCAGAATTTATGAGATGGAGATAGGGGATGTTAATGGGACATATGTAACAGAATTGTTAGAAAAAAAGACCGATATGATAAATTTTCTAAATATTAACTCTTTATAGTTAATAGGTTTTTTGAGAATAATGCATCATTTTAAATTTGAGATAAAAAAAGATGATAATTTTTTTTGAAAATAGATAATTAACATAATGAAAAATAAGATTTATCAAAGAATAAATTTATATGACTCAAAAATTCTTTTAATATTATTTATCCTTTTGAATATACCATGGATTTCTTTTCTATGATTGTTTGTTGACTTAAAATAATTTTTCAATGATTATATAGACGATTTTATTTATAAATTATAGATTAATATGAAATGGGTATAATAATTAATATAGATAAATATGTACGAAAAATAAAATAATTAATAGGAAAAATGTGATGATGTATAAAAAATATAATTATATGTTAATTTATTTATTTTAAAATTTTGGAGATATATTATTAGTAGAAAATAATTAATGGTGGGTATAAAAATGAAATTTAGGAATTGATGTTCATTGTTTCTTACAATTCATTCATGAATTATATAATACTAATTTATGATTGAAATGGGAATTAATATGTATATATTGATGATTATGAAATATTATTTAAGTTATCATAGTTATTTTTAATCATTTATTAATGAACTACACTGAAAAAGATTTATGTATTGATATTTGTGGATTGTGGATGACACCAATTCAATACAATCATATCATTATCTAGATACATTTTCAAATATCTTAGTGATTTATGGGTATGAATTGGCCATGAGTTACGTGGTCTTTATCGTAACATCCAATGTTGGGTGAAATTTTGTAATGAGTAATACAATAGTGGAGAGATTTTAATATGATCCATGACACATTGGAAGGAAGGCATTCTATATCAATCTTGGGGCATGCATCCCAAAGCATAGGAGATTACATGATGGTTGATATGATCCAACAACATCATGCATATATATTACATAATTCTACATGAATATTAATTTCGTTTTATAAAAAATCCCACCTAAAAACATACAAGATACTTATTTTTAATTACTAGACATATAATTATTTCTTTAAAATTGTTCTTCAATATATCTCACAAATATTCTTCACACAAGATACCTATATTGAAATATAATATCTAATACACATTTAGATAGAATTGGGAAATCATAATATAAGAAAAGTTTATATTATATGACGCCTATGTGGTGAATATAAGAGATATAAATTTAAGATCATAAGTGTGCATAAGATTAACTTATTTTTTTGAGAACATAATATAGTTAAATAAGAATAACATAATAAAATAATAAAAATAAAACAAGCACAAAAAATCATGAATCATGAAAATAATCATTAGGAAAAAACAAAATACACGAGTAAGAGGAGTTTGGAAACATGAGTATATAATCCCACGATTGAGAACATAACAAAAGTTAGTTTCATAATAGTTTTTTAGAACACATTAGAGTAGAAATTATAACATATTTCAAGGATAACACAAAATAATTTTATATCTTAATGGAATAGGTCAAACCTAGACCCATAACATTATGGACTTGGACTAACCACCAAATAACGAAACAACTGTAGAATTTGGATAACATCTTATGCACTTTCCGAATCCCATGGGATATAAAACTCTACCCAATAAATTCTAGGTCAATATTGGAGCTTCACATTACAGAGTGATAATCAACACATTTTTTATTAAATTAATATGAAATAAATCATAAATATATTATTGATTCGTTATCCCAAGTGAAGAAAATATGTATTATGAAAATTTCTCCAAGTGATGGTCATAATACATATAGAGAAATAAGGTGGATGATATCATTGAATAATATCCTAAAATAAGAATAAAAAACAAAAAAAATATTTTAATATTTGAAAAAATTTATATATGAATTTAAAAATTGGATTGAGAATGAAGGAGAAATACCTGTCAAATATATGATACATTTTATTTTGATATAGGTTAATTTATAAACTAATTAATTGAAATTAGCTTGGAAAACTTTTAAAAATTTTATGGGATGACTATTTTAAAATTTTAACTAGGTGTTGAGAAATTTCATTCATGTCTAAATTTTATTAAAATATTCAGTCAACCATTTTGTAAATAATATCAATGATGCTTGAAAATGATCTATATGGGAATTGATAAAAATGGTTTACATTGATTATTTTATATTATATTTCATGGAAAATATAAAATGTAAAAAAATAATATATATTTATAAAATGGATTTTATAAAAGAAAAAAATATAACTAGAACATGGAGGACAAATCATTCTGATAGAGAAAATGATGTACGACCAACTCCCTTTATATGAAATCTTGTTTTGAAAAGTAATCCATAGGGGGGAGAAATTATATAAATACATGTAAAATCTGGAAATAATTAGAGAGTGATAAAAGTTTTGTTTTTATAGAAATAATAATTTTCCCCAAATTGAAATTCAGTATAAACAGAATATATTTCATTAAGATATATTTAATGAAACTGTTACCATTAATCATGATTCATAAAAATGTTATTCATATTCCAATATAATGAATAAAACCATATTAATAACATATCATGCAAACTTATTTATAATTATTATCAATTATAATTTTCAGTTATTATAATTTATTTCATATATATTACCCAGTTATTATTTTTTCTCATCATATATTAATAATTTTTATTATTATGAAAATTTTTTGAAATAGAAATTTTGATCCCTATTATTTTAATACAATTTCATAGATAATAGATTATTCAATGTAGTTGAATAAATATGGTTAAATATTTTATTTATTCCAATAGTAATTTTATAGAAGTTATGAGTATAATGTTCGAGAATAGAATTGAATATGAACAAGATTTATGTGATTTTCCAATAAAATTGCGTTCCATTACAAATAATATTAATTTTTTTTCACATTTTAGAGAACTATATTCAGGAAATAAATTATTTTGTTACATTATATTTTACTAGTATTAATGTCTTTATAGTAATTCGTGTTGGAAAAAATTAAGATAGTATAGAATTACTCAGTTAAGTGGTCAAGCCAACCTGAAAAAGAATATGTTATAATAAATAATTCTAAGTGTGTGTATGTATATAATAATAACATAATTTCCACATAATCATAATTATTTTAACAAATAACAATTATATTTTATATTGTGATCTTTTTTTAGATATGTGATTATAATTGAAAAAATATGGTGAAGAACCAGGTACATTATTTGTTGAAATCTCCCCTTCAAAAATGGGTTCTTTTATAATGAAGAATCTTGGCTTCCTTCATGGGAGAAAATTCTAAAAAATTTCAATAAATATTGTAGTTAAAGTAAAAAAATTAATTGATTTATCAGTGAATAAAATTGAATGTGTGGTTAGGGAGGGGTAGAAGAGAGGTCCTTTTATAGTTAATTTTTATGACATTTTAAAAAATACACATTCTCTTATGTGTTTGTTTTATATTTTTCAATTGAATTTGATAAAAAAAATATAAATATATTGGATATTATTCATTAATAAACTAATATATAGAATTTAATAACAATTCCTCATATTGTTTTGGACTTTTTACCTTAATTTAACAATTTACTGATTTTTCCATTATCTTGAAACACCAATATTACATAAGTAAAATATTTATTATTATGAAAATGAAATGGAAAATATGACTAAATTTAAACCTGATAGAATATTTTTTTCCTATATTATCTAATTTAATTTCAAAATTTCATAAATTTAATTTTTAGAAAAAAATAAAAGTAAATATATTTTTGAAAATTTTAATTCATTAAAAACCAAATTTAAACATTTATGTGTTCTTAGTCAATTTTTTGGTAAATTAACAATTAATTTAATTTTTATATATTATTTATGAATTTAAATTTTTTTTATCACCATATTTTTATATTTAACAATTTATTTTTTGGGATATAAAAGTATAAAAATTTTAAAATGGTTTCTAAAAAAATATCAAAATTTTAACATAAAAAATTTTAAAAGTATCGAATTAAAATTAATTTTATATATTCTAACAAAAAAATTTTAAGAGTCCATTGGTTTTTAATTAATTTATATTTTATTTTTTAAACATGATTAGTCATTATTTTATTTAAATTTAAAATAACTGTATATTTACTATTATTTTTTAACAACCATAAATAATAAATTTTTAGAACGAAATATTATCTTTTTATTTCATTTTTGAATTTTTAATAATTAATAAAGTATTTTATTTTTCATTTATATGTACCAATTTAAATACTTTAATATCATTATGGTATGATTGTATATTCAAATCCCATATATAGAACTACCACAAATCTAATGTCCGTATGTCTAACGATTATATGTCCAATAACCACTTGTTTTACGACTATATGGAATTCCATTACATAACCTTATAGACATCTCTAGAATCATTTATCTTATTATATAATTGATTATTAAAATTTTAAAAGTATTTCAGTGCCATTCCTTTTTTTATAGTTATTATTGGAGGTATTATATTCAATTAAAGACATTAGAATAATGACTTCATGTTCTTGATTATTTATATATTTGGGGTTTCATATATATTATAAATTTCTTAATGATGTTTTATGTTTTATTATCATAATATATTAATTTTTATTATTCAATATATTTTTTATAAACAATGTGAGATATGATTTTGAAGACTAAATAATAATCCAAAATAGATGAATAGTCTAATACATGATGTGGAAGATTCACCAACATAGAAAAAAGTGGAAATAAAAGATAATTTCTAGTAATATTTTTAGATATTTCATAGAAGATCAATTGCGATATCAAATAAATTATTTGAAAAATCAAAAACTGTATAAATATTTCAAAAATCCAATAATTATTGAATCATGATGGCATCAGGAATAAAATCATTACAAAGGGAACAATGTATATCATCTTTAAAAAACTACACATTTCCCCCTCATTTTCATAATAATGATGTGAAAATAATTTGTATCTAAGTGGTTATTCTTGAGATAAATGAGTATATTTATGAAACATAATCCAATATAATTGGTAATAAATATCATATTCATCCAAACATACTATAGAAATAATTAATCGTAGTGGTGAAAATATATAGGTATAGAAATGTACAAAAAATTAAATGCTAATATAATAATTAAAATCATAGATGTAAATTCATAAATTTCTATGAAAAGTATTGTGTAAAGTTTATATATTAGATAATATTCCTTCCTATAAGGATTTACATTGTATTACCGATAATCAATACAGAAATATTCACCATCGACATAATAAAAATTGCCACATCCTGCAATTTGTTTTTGTTTTAATTAGTAAGTTGTACCATCATTCCGTTATCAGCTTAATATACATGATCATTCACCTTGCCTGATCCATGAACATTTTGTGGTTAATCTAGTTACAATTTTTATTTAAAAATGATATAAATTCTAATTAATTCGTAAAGGGTGATATATTTTTTAATGTGAACCCTTTATTATATTTATTACATTTTAGAAATAGTTGAGATCAAAAGAAACTGAATATCTAGTTCTAGTTTATCAGTCCCACATTAATCAACTACCCGTATGAATTATGGCATAAACTGATGAATGCATTGATTTCATTTGAATAAACTACTACTAAATAAAAATTGTTGTTTCTTAAAAATATCCCAATGTACACAACACCCTAAAGAAAAACAACAATAAATCCAAGGAAATATTTTGGTAAAACAAATTTTAATATTTTTCAAACAAGAATAAAATTATAGAAATAATACTTACCATATCAAAAAGTTAGTCATCTATTGACATATAAAACATGTGATATATGGAGTGGAAAATATATTCTCTTTATTTTCCAAAAAACAAATGTATTCTATGAGAGCCAATTTAATGACATGAGAATTGATTATTGATATTGCTGATGACTTCCATATCTTATTATTTATTTAATAAGGATGATATCCAACAATATTTTTATAAGAAACAACATTTTTTAAGTAAATGCATTTCCATATAGCTTTAGTGATAAAAATATTATCCATTATATAAAAATAATACCACACCCCTGTCTTTTTTTGGTGTGGGTTAATAATGTCAACAGAGTAAAAATATACTTCTCGACTTGTTTTACACACAATTAAATATTGACGAGATGAATAAAAATTACTTTTTAATTCTCTAGAGAAGTTATATGTAAATTATTCTAGGCTACCCAATCCCACTATGTTGTGGTGGTTCAACCACAATTTTATTAATGTATGAATCTATGATAGGGTTTTCCATGTCTAGAGATAACCAATTTTTATAATCATAAACCATTGGATCAGAGATGGATTGTGTATCAAAAAAATTATTCTTAGAAAATTAAAATTTTACACACTTAATGGGATTAATAATGTATTTAGAAAGACTAATAGGGGGACCTAGTCTCTAGAACTGTAAATCTAAATCATTGTTTACTTATCACCACTAATAAGATTATTTTTCCATTGATCCCGAGATGGGAAAACATGGTAATTGTGGTAAATAATTCTACTATATTTTCTTATTTTTCCCAAGATAGACATTATTTATAGGGAATTTATTATTTTAGGAATCCACTGTTGTTTAAAAGGTGTCATCCATGTGTCAATTCATTATTATGGATTATAACTAAGTTTTATGGTTATAAAAATAACTTTTTTTTCAAAAATAAGAACTAAAGATTTTGAATCCAAATAACGGATGGGAGTTATTTAAAAATAATAATTTCCACATATCTCATTAAAACATTTCATGAAGGTAAATTTCTTGTAGAAGAATCATGTATAATATGTAGGCCAATATGACATGAAATTAGGATGATATCAGAATATTTGAATAATATCAAAAGATTTAACTAAAATATCAGGATCATAACAATTGATGATGGATAATTCAAATAAAAACCAGTTGGCCATTTAATAACACCAATATAAAAAACTACTTATAAATATTATCTCCTAGATTGGTAAGGATAATATCCATCTTCTGAATTAAATTGATTAAGAAAATAAAATTTATCAATAATAACTAATTAATTATCGAGAAACAGAATAAGTTTAATATATTTTCATAAGAAACATCAATATGGGTGTTCATTTATGAAAATTTTCAATTTTGGGAATATATCCTATATGTCGATAGTAGCTCAATTAATTCTTAAGGAATGAAAATCTAGGTAATCATATATGGTGGAATATGGTTGATTAATTATTACTATCCTCATATATGACCCTTAATTCATTGTGTTTGAATAAATTTATACAACATAGTAGTAATTGAATGGGGAACACATACAAAAATTTATAGGGTGTTAAATTATACCTCCTAAAAAAAAGTCACCATTAAATTTAATTACACTAATGAAAAAAATATTGGTAGATATGATTTATTACATATTTGGGATTTGTTGTACCTTCTTTATGGTTATGATTTCTCCTTATAACCTTAACCATTTGAGTGGTCTTCTTTTACAGAAAATCATCATAATGTTCTATGACTTTTATAAGTTTTTCATCATAAAGTATGAGATTTGATATTTTTACTATATTAGTATTCCACACATGTGATTGGTTAGATGGGTAATTCCTCATAATTTATAAATAAAAAAAATCATGGACATGAGATAGTTTTATGGTAGCGAATTATAATGTAATACTATGAGATTTCAGTATATAACTTTCCTAAAAATAAATATAATCGGTTAAATAATTTTATTTTCACACAACAAATAACTGAAACATTATGAAACATATTAGAGTAATATTATAATTAAAATTTAAGAGTATTAAAACCTCCAGTAAAAATATTTCATTCAATTTTATATGCATACAATCTTGGTTAATAATTTTTAATGTAATAAATGTGTATTTTTAAATAAAATAGGTTTTCATTAGTTTATAGTGATTTTATTTTAGATATCTATTTAAAAATTATAGAAACTTATTTTTTAAAATCTAAAATATTTTTGAATTCCAAATTTAAAAATTAGAATATGGTGAATTTTTTTAATGTTTATACAATAACCGATTTTCTTAGGAATAGTGAATAAATAGAAACCTTCCTAATACTTTCACTTTTATGACATTATCATATTACAATAATGAAATAATTGTATTAAAAATAAATTATATATAAAACTTATATATTTATACGTTAATAAATCATTTAAAAATACCATGATGAGTTTATATAAACCATGTTTATCTTTATGAAAAAAATAATAATATTTTAATCAATTTTTGGTTTATTATATTGTATTAATGATTAATTTTCCTCCATTATTGATATTAAATATATGAAAAAATTGCTATTTTAATTTCAATAAAAATATTAATCTCATGTAATATAGAAAAAGTTCATTTTTAGGCATAAAACTATGACTAATAATTTTAACGTTAATGATCATAATAATAGTTAAAGTATTATGTTCAAAAAATAATTTTATTAATTCTATGTAATTATTATCTAAAAATTAAATGGATATATTTTATATTATGGAATTATATTATATTTACAGATATATACATATAAATTATCAAACTTTTATTCTAAATTAACGTTATTAATGATTAAGAATATTTAATTGTTAAAACGAAAATTTTCAGAAAAATATTTCTTCAAAATATGAAATGTTTTTTTAAACATAATTATATATTGCATTGAAATTGAAATAGAATATTTTTTCATAATTTTATAATCATAACATAAAAAAAATTAAGAGGCTTCAAATAATTTTTCTAAACATATTAAAAATACATGGATAAATACTAGTTACTATGGAAAGAAACCAAAATAGTCAAATATAATGAATTCGTTGTATTATGGATGAAATATATTTAAATAACTTAAGAAAATGAATTTTCGATGATTTATCAAACATATATCACCATAGAATTTATTATTTCCAAATTTTGGATCCATTAAATCTTAAATATTGACATCCCATAATTGAAAAAATTAATGTGTATTTATTAAAAAATAATATTATTTACTAATAAAGGGATATCAAAAATAAAACATTTATACACCCATTAAAAAGCTATAAACAAACCAAAACTATTTCCATGTTTTTTCAAAACCCTCTCTCATGTTCAATAAAAATATTTAATTCTAAAATACCAATCTAATGATATTTATTTTGTTACCTAATAGAAAAAAATTCAATGGGATATTTAATGTTCCCAACCAATCTCTATACTTTTTTACTACTTATACCAGATAAAAAATCAACCCTGAAATAATGAAAATCATATTATTATTCATATGATTATATATTACTTAAATAATGGAAAATCCATTTTCAACCTCCAAATAAAAATATATAGTAAATGAATATGCCATCATGCGTATAGGGGGACTACTGCCACCATGAATGACATATTTTATTTTTCATCACCATCTTAAATGGATGGGTTTGTAAGAGTATTTAATGGATTAAAATTATGTGAATACAATATTATTATTAAAAAAAAATTAAACCCTTAACTCTATTTTTGTCGATAAATTTAAAATGGACATGTAACTCATGCAGACATAAGGATTAATGATTCCATAAAAGTGACATATTTTGTATTATACACCCTTCTATCCTAAGTACCCACATAACATATAACATATTTTAAAACCAAAATAAAATAAAAATAAATTAATTATTCTTAAAATATAATAATATTATTCTAATGCAATAACTTTTACAACCATACACAAACATATATTTTTGAATTTTCAGATTTGGGTTGGTTTAACAGCCTACTTGAAAAATGTTACAAACATCAATTATCGATGAATATAAAAAATTAAATAAGGTTTTTATGAGATATTAATGTTTAATGTTTTGGGTACATGGTTCTCGAATAGTAATAATTAAATATAACATTTTATTAAGATACAATACCTTGTTCATGAAAATTTCTAATATAATATCATCACTGACATCGTCATCACAAATCATAACTAAAATACCAATGAAATGAAATTAAAACATAAGATGTCTTTAGAAAAAATATATTATAGTACATATAATGATCTCAACGGGACTAAATTTATTACGTATACAATAATTCACACCTCCATTATGAAACTAGTACTAAAAATTTAATTGAAGCTGATAACATCTGATGATGAAAATAAAATATAATGAATACATAAATTTTTAATAATTTATTATGAGTGAATTTCTCTAATTTTAATCAGATGAATATAGTTATTATATATTTTTATTATGATATTAAATTTTTATATAGAAAGATAGGTAATTTTGATTGATGTTTTATTTAATGAAAGTGTTTTTGCATCACAATTTCTATTCCTTGAGAAATGATGCAGTTTCACCAATTTTTTCTTTTTATGGTGTATTGTTTGTCAAGAAATTATTTTATCATAATTTATAATGAATTATAATGGATTTGAAATTATATTCCAGGTTTTACCCATTATGATGTTTCAATTCTAATTAAAATAAATATGTATGTTTTTTTGGATCTCAATTAATTTTCATTTTGTTATGATTATACTTCTCAGAGTAATTTATATTAGAAATAAAAACACATATCTTTGATTTATTTTTTATTTATTTTCTCTATTTTTAGGATATATAAATTTATACCACATAATCATATTTTTATTTGATTGTTTAATAATTAATTATATTATAGGTATTGTATTTGGTTAACACAATTTTACATTATTGGTCTTAAAATGTTTTATCTTGTGAATTATTTATATAAATTAGATAATTTATTTAATTTATTAATTCAAATGTCATTTATTCCTTCCTCTCTTGGGGAAATATTATTTGTAATTTAAAAATTCTTTCTCAATATGTTTATTTATCATAAAAGATAAACCTTATGATGAAAAAATCCTCATCAATTTAAATATTATTTCAAACATTTACATATAATTTATTCCTAAAAATGTTTCCATTATTTTTTATATTAAAATATATTTTTACTCTTGTAACAATAGTAGTTTCCATTAATAATTACATACGGTAAATTTATCTATCTCTTTTTAGGATGCAGGGTTTCAAAGCATTCAGAATAATCTCCATCCATTCAAAATTAATGGGTTTATCTTCCACCAAACATTCTCATTAAAAATCCTTTATTTATTTCCCATGATCTATTATAATTGATACTTTTTAAAATAAGGTTTTAAAAATGATTTTAATTAATCTATTTAAAGGTTTATTTATTTTTCAGCCCCAAATATTGAAAATTAATTTTTAATATAAATATTTCAGAATTTTTCACATCAAATTTTTGAACACTAAATTTAAAACAAACCATCTATTTAAAATTTTCACCAAAAAAATTATTTTTCTTTAAATTATTATGGTCACCAAACCATACAATTATTTATATCTAAATTTTTTAGTTACATATTAATTAATCTTCAAACATTAATATCAAGATGGTAATTTAAAATTATATTTTTTGGTGATTACATTTTTGGAATTGAGAATTTAAAATCATGAGGTTATTTTTTTTAAGCATAAAAGGAATTAAATAACCCATTGTAATTATATAGGTACATTATTATATGATGAATATTTGTATGTTTCACACAAATATAAGGATAAATCAAGGTTGGGGCGATATATAGATCTCTAATAAATTGTTTAACAATGGATATCATATGAGATAATTTTGGTGAGCAGGTAAATTTTATTTGATGAGGCATGGGAATTTTTTGGTCAACAACATATGTTGTTGTAATTTTTTTTATCATAATATATTTTTGCGGGTTTCTTTGTTCAGAAAATATATATTGGGAATTACTTTTTAAAAAAATATAACCTTTTCATTTTTTTTGTTAAAACATTAAGTGTATTCATTTAATTTTTTCATAAAATGAATAGAGAATATTTTTTTTACAATATCAATAATTGACATTTTATTATTCACAATGTTATATTTTTAGATGTTTATTTTTTTACAATGCTCATTATTATTATATGTTTCACGGTATTCTAATTTTATATACAATATTACTATGATTATAATCTATAATAAAAATGTCTTGTATAAAACCAAATATCATAATGATTTATTAGTGAAGAAATAAAATAAAAACATACAAGAATAAAAACATACAACGTCAAAATATGTTCCAATCCCTCATCTAGATAATTAAATTACACGTCAAGAAATTTTGATTCACTCCCATAATTATAATTATAATAGATTTCATCATCATCTACAATCTCCCATTACAACACTAAATTTCATTTATTAAAAATCACAGGGTACCACTTCTTGGAATCTTCCTACACCATGGTGTTCTGAATATTTGATGCATTAGAAGATAACCCAGTATGAATATTACATGGATTATTGGAATTGAAATTATGTGACCTAGATTTCTGAGGAACCATAGAAAGACCTCCACTGTAACCCATATTTCCCTTTTCACCTAATATCATATATAATAGAGACTATATTACCACTACACATAGATGAATTTTGATTGGTGTATAGTAAAACCATATGCCTCCCCTTATCACATTAATCATCTGAAATAATACCCCAATTTCCAAACAATATTCATGATCTGAAAACTTTATGAATATGTTAAAGAAAATACATAGTCTTCACATCATATTTCCTTAGCTCAACATCAAGTATAATATTCCATAAATAATCACCATACAATGGTTTCAAAGAGCATCCTTTCTAAAAAATTAGCGAAAGAGAGAAATTGGGAACCACAAGAAACTTATCTATAGACATATTAAAAAAGAACAAGTTTTGTTAGAGCTCTATTCACAATCACACACATGGGAACTTAATAATAGCCCCTACAAGTTGGTTCCTCATTCCCAATAAATGTATATTGGAAAAAATTTCTTCAAGATTTTGTATCACTCCAGACCCTAGACCATCTTTATCAAGGTTAGTGTAATCACCTTCCTACAGCTCAAGACCAGAAACACCCTTATCTCCTGAGGTATGGCCATTTCTCATAGGTAGCTTGATTTTCAATCCCGATGAATGATAAAAATCACTGCTTACAATTATCTTTACCCTTTGTTTGGTAAATTAAGAGTATATCCGATGTCATGATGACTTTAGTTCCTATATCCATTTGTATTTTAGAGCCCAATCCATGTAATTGTTTCACTTCAAGACACATAATTCAAAAATACCCATCCTAAAATTCTAATCAAAATTCCTAAAAAATTATATATAATTAAAATATATGAAATTTTTTCATAATCAACCTTGATTTAAATGTCATCAGATGTCATAGTTAAAATAACATCATAAAAAATTGTGGATGAATGATTTATCTCAACTCGCATCCTTGAAAATTTTGCACACCCAAAAAATTTTGTTTCATTTTACAAACTAATTGGGACACCAATTATAGATACAATGTGATGATTTTTTTTGGTTTCTACATAATCCAGTTGAAACCAATCAGCCCCACCCATACCTATGAAAAAGTATACCTGACCTTTATTACATTGTAATACAAGGAAAATGCAAGAATATATACTATTCCAGGCTTCAACAACAAGGGAAATGTAGTCGATGCATTAGATCCATAGTCCTCCGACTAAAAGAGGTAGTATAAAAAACCTATTCCAAAAGAAATTTCAATTCAATTGGAGAACCCCCAATGAAATGGGATCCTTCGACTAAGATCCAATAAATTCCTATTCTTCATTCCTTTTAGAAGGACAACCCACACAATAAAAGTATTTTCTACTATGTTTATACTTTATGATAAATAATAAAAATTGGACTCTACATGAATAATTGTTTTTTTCCAATAAGTCATACCATAAGAGGATCATTCGAAGGAAGCCAATGGATGTCAGAGATTACAAAGATCTAAATCTGGGATCTTAGTAGAACAACCATTTGAAGCTTACATACACATGGATTATCAAAGTAACCTAAATTTCAGATATGAAAATGGGAATAATATTCCATTCAACACCACATCATCATTCAACACATCTTGATGTTATCCAACACCTACAATTGAAATACCCTTTCAATAAACAGAACTCTTAAAATCCTCAATCACATCATTACGTGTATTGTAAATAATAATCACAACATCCTTCTGAGCATCCAAAACCACACAATTTAGACGAGATCAATCCTCTCTGGATAACAGTACACCTTCCCAGACCTCACATCAACCCTCTGATTACTAGGACGATCCCAACACATATCACACACCCAATTCACAAACTCATCTCAATTATCTCTAATTTCCCTAGTATGAAAAGAATATTCTATTAGATCATCTTCGTCTCAACCAGGAATGTGCACGGATACATGATAGTTTAGAATATGCATAATAAAGAACCCAAAATCCATCATAACCTCTACCAGAGTAGAGATCCTAGACCCGTACCTCTTCCAACAATTTTCATTATACTCTATAGATCATATTTATTATCTCATTATTTTAAACTAATTTTAATGTTTTTTCTTTGTTCATTTGAGACTCCCTTTATTTAAATAATGACTTATTAAAAAAATCATATTATCTTATATTATTTCTTGATATGATATCTCTCCCCAAATAATTCTTTCCCATATTCTATAAACCTAACCCATTATTATTTTTTGACACAATTTCCATTTCTATGGGTTTTAGATCACTCCTTTATTTTACTTCAATTCCTTAGGATACGAAGATGATTATAACATTTGTGAAGTTAGGAATGTGATCCTAGGAAGTTCAATTACGAATAACTTCCAATGAGTATCATAATATAAGTTTCTAATATAACAGATCATAAAATACACTAAAACTTCAATTCCTAGTAATTTTTTATTGTTTTAATATGCACTGGTTAAATATTTTAATGTTTTGTTTGTGAAATATCACATTATATTAATTTTAGTTCTTACGGTATGTGTCTTTAGTAGTAGAAATTGTATTATAGGTCTGAGGTGCCTCATTTGGCATCAATGTATGGTTTAGTTATTCTTAAAGAGTAGTTTAATTGTTTATTTTTATTATATTAATTTCTTTTGATTAATATTATATATATTTAATGAAATAATTGGGGTTATGTTTACATTAACGATTCCATCATAAAATTATGATAATTATTATAGTATTTAGTTTTCGTAGATATTATATCCCGATCTAGATAATAGATGTTAATGTTCCTCTGGAATAGGTAAACATATCATAATAATCTATAAAAAGGATAATATTCCAACAAATTAATAATAACTTGAGAGGAGGGGTGTTAGGATATGATATATTAAAATAACTATCCATTTTTTATTTTGTTTCCCCATTTTAAAAAATATATTATCCATATACTTATTTTAGAGTTGAATAAATAGAAAATAAATCATTAAAATAAAATAAAAATTTTACATAGTTTACCCTCACTTGTATACATCTACGAATAATAAATTTTTTATATTTTAATGTACCAAATAACTTATAATGAACTACAATTTCAAGGATTAGAGTAGACTACCTACCCCAATGCTTTAAAACCATTCATATTTTTAGATATCCCTTCTCTCTTTATAGAAATGAACACACTCCTCATCTTGTTGAATATTCTAACAATTAGTTTTGAGTTTATTCACACACATGTGTGTCTTTTCAGGGAATTTTTTATCAATGAGATGACAAAAACCTTTACACGATCCTTAACTCTTAGATCTTATAACCCCTATTAAATATACCATCAGAAAACCCTTTTATGAGACTCCTATGTGAGATCCATTCATGATACTCTTCCATGTAACCTCTTAGAGAGATTCCTCTATGAAAATTGTCTATTATAATTATTTGTGAGATGCCTTCATGTGACCACTCTAAGAGTCCCCTTCAGAAGACCCTCCCTTACTCAAAAAATTATTTTGCCTTTTTCATGAGTTCTTGTTCATGTTACACATTTATTCAGATGCCCATAGGTAATCCTATTCACATTATATAAATATATTCCCAAGATACCTTCCTGAGAAACCTCTATGATACCCTTTCATAAAACCTTGTTCTGTTTACAGAGATCAAATGAATCTGATGAAATACTATGTTATTATCAGGAAGAATAATTTTTATTCAAATCAACCCACAAAAAAATATATATATCTACATATTATATATGGTTTAATTGGTATTTGGAGGCATAAGTCAACTACATTAAATCCCAGAATCTTAGTTATTCATCATTGCAATATCCTTTGCAATCGAGAGTACATGCATCATGTGATCCGAACATGAGATTTAATGACAATCGTACACACCTCAAAAGATCGAATCAGGACATGAAAATGCCATCGTGTAGTAAATGATATTGTATTCTAGTGAGTTTCATGATATCATCATGTAATCTAATGAAAATCATGTGGTTGAATTATTTTGAATGACTGTAAGATATCATAATAATTTCTATTATTTCTTCCTTTATGTTATTCCCATGATTAACTCCTGAGATCATTAACAATAATGTGAGGTCTTCAGGTGGTTCTCAGGATATAATCATGAGATCCTTTGAAATACATGAAGTTAATTTAGTTTCATTGCATGATCTCATCATAGGATACTTTAACATCATGTGGTTTCTTCATGTGGTTGGTATGATCTCATGATGATATCTATGTGAGATCCTCTCATAATTAGGCATATCGTGTGATGTAATAACATGATATTGTACACCTCTCATGGTCACAAGTGAATCTTTTACATCATGTCTAAGAAAAATTCCTACATGTAACCCCTTAGGAATTTTATTCTTTTATGTGATCCTTTGGATCTTACAAATTTTGTGTGATCCTTTAGGATATTCATACCAAATCTTCACACCTCCATTATCAGCCATTCTTTATTAAAAACATGAAACATGTTAAATAAAAAAATAAAAACACTAATATCTAGAGGGAATTTTTCTAATATTATACTCCTTTGGGTTATTTTTAAAAACATTAAAACATAAAGAATATATAAGTTAAAGATCCATGAAAAAGTGAAACCATAAGCTTTTAGTAACTCTGGATACTAATCAATGAGTTTCAGAATATGTAATAAATGCTTACACGAGTCAAGATTAGGGTACAAAATAAGATTAGAAAACAAATCTCAATGATGAAATACTTTGTTCTTGACCCTACCACATGAAACATTATGGATACCAAAATATAATACATGTTCAACCTTATAGATCACTTATTAACCTGAAAATGTAAGCTACTTGAATCATGTAACAAATTTCTAATTCTTTTATAGATTCTTATTCATTTATAGAACAACATTATCATTTACATATATAATGAACTCAACCAATTTCACTTCTCCCCCTATAATCTTCTACCCCTGTGTTGATCAAGACATTTAATCACCCTTTTTCAGTGAACACAATGGTCACTCTTATGTGGTCAATAACATTGTAATGAAATAAAAAGCAAATCCAAGTGTAAAAAACCCTAAATAAGGGATATCGGGTTCCAAATAAACACTAATAATGTGGGGGGGGGGGGTTGAATGAACTCAATGATCTATTAAATTATATTCAAGTGTTTTTTGGGGTACATACTTCATTAGGATCTATTCAATCTACAGACTAATAGGATCATACTTAAACATAACAATACCATGCTCCAAAACCATAATGATAAAGTGATATTTTATTTTATTGTTCTTTACCCTTGATTGGGGGACTTTTTTTTATAAAATTTATAGAAATATAATTTAAAAATATATTTTTATTGAAGACTTTACATTTACTGCCATATATTAATGCTACTAGATAATTTATAGAATCTCTATGAAAGATTCAATAGTCATGAGATAATTATCGTCTGTGGTGCTCAAATAAATGAAATATTATTTCTCACATAAACTTGAAATAGATATTCCTCCATGATATAATGAAACACATGATGTTGAATTTTCATCATATGCTTAACCAACCCAATGTTCATTTATAGAATCAAATAACTTTTTCTAATTTTTCTCATTGTATATTAAACCGAAATCCACCATAACTATGATACACTAAATTATTATTTCAATTAAAATTAAATTCATTTCATTAGTATTAATTTTATACTATGATTTTGGGAAATGTGTTAAAAAATATACCAATTCATGTCTCTATAATGTTCAATAGAATAGTAATAAATTATCTATATTTTTTGATATTGACTACTTTTCCTGCATCATAACTGGATGATTTCATTCATATATTAAGAATATTATTTATTTAATTATAATATACCATACAAAATATTTCTGAGAATCTCTTTAGAATATTTTTATTAAGAAATAATTATAAAATTTCTTACTTTATTTACCTCTAAACAATGAAAAAATTCTAGTTCACTAATCATTGAAATTTCAAACACATATTTCTTGATTTATATAATTTTTTTCACTAAAAACTATTTTTTCCACTTATTATTTTTCTTCAACATATACCCAAACAATCACCCTTTGATTAGTATCATCATTTAAAAATAAATTATAATTTAGTCGACTACACTTGAAACCAAGATTCAATAAATAATTATCATCCCTGGAATACCATGCTCTCGGTGCTTACATCAACATGCTTAGTTCCTTCGATAACCAAAACCCATTTTTGTCATCTTCATGAAAGTAATAAAAACTTGAATCTTGAATTAAAACGCATCCTTATAGAACCAAATTTATAAATTTTGACTTGATACCCATATGGAAAACATTGAATTTTATTTTCACCATTATAACTATGTCTAATCTAATTGCCTCAAGTATTGAAACCAGTGTAAATGTTTCACCAACATAAATATCCAATTTCTAGGTGTACTCATTTCAGATGAATCAATATATGTTTTTAATTATTATTTGGTCTTCATTTATCTTATTATAAAAACCCCATTTAGTATCAATGTTATTCATATCTGTTTTCCTCAAAACAATATCCAATGTCTTATTAATTTTAATTTGTTCAAGCTATTCATTCATCCCCAAAAACCAATATTAATCTCATATAAATTCTATAAAACTATTTCGATCTACTTTTTTTTATAATGGTTATTTTTTTTAATCTTAATTTTATTTTTCTATAATAGTGATATTTCTTCCCTGATGATATTCTTTCTATAGATTTTTTACCAACTATTTTTTTATAATAAAGGTCTATGTTTATTTGACTCATTATATGAATCTTCATTTCAATTTGTGATAGGTACTTATAATTCCTGTGATCCTCTCACCTTTTCAAAACTGTCCAAAAAATAATGTTAATTTATTTGAAGAAGTTTCTGATCATTTTACACCACAACAACATCATTACTAAAAAACATCTTTTCCAATATTTTTGTTGAATCATTTATATTCATAACTTTTTCTTATGTAACCAAGAAGCATCCTTTCATCTCTATGATATTAAAACTTCATACATGTGGAAAAATTTAAAATGAAACAACAAATTATAAAGACATAAAAGTACTTCAAAGTATGAATCATTTCATACCACAGCTCATATGAAGTCTTAAACTTCTTTACACACTATAATAACCTATTATAAATATAGAAAAATGTACAAATAATTATTTCCAAAACTAATCTAGATGTTCATTTGTAATAACCATAAGGCTTGTTATTTTTTGGATAATATGGTTTCATTTTTGAAACCCTCATGTTTACATGGAGTTCTTACAAGTAAATCATGGTTCATTATCCCATTTTCTCAAGAAAATCCTCCTCATGGATATTTTGGAAATGTATTCCATTATCAGTTTGAATGTTATGAATTCATTAACCAGGTATATTTTCAACATCCCTTAAATAATGTGATTTTCAACTAAGAATCCCATACTAGTATGTGACAATAAAAACCCAAACTATTATACAAAAAACATTAATGAAAATAACATAAAATCTTATCACAATAATGGATATCAGTGAAATAGGTCCACAAACTTCAATATATAATAGTTCAAGAACTCTTTTTGACTAGTGATATTTTTATTTATCCAAATTTCAGTAATATTCTCCTATTAACAAACATCACACATCTGAGTACAATTAGGAGACAACACCGGGAGATCTATAGAATCATAAAATTTTAATTTATCTTCTAAATATGATTCATGTAGATGTCCAAGACTCTTGCACCACAATAGTTTTTATTTTTCCCTTGGAAAGGGAAAAAATTTCTTCTTCTCTACTCACAATGTAGAGATTTCATTTCATGTTATTTTCTATAAAAAATTTGGCCATATTTTCATTAACAATACAAAACCTTTTGTTAATGATTATGGCATGCCCGAAGTCCCACAGTAGACTGACAGATAAAAATATATTACTAAGACCTTTAATAACCATACATCTTTTTCTGTATCATATTTTCCCTAAAACATATATTTTCTAAGACAATTATCTTCAGGATTTCATCATTTAAAAACAAAATAAAAACCTTCTCGTCATAACTAATTCCGTTCACAAGATCCTTATCTCTTATCATATGGGAAGTGCATCCACTATCAATTATTCATATTTTAGTCTTATCCAATGCATTTATGAAAATATCTACTACCACTAACTTCTCATCTATTTTCATTATCATCCTTGTATTTCACTATATACACGATGTTTGTTGATATTCATTGTCTTACTTAGAGGATACCTAAAAAACATCATCCTATAATGATAAAAATCTATTTTTCATTCCCATTTAATATGACTATACCTTGAGTTGATGTTTAAAACCACTTTTGATAATTTTTAATAGATTTATATTAGTTTTCAATTACAAATATTTGGATATGTGTTTAAATCTTACAAATCAATAACCATTAACATCTAAACATCTCAATGAATACTAAATCTTGTTTCGAAGACTTTTCTACAAAATATACCTTTGGCACCCCATGTCTATAGAAAAATATTTTTTGAATGTCCCATATTTATATTGAAATAACCCATAATTCAAGGTGGATTGATGTGTTTCACTATAATAGAATTGTTTTTCCAAAGGATTCTATTAATCTGATGATTATTATTCATTCCCAAATAAATCATTATCATTAGAGTGCTTTCTTGTTTTTTAAATATATCTAATGATTAATTCAATTTTCAATCAAGCACTATAACCGATTTTTTTTTTTCAGATATGACATTTTATTCAACAGATAAAATTTCTATTTTTATACTTTATTTTTCTATGTTCACTTTTAACTCTTCCTATGAAATCATTTTTCTATATATAATATTTTTATTTAATTGATTCATTTATAATTTTCTATTTTTTATAGTAAAAAAACATATTCTATGTGTTATTTAATATGTTTTAAGGGATATTTTAATATATTTTTCAATCTATTGATAAACTATGTTAATTTTTCAACTCTGATTTTGAGCATAATGAATTTACCTAAGTTTGATAGCTTTTTAAATCTATGATTTATTATTTAATCCTTTAGTATAGAAATATAATCTTCCTAACAATTTATATAGAGTCTGGTATATTGAACCACTATATTGGATTTCAATGTTATCTCTCTCTAAAAATCTATCTCATCATGTGTAGATTCTAATTCAAAATGAAAATAAAATATTACTTTATCTTCTCCTTCTTCAATTTCACATTCAACTGTTGATTTTAAAATACCCACAATATCCACCATAGATCTTTTTCATGATCCTTATAATGTTCCTAAAATTATTTATATATATCATTTTATTGTGAAAGTATATTCTACTATTTAATAAAATATTTATAAATTTTTTTTCAAACCTTTAATAGTGACTTAAGATATATTTTTGGGTATTTCATCATCATTCTCATTATTGTCTTGATACTCCTTGAAAAACATTACAACAAGTTGTCCAACCATTATGTAACAAAATCACTCAATAAGAAATTTACATATAAAAATTTATATTCTATTTTAAAAATAGTATGAATGGAATGAGGTAACCTCATCAACCACATCTTCTTCATGGTCGTATTCTATGTGTAATTTTTTCATGGCCTTGAATTCCACATCATTAGACTGAACATTTTTTATAGCTATATTTTCATCATATCTCATATCATATATGAAAATTATTATATAATCCATCAAATTTTAGATACATAGTATTTTAATCCTCTAATACAATTCTTTCAGATTGAATTTAGGTTGAATTGTTCTCAGTATTATCTCAAACAATTCATCATCGAGAAATCCTACATGATAATTACTATATTCCATAAGAAAATTCACTAGATATATTTGTTTATCTTCAAACTAAATAGGGTATATTAATAGTTCCTAATATTTTTCCAATGAACCTATAGTTTATATTCTTTATTATTTTAAGTACCTTTATATTTATTTAGCATCAGTTACTATAGAACATTGGACGAGATAGATGAAATATCCATTATGTTGATTATGTTTGATAATGATCCACTAAATCACTTATTACATAGAAATTTGTATAGAATTTTATTTTATATTGTTATGATAATTATACATAGTACATTCTATTATAAAAACCATTCATTTACTCTATAAAAACACATATATTTTATGATTTAAACTAGTGCTAAATTTGATTATTCAATTTCTTAAAATTGATTCCATCGAAGGCTAGTATCCATTTTTGAATATCAATTTCCACGAAATTTTAAATTAATGAATATATAACATTAACCATTCACTCTGATACTTAATGTCTTCCCAAATACGTAAAGTATCCTGAGAGGGTGGGGTGAACTTGGGCATGAAAAATGAAAATCAACTATCCCTTTTGGATCTTATTTCATCATTAATAAATAATAACTTCACACTCTCCTTAACATAACATAGAAATGGTAATTAATGAATATAATATACATAAAAATTTTACTTGGTTGACCCTAAATAGTATATTTACCCAGAGCATATAATGTAATTTTTCAAATTTTTTCAATCTAATAAAGTGTACTATTGTTACAAGGTTCAGAGGAGACTCACTATACCAATGAGATTATAATCATTAATAATATGAAAATTCATTATTCAATATAATGATTTTAATAAACCAATCCTCTAATATAATATCTAAGAATCAGTTATGAGTTGATTCACACTTTTTTTGAATTATTATCTAGTATTATTAGTGATATGGAATCCATAATTAAACATGACATTTCCTATTGGATCATGTGACCTCTAAGAAGGACGTACTTACCAAACCCCACTACAAGACTCCTCTTTGAGGACCATCCAAACGAAACATCCATAATACCTCTATGTGAGATATATATAGAAGAATCCCCTATGAGACTCCTCCAAATGACCTCTCTATAAAACCTTTCAAGAAGAACTTATTATATTCATATGAATCTTGTGGATCTGGAATAAAACCATGTTCAGGATACATCAATCATGTGATAACAATAGGTCCAAAAATTCCCAATCCATATATCCCATCACTAGATACCATATCCATACTATTCTATGATTCCCCTTAATGAGACTCAGTTCATATTATACAAATCACAAGATTCTATTGAAATAAATTGTTCTTCTCATAGAAAATAATTTTTATTTGGATAAACCACACAAGAAAACATTTCTAAAAATTTATTATGGGTTTAGGTTAATTTATAGGAATAAATAATTCCCCTTAAGTAAAAAAATTATGGTAACCCATATATTCCACCACCTATGAAATCAATGTTATGTTCTTCTCATGTCGAAATCATTAGATCTAATGAAAATGATACATTCTTTTCATGAAACCATCATTATATATAAAGATACTAAATATGTTTGTGACTTGAAATTGCAGTTCTACATGAAATATCGTCACATTAACTAATGAAATTAATTTTTTCGCGATATTTTGAATGGCCATAAGATATCTATATCATTTCAATACTTTGTTCCTTCATGCACTTCAAGTGATATCTTTATGATATACCTTGAAAATCATGTGTCGTCTATAGGTGATTCCCATTATGTCATCAGGGCATACAAATTTAGAAATATGGTGTCATCCGGTTCACCATATGATCTCATAAAGAAATTTTATGACCATCATGCATTGTCCTCATGTGCATTTCATAATCTCATTATAAAATCCACTAACAATCAAACGATGTCTTCAGGTTCTTCTTGTGATCTCTCCACAGGAAACTCTTTTACTTATACAAATGACATGTGTTTGATATAATTTTAATGCATATATAAAAATATATTATAACCCATTTAATTAAAAATAAATTTTTATAATATGAAGAGAATTTAATGATGAAAGCATGTTTTTTATAGAAATAAGTTTTTTATATATTAAATGTTCTAATTGAAAATTTAAATTTAAAATATTTATAAATTGAACTACATTATAAAGAGATAAAATTTAGATTCATAAAATAATATTTTGTAAATATTGTTTACCATATATTTTTTTTAAAAATATATTTTACTTGTATAAAATCTATTTACCATGTTAAAAACAAAAAATGATAAAATGAACACATCTATTATTTAATGAATTAAAAAATATTTAAAAGATGCATTAAAATGAATATTAATGGATTTATTAACCTTATATCACCTCAAGAAAATTTATTTTTCACTTTTTAATCCATTGACACTTGAATAGTGTCATTCCATAATTGAAAAATTAATTGGCAATTACAAAAAATGCAATTTTTTTCAAATATTAAAGGAAATCAGGAACATCCAATTTCTCTACCCATTCCAAACCCATATATTAACTAAAAATATACCCTATAAATTATACAACGCTTTACATGTGACCTATAGACCTTTTTATTCCCCAAATACCAAGAAAATGATCCTTAAGGTGTTACTTAAGGGAAAAAATCCCGAGGTGGGGGGGGGGTACTTTTCTCATCCTAGTTCTCATAAATATTTTCTTTTTACAAACAAAAAAAACATACCATATTTTTGAATGTATCTTAAAATAAATATTACAATTATACTAAAATGTTTTAATAGTAATTAAATATCAATTTTATACATTCCTTATGTACCATTAATAAAATTAAGTCATTGTAATGTGTACCAGTGGACAACGTCCCCCATGAAAGACATGCTTAATTTTTCAATACCACCTTAAATAGATGGTCATATGAGAATATTTAAATAATAAATATGAATTTTATAATATTTCTAAAAAATTTATGTATTAAATGACATCATATATTCCCCTTGTTCCATGGAAGAAATCTCATTACATGTTCGTACTCCAGACTACCGTCTCTATGAAAGTGAAGTACTTCATTTTTCACCAAATTATTTTATTATGTATCATAATATCATATAACCAAAACAAAAATATAAAAAATAGATATATTATTGTTATTATTATTGGTAATTAATGATATTATTCTAAATAAATCACTTTCTAAATCGTAATAATGTATATAATATACCTAATTCTTGTTTAAGTTGTTTGAAGAACCTACGCAAATGATGCTATAACTTTATATCATTGATTATTATGAAAACTAAACTACTTGTGTTATTAGATATTAATATGAAATAAATTTTTAATATATCATTATATAATATTAATTTTAATATCAAACATTATATTAGGATACCACCCCTCATTTTAAAAAAGTATCCAAACATGTCCGTCATCAACTTTTTCTTCATTAATCATAACCAAAATATTTTTTAAAAATAATTTGAAAATTATAAGTCACTAAAAAAATATTTTATTGAAACTATATGGATTTATGTATAATTAACAATGAATCTATAAATAATAATCAACATATCCATAGTAGAATTATTACTAATAGAATTATGAAATCTAATAATATATGAATATGAAAATTAAGTATAACAAAATAATAATTTTTTTAAAATGTAGATAAGTGATGTTTATATAAAGTTATTGTTATGAATAATATTATTTAATATTTAATTATGATAATATTTTTTATTATAACTATTTTTAGGTAATTATCTACTATGTCTGGTTTATGATATGGGATTTCACCTCAATTTTTATTTATTGAGATTTGATGTGTATTTATGACCTTTTATCTTTTTATTGTCTAAATATGGGGCATGTAATTTTTTAATCATGATTATTTAAAGAAATATAATTGATATTACAATAAATCTGAATTTTATTTCCTATATGTTTTAAAATCAGTAGATAATGATTATTTATGTGTTTTTTGAAACTCAATTATCATTAATTAAGTCATAATTATACTACTGGAATATATTGATTATAATAGGATGAAATTTTAATATATGATAATTTATGTGGTATTTTTTATTTTTTTCTGGTAAATTTCACTTCTACACATAAACCTCTTTCATATTGTCGATTGCCTCATCAATTATGAAATCCATATGAGATTTTCTTGACTCATATTTCCCTTTCATTAAGTTAAAATTTTATTCCATGATCATAACTATTATATGATTCATAAATTTTGATATTTACAATTTGAAAATATATTTACTCTTTTATATTAGTGTTAAATAATTATTTTATCTCAATGATTATTTCATAATTAATTTCATATCATAAAAATGAATCAATTTCAAAGAAAAATATCATTTTATTTTTAGGATTGTTTTACTATATTTCTAGGTTCATTATTCCCATTTTTTGCATACTTATTTTTTCCACCAAATAAGTGTTTGTACCGAAAACCCTACTTTTTTTAATTTATTCTTTTAAATGGATAATTTTTCGACGTAATTTAATGAATTGGGTTTTCAAGAAATCTATTTCAAAATATTAAAAATATTTTACAAACTTTCAGAATGGATTGTTTTATCTTTCATTCCATATTTTATTTTTAAATCCATTATATCCTTCAAAAAAACTCTTATAGAAGAATCATTTTAAAATTATAAGTTTTACTTGTTATCTCATTTCATTTTTCAAATACCAATACATATTTCAAGGATCCAAAATTAAATGTTCATTTTAATGGTAAATAATTTCAAAAAATATAAGTTAACGTTTATGACATTAACATTCCCAATTGACAAGAATTTCATCTATTATTATATTTATATAATATTTATCCAAAACCCTTTTTGAGGTCACTTATATTTTTCAACGTATATGTAAAGGATTTATTCCCCTGAAATTATTTTTCTGGAATATTTATCTAAATTATCATTTTAAATACAATATTATAGTGATTTAAATTTGGGTGAAAAACATTTAAATTATTGGGACCTATTTTTTTATGCAATGTGGAAATTTTAAAAAACCAGTTTTTCATTCCCTCCAATTATTAAGATGAAATATTTTTTCATGTTTAATATAACAGAATAAATGATTCAGGGTTTGGGTTATATATTTCAGTCAACTTTACATTCAAATTCATGATATAAATTGTGAGAATAATGTGGAGAATGATGATTTTCTATGTTCATAAAATACAATATGGTCATTTTTTCAGAAAATATAAAATGTGAATTATATTATTTCATAATATATACTTGGAGAATGTTTTTTTTCATGAAATATATCATGTTTAATTTTTTTATTCACAAAATATAAAATCGGTTTTTTTTTTGTTCAAAATATTATGTGTGGGAAAAAAATTAGTCACAGCAAGAATCGTATAGATTTTTTTCCACAAAATAAATCCTATTAATTTTTTGTAGAAAAAGATTTAAATTCACTAGTCCTATGTTTTTTCTCTAGTTTTTATTATATATTTAATAGACATGTTAAATTTCAAAACCATATTCATATGATTGTGCTCCATGTCTCATGTTTATTTTTTTGGATTCCACATTAATTTTATATTTTATATTTTTGTTCATTTGAGATTAAAAATCCTTTAATTATGCTTTGTGGATAATAATTATTAGGTCATGTTAATTTTAAAAATATATATCTACCTATGTCATGTTAAAAAATATTCTCATGATCTAACCATTGATTACATGTTGAAATATTTTATATTATTAAGCATTTGATCAATCAAATTTCATATCTAACAATTAACCATTTTATAAATATGTATATAAATTATGGTATGTCAATAAGGGGATCTAGTTTGGTTTTATTGTGCTGAAATTTTTAGTAATAATTTAAAATTTTCTTCCTATATATATAATCAAAAAAATATGAAAATCCTTCCATTCATGGTATTTTGGGATTATTATGAGATTTATTATTTAAATATATGAATTTTTTATTTTGGGTGTCTCGATTTTTATCAATTATTGCACCTTAAGAATGTATTTTTGGAACTGGAATAGGGAGTTCTGGTTTGGGGAACCTTATAAAATCCCCACATGTGTGAGGATTTTGAAGGGGCTAGTATATCTAGGGATAAAATTACAATTTCACCAAACCTCACAACCCTCTTCCAAGACGATATTCAATGAAATCACATTTATCAAAATTTAAACTCTAAATCTCTCTATTTTTTAGAATCCTCTCCCTTAATTATAGTTATAAAATATTTTTTCTCAACTCAATTGTTTGAATACTATTTTATTTCACATTATCAAGATCTAGTCCCCTAAACTAACACACACCAACATCATCATAAAAAGTTAGAGTTATGTTCCTCCTTCCGAATAGAGACATATATAGACCATATGAATTCTATAATGGAAAATATTTATACATTAAAATTTAATAGAAGATTTATTTTACCCAAAAAAATATAAAATCAACTGAACATTATCAAAAAATATCCTTTAAAGTAAAAATGTTCATTTCAAATTGACCCTATGTACAAGGATGATATGAAGTGAAAATTCACATCAATATATCAAATACTTATTAAGGCATTCTATATAACACTGTATAAAAACATAGATCTCAATATGATATAAGTAATTAGGGTAATCTATTGAGTATTACCAAATCATTTTTTTATATATAAAAAATTGCCTCATGAAAGAAGAAACCTTGATTAAAAATGAAAATACATATTTCATGGTGTGCTCATGTAGAACATAAATAGAATTTTAACCTTTTAAGTTGCTAGGAATCTATACTATGAAATACATTGTGATTTTATTACATTTAAATATAGTTATTGGAAATAGTTGAATTATATCCTATAATTCTAAATTTCATCGTTATGTTATTTAAAAACCAATAACCGAGGTATATATTCTTTAACAAATGAATTCATATTGTCTCACATGAAATTACCATTGAGAAATATATATAATTTTTTTTGTATAATGAATAATAAATGATGAGACATGTGCATTATCTAATTGTACATTTTGGATTTATGGTATTTATGTTACTCAAATTTTTTAATGAATCTTATAATTTCATTATTGTTAATTTTTATCTCTAAAACGTTCCTTAACATACTATTTAGATACATTTTAACATTTTTTACCTATTTAACCATTACATATATGAATAATTGAGTAGTATTTTTGGAAATTTACTATCTTCCCCCTTAATATATGATTTCATAGTCCATCCATCAAAAACCCATGAGTATTGGGTCTCTTTTGATCCTTATCTTAGATATAGTATCATGATCATTCCATATCAAAGAATCAACCAACTTGGAAAACTTACATGATTGGAAATGTATTGATCAAACATAATCATTGATCAAATCAAATTATCTCATATAAAAAAATTTGAAAACTTTTTTTTTGTTAATATATATATATATAATTATATTCTGATAAGTATATATTTTCCACCTACCATAATATAAATAATAAATCAATATTTTTAATGAAATATAGCTATTTTTTATTCCTAATAATGTTCTAGGTAACTTTTATCATGATCATTGAATTAAAAAGTGGAATATAGTAACATTATATCATTTTTCCTGAGAAAACATCACAATCCCTCATTTTATGTATCGTTTTATTTCACAATTCTTTTTACACTCTAAGGTAGTTTGAGTACAAGTATAATGGAAAACCCCGTCTTAAGATCCATGTAATTTTATTCATATTAATCTTTCAAAGTAATATAACCCCCTTATTAGTTAACATTTTTATATATTTTAATTTAGTAAAAAATTTCCCATAAATAATTGATAATTTATTACTAAAATAATAAATCTATGAATTTCAATTAAATTTTTTGGTATGATGTATTATTCAGTCACCTCCTCAATGGAATGATAAATAGAAATACCCTTTCTTGCGATTACAAGGAAAATTTATAAAACATTATGTGTCCATAATATTCTCTATTTGAATTTGGATTACACTTTCTTCATCCACCATGTCTATAACACAATTCTAAATTGACAAAAATATTTTACATTATCAAATAATATATGATAATATCTTCTATAAATTCCACCAAAAATTTATCGCGGTAACATCTAGAGAATCTTTTAATCATATCCACAAATATACAGAGGGAATTATGAAGGTCAAAAGGATTCACTATATAATAATAATGATCATAATTTGTACATGTAAAACCCAATTTCTTGTAATAGTTTTCATTTAATTTTGGAATTTTAAATTTTTTATACGTTTAGTAGTTTATATAGAGAACTAAAACTCAGAATGAGATTATGGGAGCTTGATTTACATTAAATGGTGTTTTCAGAAAAGTACTGCGACATTGGTATTATGTTGGGTTTTTTAAGACATATAGGTAGGTTCGGAGTGTCTAGGATATTGAAAACAATATAGGAATTCCATTCATGACATTTCCATGAGGGTTATTTCATGATTATACTTGATAAATATGTTTCCACCACCCTATAAGGGGATCATGTTCTAACACAAAGGGTTATGAAATGAATAGTTACTAGGAATTCACATTTTCATAGGGGATTTACCATTAATTAATGAGAGTTATATATAGAATTCCATGAGGATTCATCATTTACAACTACTCAAATAATGGGGGAGTTAAACTACTGGGTGTAACATTTCTTATCTATTTTCACTACATTCTGTGACATGTTTGTATATATCTCATTGATCCAATTGAGGGTAATATTTATCTACTTCCAATCCCAATTCATCCCCTCCTATTCTTTATTGATATAGGTTTACTGGATAAAGATTTTGATTTTATATTTCATCAACTAAGGGAAAATTCATCAAGCCTAATTGGTCTTTCAAGTGTGTCTCCCTGATAATGTCCCATAAAGGTGTATTAATGACAATATTCATTAATATCTTTAAGGTATGTCATTTTATGAATGTCATTATATGTTTTTACAATATTCATTATGCTTATTCATTGAATCGGGTGAATAATTTTTTGAATTTATGTGGCTTTAATATCAGTTCTAGTTTGAAGTGGACCACACATCATTGATCATGTTTTATTTGAGTGTATGTTGTATCGTAAGTTATTCTGATTTAGGGATATTGGATTGGAATTATGAATTTAATTATAATATTTGAAATTACATTTTATGAGTATTATAATTAATTAATAAATGTTATTATTAATTAATTGTGATGTTGGGGCTTGAGACAGGTGTCTTGGGTGAAAAATAAATAATTGGAAAGACTGATATAGTGATGTATGGGATGTGAATTGAAAAAAATAACATGTTGGAGGATTGTGGTCTAGAGTTTTTAATAGTTTAAGATGACTAGGGAGGATAAGTTTGTTTGAATTTATAAATATAATACCTCTACATTACATTGTACTATGTGACTATCCCATAAACTCAGATGGGATGAATTCAACCAAATAAACAATGTAGACCTCATATCCTGCTAAACAATTTTTTTATGGGGACTTAGTTGAATGAGTATTTGTTGTCCTATTTGTTTGTTTCATGGTTGTATGTTTTCCATTTCAATGAGATAATTAGTAAACTTTTAAAATGTGATAAAAATTTGTTATAACATTAATTTATATTTTAAAAGAAAATAGGTGATTTGTAAAATTGTTTTGAAAATGTTTTAAAAAAAATGGGTTTCTATGGAAACTTCTACAGGGTTTTGAACATTTTCCCAACATGGTTAAAAGATGAAAATAGGTGAGAAATCTAAATTATTATAAATGAGGATATGAATGGCATTGAAAAGGAATATTGAAAGGAATAGATTTATTTTTTTACTATTTGACCTCATGAGGGAAATGACCCTATATTTTAATGTATAATTCTATTGTTTTGATTCTCATTGTGACTATTTGTGGTTTTCCATATTTCATTATGAAGTGTCATTGTTTGTAAAAATAGTTGATGTGCCACATAATATAAATGTGTAGGTGAGATTAGGGGGAAATACTGGAACCCTTGATGGTAGAGGCCAATAAGAAATCCTCTAGAGATAGTTTTAATTATTTTTTTGACTAATGTGGTAATCGTATCCTGAAAAAGACGATAATGTGATCGAATAACACATATGGGGTGTCAATGCATTGAATTAACCTAGGTAACCAATGGTGGACTCCATGATTGTTTTCTACATAGGTATAATTATTGTGAGATATGATTATTATTGAATGTGCGGTTAATTTTTAAACCAAATCATGCATGTGATCCTATATGGTTGTTGTTTTGGTGATAGGTTTTTCACTTGAGAGGCCTACATCTGTTTTGTGGGATAAGTTCTAGATAATTATTGAAGCCATTGTGGAACACAATTGTTGTTATTTTGGGTGGGACTGCTGCCCATATATAGATATATATATATATGGGATAACATAGAGAAGATCATTATTTAGAGACTTTATTGTTGATATTATTCTTTAATTTCATGGTTAAATCACCCTTGGATTCATTATAGTTACTATTTTTAATGACTTATGGTGATCCCCTCATACTGTTTTTAATTTTGGTATGAGTTTCTTTATGCTTCTTCCATAGAATCGTAGAAATAGATACAACATGGCCATGTGTTCTCAAGGATTGATATATAAATTCTTAGATATGATCATTTAATTTATATGAGCTTTGAATGGATTACCCAAAATTCCTTATAAAATTTCATTATTGAGCCTAATACTAATAGATTTCCATAGAAGCGTTCTTTGGAAGCTTATATTGACCCAACTCTGGTTTTTAAAATATATTGATATACTAAGAGATACCATGACACTGTATAAAGATAGGTTATATCTGCTATCAGGTTTGGGATAAGTCTTAGTCCTCTAGGATTGTTACTATAATTCCCCAAACCCAGAAGACTAGAGAAGATGAATTATTTTAGTACATTGGAATGATTACAAGGAATCAAGTCCCGAAGGACCGATCAAGTTAGTACTCTTGAGAAATAGATTACATGCATGAACGTTACATTACACATTCAAACATAAAACACAACATAAATAATCTGTTGATAATTCCATTATTCCCTCAGCTTAACCCTGGATATCAAATATAATACACTTATTGGAATCCTGGGAAAACAAAACAAAAGAAAGGTGTTAGCTCAGATGCTTAGTTCGGGTAACTATTTTAGCCAACGTTTAAAACATTTAAGTAAATATGTGTAATAAAAAAACAGCCTTTTAAACATAAACCTAAACATAATATGGTGAAAATAAATCAAACATTTCCAAATATAAACATTCCCAGGGATATTCTACTAGTCGAATAGTCACATGTAATAATTAATTTCATAATGATGGAATGCTTAATGTCAAACATCATTACCACATAGTCAAGGCCTCATGCCAGGAATATAAATAAATATTTTGTCAAGGCCTTTTCCCAAGAGACTAATTTGTCTCATGAGACCTACCGGTTCATTAAGAAGCTATAATGGGCTCTACCTGTCACATACTATGTCCAATGAATTCCTCAGATTAAAAGGTTGACACGTAACATGTAATGACCTACCATTTCTCATTGTCTTGAGAGTACAATGAGTCATTACTAGGCCTTAAGCGACATCCCCAAGATGCCAAAGGCTGACAATAAATGCTGAAGGATTTAAAATACAAGTGGGAGATGATTTACCATTTAATAAATAAACCAATAAACCTACCAACCATACCCAAACATTCACTATATGATTCATGAACAATTAAAAGTCAACTCTACAACTTCATACACTCAAATCCACATCAAAGTAAGAAACAACATATGATAACAAAGTATCAATGTACGCAACAGATAAACCACACAGGACACACTAAAGACCTGAAGACTCCATGCTCCATAGGCTCAAAGATCCAAAATCCCTGAATATCCCAAACATCATGACGTAGTGGTAAACACATGAGAAACATTATATTTTCCCTTGTCATGGAAGATATAAACTACAGAAAATAAATGTACTAAAGTAGGGGTGAGTATAAAACTCAGTTGGTTTCCCCAATGAATTCCCTACTCATGGCACTAGGATAGAAGAGTTATCAGCAATTATATAAAACAATTTATATAAAATAATTTCTCAAAACAGTTTATAAATAAATATAAACAAGTTTCTAAAACCATCCATTACCAAAAGCATACAAGTGAATTGAAACAAATTTTCCCAGTAAGATATTTTTCCAGAAAAAACTAATCAATCTTTACAACCATTTCACAATATTACTTTATCAGCATACCCAATCATTCCTTAAACCCATGAAACCAACCATGCTTGTTATGTTATGACAGTTCCATACTCATGAGCAGTTTCTCATCGATCTACCAATTCGTGACAAGTTAATTGTTTCCCATGTTCCATTAATCCTTTGGCACCGAGCACGAGGTCATATTTCTACCAAGCCCCATATATGCAACTCCCATGTGCCATGAAACCATTGTCATCGAGCACAAGGACATATTTCAATTAATCCTTGTATATACAATATGAACACACAACACATAATCCCAACGATCAAGCTAAAATAAACATTTAAATAAAAACACCTTTTTATTGAAAACTATTTCTGTCAAAACTATTTCAATTCCAAACAATTTCAACTCCAAACCACTTCAATAAAACTCCATTTTTGTTAAAACCAATTTCTATTGAAAACCCCCTTTTCATCAACCATTTAGAAATTCTAGAAAATCAATAATTTAAAATCTTCATTTTAAATTAAAAACCCTTTTGGTCTACTATTCACCAAGATCACGCAATTTCTCAAAAACCATAAATCATCACAAATGAATATTTTTACATGAATTTCCCAATAAATAAATAATTTTGAATCTATTCCAATGAATTATTGTAAGATGATTTGAGAGAGAAACCTCATACCTCTATGATTTTGATGAAACATTGACTACAGATGAAGAACACACAAGAAAGCTGGTCGATTCTCCAAGAGTGGGCTTAGATCTCTTATCCTAGAAAGATCACCACTCAAAATTGAATTATTTGGCATCCAAAAACGTAGATCTAACCACTATGGGTTCAAATATATGAATTAATGGAGATTGTAGAATTATATCTAAGCATATTTATGAAAACGTGATAAATCAGGAATAAATGGTGACATACCTCATGAATCGGATCAAGATTTCAAGAAAGTAGCTTAGATATCATCCTATATCATGAAAAAAAATATTTAGCCTTAAATGAAGTTAAAAACATATATCTATCCATAGGAGGTTTATATCTATGAAAATAAAAATGAGAGATGGAGGAGTTTGTATAAAATGCAAAAGAACCAAGAAGATCAGCACTTACCCCAATAATTGGGCTTGAAGTCACCATGGGAAGGCTCCAGGTTGGCTCCAACTCAAGTTGGGAGGGTTATATAGCCTTCGAGGGTATGTAATCTCGAAATAGGGTTGTTTTGAATCCATACCGAAATATATATGGCAAACACAAGTAATCTCCTAGAAAATAGGATCGAGATTTGACCTCTGCGCAAGGTTTGACCACACGGTTTGGGCCAATCGTGTATTGTCATGTGACCTTCCGTTGGGTCCCAACACTCCTTATAAAACCCCCAAAACTCTTTAGTCCTTCACCTTTACCCTTTTTATGGAAACAAATTTTCTATGTGAACATCCCCTTTTATGGAAACACCCCACTTTATGGAAATTCCCCACATTAGGGAAACACCCCACTTTATGGAAACACCCCACTTTATGGAAACACCCCACTTTATGGAAACATCCCACTTTATGGAAACACAAAAAATTATGGAAACACCCCAATTTATGGAAACAATCCACTTTATAGAAACACTCATATTTATAGAAACACACAACATTAAGGAAGTAAGAAAATTATGGAAACACCCGACTTTGTGGAAACTCTCTATTTTATGGAAACTCTCTATTTTATGGAATATCTATTTTTTGGATAACCCATTCAAAGACACACCAAATTAAAAAAACAAGAGGAAAAGGGTTTATGTACCTAAAACTGGGGGTACTAAATTCTCCCCACCATTGGTCTTTCCATCCTCAGAAATTAGAAAATCCTTGCTGGACAAAAATTGTTCCGGCCACTACTCTTTCATTTATTTCTCAGATTTCCAAGTCCCTTCTTGAATCTGATCATGTTTCCATAAAAACCTCACTAGGCAATGCTTTTTCCAATGTAAGAAATTCTCTTGTTTATTTTTGATATGCACTGGGATATTTACCAATGATGCATCCAGTTCAAGCTCAACATGATCCCATCTGACCACATGGTCAGGAACAGGGTGATACATTTTCAACTTGGATACATAGACCACATCATGCACTAAAATAAACTGTGGTGGTATTACCAACCAATATTACACCTCTCCAACAGGTTCTATTATCTCAAAAGGGCTAATGTATTTAGGATATAACTTTCCCTACTCCCAATGTGACGATGTCCAAGCCTTGGAGAGATCCTCAAGAATACATGATCACCCACAATGAACGAAAATGGTCTTCAACAGTGATATGTATATTATTTCGAATGACTCTAAGCAGTCTACATCTTTTTTCTAATCAAATAGATCTCCTTTTATATTTTTAGGACAAGGCTTGGAACGACTATTGAAGTTTCATTCGTTTCTACCCAGTATAGTGGAGAACGACAAGGACACTCATATAATGCTTCAAACAGAGCCATGTGTATCGAGGCTTGATAGTTGTTATTGTATGAGAACTCCACTGATGGTATATTCTTCTTCCATGATCCACCAAAATCCATTACACAATACTGCAACATATTATCCAATGTTTGAATCATTCGCTCAGATTTCGCATCCATCAGAGGATAATATAGGTGCTCATAGTCAACTGAGTCCCAAGGGTTTGCTGTAAGGATTTCTAAAAATTAAATTGGAACCTGAGATCTCTATCAGAGACTAATGACACCGGTAAACCATTCCTCTTTACCACTTCTTAGATATATATTTTTAAAAGATCATTCACCATATGAGTTTCACAAATATGGATGATATAATCTAAGGTGGTTAGATGATCCACTATCACCCAAATGGAATCGTGTTTATGGACTTTTCTTGGAAGACCTGTAACAAAATCCATTGCTATCTGATCCCATTTCCACACTAGGATAAGAAAATATTATAACATACTAGCTGGACTCTGATTCTCTTCTTTAACCTACTGACTAGTTAAACACTACGAGATGAACTTTTCCACCTACATTTTCATGTCGCTCCACCAAAAATGTGCCTTCAATGCATTATACATCTTATGTGTACCTAGATGTATATCCAATCTCAAATGGTGGCAATCCTAAAATAGTTGTTCCTGAAAAGTCATAGGTACAACCATATGATATCTGAACCCCAAAACTAACCCCCCATAAAGTTTCAAGACCTCAATGGTCTCCCCACCACTGAGTTTTCAAATCAAAACCAGACATTCTGCATCATATGTTTGTGCCTCTTTGATCATTTTTACAAAATCAGGAACATGAGTAACAAAAAATAAAACAGAAACATCTCCTCGGTCTTCACATTCCATATGAATGTAGACTAAGACCAACATCAACTTCCATTCATCTGAATCTTCTTTCACCAACTAAGAATATGACATTCTACTAAATGCCTCGTCCTCCAAAATCCTTTCTCTGGTGTGTACATCAAGTCAAAGTCAAACATTTGGGAGATACATCATCCATATCCTTTTCCTCTGACTCAAATATCACTATGATAAATGGGGTTTCCATATTTTGTGATCCGTAAGCACAATAAATTTCTCACAAAAGAGATAATGTCTCTATGTTTTCAAAGCATGGATGACTCCAGCAAACTCAAAATCATTTTTTGGGTAATTCTTCTCATGAACGCTCAAATCCTTGAACAATAAGAAACCACATGACCTCTTTGCATGAGAAAACATCCCAAACATGATCTTGATGCATAAAAATACTCTAAATAACCCAATCTTGATTCTGTAAAGATCATGTTAGGTGCCAATGTAAGCAAAACATTCAGTTCCTAGAGAGACATCTCACATTCCTCTATCCATTGGAATGGAGAATTCTTCATTGTCATAGTTTTCATTGGTGATGCTAGTCATGAGAAATCACACACAAAGAGTCATTAGTAACCATATTTACCAAGAAATCATTGTATATCAAAAACATTCTTCAGTGGTTTCCATGAGATAATGGACTATATCTTTTCAGGATCAACAAAAAGGCTTTTCTCAGAAATGTCATGGACAAGAAAACGTATTTCTTGAATCCAAAAATTACCCTTTGATAATTTGGGATAGAAACAATGATCTCTGATGATCTGTAACACTGTTTTTAGGTGTACCTCATGATCATCCCTGGTCTTTGAATAGACCAAAATGTAGTCCAGAAACACCACAACAAAGGAATCTAGATATTGTTGAAATATCTGATTCATCAGTGATGTTAAGACCACTGATGCATTCATTAGACCGAAAGGAATGACTATATATTCATAGTGTCTATATCTACTTCTGAAATATATATTTGGAATTTCCACTTTCCGAACTCTCAATTGATGATATACTGATCGAAAGTCAATGTTGGAGAACCACTAAGCTCCCCTTAATTGATCAAACAAATCATCAAAGCATGGAATCGAATATTTATTCTTTATCATAACACGATTATTCTTATGATAATCAACACAGAGTCGAAGAGTTCTATATTATTTTTTCACGAACAAAACAGGCTCTTCCCATGGAGACGTACTTGGTCGAATGAACACCTTGCATTCCATCTCATCTAACTGTACATTCAGTTCCCATAACACTGTTGGTTCCATCCTATAAGACGAAAGGGAAATAGGACGGGTCCCTGGAAGAAGATCAATTGTAAACTCCACTTCTCTTAGAGGTGGTAACTCTAAGAAGTTCATGGGAAAGACATCTAGAAATTGATCCACAATAGCTAGAAATTTTTTTTTCTATCGCATTCATTGATTCCAAATTCAACAATTCCAATTGGTAAGAGAGTGTTCCCACCATTGGTTCCAATAAGCTCTTTGCACCCTTCATTACAATCCTCTCTCCTTTAATGAGAATCTCGATGCCATCCTTAGTTAGGAAAATAAATGTTCTCTTATAATAGTCGATTTGAGCCTTGAAAGTTTTCTGCCAATCCATACCAAGGATTACATCATATATATCCATATCCAATACCTAGAAGTCCCAATTTAGCTCTGCTCCATTAATTGTTATAGCACATTCTCTGCAAACAATGTCTTGACATTCTCCTTATACGAGAGGAGTTTGAAGATTTATCATAGAAAGTACCATTTCATGTTTTAAACATAGAGAATAGGTTTTCCACTTACTCTTCGTCTTAGTGCTAGAGTTCTCAGCTCCTCTAGTGAAGACAACCATTCTTCCTTCACTTGGATTTTGAGTAGTGATAGATATTGTAAATGGGGTATCCGGTTATAGTCCCAACATAATGGTTTTTTAAATCCTGAGTGATGATTTGGACCAACCATTGGTTCACCTGTGGTTTGGGTGCAACCAAATTCTCAACAGCCTCTTCGGGTTGATCTCGATGACATCTACTGGGTTCCATTTTCTAATCTAACAACAAACTATGTCAATCTCACTCTCTGGAAATTGTTGGCTTATCATTTTAAATTCAATCACATCAACTATCACAACATTGTTTTCTAAAACAACCTTTTCCCATGTTCAACCATTTTTTAAGACACTTAACTTGCTTTAGAAAATTAAAACTTTTTTAAAATTTGATAAGCATTCGCTTTTTCAAAATCATTCATTTGAAAAACCATTCCATACTTTTTAAAAAATTAACACTTTTTTTCACAACAAGAATCATTCATATAAATAATATATGCATTCCTAGTGGAAATTAATTCCTCTTCAATGCATGTCATGATCATCTTATGGGATAAACCCATGACAATGAGATTCCTATATCCTAGATGTGTATCCTAACACTTATTTACTGAACTCTGTGGTAACTTCATGTTCAACAAAAAAGGGTTAGCTACGTTGTTTTATATTATAAATTTCAAGTTCTGACAATCCTACTCCTGTCTATGATTTCATCCCAAAGGATAGACAAGAAGTAATTTCAACTCCATGGATAAGAACATTGATGACTAAATATTAGGCAAGGACCGAACAAGTCGATAACATTCATACATCAAAGGAAGGACCAGACTAATTCCATTTGTAATGACCCGCCAATTCTCAATGGTTTGAGAGTACAACGAGTCATTACTAAGCCTTAAGCGACATCCCCAAGATGCCAAAGGCTATAAATAAATGTAGAAGGGTTTAAAATACAACTGGGGGATGATTCACCCTTTAATAAATAAACAAATTAACCGACCAACCCTACCCAAAAATTCACTATATGATTCATGAACAAATGAAATATAACTCAACAACTTAATTCACTCAAAACCACATCAAAGTATGCAACAATGGAAGGATAACCATGTATCAATGTACATAATAGATAAACCACACATGACACTCCAAAGACCTCAAGACACCATTCTCCACAAGCTCAATTCTCCAAAATCCCCAAACAGGCCCAACATCACGTGGTAGCGCTAAACACATGTGAAACATTACCTTTTCCCTTGTCTCAGAAGATAACATCTGCAAAAGAACCAAAGTTCCAAAGTAGGGGTGAGTATAAAACTCAGTAGGTTTTCCCAAATGACTTTTATACACATTCCACATGGATAGAAGAGTTATCATCAATTATATAAAACCATTTGTATAAAGAAATTTTTCAAAAACATTTTATAAGAACATATAAACATGTTTTTAAAACCATCCATTAACAAAAGCAAACAAGTGTAATTGAAACCAATTTTCCCAACAAGATATTTTTTCATAAAAATAACTAATCAATATTCACAACAATTTTTCAATATCCCTTTATCAGTATACCCAACCATTCCTCAAACCAATGCAACCAACCATGCATGTTACGTTATGAAAGTTTCATACTCATGAGTGGTTTCTCATCGATTTACCATGTCATCACAAGGTAATTGTTTCCCATATACCATTAATCCTTTGGCACATAGCACAAGGTCATATTTCTACCAAGCCCCCTATATGCAATTACCCTATGCCATTAAACCTTTGGCACTGACCACAAGGTAATATTTCAACCAATCCACACATATTCAATATGAACACACAACACATATGCCCAACGATCTAGCCAAAAAAATATCAATAAAAAACAATTTTATTGAAAATTATTTTTGTCAACACCATTTCAATTCAAAACCATTTCAACTCCAAACCATTTTAATAAAACTCCATTTTTTAAAAAAATTTCTATTGAAACCCACTTTTTCAAAAACCATTTAGAAATTATAGAGAATCCATAATTTAATATCATCATTTTAAATTAAACCCCCTTTTGTAGTATTATTCAACAAGATCACGTAATTTCACAAAACCATAAATCATCAAAAATAGATATTTTTTCATGAATTTCATAACAAATAAACCAATTTGAATCTAATCCAATAAATTCTATAAATAGGTTTCAAGAGAGAAGCCTCTAACCTCGAAGTTTTTTATGAAACATTGACTATAGATGAAGAACACACAAGAAAGCATGTCGATTCTCCATAGGCAACCTTAGATCTCTTATCATATCAAGATAACAACTCAACATTGAAATATTTGGCATCCAAAAACATAGATCTACCCACAATTGGTTCATATATGAGAAATAATTGGGATCGTAGAAGTAGATCTTACCAAATCTATGAAAATGTGATAAATATGGAATGAATGGTGACATACCACATGAATCGAATCAAGATTCCAAGAAACCATCTTATATCTCTTCATATATCATGAACAAAACCATATTTAACCTTACATGACTTTAAAAAACTTATATCTATCCACAAGAGGTGTATATATAAGAAAATGAGAAGGATAGATGGAGGAGTTTGTAGAAAATATAAAAGAGCCCAGAAGATCAGTACTTACCCCAAAAATCGGGCATGAAATAACCAAGGGAAGGCTCTATCTCAGCTCCAAATAGTTTGGGGTGGGTTATAAAGACTTCTAGGGAGAGTAATATCAAAATAAGGGAATTTTGAAGCCAAAAAATATATATAGAGCAAAAATGAGTAGGCTCTTAGAAAATAGGATGGAGATTTGACCTCTGTGCAAGGTTTGACCACACAGTTTGGGCCAACTATGTATGGAACGTGTGAGCTTCCACTTGGTACCAACACTCCTTATAAAACCCCAAAACTCTCCCATCCTTCATATTTACCCTTTTTGTGGAAACACATCTTTTTATGTAAACATCATCTTTTATGGAAACTCCCCACTTAATTGAAACACCACACATTATGGAAACACCCAAAATTATGGAAACACCCCCCTCTATGGAGAAACCCACATTATGGAAACAAAAATCTTTATCGAAACACCCCATTTTATGGAAAAAACCAACTTTATGTAACCACCCAAATTTATTGAAACACCCATCTTTATGGAAACAACCATCATTATGGAAACACCTAACTTTATGAAAACTCTCTATATTATGGAAACTCTCTATTTTATGGAAACTTAATTTTTATAGGATAACCTATTCAAAGATAGACCATTTTAAAAAAATGAGGAAAATGGTTATAAACCTGAAACCATGGGTACTTCCTAACATAAACATTTATATTAAAACTAGCATATGATATGTCAATACATTAACCACAAACCATGAATGGTATAAAAATAATACATCCACTGTCAAACATATCATAACTCATTCAATACAATATGGAAGATTGTTACTATAATAAATCAACTTCCATGAAGAATAATATCTAGTAAAGGGTGTTGACATAGTTTAACATGATCAGTAGAACTCTTTGAGAGCATTATACCATTTTTTGAAATCATTTAAAAGTAACCCATTTATAAAATAATTCATTTGAATATATTTTTGAATGAAATTGACCCATACCACATTGAATCTTTTGAAAGGAATTAACATTTTAAAAAAATCATGTCTATATAAATAAATCTTTAAAACTATTTTTGAAAACATGGACATTAAAAAGAATGGTCTAGAAGAATAAATATTTAAAACATTTAAAATTTTGTTTTAGATAAATAGTACCTTAAAAGAATCATTTTAAAATTTATTTTATGAAACATGGTCATTGATAAAAAATATATCTGAGAAAATACTTACACATAAACAATCTCAGATAATAAAGAGACTGAGGATTTAACCCTTACCTTGCACTTTCCTTTGGTCGAGGGTATGTTTAGCATCGGGTATAATTAAAATAGTATGTTATTAAATTATACCGAACCATATTCATATTTATTATATCATACATGATTCATTTATGACTTTATACTACCCATTTAATAATGATTTCCACGTTAAATTAACATTTTGGGTAATAATCACTCTCTTTATCATACGTGTTCAGAATATAAAACATAATTTATATATAATATAGATTTAGAATACTAATATGGATAATAGATAGATATATGTAATGGAAAACACCATTTACGGAGATGGTAGGCCGTACGTATGCATAAACACAGTTTCTGTTTTCATATCATATTGAATTGAAGTAAGTGAATAGGATATATATAAATACATACATACATATATATTTATATATATCTACAGTATAATTATTATTTCATATATTACATACTTATAAATTATATATATTTTTATAGTCATTATTGAATGGTGAACCTGGAAATGAATCTCATCACGTCATGGAGACAATAAGGCATACGTACACACGAGGGACGATAATAATTACTTAATGATTAAAAGGTGTGGAATTGGATGGTATATTTATTTTACAAAGAAACTATCATCTTATTTTAATTATTTATATACGTATTACTCATTATTATATCAATCGAGATAATATAGCACTGAATAACAAATTACACCATGATGTGGAGACGGTAAGCCGTACGTACGCATGCTTGGTGACATTATTATTCATAGGATGGATAGAATAATGATCATGGTTGTACCATATTAATAATAACATCATATTATGTTGAATTTAATTGAGTTAATATTTTGGTAAGGAAATAATAAATAAATAGAAACTGGAAGAAGAAAAGAACTTTGAAAGAGGTGATAAAATAATTAACTTTTATTTGGGAGTTTCCTTTTGATTGGTATAAATGGGATACAAAGGATGGCTTTATTATCAAGGGAAGGCCACTAAGATTAAGTGAGGGAAGTTGGGAAGAGATTTGGGCTGTGTGTTTTTGAGCCAAATGGAATTGGAGGTGTGATTTTGAGAGAAGGGGAAATATAATTTTATAAGAGAGGTGAAGGTCACTTTAGGAAATGTTTGAAATATTATTTTATTATACAATCATATTCAGTTTATAATGGATCCAAAATGATATATATTAAAGATAATGTGGGTATGTGTCGAAATACTCTCAACCAATAGGTTTTAGATAGGTTTATGTCACTATATTAACCATATCATTTAGATTTAGCTCTTAGTTAAATAGTTTAACTTGTACTATGTATTTTTTTGTATTATAATAATAAATGGTTAATATACATACTATAAAAAGCCAAAAGAATCCCAATAGGTTAAATATTTATATATATAACCATATCTATGTCTTTTGACTAAAATTTATATTTTTTTGGAATATTATATCAATTAATAATATAGTATTTTTTTAAATACTCATTTATGTCAATTTTGACACTATTTGGTATTTTGTTTTTTGGAAAGTCATAAAAACATTATCACTTAAAAAAAATTATTTTATCAACCTTAACATGTCATAATAACCTAGAAAATTAGTGGAATTATTCAAAATTATCAATTTACATTTATTTGGTTTTTTATAGTATCAATTATTTTAATCATTCATTAATAAGGTAATTACTTCATCATCATTGTATCAAAAATAAATATAATTATTTAATGTTTAGAAATTATAAATAAAATAACATTTTATAGGAAATATTATTATATTTCTAATTAATATTTATAGTCAAATTTATCTTATGTATGACTCTATATGAAAAATGGATTAGTTATTAATCCTTGAATTTAACACTTTTAACACTTTTTTAAGTAAAATAATAATAAATGTCCTTATCAAATCCATGTGGACCAAAAGGATCATATTTTATTCCTAAGGATTATTTTGGTCAAAATACACTTGTCTAATAGAATTAGTACATTTGTTAGGGTAATTATAAAATCATTATATTACCATTAATTACCCTGTCTACTTTTAACCGTGGTAAGTAAAGGTCAGAAGTTACTATTCACCAAAAATTATATTCATATTATTGAATGAAATTTTACATACAAAAGTCTATAGTTCTCTTGGTTTTTTGAAATTTAATTCACAGAAGCTGTAAAATTACATTTTTAAAAAATTTGCAAATGCGCCTAGAAGGTCGTTAAAAGACATTAAAAAGATCAATAATATTTTATACATATAATTTTATTATAAAATGACTCCAATGAATTAAATTAAAATTTTATAGTAATTATATATCTATTTTGAATTAAAATAAATTAAAATAAAAGTTGTAATTATTTGAATAAAAAGTATGTTTTTACCAATATCTATGTGTTTTTCAGTATTTATCAAAAATTGATTGTTTTTAGAAAAATACCAGAAATTCACCATAAGATAATTTTGATAGTACAAATTCAAAAATGAATTATATTTTATGAAATTAAAAACATATAATTTTCATTAATTAATTTAAAATTAATTCCAATTGTCAAAACCGATAATCGGGTTTTTATAAAGTAAAAATTATTAAAAGATTGACATGTGTTTATGTCAAATTTAAATGTGAAATTACTTATATTGACCTACATTTTATAAAATAAAAATATAATCTAATTATACTTACAACCCATTAAAATGTATAATTTAACACTATAAATTATTTCGATTAAAAAATTGGTTTTTAATTAAATTTTAGTATTTTTTTATTCATCAAAATAATAAAAGTTATAAGAAAAGTACAAAAATTTATCCAAACTAAATTTTTTTATATCCACCTTATAAAGAAGAATTTAATTTCATTAAATTGAATATATTACAGTTTCAAATATTGGATTTAAAAAAGGTTTTCCATTATAAGGTGGTAAAATTTCAGTATATGAAAAATACTTCTTTTATCTGAAAAAATGAATTTGTTCTTATATTATGTATAAAAAGAACATAATATGGATTCTAAAATTATAAGCAGAATATTAAATTCAAAATTTAGTTAATAATATTAATAACCTTTTTTTGAACGGCTAGTTTGGTAAGTCGTGGTGCACAAGAACTTGGTGATGCGTGTAGTGAAAGTTATTGAATTTTTTGAATAGATAATGTACTATGAAATATTGGCGTGTTACATTATCCCCTACTTCAATAAATTGAATCCTCACAATTAAAATTTTATCTTTGAAAATAACCGGGTAAAAATAGGAAAATACCATTGTGGAAAACCCAAATATGAAATAGGGTTAATAAAATTTAGTCTTAATAAGAGGGAAAAGGAAATGAAAAATTCACCACCAATTTATGATATAGATTAGGGGAACATTAGTAGAAATTAGAGACATTTAATTGGAGGAAAAATGTAAATATTTATAGGGATCGATTCGGTCATCAATCACATACAAGTTTAAAATTGAGGGCCTCAAAGACATCAGTCTATGATGATTTAAAATATCATCAGTTCAACAAAACATAAGGTATTAGGATAACCCTTTTTTGGTTTTAAGATCCCTTCTATAATGATTAAGAATTAGTTTTTCATAGACTAAGAGTAAAAAAGTATACGTGGCAAGTAGAGTTTCATCCTTCAACTAATTCCTACCACAAACTCATCCTTCACTCCAAAAGATAATAGAAGTCAAAAATATTTTATTTATCCTAATCGTATAGGGTTAAAAAATAATGAATTTATAATTCATTTGTTATACTATTTAAAAAACTACATTATTAAAACCAGGACTTCATGTAGGCCAATGGTAGGTGATGCAACCTTGTCATCATCCGGTAGTAGGTTCAAGTCTCGCGGTTTTGCTAGAAGCGACGAGTTATCACCCGACCTCTGGGTTTTCCTTTTTATAACAATCCAAAAATAATATTAATAAATACATTAACCTTAATAATAGTATCCAATGTCAAGCATAATCCATTCCAACCTTTAGACTTATCTAAAATACTTCTGTCCAAACTCACTGTCGAAATTTTTTAAAGAATCCAAACACAATAAAGTTATTTTTTGCCACATAATGACATGTTAATTTCTCCATCATGTATTCTTTTAAAACACTGTAACACCCTAAATTACAATAAAAACTTATTGATTACATTAACACTCCTTATTCAATATAGTATATTGGATATACTCCTTATATCAAAAATTGATTTAAACTCCAAAAATAATGGAATAAACACACAATTAACTAGTTTCAATATATTCATCATAAATGAATATCATTTATCAAAATAAATCATATCTTATTCCAAAATCACTACCTCAATATCAGAACCATATTTAGGTTTATCTTTCCTTCAACCATATAATTTCCCAAAAGTTTAACTTGTTGTTGAGTCACTTTTTGAAAAACCATATAATCACTAATCTTCAATGAAATAGTACTGCATTACAATCTTTATGTATTCCTATAATTCATATAACCAATAAATTGTTGGTACAACACTCAAATGAAATAATTATTTTATAAAAACATAAGAAAAAATATCATTCCTCTTCATATGTGGTAGTTTCATAACTTGATTATTATCCAATAGCATCATTTTGTGCATACTCTAATGATTTCAACATTGATTTGCATAGTGTCCCAACTCTTTGTAGATGAAGCATTGTACATTTGAAAACATTTTCATACCCTTGAAATAATGTACTTGGTGTCCATTTTCTTCCACATATATTACAAACTCTCATTCCCTTAAAGAATATACCAAGTTGATTCTTTCTACAGTTATCACATAGGGGAAAATCCTTCTTCCCCTCCTCCCTTTATCCATCATTCTCTCTACTATCCTTCTCCTATCAAGATTCCATTAAATGCCATATGACTCAGATAATTATTTATATATCTTATTATTAAATGATATTATTTCTTCATATGATGAGAATATGTGGGAGACTATTTCCCTTCTAAATGTTGTCTTAATACCATGAAATATATGATGCTTCTTACGTTTTGGATCATGGGTATTGTAGGAGTTCTCATTCCTTCTACATGGTTCCACGTGTAAACAATGGCATAAACTATGTTAGTTTATGAATCATAATGCATAATTCCAAACATGTAAAATACAAAACATATATGGAAACGATTACACATATAATCTATAATAATAAAAAATGTTTTTTGTGGAAATATTTACAACTAAATCCTTCATAATGTCTTGTAAAGAAAATGATAATTATCCTAATCATACCCCCCGAGTGTGGCATTACAAAGAGTACAACAAGGCCCATTGTCGTGAACCCGGATACCCCAAGTCAATCCAAAACCTCCTTGTCATAGTTTTTATTCCAATGTACAACAATACCAGAGCTTCCAGTACATGATCGTTTCTAGAAAAGGATGTATTTCTTGGAAAATACACAAAATCTCTATATTACCAAAATTCTAGGAAGTTCTACTATACAAATCCTCAAAGTCTGTCTTAGGGTAATGGTCTATAATCAAAATGTTTCTAAATCTAGTTTCCAGGGGTTGTATTAAACATACTCTGGTACCAACTGTAATGACCCAACCCTAGAACCCTGGAGATAGATCATTATTTGAATATATTGGCATGATTACAATTAATCATGTCCTGAAGGGCCGATTAGTTTAGTAGTCTTGGAAAATAGATTACACGCATTAATGTTAAATTACACATTCAAACATAAAACAAAACATTAATAATCCATTGAGATCACAATGATTCTTATAGATTAACCCTGCATATAAAACATAATACACTTCTTTGAATCCCGGGAAAACAAAACATAAGAAAGGGGTGATCTCAAATGCTTAGTAAGGGTAAATAATTTAGTATAAGCTATAAACTTTTAAAGAATGATGTGTAATAAAAAAATCACCTCAAACATAAACATTAACATAATATGGAAAAAATAAATCAATAATTACCATATAAAAATGATTAAGGATATTCTAATAGTCTAATAATCACATGTAATAATTAATTTCATAATAAGGGAATGCCAAATGTCAGACATCCTTACCACATAGTTAAGGCCTCATGCGAAGACTATAAAAAAACATTTTTCAAGGCCTTGTGCTAAGACACTAATTTGTCTCATGAGACATACTGATGCCTCATGGAGCTATAGTAGCCTCCACCCATCACTTACTAAGTCCAATTCATTCCTCATGTGAAATGGTTGAAACATAACATAAATATTTGTATTAAAACTAGCATATGAAATTTCAATACATTAACCATAAACCATTAATGGTATAAAAATATAACACCCACATTCAAACATATCATAACTCACTTAATAAAATATATAAGATTGTATTATAATAAATCAACCTCAACCAAGAATAATATACAGTAAAGGATGTTGACATGGTTGAAAATGATCAATTATACTCTTTGTGAGCAATATACCTTTTTGTGAAATCATTTTAAAGTCACCCATTTATAAATGAATTCATTTGAAAATATTTTTGAATCAATGTTTCCCAGAAAACTTTGAAAATTTGAAATTAATTAACATTTAAAAACAATCATGACTATATAAAATAATCCTTAAAACTATTTATGAAAACATAGACATTGATGATAATGGTTTAGAAGAATATATATTAAAAAAATAAAATTATGTTTTCATTAAAGATTAACAAAAAATAATCATTTTGAAATTTATTTTATGAAATATGGAAATGGATAATAAATATGTCCCAAAAAATAGTTACACATAAACAATCTCAGATAATAATGAGATTGAGAAATTAACCCTTACCGTGCACTTATCTTTGGTAAAAAGTACATTTATCCTCCTGTATAATGACCATATAATGTTATTAAATTATACCAAAACCATATTCATATTTATTATATAATACATGATTCATTTTTGGCTTTATACTACCCATTTAATAATGATTTTCATGTTAAATTAAAATTTTGGGTAATAGTTGCTTTCTTTATTGTACGTGTTTTAACTTGTCATTCTTGATCATATAATATAGATCATGATTTAAATACTTCCAGCATATAAAAAATTATTTTTATTTTATATATATTTAGAATATAAATATGTATAATAGAGATATATATATATATATGATATGGAAAACACCGTTTATGGATTTGGTATGGCGTACGTATGCATAAACACTGTTTCTGTTTCCATGTCGTATTGAACAGAAGTAAGTGAATAAGATATATCTAAGTAAATACACACATATATATATATCCCATAAAATTATTATTTAATATATTACATAATTTTTTATATTATATATTTTTACAATCATCGTTGAATTGTGATCGTGTAAATGAATCTCACTGCGTCCTGGAGGTGGTAAGCTGTACGTACACACGAGCAACAATATTATTTCAATGATGATTAAAAGGTATAGAATTGGATGGAATATTAATATTAAATTGAAATTATAAAGTTATATTCAATATTTATATACATATTATTCATTATTATATACATCCAAATAACAAAGTGTTGAATAACAAATTACCGCACGACGTGGAGATGGTAAGTCGTACGTACGCACGCATGGTAACATTATCATTCATATGATGGATAGAATAATAAGTATGGTTATGAAATATTTAAAAAAAACATAATAATATTTATAATGTACATGATTTATTATTTTGGTGTGGAAATAATGAATAAATACAAAGTGGAAGAAGAAAATAACGTTTAATGTGGTGATAAAATAATTACCTATTCATTGGGAGTTTCCGTTTGATTTGAACAAAATGCCTCTTTAGAATAGCTTTTTATTCTAGGGAAGGACTATATGTTAAAGTGAGGGGAGTAGTAAGGATAATTTTTCAGGGGTTGTCCGAGCCAAATGGTTTTGGTGGTTTAATTTTGAGATAAGGGGAAGTACACTTTTATAAGAGAGGTGAGGGTCACTTTAAGAAAAGTTTGAAATATTATTTTATTACACAATCATATTCAGTTTATAATGCTTCCAAAATTATTGATTTTGAGGATAAGGTGGGTAGGGGTCGAAATTATCTCCAAAAATAGGTTTTAGATAGGTTTATGTTACAATATTTTTCGTTATCTTTTAGATTTAACTATTAGTTAAATTGTTTAACTTTTACCATGTATTCATGTATTTTAATAATAAATGGTTAATAAACATAATATAAAAATCCAAGTAGATACTAAGTGGTTAATTATTGATATATATAACCTTATCTATCTACTATGGCCAAAACTTATATTTTTAGTAATATTATATCAATTAATAATATAGTATTTGTTTTAAAATCTCATTTATGTCAATTTTGACACAATTATGTATTTTTTTGGAATTTATAAAAACATTATCATTTCAAAAAATAATTATTTAATCAAAACTAACATTTCAAATTAAACTATAAAATTGTTTTAATTCACCAAATGTCTCAATTTACATTTATTGGGATATTTATAATATCAATTATTTTAATCATTTATTAATAATGTAATTACTGCATCATCATTGTGCCATTAATAAATTTAATTATTTAATGTATAAAATTTATATATAAATTACCATTATGTCGGAAATATTATTTCCTTTATAATTAATATTTATAGACCAATTTATCTTATGTATAACCCAATATTAAAAATGTTTTAGAAATTAAACATTGAATTTAACACTTTTAAGTCTTCTTTAAGTAAAATAATAGTAAATGTATTAATCCAATACAAGTAGATCAAAAGGATCATATTTTATTCTTAATGATGATTTTGGTTGAAATTAACTTATCCTATTGAATTAGTACATGTGTTTGGGTAATTATAATATCATTTGTTTACCTTTAATTACCCTATTTAATTTTAACAGTGGTAAATAATGGTCAAAAGTCACTATTCACCAAAAATTATTTTCAGTTTATTGATCCACATATTACATACTGATGTAAAACATGTATCTTGGATTTTTGAAATTCAAATCTCAGAAGGGGTAAAATTCCATTTTATGAAAATTTCTAAATGCGTCTATAAGGTGGGTAAATGGTGTTAAAAAGTTCAATAAAATTTTATAAATCAAATTTTTTTATAAAATGACTCCAATGAATTATATTGAACATATATATGTATTATATATCTATTTTAACCTTAAATAAATTTAAATATAATCAATAATTATTTAAATAAGAAGTCTGTTTTAAACAATAACGCATTTTTTTCACCATTCATCAAAAATTGAATATCTTCAAAAAAATACCAAAAGTTCTCCCTAATGTAATTTTGATATTATGAAATAAAAAATTAATTCTATTTTATGAAATTCAAAATATATAAGTTGCATTAAATAATTTAAAATTAATATCCATTGTCAAAACCAAAAAGCAGTTTTTAAAAAGTAAAAACTATGAAAAAATTGACATTTATTATGAAAAATTTAAATGTAAAATTACATATAATGACCTACATTGTATTAAATAAAAATATAATATAATCATAATTTTAGACCATTAAAATGCATAATTTTATAGTGTAAATTTTTTCGATTAAAAAAGTTGTTTTAAATTTAAATTTAGTATTTTCACTATTCATCTATATAAGAAAGTTATGTATAAAAGTACCAAAAGATTATAAAAACTAAAATTTTATGTCCCACATATAAAGAAGAATTTAATTTCACTAAATTGAATATATAAAAGTGTCATGTATTGGTTTTAAAAATGGTTCTCCATTAAAAGGTGATAAAATATAATTTTTTGAAAAATACTTCTTTTATATAAAAAATGAATTTTTTCTTATATTATGTCTAAGAATACATCATATAGATTCTAAAATTATATAAAGTATATAAAATTCAAAATTTAGTAAATACTATACTTAACCGCTTTTTGAACAGCTATTTTGTAAAGTTGCGGTGCACTCGAACTCAGTGTTGTGTGTATCGCGAGTTATTGAATTACTTTGAAGAGATAACATACTATAAAATATTGGGGTGTTATAGTTACTCACAAATAGAGGAATTAGAAATTTGATGAAGTATATATTGGTCTGGCAGACACCAGATGGATTGATATATATCTATGCTGTTCTTTAGTATTTTTTTGGGATAGTTTTATGGGAATTAATACACATTATATATGTACTTAATAAAAATATTCTTGATTAGAGCTTCAATCAGTATATATAATGAATTAGGTATTTCCTATTACTCTGTTAGAATTAACCCCTATCCAAATACACAACATGGTTTCCAATGAATGGGTGAATACTATCACATATCTTCTTAAAAAATTGTTATATCATGTATTTGGATCACGGATATAGTTATAGAGGTTTTTAAAGGCTATGAACTTAGTAGTATGATTATGGGAGTTGGGACGAATGTCAGGTTGGTTACCTATGAGTTATAGTTTAACATGTGTATTAACTATTATCTTTTTTATAATATATATATATATCCTGAATATTATTTCATGTATAATAAATATTATTTCTAAATTATTGTTTTTTTATCTTATAGATATATTTATTAAATTCTATTAGATATTACATGAGGAAATGGGGATCCTTTTTGTATATCTATTAGTTTTTTTGATTCTAGTTATTCAAATGAGACATGAAAAATTATTTATTATTTTTATAAGCCCCATGTGTTATTTTAGGGGGAATATTCTCGCAAATAATTTTCTTATATCATCCCTAAACCTGCACTCCCAGATTCTGTGTGGAAATCATAAAATTTACATTTTTGGATTTGATACTGAACGTTGTTACAAAATTTATTTCATATAAATCTTATAACATCAATAAAAAAACAGTGAAACACTTACTAACCCAAGGACATTTTAGGAATTAATTTTTTTTGAATTTATAGAATGTCATACATAAAAATTCATGTGAATTTAAATGATAATTTATCCACATTATCCATGATTTTATTTTTCACATTAAGACATAGTCATAAAATATATGAAATCTGTTTTAGAATTACCTATTCAAAAACATAATTTATAACATGGGGAAAATGAAATATGAAAAGGGAAAGCTGGAATTCTACATAAGGGTAAACATAAGAATTAGAAACTGAATTTCATCAATGAGTGTAAAAATTTCATAATTGTGTGGTGACAGAATCAGAATGAATGAGTGAATCCAAAAATAACCGATACCCATAAATATCTAGATCATCAAATATGAAGACATATAGAATAGAAGATTTATCAGAATCAATAATCATGATCTAAGTGATGTCAATATAGATCATGTGAAAAATTATAAACCCATAATAAGTAATTTAAACTCTTTTTGTAACATGTATCATGAAATTCATAAATTCATTTTTAAAAACATTTAATAGGAATATCCATATGACTGATTTCCAATATAATCATTACCCAATGTATTGGAGCTCCATCTAGAAACACCCCTCGTATAAGCAATATTGATATCACCTGATGATATTTTGGATTCCTCAATATATTAATTGTAATGGGTTCACCTTTAACTAGTTGGGAATATCCATGTTATTTTGTGTAATGGGATCACCCAACAATATGTGAGAAACCACATCGTATGAGCTATAATAGGCTCACCCAATGCTATCTAATCCACCCATCATATAAGCTGTATCGAGATCACCCGATGTTATCTAGGACATCCATCACATATGTAATGTCCTAGAACCCCAACATGAATTATATAAAATTATATTTCATCCAAATATTCATAAAAAAATGATTAACCCATGAAAAATAAAAGGGTTTTGTATCAATATATTTTTATCTTAATTGACACGTGCAAAAGAAATAGGTTTAATAAATATCTATTTGAAATAATCTATATCCACATAGGGAAATAATTAGGGTGGTATCACTTCAAAATATCTTCATTTTATCATAGTTATGAAATGGTTGTTAACATTGATTAATGTAAGTACCATTATAATACAATTCAATAAACTTTGAGTAAAATACCCTATTCATTTGGAAAATCGTAGTTAAAAAATTGTGAAAATTATTTAATTTGAATATAATCATAAATGATTATAAAGGGTGATATTAAAAATTATTTAAAACTTTAATTTAGAAAAATAGATTTTTATATTTGGAAAACAATTGACAAAAAATTGAATACATTTGTAGAAAACAAGTTTTTGGATGAAAAAGTGTTTTTGATCGACGAAAATGATTTTTAATAAAAATATTATTTTGAGCTCTTCAATTCATAAAGAGATAAAAATTAATTTAAAAATGAATTCTAATGAAAAAACTATTTGATAATTAAATTCATTTTTATTTTCTATAGGTGGGTCATAATATTTCAATATTGGAGACTTACTCACAAATAATCCGAATAAATAATGAGATTGTATTATAAAACTCATACGACTTTGGTAACATTGAATCACATTATATATGAAATAAAAAGAATATATGAAACATTGAACATAATTAAAATAAATAGTTTCATTTTAAATCATGTAAAAGTTTAATTATATACCCCTTATAAAATAATATTGTTTTATATCATAACATGCGTCTCATGTAAGGCGACTTGACAAATAAATCCATTACCACATTGGTAACTTTGAAATTGTTTGCTCAATAATTGAGAGATCCTAAAATAGTTATTTAAATCCCCATTTATTAAGGATAATAATCATATAAAAAATTCATGGTCATTATATACACCCCATAATAAAAATATGTGGTTAATATTTCATTTATCTTATAGAAGTAAAAGGGAGTTAGAAAAATTCTTACCTTGAGTCAGATTCTTCATGTTTAAAATTTATCTTCCAAAATAATAAAATTATGATTTTTATTTGATTTCCAAAGAACCTTTTAAATTTTTATTATTACATTAATTTTAATTATAAACACATTAGGTATACCTTCTTAATCAATTAAGTTTATGTTGAATGATTTAACCATATTTGGCTATTTGGTCAAAAATGAATTTGGTAGGTTGATTATGGTAAAATGTTCATTTCATAAACATATATAGTCTAATAATTATGAAATAATTATCATATTTATTGATCAATTATACTTTTCAAACCATTATGAATTATCTTTAGTAAAAACAAACTAACATTTTGATCATGAGGACATTAGGTAGTACAAACATATGTGTAACATTTCCTTTTTTCAATTATCATTATATAGAAAACATAAGTAAAAATTTGTCTACCCTTAATGAAAATATTATCCTAAATAATAATTATTTAATTTTATATTTTTGTATATATCTATTTGATATTTGTGATTTAAATGGAATCACATCCATTTCAAAAGGAAATAGTCCACATATCCACAGATGATGTTATATCTTTTTCAGTTTGTGCAAAGGTAACAAAGAAAATGATATATTATAAATTCAAAATATAATAATGTGATTAATGAAATTATGTTTTCATATATATAATATATATTCATTATTTTTACACTTATTAACTTCCAATTGATGTGTTAGTGAGAAAGTCATCCCACCTCTTTACGAGGTGGTAGTCCTCCACAAACACGAGCGACGTTATCAAATCCCCTACGTCATGGAATATAAAATGTTTCTATATGATATAATGTATCTATAAGTATAATAATGTTATATATATTAAATAAAAGTTTAGATCCATCATTATTTCTTTCTTAGAGAGATGGTAATAGAAAAATGAATAAAATCGGTTTGTGAGGTGTTAGTCCACCAAACAGACGAATGATGATTTCAAAGCACATTTACAGGGAGTGTGTCTAGTTTTACATCATAAACATAACATAAAAATATATATGTAAATTTATTATATATAGATAATTATATAACCAGTTTATAAAAATAATTAATGTTTGTGGATAAAGAAATAAATAAAAAATGATCTTTGATGAATTTTTTCTATTCATTTGGTATCCCCTTTTGGTTTGAACCAAAGACCTTCATTGGTTTTATTTCTACCCAATATTTGGATTCTAGGATTATATGAGGTAATTTGTATTTATATTGTAATATTTTGGATTATGAAAATAAAATTAGAGGTATGAATAAGTGAGTTGATTGAGTTCCTTTTTATAGTTGAGGAGTTTTGAAATTCTGGTATGTAATTAGAAATATTTATTACTGGGAGGTTTACCATACCTAATGTGCCTCAAAAATGTATTAATAATTTAGGGTAGGTATTAATTTATATATAAACATCTAAAACACACAAAAAATATTGTTTTTATGCATTTTGTTCCATACTTTATAATATTTATTATTTTTAACTTAGGTTTTTCATCAAGGTTACAAGTTTTCTAACATATGTAATTTATCCCTTTATACTAATACAAAGTGAAAATTATTATAAAATGTATATAAAATTATTTTAAATATTAAATCTAAATTATAAAATAAAAATATCTTATATGTTGTAAATTAATTTTAACATAAGTGCATGTAATGTGAAAAACACTCCTCTAACCATAACCGTGCCAACACGATTTTCACAATTATTGGTGAATATGGTAATTATAAAAGTTAAAGTGGTCTATGAATGGACCGTATTTTATATTTATAAAAATTATAAAATTAATTGGTAAAATGAAGTATTTTATTAATTTTAAATCATTTAATAAAATATCATTTAATATAAAATATTATTAATGTCAATTTTGATATTATTTATTTAATTTAAATTTAAAAAATATCATGGAAAAGATGGAATTAGAATGTATTAATTTAAAACATATGTAAAATGATATATTAATCTAAAAAATTAATGTAAGAGAATAATAAATTTAATTTTTATCACTTTTAAACTTTTTTGTATCATTTTATTATATTTATGTAGTAACAAACCAATTATTACTTTTTTCATTTCATATGAAATTTATGTTTTCAATATACCAAATAAAAATAATGATAAATAATCATAAAAAACCACATTTTTTATTTCAAAAGGATATATATAACCAAACATGTATTTTTTCCCTCTACTATGACATTATAGAAATTAATAGGAAAAGAGTTCCTTTTAATATTTTTCTTTACATAAATTTTTATATCGGTCAATTTCTTAGACTCATATCCCAAAAACATAAAAAAAATATTATATGTTCATAAGGGTTTTGTATATTTCCATAAAATTTAGTTTGGAAAACTGTATATATCATTATTTAACTTATGTTTAAGGTTTAATCACTTGGTAAACTTGTTTTACCTTAATAATCATAATTAAATTTAACTTTTTTCATTAAATACATTGGTCAAAATTTATACTCATGTTACCAGATGTTATAAATTATTAAAATTAAAAATATTGACACTTTTTTCCAAATTAAATTCATATAAGTGGAAAATATTAATTTAATATTAGTCCCATAGATGTGGCGAGAGAAAAGGATTTGAAGAAGAGCATTCTTTGTAAATGTGATTATACATTAAATTAATAATTAAAATTAATCATTATTGGTAATGAAATTAATATTTCATTATATATAATCTATAAATATCAATTATACACATTAAAATTACATATTAATTTAATTAATTAAAAATGAGAAAAATTATGCATTTTGATAAAGATTGTAAAACATCCCATTTTAAACCCAAAGTCACTGCAAAAAAACACTTATTAAAATATAATTTAATAAAACTATATAATATATATGATACTTCATAATATATTCAAAACACCTTGGGAAATTTTGAAATATTAATTTATTGAAATTAGTATACATTTTATAGAATTTGGTATTTTTCACTATTCACTAGAAAATCAGTATTTATGAAGAATCTGAAAATTTCACCCAAATGAAATTTTCATATTCCAATTCCAAAGATGATATTACTATATTCAAATAAATTTTTAAAAGTTCAAAAAATTTATTATTATATTTTTTTAAGAAATGAAATGAAAATCATTACTGATGAGAACATATTTTGTAATAATTAAAACACTTCACTAAAACTAAATTGATTATTTACTAAAAAATTTCAACAATTTATAATAAATTAGACACACACACACAGAGATATATATATATATATCATAATGTATTTAAGACTATTAATACCCACCATATTAACATGTAGGTTATAATGGTAATATATATATATATATATATATATATATATATTTGGGGTTTTTTTAATTTTAGTGTTACATGTTCAATACACTATTCAACATAAAAATCTCAGGGATTCATGTATCTAAATATAAAGTGAGTGTCTAATGTATAAAAATATAAAATGATTGTCTAGTTTTAGTTAGTCAATAAAATAAAATTTTTCTATTTTTAAATATAAGAGTATTATATTCTCCCCCATATAATAAATTACGTCCCCATAATTTGAACTGTATGAGGATAAATAACTAATGGTAATTTGAAAATAATTTTTTTGTAAACCCAAAACATAGAAAGGGTAAATAAAAAATCTATTAATAATAGATAAAGTGAAGTCAAATGTTAATATAGAATAACACATAACTTGGTTTACAAATAAAAAACACATTTACAAATGGGAGAAAATATTAAATAATTACTAAGAGTGATTGAGTTCGTTAATAAAAAACATGTAAATGATGAATTGAATGTTAAAGGCCTAAAAACCAAAAATATATGATAATAAAAAAGTCATCCATTTCATCATACATGAGGGTACTAGGATAATAATATTTTGTTAAGATCATTTTCCTAACAAAAATGAATTCTGTTAACATCAAGACAAAGATAATATGGAAACATAATATCATGATTCATATAATTTCATTCTTTAACCAATTTTCTACTATAATTCTATCATTTTCATTAAACACTCGGTATTCAAGATGTATTTTCCATCATGAAGAACTAAAATAAAATTGCAAATACTATATAATGATAAAATGGATAATATGATATCACACCTTGTCATTAGACATTAAACAAAATGGTTAGAACATTGTATGAGAATTTCCAAAATGAATAAAACAATATATGATTCATTAATGTTTAAAATTTTATAGAAATAACTATATTTTCAACCAAATCATTCAATAAATGCCTATCTTAAAAACGACTTGATCATTTCCTCACAATGTTCAAAACACAATAATATGAACGATTTAATCATATAAACTTCCAAGAAATGTAAATTATTATTCCTAAAATAAAATACCATATGATTTAAAAATAAAATTAGTCTTAACCTAGATTTTTTAACTGACAAGGGCATCACATAGGCTGGTGGTAAGTGAAAAATAATCATTGTTTATTGGTTATGGGTTCAAGATCCATTTATTGGATTAATATTATAGGTTGTTACCCATCATACAAGTTTCTAACTTTTCCATTAATCCTTAAAAATAATTCCTCACAAGAAAACACTCTAGGATGATCTTATGGGATACAAATACCTCAAACCAATAAAACTAAAATAAATGTCAGGAACAACCAAAAAACATTTCCTACTTAAAACCCTCAAATGAGGTGTCTAATAATTTGAAATTATGATCATAATTATTTTTATAGACTTATAATGGTATCGATAACTCATAAAATATACTCACCTCAATGTATCCTAAAATTGAAATTTATCTAAAAAAATGTTTGAAATTAAATATAGAATCCCAGAAGTGCACTCCCATATTTAATACAGAAGTCCTAAATAATAAATTTATAGATATTATAAATAAAATTTCCCTAGATCTGTTTTTATATAAACAATAGAAAATAAAAGGAATAAATTAGAACACTTTCATCCTCATGGCCCTTTTTGGTTTATAGTTATACAAAATTAGGAAAAACTCCTACATAGTAAATTAATATGATCTTAAACAATAACTTCCCCACTATAACCCAGTTATTATTTTTCACATTACAACATAATAATTGACCAAATTAAATCTCTTATACACATAACTCAATCAACATCATTTGTCATAACATGGGGAAAATGATATATAAAAAGGTTGAGCTCAAATTCTCAGTATGGGTAAACATAAGAATTAGAAACTGAGTTTCATCAATGAGATTAATAATTTCAAAAGGGTATGATGAAATAATCGGAGTGTAAAATAAAATCATAAAATAACTAATACACATAAATATCTAGATCATTAAATATGATTTCATTGAAAAGTGATGAGACATTATAATGAATAATGATGAGCCATGTGATGCCAATTTTGACTATGATAAACCTTATAAACCCATAACAATAAATGAAAAACCTTTTTGGAAACTTCAAAAATGATATTCATAAAACTCATTCAATGAAATTTTAATTTGGTTAACTATATGGATGAATTGCAATACAATTACTACACATTCAATTATAGAACTATCTTGAAACACCCACCGTATAAGATATAATGGGCATATAAGATGGTGTCTAGGATTCCCCACCATATAATCTATAATGGTATCACATGGTTCTATATGGAACACCTCATCATATAATCTTTTATAGGATCACCTGGTGCTATTTGGAAAACCTAATAGTATAATATGTAAAAGGCTCACTTACTACTATCTGATCCTCCCAATCAAATAATATGTAATGGGCACACATGGAGAAATCTATTCTACCCCATATTATAATATTTCCAATAACCACAACATAAATAAATTACAATTTTTTATCATCATAAAACTTATAATAACCTTATTAACCAATAGAATTTTTTTTTCACATCAATCTCTTTTAAAAATAATTAACCCTTGGAAAAGAAATGGGTTTCGTGCCATTTTTTAGAAATAGAAATAATCCATATAGATAAACAATAAGGAATTTATAACATAAAAAATAACCAATTATACCATTGTATAAAACAAGATTTAATGGTTTTTATTAATATAAGATCAATTAAAAAATCATAAAATACATTTTGAATAAAATATTCTTTTCATTTTGAAAACTAATTTTTTATAATAAAAACAATTTTTGAAATATATTTATTTTAAGCTAAACATGAAATATTTTAATGTTTTTTTAAAAAATAATAAATTTATTGTGGAAAATTTCTATTAATGTTATTAAAACAATTTTTTACAACATTTTGGAAAACATTTATATAAAACATTGTTTTTGTTGAAAAATATTTTTGATCGAAAATAGGATTTTTCATAAAATAATCATCTAAACAATTGAGTACATAAAGAGATAAAAGTGAAGAGAAAAATTGTTTAATGTTGAAAAAAATATAAGAAGAAAATTTAAAATAAATATTTAGTGGTGGATCAAAAAAATTCATTATTTGAGACTGAATCACAATCAATCCTGATAAATTATTAAATAGTAACAAGAAACAGTTACCGCTTTGTTAGAATTGAATCACAATCCCCATGAAAGAATAAAATCAAATAAAAAATAAAATATAATAAAAATAAATATTTTAGGGATATAAATTGTCTATAATGATGTATATGCACCCTATAAAATAATATGTGTGAATGAAATAACTTACGTCTTAATAAAGGAAAATTAAGTCAAAAATTCCTTTCATCTTTGGTAACATTGAAACAATATACACATGAAAGGGAGATAATAAAATTGATATGAAAATTTACATAAGTTATAGATAATAATAATAAAATACAATAATGTTTTATATATACATATCCCAATAAAAATATGTTGTGTATATGGAATATATTTCTCAAAAATAAACTAGAGAATTAAAACCTCTTACCCTGAGTGTAATTTTTCATTTTGTTATTTGTCATCTTGAATAATAAAAAAATGTTAATTATTTTATTACTTGATTAAATATTAAATTTTCATTATTACATTTATTTCACATCTAAATAATCTCAATATAGTTAAATAATAAATTATGTTTAGGTTGGGTGTTCTAAAAATATTCGTCTAATGTGTCAAAAATGAATTTGGTACGTTGAATGTGGTGAAAAATGTCATTTTTAAAATATATATAAAATAATAATCAGGTATATCGTATTAATTTTATACATTAATTATACATTTTAAACCAATCAATACATATAGTAATGAAAAAGTAACTGACATTATGATCAATGATACCATAGGTAACACATATGAACAAGTAATATTCCCTTTTTCCCAATATGATGATCAAAATAAGGTAAGTAAGATTTAACCTTTAAAAAAAGATAAATACTTCATAAATACCATATTATTTATCGAAATATATTTATTTTCATAATTTTATTTATTTAAAAGGATTCACATCCCTTTGAGTTGGAAGTAGTCCATATGTCAAAAAATGACTTTATCATATTTTTAGTGTGTGGAAAGGTAATAATGAAAATGATATATTATATTTATAAAAATATAATTATTTCATTAATAACAAAATTATTTCATATATATTATATATATATTCATTATTATCACCATTATTACCTTCCATGTAATGAATATTTAAAAATAACTTATCATCACTTCAAGAAGAGTTTGTCCTCCGTACAAAAGAGAGACCTTGTCATATCTACTATGATATGGTTTTTATTGTAGGAATATATGATATAATGACTCAATATGAATAATTATTTTATAAATATCGTATATAAATTTTATATTCTTCTTTATTTCCAACCTTAAGAGTTTTTAAATAAAAAAATTAATGATATTGGTCAATGAGGTGCTAGTCCACCGTACACCGGAATGGTGATTTCATGACTAATTTAATGGAATTTTGGGTGGTTTTATTTAGTTCAATTAATATGACTACATATTATTATATATATGGTATATTGAGGTTATTATATAATAAATATAGAAGAATAATTTGATGGGGGTGGAGAAGTAAATAAAAGAAAAATTCACATCGATGAACATTACCTCGTATTTGGGTAACTTATTTTGGTTTAAACCAATGTCCTTCCTTGTTTTTACTTACAAAAAACATTTGTTGTAAAGGATGATAGGTGGTATTTTTTATGTTATTTGGTAATATTTTTGGAGATAAAAATATTTTGATAGGTGTGAATAAGGGAGGGGACTGAGTGCCCTTTTATAGTTGATGAGGAGTATAATTCTTGTAAATGATCCAAAGTATTTACTTTTGGGAGTCCTCCCTTATCTAAAGTCATACCAAAATTAAATCAATGTATAGGGGAATAATTATTTAGTCGATAAAATCCCAAAATCACATAATAAACACATTTTACAAAAATTTTATTTTTCACAACCCTCAAATGATTCATTAATATTTTTTTTCCATTTAGGTTTTCACTTAATGTTACTAGTTTTATAACCATTTTAATTTATCCAATAAGTCTAAATTAGTTTTATATTATTATAAAAATTATACTAACTGAATCTGAATATTAAATCCTAATTATTAAATAAATATACAATGTGTATTAGAAATTTAATTTAACAGTAGTTTATTTAATTCATAAAAATGTACATTAACCATAACCGTGCAAACGAATTTTTTACTATTTAGGGGTCAATATGTTCATTATAAATGAAAAAACTGTCAATTAGTGGATGATATATTTTATCTATTAATAATTAAATATTATTTAGAGTAATATATTGTTTTTAGTAATTTAAAATAATTAAATATAATGTCATTTATATAAAATTACAATAGTACTAATTTTGACATTATTTAATAAATTTTAAATAAAAAAATTAATAAAAAAAATATAATTTAAATATATAATATCAAAATATATGCAACATGATTTATTCATCTAAAAAATTAATCCAAGATTACAAATTATTAAATTTAATAAAATTTTAATATTTTTAGTAACATTTAATTTAGTTAATGATTATATAAATAATTACTATATTGGTATTCTATAAAAATATATGTAATTATTTCATCTCAAAAAATTGAAGATAAATTATATTGATAAAAACTCATTTATCATTAAAAAGAATATATATAGAAAAAATAATATCTTTCCACTATCCCAAGTATTTATTGAACATAAAAGGATAAATGGTTTCTTTTCATATTTTCCTTTACTTAATTTAATATATTAGTCATGTTAATGTAGTTTTGAGATGTGAAAAATATATCTTAAGTTCATAAGGGTATACAAATGTCTACAAAAAGGGAGGTTTTATAGGTGTCTATGTCACTATACCCTTAATGTTAATCTATAATCTATTACTAGACATGTTTTTTCTTTAATTGTCATAATTAAATTTAATTTCTATTAGTAATAAATCAGGTAAAAAATTATATTTGATTTATAAAACATTATAGATTATGTGTATTCGATATATGGAATCCATTTTTTCAATTTTATTTCACATATTTGGCCAAATTTAATTCAATTTTAATCCCACTGATGCGGTTAGACAACTAGTTTTTAAGAAGAGCATTTTTTATAAGGCGATGATTATATATTAACTCGATGACTAATAATAATAATTTTATGAACTCAATTAATATTTAACATTTTTAGTATATATATTTCATTTTAATGATTTCATATTAGGTATTATATTTACTAACTAATAAGGAGAAAACACTTTTCAAATTTTTTTTTTGACTATATACTATAAATTTATCAATAATTTATATTTAGTTATATATATATATATATATATCTGTGTGTGTGTGTTTTATAATGTATATAATAATATTCCAACATTCCAAATTAATGGATTGGTTATAATTCTAATATATATACATATATATAAATCATCAGTTTTCTATGTTTGGTGTTACATGTTGAATATACTTTTGAATAAAATATCTCAAGGTTTTGTACAACAATAAATAAACTAAGTGTTTATTTTAATATAATATAAAAAGAGTGTTTCATTTCCTTTACACGATATAATATATATTTTTTCTTTTAAAATATCTCGGTGTTTAAATTTTTGGCCATGTAGAGTAGTGGGAAGACTCAATAGTAAGGGGAGGTGTTCCTGAGGTCACATGGAATCCACTACCTAATCTTGTTCAGAAAATATAACTGGGTTATAACAAAGTGGGATCATAGTCATTTTAATATTTAATTATGTGGATAAATGTGGAGATATTGTATCTTAACTCAGGAGATAGGATAAGATTATGCATAGCCACTATAATGTTAATTTATTCCCAAGTATCATTGTGATTCTATTTTTTAGGACATGTCACTCTTGGATGAGATAGGTGTCAGATAAGATCATGATTCCCAATGATATATGGATATTACAAGAAATGAGACATCACAATTGACTTGAAAAAAATAGATATTAAATAAATCATGATTTTATAATTCTTATGGAATGATACACCTGCCAAAGGACAATTTAGTCCGACGTATTTCATTAGTGAAAACAAATATTATTTGAAGAAAATTATAATTTCATTAGTTTTTTCTTGAATATATAAAAGGGGTGATTATATTAATAAGAAATTGATGGATCTATTTGACTAATTTTGTTTTTCTTCTTTCATAGGATAACAATTTTTTGATTTGTTGTTATTTTAGAAAATACTAGTCAAGGATTTTAAACTCATATAGTGGAATGGGAAGTCTAAGAAATGTTATTATAAGTATTTTTTCTTAATATTGCTCTTGGAACTATTTATTTATAAATGATTTATATTTTCTTGTTTTTACAAAATTATAATAAATAAAATGATTAAATCTGACTGAAATTGGTTTTAGATATAGAATCCATTTTCAATAAAATTAAAAGATAGGATTAATATTTTTTGATTTCATATTATGTTGAAAAAACTTGTATGGGAAGGATTTTTTTGAAAATGATGTATGTTTCATACGGTGGAAATATATTTGATCAGGTTTAAAAAAATGAATTATGTTTCTATATAGAATTTTCATCTTGGATTTTATGTTTCTATTGTGGGTGACCTAGATTCTTGTATTATGTGATCAGATTCAATACCACGTTCTCTTAAAAACTTTAATGAAAGGTTGATAAGAATGATTAAATTATTTTTTTATGTTCATACTGTTGATTATTACAATGTTGGGTAGTATTTTGGTTTTTCTATATATTCATGAGTGTTACCTGAGATGTTAATTCATGACAATGAATGGTATGTAGTGGATTCTTTAATAGAGGCAGATATGGTTTGTTCGTGATATGTGATGTTTAATATTACAATGAATAAGTGTATAAATTTGTTTTTTTTCAAATATTGGACCAATTTGTGTGCGTTTATAATTTCATGGGTTTGACATTTTGGTTTTCACTTTTATGTTTTTTTCTAAACCAATTATGTTGTATTTTAAATGGTATTTGTCTATAATGGTGAACATCATTAGTTATAATTATCTGTTGGTAGTAGGGTATTATGATGGGGAAGATTATAAGGCTTAGGATGAATTGTTGACGAGGATTTAGTGTCATTTTGATAGTGAGTGAGGTTTGACCTAATCATAATATTTCATGATCATATTTATAGTTTTATTGTTGGTGATGATATGTATTCGACTATTTTGTGGAGTATCATATTAGTCATGAAGTGATGATACGATCATTCTAGGGCCACGAATTTTTAGAGACCTATATCAAGATGAAACATTTTAAATGTGATTTTTATGACATAAGATCTTTTGATATCTGGAATGGGGCCACAGAAATTTAAAAAAAAAAGTATTTCATGGATACATCCCCTTTTTTAACCTCATTTGATTATTTTAAGATTGAAAGAAAATCAAGGAGCTGTTTTGAGTCACTTATACATGGTCAAAAATGTTATCAATACATAATTGATAATTGTTTTTATCATAATAGTGTCAAAATTATGATTATCAATACAGAGACACATTTATCCATTATTCTTCTTAAAATAATTATTTTGGAAACCTGTGGTTGAAATGTTGAGTATATAAAAACAATATCCAAGTTATATTAGAGTTTATTCTTTAATTGCACCAATATAATTAGGGATATTATATATGTAATCATTGATATTTTCATAACATTATGGTTGAGTTTTATGGAAAACTCAACCACATTATTTAGTTTATGAACATTAAACTCATTATACAAAAATCAATACATTTATTCAGAATACATGTGCATGCAATATTGATATTCTTAACAACCATGATTGGGAATTAATACCCATAGATTAAATATGATCTTATAATTGTTATCATTCTTTTCCTTTAACAAATATATGATAATTTTTTGTTGAATATATGAAATAGGAAATCCTAATCATGATACTAAATCGGTTATATATATTGTGAAAATCAACCCATATTTGAAAATTACATCAAATTCAACTAATGGGAGAAAAATAATATTTTCTGGAAGAACGTTCCTACAATATTCAATAAGATTTGAGATATAGACTTGGGGTGAAATCATTAAAATAGTAAGAGTTTTCATTGGTAATTTTATATTTAATTATTATGTGTGGTAATTATATGTTCCTACAAAATTTATGAAGTTTTATTTAATGGTATGATCTATAATATAATAATAAATTTCGAGTTCAAGAGTAGATGATGTCTTCACCATTCTCTAATTCATTTTCATAACCCACTTCAGTATTTTTGATTGTATAGGCACTATATTTCACACTTTTCAATGGATGTTATTAAGGTCAATAGTAATAATTATCCCTTGGTTTAGTAAACCTATTATTATAATATTCATACTATATGTAATTGAATCATTGTAGTTTCATTGTTAAATTTGGTAGATCATTATTTTCCTTCCTCATATCTTTTTGATATTTATTTGCTTTATGGCCTTCTCATGCCCACATGATGAAATTCTATATCATTTTAATAAAATTCGCTCTTCAATTCTTCCAATATATTTGACTTGTTGATGGATGTAATTTCATAATTCAATATATTTTAACATTTTATTTTTTATTAATATTTATTTTCCACTTATTTTCTAAAAACAAACTATGAGAATGATTGTAGAATTTTATTTTCAGTTGGTCCTTTGATAAGATTAATTTATTTTATCATGGATACTCATATAAAAAATAGAAAATTAATTTCATTGGATTATTTTTAATTATATAATTAATAAATTCATTTTTATGTTATTTTCAATGATAATACTAGAATCAAATGTTGAAATAATTGTGATTTTTTTCATAGTTACCAACAGACTCAAATTTATTATGTTTTATCTATTGGAATCCATTATCATTTTCAGTAAATTGAGTATAAGAAAAAGTGTTTCTAAAAATTAACTTCCCAAATTTTCCTATTCCATTTATTTGATATCTTCAACCAAATGTTTATTATAATTTTTATTCCAACATTGGTTATATTTTCGTTTAAAATGATAAATAATTAGAACAAAATTTTATTTCACTGAACATAAGAAACTAAAAAAAATTATAATTGGTTATATTGATCTATTTCTAAATTTTTTGGATTGGAATAAGAACCAAAATATGGTGAATTCTATTGCATTATGGACTCAAATTATATTTATTCCTTCATTAACATGTTCAGACGTTCAATATGATTCATGTAGTTTCTCAAAGACTTTCAACATTTAGGGTACATTTACATGAGATATTTTACTATATAACACTTCCAAAAAAATTTCTCTCAAAGGAAATTATATAAAGTCTTAAAATTTTATAATAAACTAGTTTAATGTTTTATTAATATTCAAGATTATATATTATGGATTTTGATTTCTTTCCTATAAATTGAAATTATTTTTCAAATCATAGAATGAAAAAAACTATCTGAACAACATTGTATTCTATTTATTATATGGGTTTATTTAAATTTTAAATTTATAAATTTCATACATTTATTTTGATAAAAATTTTATTTTATTTTTTTATACATGAATAGAAATTTTATATTAGGTTTAATTTATGGGTTTTTTAAAATGTTTGATTTCAGGGTGAATAATGAAATTAATTTATTTGTATTAAAAAATAATTTCTTCTAAAATATCTAAATTTTACTAGTATATTTTCCAATTATTTGAAATTAATATTACTTCCCATTGACTAAATAAACTAGTTATTTATCATGTAAACCAAAAGTTTCTTGATTTTAATATAAAATCATTATTATTTTAAAATTTACTTATCAAAAAAATGTTTTTCTTTGTGTTTCTCAAGTTATAATAAATTTAATTTCCAAAAAAAAAATAGGAAATTGAATAATTTAAAATCACTTTCTATTTATATTAATGATGTTGGAATTTATTAATGAGGTAAAGTTCATTTTTTTCATAAATAAAAGTGACAAAGTAAAAAAATATCACACCATAGTAAAGGTTAAATGGGATAAGTATCCCAAAAATTTGTTAAAAGTTATATAAATTTCATACTAAATATTATTAGATGAAATTAATATAAAAATTATAATTTAATTACCTAACGTTTATAGATTTAGTGCCCCTTTTCACTGAATTAGACTGTATATTATTTTAAAATAATGAAAATTTAATAGTGTTCCACTCCCATTATTTATAAATGGGTACCACCACTCCTGCCTTCCTTACCTAAGATAATAAAATTATAAAATATATGAAATAACCATATACCTTACCAATTTTTTGCATCATAGTATAGATGATCAGTTCTCACTATAATAACAACTAGAATATTTATGGTGTAAGCTAATGTTGGTTTTCAATAGAAGAGGAATAAACATAACCAAGTTACATCGAGTTAATTTCTTTTCAGTATATATAAAATATTATATATCTATGATAATAAGAATAAGTAATTATCTTATGTGTTCAAAAATTTCATTATATATATTTAATAAAACTTTTTAGTATCTTTTTATATTCTATTAGAAATTGAAACATAGAATGTCTGTTTTTATGGAAAACCAACTTTACAAAGTGATGCATTTAATTTTTCATCACCATGTCACATGGATGGTTATTAGGATATTAAATATATAATATATACATGAAATAATAAAATATTCTATAAATATATTATATTACCTAACTTATTACCCTTCCATATATTGGAAAATTATAACGTCACTCATGGGTATGTTTTGATGAAGTTATGTGATTCATTTTTCATATATAACATTCAAGTATTGTAATGAAATTGTGTTTAATATATATATATTATAATTATTTCATGAATAATATTACATAGATGATAGAACAATGAACCCTTTTTCCATGTTAACTCTAAGAAATTTGTTTTGGGATATCAAACTAAACATCTTCAAAAGGAAATACCCGAACTGAAATAATTTATTTAATTTATATTATGTAGTAATAAATTATTAAATGTTATAAAAATAAGTGAACAAAACAAATAATTTTTTGAATCACGTATATAATGATAATATGATTTTTACACATGAATTCATTTTCATACATTGTAAGCCAAACTCAATGTGTGAGTTGGTGTACTAATCCCTATTAAAAAGATCTTAGAATTTTCTTTTGTTGTCAATTTCATAATTATCCATTTTATTTTTAATTATTATATATTTTAAATATAATAAAAAAATTTCACTAATTCCATTTTGAAACATGTTTTTCTTTTTTTTAATGGCTCTAAAATAAGTCTTTTTAAATGTTTTCCAATGGGGTTACTTTTTTTTATTATTATAAAAATATGAAGGTAATATTTTTTCAATATATACTAAATGTGGGTAATTTCATTCAATAATTTATATTATTATTTAAGAATATTTCTATAAATATTTACTTGATTTTTCAAATATATATTATGTTCCACATTCTTTTTGGAATTTTTTGTTTTTTGTTTTTGTAAGGGGAAAGATGTTTATTATCCACATTATTATATAAAGGATAAAATTTATTTTTTATATCTACTAAAAGGAATTATTAAATATAATTTATAAATTAAATGAAACCCTAAATTGTTTATGTGTTTTATGGTCCATTAAAAATATTTATGAGTACAGGTGAGCACAATAAACCTCTTCAATGCATTGGGTAAGAGAATAGAACAAATATTAAATGAAAAAAGTGTATATATATAACAAACATATATATTTATGGAAAAATTGTTATTTATTGGAATAGACTAATTAGTTTTAGTTCTTATATATTATATATTTTCTATGTTCTCTAATTCCATGAACCAAAAAAATTAGGGGAATGCAATAAAATCCAATATTTACCATTAACCTTAGAGTTATGAAATATTTTAAGTATGAGATATTTTTTGGTATTAGAGAAATGTTTAGATTATTTTAGAGGTAATGGTACCTTTTGGATATTATTTGTTATTATGTATATATAAAGACTATATTACCATGGGAAATATTTTAGGGTTTCTATGTTGATTAGCTAATCTATTTATTTTTCAACAATTTTTTCATAGAATAAAAATGGCGAATAATGTATAAATTTAACAGGAATATAATATCTATCCAAATTGGAAACATAAATTATTTGGAATATAAATAGTGAAAATTTTAATTATTTTAACATAACTAATTTAGTCTGTTAATTATCGTACACCTTCTATAGTCTGAAAAAATTGTACACAAATAAATACAAATATATATATATATATATATATATATTTGGGAATTTTATAAAACAAAACCCACTAGAATTTGGGGGAACATTATATCCCATGGTATCTCATGGTTGGATCAAATATATATAAACTATATTTAATGTTTTAGGTCATTCTAATCATTAGAAGGAAATTATTTCAATTGACCTTCTTAATTGTGGAGTCGATCAATGGAGGAAGTTTGTTATAAACCAAAGGGAAATAAATATGAAATTTATATCATGGATGTGATGATATTTAATACATTTTTCAATTAAATTTCCCTTCATATAGTTTTTTACATAATATAAAAATATAATTTTATGAACTAATGAGTAAGAATGATAACTCCATTTCCATCTATTCATTGGTAGGACCTCTATAGAATTTAAAATCTATGATTAAAATGAAATATGTTCTGAAAATTCTTAAATGTAATTTAATAATTTTTAAAAAACATAGATAAGATGTGTTCTGGGTGGAAAACAATGGGAAAGAATCTATTGATTAAATGATAATGTTAATGTTATAAGTTTACCTATTATGATAAGTGTGGTAATAAGAATCATGTGGAGTGTATTATGATATATGTTAAACATTGTAGGTGTGGTATATTGGTAAATTTGAATCATTATTGGGAGAGAATATAATCCGGGTATGGTTTTGACTAAATATGACAAGAAAGAAGTGAGATATTTTAAATGAAATAAATTTGATAATAATATTGATGTGTGTTAAATAGAATTAGGAATGAAAGGAATAATCTAGTCCATAGGTAGTAGGGCCTACAAAAATCATTTATGGACACCACTAAATATTAATAACTATTAAATGAATTGGTTAGAAGTTGATTATATATTTAATCACAATATAATAAACATTTTACTAATTCAATGTATATAAATTCTTTTATTTTTTTCAGTAATTTTTGTATATAATAGATATATGAACTCATGAAATGGAGAATGGAATTTTGAAACAAAATGATAGTAGATATATATGGAAAATAATTTATAGGTATTTTATTATGATTTTATATAGAATAGTTTTTCCTAGAAATATTATTCCATTTACAATAATTGAGTTTAAATTTTTATGGGTTTAGATTGAATCCCTTCTTATTAAACATTTTGTTGAGATATTGAATTCATATTAAATTTTCAATGTTTGTTTGAATTTGTATATATGAATTTGTTTTACCTGTTATAACTTATTAAGATTTTATGATATTTAGGAAATATAATGTTCAATGTAATTTTAAACATATTAATGAAATAAAATATGTTGTTCAAATTAGTTATGGTTTAGAAGTAAATGAATGTATAAATTTATTTTAATGGGTTTTTGGGTGTTATTCTAGATTGGGAGGTATGATTCACTATTTATTTAAATCTATTATATAATTAAATATCAAAACCCCCTAATCAAATGGCTCTATAATTTTTTATTTTAAAACAGAATGTATTTAAGAGATTTTATTAATAAGAGTTTTATAAATCGTCATACATCACTCTAGGGTTCCCCTATATTTTTATTAAAAATATTAATGGATTAATGAAGCATTAAAATGATAATAGAGTATGAAACAACATCACTATTATAAATAAGTATGTATTGTATCCTATGTATGACATGTTATATAAAGACCTAGCTATACACATTACATAATCTTTAGTTTTAGTCAATAAATTACAATCTTTCCCATTGAGGATGTTTTTATATTTATACTATTAGATAATTAGGCCACAATTCATACACAACATCCAACTTTCATACATAGTGGATACTACTTAAATATTATCTATTTCATTCTTAATATAAAACCTATAAAAAATGATTTTTTTCAAGAAAAATATATATAACTTTAATGTTGACTTCATCAATTATCTTACACATCCTCATACTCAGTGGAAAACCTGATAAAATGTTGTTTGTGAACCAAAACGATAATTAAAGGATATAAAAATAAAATAAATCATTAGTTGATTAAAAATATAAAAATCCTTGAAAAAAGTTTCCTTAAAAACATAACATTTTACCCAAAAGGTAAATAACATCACTGAGAAATATCATTTTTTAACTTTTGAAAAAAAATTACTAACATAAAAAAATTATTAGTTTGAATATAAAAAATAGGTAGCTACTTTGGAACATCATCACATGGAACACATACAAAACTGCTACTGAACCCTTACATATGAAATAAATATATAATTGATATCCATATATATCATCCTCAATGCATTTGAGCACTATCTAGGAACACACATCATTTATAGTGTCCAATAACTGAAACATGTAATAAAACATTATTTATTTTGAAAAAAAATCTTTTATACTCATATAGAAATGAGTTTCAGATATTAAAATAAAATTATCTATTAAATTCATATTTTTAACAAAAAACAGACCTTTTAATGGAAAAACCATTTCAATACCCAAATTACCTAATGTTATGTATGTTTTTTCATTTATTGAAACATTGTATCCTAAAAATAATGTCAAAAATAAAATAATGGCATTAGTAGTATAAAATTTATTGTTGTTCTGAATGTTTAGATTAGAACATTATTTTTTCCTTCATTTAAAACATTACATGCAAAACACAAAAAAACATTCCTATTTTATTTTTTTAATAAAATTAAAATGAGGCATACTATTTACATTATAGAATAATATCATGAATATTGACATGGAGGAGAATAATTTGAAATTAATTCTTAAAAAAATTTAAAATATATTTTAAAATCAATGTGTGCCATAACACATTGAAATAGATGAATCATAAAAACAATTAAAGAATACAATTTAAAATGAAATTTAATATCGTAATAATAGTAAATATCATGATAAATCAATTCAAAGGGGTTGTATATAATCCTTATAATGTGCATACCCAAAATATATGTCTCAATAGATGAATATTGAGACTATTTCCCTTAAATTATGTCTATCTCATCACATATAATCATTATTTTTCTTATTATAAAACATGGAATATTTATTAAATTTATTGAAAACATTTATAAATTTTATTATTCTTTTATCCCACTTATTATCATGTTATTACAATTACTTAATTTTTTTTGTCCACGTTGAAAGTTTCGACGATGTTTAGTACATGTGTCCAAAATGGATTTCTTATCATCTCAACAATAAAAATTGTACATTATTCAATCATCTATAGAATAATATTCATGAAATCAAAATAACACACACACACATATTTATAAATATTATACATTGAAATAAACCCTTAACACATGGTTAGGAAAAATGAAGTACCTTAAAATTAGGGAGATGATATACTGTACATATGTAAGAAAAACATTTCAATTTTTCAATGATCATTTATAAAAAAATCTAATTATTATTTTACAATTACAGAATGATAATAATACAATCAATATAATATAAAATAGTAAAATATACTTACATATATAATCAATGTGATGTGGTGAAGAAAAATGAATCACATCACTTCATAGTGGTGATTGTTCACATATACACATTAATGCTGTTGTCATTTTTATGTGCATGGAAACAAAATAACATAAATGAAATAATATTATTTTGTATTGATAAATATTTAATGAATATAATATATATACTTTACTTACATAATTACAACTAGTAATGAGAGACTGTGATGGAAAATGAATTATATTGGTTCGTGAGGTGGTTGTCCTCTATACACATAATGGATTAATGATTGTACCATTCGATGGAAGGTGATATTGATTTTGGTGATGATATTAACATAATAACATGTAAATTAATTTAGGATATGTGATTTTAAAGTTCATCATGGTGGAATAATATTTTAAGGACGATTAATGAGAAATAAAACACGAAGTCTTAATTAAAGAAGTTACATATTCTTTAGACGATCTGCTTTAATTAACATCTTAACACCTCTAAGGAGTGTATTATTCCTTTAAAAAAGCCTATAATATTGTGGATGGATTATAGTAAGGGATTTGGGTAGATATTTTCTTAAAAAAATTGGGTTTAACAGTAATAATGGTGACTAATGGATTGCCTTTTATAAGAGAGGGAAGGGGAACTCTATGAATTAGTATAATATTTAAATTAATATTGATTAATTATATCTTATAAATGAAAAAAAACAAATTTATTTTGAATATAGGATGATTATGGGATATAATAAATTCTTACAATTAAAATTATGATATTTTTTACAATATTTTATTAATGACCTTTTGGTAAATCCTATTATTTAAAATTTTTAATTTGTACCATGATGCTATGTAATTTAGAATTTGAGGATAAATATAATTACAATAAAATTTAAAAATAAATCTAAATAATTCATTGATTAAATTTTAACACATATCCTAATACATTCTCTAAATTTAAAGACATTATGAATTTTATATCATTTAATAAAATATTAATTAAATTTAAAATTGGAGTAAAGACAATTTTGACACTTTTCATCACATTAATTTTTAAAAATATCATAACAACATGATATATTCAGACCAATACTTTTATATCATATTTACAAGTCAAATTAGTCCAAAATATTAATGTATGACACTAATAATATCAATTAAAATTTATTTTAATTTTTTTAATTTAATCTTTATGATATTTTATTTTAATTAAACATTTTTTCAATAATCATTATATAATCCATTAATTTTGATATTTCTTATCAAAAAATGAAAAATAAATTATTATGTTTGATATAATCATTTTATCTTTCCAAATAAAATGTATATTTCAACATATCCTTTATATAGCCCGATATCAAAAATATTTCACTTGTAAAAAATATAAGTATGAAAATAGTGACTTTTCATTGAATAAATTACTCCAAATGGAATAAAGTCATCCAATATGAATAAAGAGTTAATAAAATCGTCCATAGTATGATTTATATTGATAATCACTCATTAAATAAAATTATGGCATGTTTTAGGGTAATTTTATAATATTTAAAATATTATTTTTACCCTTAATTACATGATTTACTATTAACTATGTTACTAAAAAATTACCAAAGTTACTATTCATAATTTCTAAAAATAATTGTGTCATATTTACTAATTTTGTACCTTCTAATTCATAATAAAGAAATCCATTTTTCAAAATTCAAAATATAGAAATTTCATAAATTAATTAAAAATTAATCACATTGACTAAATGAGAAAAAATGTTCTTAAAGTAAAAAACATTCAAAATATTGAAATGTTTTATTTATCCAAATTCAACATAAAATTGATTATAATAAAAAATTGTATTAATTAATAATATATTTATATGATTACACTTCTAAACAATTCAAATATATAATTTAACACCATAAATAAATTTAATGAGAATGTTGTTTCCAATTAAAAATTATTATTTTCTCAATTTATTAAAATGTGATACATATTGGTAAAATACAAAAAAAATTAAAAGGTAAAATTTAAATATACTATTTCAAAGAAAGATTATATTTTTTCAAATTGAAATGATAAAAGATTGGAAGAATATATTTATAACTAGGGTGTCGTATCATCCCGAACCAAGGGCCACATATACTTTCCTCATGTGGGTTCACTATGTGAAAATAATAATGCCTCTATATATGCTAGAGGCTATCAACTATTAGTTAGGTTCTAATATAGATCTTGGGGATACAACACCCTCAGTATCAATGGATCATAAGATCATAATTAAATAAATAATTGTCAAATGATATAACCAATAACAAGATGAACCAATATCACTTGATTACTAAACATGGACACAAAATATCCAAAACTAATAGTAGATATTATGTTCCAAGTACGTTTCATGTGTCAATATATAAAACAAAATACAAATAAAGACACTAAATAATTCCAAATGGGTCCTAAATATTGTCTCATAACTTTAACCACAATCCCTCTCAACATAGTTATCCAATATAGTGAATTTTTCCTTAACCAGTCCTATAACCATGAAATATATCTATGTACCAATCTGGCAGCCTGAGTAGGGTGTGAATACAACTCATCAGGCCAATACAAATGATGGCTAAAACAATATCAATTCAAATAGTGTGTGTAGTTGTAAAAATATTAAATACTAGAAATAAAGTAAACAATTCATATTTTTTCAATCACTTTATATTTAACCACATTATCCCTCAGGTTCCTGAGGACACCCAAACTCTAAATACATACTTCAACCTATACCGGATTCCAAACTATCCTTAAGGGATATCACATATATGAAGGCCAGTGTTACCATTAATCATCTCAATTTTTATTAAAATGCCATTTTTACTATTCATTATCTCAAAACAATTGTGAATTCCGTTGTTTCCATTAATTTTTCTTAATTGACATATGAATTCCATTTTTACCATTCAATTTTTTTATTCACATATGAATTGAATTCTTACTATTCATCATCTTATTTCACATATGAAGGCCATTATTTTTATTTATCCTCTCAATACACATATTAATTCCATTATTACCATTTGTTGTTTCAATTCACATATGAATTCCATTGTTACCATTATTAAAATCAATTTGAATATATCACAATATTAGGTTAAAACATATATCACAACGTAACAATTAATTAATTCACCAATTAATTAATCCAACTAACAATTTCATATTCACATACTTCCATTATTTATTTCAATAATTAATTACTCACATCTATTCCACTAATCAATTCATTAATAAATTAATCAAATAAATTACATTAATAAATTAATAAATTATATATTCAAATTATTCAAAAAAACCCCATAATTTATTCACAAATTAACTATTTCAATATAATCAAATCAATATCCCAAATTTCACAATACATCAATCAATTAAATTACTAAAATAATTAATTCAATATATGAAACTCAATTTTTAATCATATAATAGAAATTATACAAATATATACACAAAATTGGATTCCAAAATTTGTGATTTAATGTATAGACCACCAACCTCAGAAATGGTAATGAACTCTTCCCAACAGATATACCCAATTTTAGTTGAATAACCCCAATCTTTTCAAAGATCTAGATGTTATTTCAAAAAGAAGAACCAAAATCCAATGAAACTGGATCTATTAAACCTAGATCTAGATCTAAATTAAATAGGGAAAACACCACTTAAAATTATTGGAAATGAATGGGAAAGTCACAAAAAACAAATCTGGATACAATTCACTTATTGAGATAAGTATAATCTTAAATATAGGCTTCAAATCACAATGGATAGTGGTTGGGATCCCTAATAATTCATTCTTGTGGCTGCAAAGGCAACATGAATAGGTTATGTCAGAGTTGCGGTAAATTTAGGGTTAATATTGGAGTGTCAGTATTTTGTTTATAAAAATTACGGGTCAATTAAAATTCCAGGCATGATTTTCAAGGTAGGGGAACACAGTTTACCAAACTGTAATCCTTAAACATGTTCCTATTTGAGGGGGGGGGTGCATGATTTATACTAATAGTATTCACAATTTGAAAAAATATGTGCTTGTTTTGTAATTCTCCTCGATATGGGGTTGCACATTTTGTTGGTACAAGGAGAACTGTTTGGTACGACTGGGCACCAACCGTGGAGTAGAAAATCCCCTTCGTAAATGATCTAATTTCACAACCCCCCCCCCAAGGAAACATGAAAAATGAAACAAAAAATTAAAACATCGCATATAAAAACAAGACCAATACATCTCCAGAAATGTTTTAGTTGTTACAATATCTCTACCTTAGAACATCTTATTCTAGAGTTATACTCATTATAGTCTCTATGATTCCAATTCAAAAAGATTGGACCACTAGTCCTTCTTATCTACTTCCCTCTAACAAGATTCATCCTACACATGTATAGTTCTTAACAATACTTGAACTATCAACAAAGTCTTTCCTTGCAACACTTTCTCACAATCATCCAACACACAAATCCAATGTTCCTCAAAGGAAACATTAATCTCAAGGATTATATCAGCCACATAGATCACATGATAATGGCAAAGGTGATGACTATGAATTTATGATATTTATAAAATCATCCTTCATAGCACTATAAATATTTGGATGATCCAATTGGTATGACAACTATTTGACTTTCTCCCCAAACTCAAATGGTCCAACAAACCTGGGTTTTAACATTCCCTATCTCTATATGCTGTGGTGACCTAATCTATGTGACACCCAAAGAAATACATGATCACACTCTATAAACATTTCGGGAATTTGATTTAAATCATTGTATGAAATACATATACTATGAGTTGCATCCATGAATTTCCAAATCAGTTATACTATTTCTAATGTCTGCTGTATGGGACTCAGTTTCGATAACTATAACTCACCTACATCTAACCAACACAGAGGTGATATGCATGGTCTTCCATAAAGCTCCTCATATGGTGTCATATGAATAGTTTGCTAAAAAATATTGTTAAATGAAAACATTAAAAAGGCTAGGTTATTTTATGAAGACCCACTGAATTCAAGAACACATGCATGCAGAATATCCTCAAGAACATATATAGTACACTCTGACTACCCATCTATTTGTGGGAGGAAATTAGTTCTTAGTTAAACCTATGTACCGAGAAACTTATTCAATCATTTCTATAAGTTCGAGTATAAAATAATTGATGGTTTAAAACTATAGTATGGGAACAACTTAAAGATGGATTAACTATATGAAATTCAAGTCACACAACTATTCCACTAAAAAAGCCACTCATGGTAATAATAAATCTGATACCTTTGTCAACTAGTCCACAATTATCCAAATTGAATCCATATTATAAGGAATCCTTGGGAGACCCACCACAATGTACTTGGTAACATCAACTTTCTTCCATTCCAGAATAAGAAATAACTGTAGTAAGCCACCACATCGTTGATTCTTTTCCTTCACCTATAGACAATTGTATTATTATTTCATAAACCTTGTTAACTCCTTATTCATGCATGTACACCAAAATTGTTGATGTAGGTAACATTACATATTTTTTACCCCTTGGTTTTCCACTAACAACAGGGCATGAAATTCATGAATCATCTCTTCCGACAAACTCAAAGGCACAACAAGATGATTCCTAACATTGATGATCTCATCCGAATATATAGTCTAAAATGAAGGTGACTCCCCATGTTCATGGATTTCCCTCAAGGGAAAACTTATCATATCCTGATACTACATGTCCAAAATTCATATCAAATCGGTATAATCAATTGAAACTAATACCGGTTTCATTTTATCCTAACTCTCATGAGCAACAATTTCTATCTAAACCAACAATTACATCATTTTACACTCAAAACTAGACTAATTAACCACCTATGTTTGATTTTTCATTACTAAAGCTTTCACAACACTACTTCCATTACCAAGACTATTTGATAGCATAAATTATAATGATTGAGTATACTCAATCCATGTACACTACTAGAGATTCAAATTTAATGGAATAAATATATTCTTTATGCTCTCAGGATAAATATACATAGGAATATCTTCTCTCAATAGATAATACCATAAAAATTTCAAAACATAAACACCGGTTGTCAGCTCAAGGTAATGAATACGGTAGTTTTATTAATGTGGAATCAACTTTCGATACCCATACACTATAACTTAATCTCCCTACATCAGCATTACTCCATGTCTATTCACAGAAGCGCAAAAAAACACCATATACTCCTCTCCAAGTTTGGGTAGGATAATGATTGGAGCCATGGTCAATATATTCATCAACACATGAAAAGAATTCATTCCTGATTCCATCAATTAAAAATCTTTCTATTTCTTATTCAATCCTAAATGCGACATTTAGAATCCGGAAAATTCATGGTTGAACCTCCTGTAATATCTAGCTTACCCAATAAAGCTAAAAATATCAAAAATGTTATTCAGATGTTTCCCAAATACAGTAGCTTGAAATTTCACTTATTCCACCAACACACCTTCACATGAGATAATGTAACCCAAGAAGTGTACATACTATATCCAAAAATGAAATGTAGATAGTTAGGAGTATAGATGATGTGGAATTAGTGTACTCAGAATGATTTCTAGATGTTGGCCAGATCATCATTAATTATAGAGTACACCAAAATTTCTTTAAAAAACACAACCAAAAATTGATACTTGTATAGATGATTAACGTTTGTCATCAAGTCTAAAACACTAAATAATCATTCATCAACTGAAAAAACATTACGAAAACTCATAAAGGTCAAAACATCTCCAAAAATATATCCTCTGTATATCAAATGGTCGAACTCTCAGTGGATGATAACAAAAAATGAATTCAATTTTTGAGGAGGGAAAAGTACCTCTTAATTGTTAAATGTGTTCATCAATATAAATTTATTGACCTGGAAACCTTGAAGGTAATTTTTTTCTTAAATTCTTTGGAATCTTATGAGTCCACAGTTTCTGACGGTGCCTTATTCCGTGGCCCAGTGTGCTCGGAAACAATTTTTGATGTTTTGTTCAGGTACGTTCAGTAAACGTACGTGCAGACTTTTTTATATTTTGAAGCGATGCTCGAAATTGAAATCTGAGGACCCAGATGAACTCGTAGCTTTGATATTCACTTAATGGGACCTTTACCACAATTGCGATTTATGCAGGTTCAAAGTTAATTTTTCAATTTTTTTTATTAAACTATATAAAATTTATGTGTTTTATAAATTTTATAAAGGTGGTGGTTAAATTCACCAAAGGGTGGTTGTAGGTGGGGCCCACACCCCACATAACCTCCCATGGGAGGATCATGTGTGGTGGGGCCCAAATGAGAACCTAACCCCCCTTTAACCCCTTAAACCTTTGGGATTCCCATTAATGTGCCAACTTTCGATTAACCCCCCTATTAATTATTTTTGAAAAATCCCCTCTTTTAATGTTGAACTCTCCACCTCCCACTTGTTTTCATTATTATGACAATACCATTAATTAATTAATTGAACTCCACAAATAATTAATTATGTAAGTGTTTGAATTTTGAAAATCATGTGAGAATAAAATAATAGACTAAGCTATTATTTTGGTTTGAACTTGTTGGGTTGGGAGAGATTTGGGAGAATTAAAAAGGGAGTGTTCTTCCACGAAAAATGTCATACTCTCTTGGTGAAGAACGCTCCATCACTCGAACGATGTGAAGCAACTTCTCTTACCTTCTTCTTCCTCCACGTCAAGGGAGAAGATGTCTCCTACGAGGAATGTCGCCAAAGACAATGACTCTTCCTCCGACGTTGACGAAGTGACACTGTTATCCGCGACTTCGACTAACAAACCATGATTCGAGGTAGGGGGTTTGTATTATTTTATGTGATTAAATTGTACCTTGTTATTAATTTATTTCCTTGGTTTGCCTTCGGTCATCTGCTATCTCCTATCGCGAAGGGCGCGGGCCGAACGAACATGGTCCAATGACCCTCCATTGATCCTTGTTTTTATTCGCAAGGGAGGCAGTGATGGAAGAGGCGATGACGACCAAAAGAGGCCGCAACAATGGCGGCCGCGCACCAGCCCATTAGAGGACCGCTGCATCGGGTTCCGCGCCGGCGGAGGAGACCGCATCCCGCAACCGGGCTGCTCGACCGAAGAATAACCTACCATCTTTAGCTGGTCGGGAGGGAGAACCATGGTGTCTCTTTGGCGCCACGCGATAGAGAAGACCAGCCCGACCATGCGGCCCACTCGCACTGGAGGAGATTGGCCGGCTACGGTCGGCCGGGCGGAGGGGGGGCGCCGCTCGACATCGCCGTTATGAAGAACCCCCACCCCCCCCCCCCCCCCCCCCGCTCTGCTCGGCCAGCTGGACAAGCCGCGGCCCGCCATGGGCCAAGCTACGCCCCACAGATCGGACCGACCCCTTAGCCGGGTCGGACCCAATGAGCCAGGACAGGCCGACCCGCCTTCCCACTGGCCTTGACGTGTCGGGCCCGTTTCACTTAAATGTAAATAATTACTTAACTGTGCATCCAATCGATGAGCCATCTGTGGCACTGGGACCCTTAGGACAAGGCTGTCCTTTTGCGATAATCTAAGTGAGTTTTGGAAAAATTTGTAAAATGGCCGGGTTTGGAACGAGTGTAATTCCAACTGGGGCATTGTAACGGAAGAGCCAATAACTCTCAGACCGAGTGTTCGATTGACGACCCATCTATCAGATTGGGTTTCTTTTGATGAGACGGAACTTTAGGATGCATCAACATAGGATTTAGTGATGGTTGATGTATTGAGCCCCTTGTCTCAAGGAGCAGACCCTCCCGTAATTGACCGTGTTGTGTACGAGAACCCTAGAGACGGATGCCACTGCGTCGACTACTATACTAGAATCCTATGTGGGTTTGACAGTGAGGACTACTGTACTGGAATCTTACATGGGTTCACCAGCGATGACTATTATACTGGAATCCTCCGTGGGTTTGACAGTGACGACTACTGTACTGGAATCCTCCGTGGGTTCGACAGCGATGACTACTGTCCTTGTATCCTGTGTGGGGTCAGCAGTTTGACCTCTGTACTTGTATCCTGTGTGGGACCGAAAAAGTTGCTGGTCTTGTATCTAGTGTGGGTCCGATAACTTAGCCGGTCTTGTATCCTGTGTGGGTCCGACAGCTTAGATGAATCAGTGACTACATCTGATCATCTCTATCACTATATGAAATATGTATACCTATGTGAGCTGGGTCTTGACTTTCAAGCATTATCATCGATGTGATTGACTTTACGTCCTGTGTGGACTGGGCTGTGCTTGAGCTCAAGAGTTGGAGCCGAAATAAGATTGACAAGTTTGGTATATGTATGGTCATATACCTAAGTAGGGTTGGTTGATACTTCGTGGTTGTATCTTTTATCCATGGTTTGTCTTTTGTGGATTCTAGGAGACCATCTGGGGTCTCGGGGTCCATACTGAGTATCATTATACTCACCATAGCACGGGTTATTCCCAAACCACGTTGTGTTGGATGTAGATGACATACAACATTGACGAAGGCCGGGAGCGGGCCCGACACTTCTACAAACAAGGCTTTTATCAGTGCTAGAAAATCGCATTAACAGTGGTAAAAAAGCACTATTAATCGCGGTGAAGATGGGGGGTCCCTTTTATCAGTGCTAAAAAAAGTGATGATAAAAGACCCCTTTTATCATCGCTAAAAAAGTGCTGATAAAAGGAGTATTTTATCAGCGCTTTTTTTAGCACTGATAAAATGGGACTTTTATCAGTGATTTTAAAAAGCACTGATAAAACTCAAAAAAAATAATTTATATTCGAGGGGAGCTTTTAACAGCGCTTGACCCCCCCCCCCCCCCCGCCCAATCAGCGCTAGTCTGCCCCCTCCCACTCTCACGCGCTTCCCTTGCCTGCGCATTCTGCACTTTCCCCGTCGCCCCTCCTTGCTTCCACCTGTATTCGAACCCACGACCTCCCCCTTGCGCACCTTCACCTTTACCACTAAGACATTTTGTTTTTTATCTATTTAATGATACATCTATTTATTTATATATATATAGTTATATTTTTTTGTATATTAATATAGATTCATATTAATATAAATATATTTAGTTATACTAATAAATATATATTTATTCATATTGTAATATATATATATATATTCTTATATTAATATATATTTATATTTATTTATATGTATATATATATTTATATTTATTCGTATATTAATATAGATTCAGATTAATATAAATATATTTAGTTATATTAATAAATATATAGTTTTATTCATATATTAGTATATATATATTCATTTGCATATTAATATATATTTATATCTATTTATATATATATTTGTATTTACAATATTTTATCCGTATATTTATTTGTATATTAATATATATTTATAAAATTTATTTTAAATACATTTATAAAAGTTTTTTATGTGTGTTTATAAGTAAATAAATAAATACATACATACATACATACATATATAAAACACACAAACACACACACACACAAATACACATATATATTTATGAATAAATACATTTATATGTGTATATGAAAATCCAAAGAATGTTAAAACGACAATAACTTATAATCCAAAAGCCCATTTCAACTCTACAACTAATAAAATTGAAGAAATTTAAACAATATTTGATATGATATGTGGTACAGGGCTAATGGACATCCTAATCAGAAGTTATACCTGTTTCAATGTTAACAAATTAGGGTATGCCGACTAAAAAAAAAATTTGAAGGAATTATGGGCCTTTTTTGGCTTGACAAATGTGGAAGAGGATCCGCATAGGTCACCATCTTGTAGAGCTCATCACATGCTTTGATTTGATATGATATAGAGCTCAAACGGACACCCTGATCAAAAGTTATGGCTGTTTGAAGTTTGAGTAACATTTTTAACGTATTTTATATCATTTATTGATTGTTTTTGATCTTTTTTCCATTAAATTGTTATTAAATGATTATTAATCGATTATAATTAGTAAATAATTAATTAATAATATTTTTTAAAACATTTGAAAGCCATTTTCATGATATTTCTTATATTTTAAATGTAGTAGTATATGTATACCTTTCTAAAACATATTTAAAATGTATATATTATATTTATATCAATATAAATATACTTATATAATAATATATTATTTTTCATGATTTTTTTGAAATATAAAATTTATCAGTGCTAGGAAAAAGCGCTAACAAATCACCCCTTTATCAGCGCTACCAAAAATGGCGCTGATAAAGGGATCCCATTTATCAATGCTAAGAAAAAGCACTGATAAATCCCCCCCTTTATCATCACTATTTTTTAGCAATGTTAAAGGGTGGCACTGTGGAAACCCAGTTTTGTGGTAGTGAGGATTGGACGGTACCGAGAGGTGGATCACTCGGCAAGACGGTACACGGAGCAGACCGATAGACGTGGAGTACTGAGGTCGATATCTGTACTTACCCTTAAGGTAGGATACTCAGAGGACGTTCCAGGAGCTGCCATTTTTAGTTGTTTTTCCTTTTTCAGTTGTACTTGCTTTCTGTTGAACTTGTACTTTACTATTGGGCTTGTATTTCTGGCCCCTTTACGTTCAACACTACTTTTTGTATAAAATTTTCACTTAGTGTTTACTTCCTGTTGCGTACTCTATGGTGCTTGTATACTTTCATAATGTCAATGCCTTCCTAGCTTAGAGATTTACGGCTTTGGTGCAAGTCACCAGCCCCTAGTCTATGGATGGAGGGCTTCAAGAATTCACAACATGGGCCCCGAGGACGGGTCGTGATAAATTGGTATCAGAAGAGACGGTTCTACCATAGAACTCAGGACTTTGATCATTATTTTTTGTGAAGCAATAGTGTTAAGAGTATTGATTGTGGTTTTCAGTACCAGGGATTCCAGTGTTAGTGCAGCGGCCGACGTATCCATACACTAGGACCCTGACCTCTGATTTCCGACTCAGTGCATGAAAACACTGATTGCATTTTTGTTTCAAAAATTTTCTTTGTGATTACTCTGTGTCAGCTCACCAGGTATACTGTTTGACCGTGGAGCACCTATTTCTTTTCAGGATGTCACCACAAAGGCAGCCAGCTAGGGTTCTGAGTTACGTACGAGATGGTAGCCCACTGAGCGACGAGGCTTCGGTGCAGGGCCCCATCACAGTAGAGGCACCAGCGGTACCACTACCCACTAGGCCACCGATACCACCAGCCCTAGCAGTAGAGAGTGCACGCCACCTAAGTGTGTTGCATGAGTTTCAGCAACAGAGGCCACCCATGTTTTACGGAGAGACGGACCCACATGCAGTTGAGGATTGGCTAGAGGCTATCGTCAGAGTTTTCATATTGGTAGGGAAACTAGCCGACCTTATGGTGATCCTTACCGCGAGTCTCCTGCATGTAGAAGTAGTTTGATGGTGGAGCCTGATGCTCCAGGTGCAAGATGAGGCATCTTTACTCTAGACTGACTTCGATAGTCTCTTCTGCTCTGAGTTTGTTCCAACCACCCTACGTGCAATGTGGATTCAGGAATTACTTCATCTGCAGCAGGGTAGCATGATAGTAGCACGGTACTCAGTGAGGCTCTCTGATCTCTCACGCTACTCCATGAATATAGTGCAGGACTCATTCTTCAGGGTCCTGACCTTCGAGCAGGGACTCAAGCATGAGATCAGGGCTTCAACGATTCCCCTCAACATCCTGACCTAGGCGGGGGTGCTGGAGTGAGACCTTTTAGTGGAGAATTTTCTTGCTTAGTAGTCACTAGAGGTGAGACCCACCAAAGGATGACACATGGAAGAGTCTTCCATAGCCAGTAGTAGACATTTGACGCAGACGTCCAAGCAGACCAGGCCATCAGGTGGGCGACCTCAACATTCAGGTTTAGTGGTGCAGGGCACACGAAACAGAGCCAGCCTTAGGATGACTAGGAAATACTATTCATGTGGGAGTAGGGCCACATGGCTCATGACTGCCCGACCTGCCATGCAGATGAGCATCAGATAGTAGAGGGACCTCCCATGCAGAGGAAGAGATTTGACCGTGGTGGTACACCGGGAGCAGGCGGACAAGGCAAAGGAGTTGGATGAGCAGCAGTTGGTGGACGACATTTCGAGGCTCTACCACCACCACTACCAATAGGTCCACCCCGACCACAGGGAGCTGGCGGACAGAGACGGGCTCAGCTCCAGGAAGTCGAGGCCTACGACCACGACGCACCTGAGATGATTTGAGGTAATATCTGTGTAAACTCTACCCTTGTTGTAGTACTTATCGACATAGGTGTGAGTCATTCTTTTATTTCTACTACCCTTGTTCGGAGCTCAGAAAGTCCGATAGAGCCATTGGATCGATATTTCTGGATAGAGTCTCCTATGGGAGCAGACTCGATGATTACGCACCGGTGCCGACAGTGTGAGCTTACTCTAGGAGGCAAGGGCTTCGACTGGGATCTTCTTGTAGTGGCGTCGAGGCCTTACGACCTCATCTTGGGTATGGACTGGTTATCTATAGTACATGCTCAAATCAACTGTATTATATGCAAAGTGAAGTGTGTCCACACTGATGGTGTTGGGTATGTAGTGTACTATGACGCATCAGGTACCAAACTCAGGTGTGTCCTAATAGAGGAGCGAGTAGTTATCGCATATGGTTCACAACAGTTGAGATAGCACGAGTAGAACTACACTACCCATGACCTGGAGTTAGTAGTAGTGGTCTTCGCCTTGATGATGTGGCGGCACTATCTGATGGGTGAGTGTTTTATAGTCTACTATGACCAACAGAGTCTCAGATACAACTTCTTGCAGAAGGACCAGAACATGAGATAGAGATGTTGGCACGAGATACTCCAGTAATTTTACTTCAAGATAGTCTATACTCCTGGGAATAGGAACGTTGTAGCAAATTCTCTCAACATGAGAATGGGCATTCAACTACTGGGAGAGGCGACAGAGCAGCTAGCCACATTGCAAATATCTGTTGTGGATAGAGATAGAGCAGCCTTTCGTAAGTCTCTCACAGTCACTCCTCCACTTCTTCAGCGAGTTTGAGAGGCACATCATGGGGGCATTGAATGTGAGACGTGACGTGCTCATATATCCTTAGGGTAAGTGCCTGATAGATTTTCTAAAGAAGGGGAGCACGTCATCCTCTTCAGGGGACGTACCATAGTACCAATTGCATTACAAGAGGAAGTGCTGGGGGAGTTTCACACTTCCCTTCTATCGGTACATCTAGGCGTGGAGAAGATGTATCATGACCTCGGATAACAGCACTGGTGGCCGGGTATGAAGAAGGTTGTAGCAGAGTTCATTTCGTGATGCCTCACTTGTTAGCATGTGAAGGCGGAGCAAAAGGTACTAGCAGGCTTGGAACAACCCATAGAGGTCCCAGAGTGGAAGTAGGATGGGATATCTATGGATTTCGTGATGTGGATGCCATGTACATCCAAAGGACACAACTTTATCTGGGTGATCGTAGACCGACACACCAAGTCAGCCCACTTCCTACCAATCAGAGAGTAGGGCTCAGTAGAGAGATTGTGATGCCTCAACATTCATGAGATCATATGGCTTCATGGTCTTCCATCGACTATCATCTCAGATCGAGATTCTCGTTTCACATCCCGACCATAGAAGGGATTACATGAGTCTTTTGGGACATAGCTTTGCTTGAGCACCACCTTCTATCCTCATACGGATGGCCAGAATGAGAGGACCATTCAGAATCTAAAGTATATGCTATGTGCATGTTTCCTTGACTATGGTCATAGATAGGAGGATCACTAACCCTTGGTGGAGTTTTTGTACAACAACAAGTATATCTCCACCATCGGGATGACACCTTATGAGGCACTTTATGGCCGACCTTGCAGATCACCTATATGTTGGACTTACCCCGAGGAGTCAGCACTTGTAGGACCAGAGATGGTTCAGGTTACGATAGAAAAGGTGTAGATCATCCAGGAGCGGATGAAAACTGCACAGAGCATATAGAAGTCCTATTCTGATAGGAGACAGAGACCACTAGAGTTCGAGGATGGCGACCATGTCTTCTTACGGGTCTCACCACAACAAGGTCTACAGAGATTTGGCCAGGGCAACAAGTTATCTCTGCGCTTCCTCGGACCATTCCAGGTCCTCAGCAGAGTAGGTGAGGTAGCTAACCGCCTGGCCCTTCCACCTCAGATGCATCGGGTGCACAATGTATTCCTTGTATCTCAACAGAGAAGATACATGCTTGACCCGACCCACATCATCGACCATGGGGAGCTGGACATCGATGACGAGGCGACATTCACGGAGGTCCTAGTTGAGATCGAGTATCGACATGAGTGGGTCCTACGTGGACTGTGGATTCCTCTGGTGCACATTCAATGCCAGCACGGGAACCTCCATGAGAGCACATGGTAGCGGGAGGCTTAGATGTGTTCTTAGTACCCCCATTTGATTCCCTAGTGTGTGTTGTAGCATTACGGGGATGTAAAGGCATGAGGTGGGGGTAATGTAAAGACCCGGAAATTTCATGGAAAATTATTTTTAAATTATTTGGAATTTTAAGAGTCCGTAGTTTGTGACAGCACCAGATTCCGAGGCCCAGTGCTCCGAGAACCAATTTCTTAAGTTTTGTTTAGGTACGTTCAGTAAACATAAGTGTGTGATTTTCTATCTTTTGAATCATTGCTTGGAATTTAAATCCGACAACACCGATGAACTCGCATCACCAGTATTCGCTTAAGGGGACCTTTACAATAGTTGCGTTTTTTGCAGGTTGAAAGTTAATTTCTGGAATATTTTTTATTAAACTAAATAAAATTTATGTGTTATATATATTTTATTAAGGTGGTGGTTAAATCCATGAAAAGGTGGTTTGAGGTGGGGCGCACACCCCACATAAACTCCCATGGGAGGATAATGTGTGGTGGGGCCCACACGAACACCTAACCCCCCTTTAACCACTTAAACATTTGGGCTTCACATTAATGTCCCAACATTCTATTAACCCACATTTTAATTAATTTTTATAACTCACCTATTTTAATGTGAAACTCTCCGCCTCCCACTTGTTGTCACTATTATGAGAACACCATTAATTAATTAATTGAAATCCACAATTAATTAATTAATTATGTGTCTGAATTTTGAAAATCATGTGAGAATAAAACAATAGCCTAAGATATTATTTTGGTTTGCACTTGTTGTGTTGGGAGTGCTTTGGGAGAATTAGAAAGGGAGAGTTCTTCCACGAAGAACATCATACTCTATCTGAGAAGAAAGCACCATGACTCGAAGGATGTGAAGCGCTTCTCCTACCTTCTTCTTCCTCTGAATCAAGGGAGAAGATGCCGCCTGCGAGGAACGTCGCCAATGACAATGACTCTTCCTCCGATGTTGACGGAGCGACACTTTTGTCCGCAACTTCGACGAACGAACCTTGATTTGAGGTAGGGGTTTTTATTATTTTAACTGATTAAATTGTACCTTGTTCTTCGTTTATTTCCTTGGTTTGTCTTAGGACATCTTTTATCACCTAACGTGGGGGAACGTGCCAAACGAACACGGTCTGACGTCCCTCCATTGATCCTCATTTTTATTCGCAATGGAGGCAGTGATGGAAGAGGCAGTGATGGAAGAGGCAGCGATGACCGGAAGTGGCGGCGACAACAGTGGTCGTGTGCTAGCCTGTTAAGTGACCACCGCACTGGGTGCCTCAATGCTGGAAGAAACCGCGACCCGGAATCGGGCGGCTCAGACGAAAAAGAACCGGCCGACATTAGCCGGTCGGGCGGGAGAACCGCGACACACCTTTGGTGTTGTGCTGCGGAGAACCGCGGCCCGCGCTCTGCGGGCCACTTCGGCTGTGAACCGGTTGGCCGCCTGCTGGACGGGCTGAAGAGAACCGCGATACCCGCTGGTGCCGCATGCGGAGGAACAACAGCCCACTCGTGCGAGCCGCTCGTGCCGGGGGAGACCGGCCGACGACGGCCGGCCGGGCAGGAGGGGTGATGCCGCTCGACACCACTGTTATGAAGAACCAGGGGTCCGTGCCCCCCCTCTCCGCTCAGCCATCCATGGGTCGGGCAGCTCCCCACCGAGTCGGACCCACTTAGCCCTAATGGGCTGACCCTCCATCCCACTGGGCTTGATTGGCTGGGCCCATTTCACTTAAATACGGATAATTCCTTGACCATGCTTCCAATCGACACGTCGTCTGTGGCACTGGGACCCTTGTGACGAGCCGATCCTTTGGAGATTCTCTATGTGAGTTTTGAACATCATTGGAAAATGGCCGGGTTTGGAACATGCGTTCTTCCAACCAGGCCCTTGGAATGGAAATGCCAATAACTCTCAGACCGGACGTCCGATTGGCGCGCCTTCTGTCTCTTTGTGTTTCTTTTTAAGAGGAGGAACTTTGGGATACATCAACATAGAACTTCTTGATAGTTGATGTATCGACCCCTTGGCTCGAGGAGAGGACCCTCCCGAAATACATCGTGCTATATGCGGGAAACCTAGAGCTTGCTGCGACTTCATCAACTACTGTACTGGAATCCTCCGTGGGTTCGACAACGATGACTACTATACTGGATTCCTCCATGGGTTCGATAGCGACGACTACTGTACTGAAATCCTCTTTGGTTTCGAAAGTGATGACTACTGTACTCGAATCCTCTATGGGTTCAACATCGATGACTACTATACTTGTATCATGTGTGGGTCTGACAGTTTGACCTCTATATTGGTATCCTGTGTGGGTCCGAGAGAGTAGCTGGTCTTGTATCCTGTGTGGGTCCGACAGCTTAGCTGGTCTTGTATCCTGTGTGGGTCCGACAACTTAGATGAATCTGTGACTACATCTTATCATCTCTATCACTATACGAAAGATGTATATCTGTGTGAGTTGAGTCTTAAATTTCAATCATTATCATCGATGTAATTGACTTTACATCCTATGTGGACCGGGTTGTTCTTGGGCTCGAGAGTTGAGCCGAACTGAGATCGACAACATAGGTATATGTATGGGAATATATCTAAGTTGGGTTGTTTGATACTTCGTGGTTGTATCCTTCTTCTATGGTTTGTCCTTTGTAGATTCTGGGAGACCATAGGGGGTATTAGGGTCCCTACTGAGTATTGTTATACTCACCCTTTCACGGGATATGCCCGGACCACGTTATGTTGGATGCAGACGACGGAAAGTGTAGACAAAGGTCGAGAGCGAGCTAGGACTGGACGGTACCTGGAGGTGGATCACTTGGCGAGACGGCACACAGAGAAAACCGATAGATGTGGAGTGCTGAGGTGGACATCTATAACTACCCTTCAGGTAGGCTACTCGGTGAAGGTTCAATGAGCTCCCCTTTTTATCTGTTGTTTCTTTTTCTGTTGTACTTGCTTTCGGTTGTACATGTACTTTACTATTGGGCTTGTATTTTTGGCCCCTTTACGTTCATCACTACATTTTTTATTTAGTTTTCACTTAGTGTTTACTTCTTGTTGAATACTCTGTTCTGATTATTTACTTTCATAATGGAAATTCCTTCCTAGCTTAGGGATTTACAACTTTGGTGCTAGTCGCTAGCCCCTCGCCTATAGAAGACGGGCTTGGTGTAGTCATGGCACGGGCCCCGAGGACGGGTCGTGACAATGAAGAAGAGGATAACGATTCATAATTATTATCCATTTCAGCATCCGATAATGGACACACATACACATAGTCCCATAACGCTTCTTTGAAAACAAAACTAAGGAACTCCAAGGCGACATACATGGAAGGATAAAACCCATATCCTCCAAATCCTCAAGCTGAGTCTCGTGCTCTTAAATCAACATCATTTCTTTTCTATTTGGTAGAATAGATAATAACTCAAACTCTAGAATGAGCCCATTTATTAACACCAAATCTATCTCTTGTGGGATCCCTAAGAATTCTTACAGAAACATATCATAAAATCTATCGACTATGGGTAGAAAGAAATAATTCTCTACACCTATATCATTAAAAAATATCCTATCAATCTGGATGGTGGGCTCCCCCATTTTTTATTGAACTGGACCTACACAACCCACCCGGACATCCCAATATCATTAGTGAATATCGTTATCACCCATAGAAGATGTAAAAATCACTCTTCTATATTAATAATATACATTGGATCTGAATTTTAACAACCATTCCATCGCCAAAATTTGGTCAAATACGAACATGTAATGAATGTAAATATCTAATTGAAAATGGTTCCCCCTACATAGATATAACATCCTTCGCACAAATATATGTATCTCAACCACAATCCCAAAGGTATACATTTTATCAAAACCAAACATAGAAACTACACCACCAGGCTCAAACAATTCTCATGTTGTGAATAAATAAAAGAATCAGAGGAACTAGTATCAAATAAATAATGAGATATTCTAGAAGATAAACGAATATTACTATCTCTATCTATTTTCCATCCTTGTTATCCACCATTATTGGCTGAACTATTTTCTATATCCTATATCACTTCCTATATTTCATGGGTTCTTATTGAACTTATATAGAAACCCCATCACCCCCAACATCTCCACTATTCTAGTGGTTTGAGAAAAAGATTATAATAGTCGTCTAACCTATCGTAGTAGTGATTGATCTCATGAGGATGGTTCTATGTAACTGACACTTCCCCTTTTATACTCTTCCTATTGTCACCCTGGATAAAAAACATGAAGTAAAGATTCCCTATATCAAAAGTACTATGTCCTGACCATCCAATAAAAACTACTTTTTGACCACTGGAATCCTCCCTCAGGTTCCCCTCAACTATGAGATCTTGACCCACAAAATTAACAATCTTCTTTAACGAAAATATTTTGAACTGGGACATAATCTCATATTTAAGTCCATCCTAGAAACTCTTTGTTTCAGATATATCATCCCCTTGCAATGACTGAAAAATCATTTAATATATGTAAAGCGTCCAGTACAGACCATCAAATATAGGCTTCCAAAGTCAAACTCAATAACTAAGCTACCCTCTCTTACCCCATCATATCTCTATAAAATTTCTCTAGGAAATTCTCCAAAATGTCATTCCATTACATATCATCAGCATGCCCAGTCTAAGCATGAACATCCCACTAATGAATAACTGATCCATGTAGCATATAATTAGCCAATATGACCCAATCTTCAACAAGAGTCTCTAAATAGTCAATTATATTCTAAATGGACTCAATCCAGGACATTGTTTCCTTAGGTATATCCTCTATAGTAAATGTTAGAGGGTTTTGTAATTAAAATGAATGATCCAGAATAGAAATGATATGCATAATCCCCATTGGGATTATCTCCGTGAATTGCATAAAGAAAGAAAAAGTTATCTCGGAACTCCTCTCTGAATTCATCAACTATAATTATATGTGCTTCAACTTTCACTAAAAGTGGATTATCTATAGCCATTTACTCTTGTAATTTTCCCAATAAGCATCATCATAGAGGCATATCTATATAATAAAAAACACACATATTCGGACACATAACACAAATGTTACACAATTTATAAGAGGGGTTCAAACTAATCCACAAAAATTCATTTCCCCCTTTTTCCTGCCACACAGTCAAAAAAAATTAACTATCTCTAAATTTAACCACCCTATATCCAGTTCTTGGTTAATAAAAGGTGAAATAAAATTCATGTTTCTCATTTTTACACTCATTAATTCACACTATGCTTGATTTTACAATATAAAATTTCATATTTTGAACCAATTTTTAGAAAAATATCACAATCAAGGAAATTAATTTCATGTTAAAAAACATACCATATACCCATTTTCATGTTAATTCCTAAAATTATGCACGTCACAAAATAATAACGTGTTCCATGAATGATGCATATATACCTAAATTTCATTCCACTTCAGGCCACAAGTTATGTATCAAAATCCCAGGAATAACAATCACATCACACTATAATTGCATCACTCGAGGTGAAATAGAATCAATTATAACAAAAAACATCAATAAAAACAATCTCAAAAGGGTTACACAGCTTTTACCTCATACATAGGTTAATAACTCCCATGTTAGAGCACTTAACAAGGGGCTGACTCATCTTATTTTATTTTCCACCATTCCCAAATTGTAAAACGAAATAAAAAGAAAATAAAAGTTCTTTGATACCACTTCGTAACATCCCATCCTGGATTCCACACACCGGTTCCCTGATCTAGTTCTCTACGTGACATCATGCGGGCCTCCCCATATGCAAGTGGCTTCCAAAAAGAATCAAGGTTCAAATATAAATCATGGGGATAATGAAACAACTTTATTAAAGTGTAACAAACCAAACGTTTTTGAATAAAATTACCTTTCTTTTAATGCATTGTGTATATATAAAACACATGAAATGTTTTTATTTTTATTATTTTTGGGTTTAAATTACCATTAAGTATCATTACCGTTGATAATATATCCATTGAGCAGTGATCATAAAATTGATATAAATATATGATTCAAAAAAATACATTCAACAAAGACAAAGGAGAGGATCGCCTCATCTATTAGACTTGGTCTATACAAATCTCATTTTTCAGATCTTCGGAAGGAGGTAGAATTACTGGGCTTCTATCTTGACCAAGACCAAGTTAAGCTTCAACATATTAATCTTGAACAGAACCACCTAAGTGAAAATATCATGTTAAAAGAGGTTACCACACAAACGATTCTATTTGAGAATCCCCTAGAATCTGTCACCATCACACACCTTATCCTTAGGTCTTATGTTGGTGTTATAAGGGGTTAGATAATATGTAATTATATACTTATTGTGAAATTTTTTTATAAATAAAAGTTTTATTCTATCAATTCATTTATGAGAAATGTTTTTCATAAAATATTGATAAAATTTATAAAGTGAGTTTTTAGGTAAAATTGTTTATTTTAAGAAATATATTCACTATTATATTAAAGTAATGTATTTATTTTTGATATTATAAAAAAAATTCCTATAAATTATGAATATATCAGTTCATTGTCTCTAAATGGTTAAGTAATCTATTTGATAAGTGTTATATTTTTTTATGTGATAAAACAAAAAGAGATTTTTTAAAGAATTTGTTTTAATGAATTTTTGAATTTTTGAAATAATTAAAATTTTATTAAAATATTATTATCAAATAAGTTTTGTGAATAATAAATGTGTATATATGTTTTATGAAGTAAAATGTAATTTTAATCAATGTTTGAAAATTGTTTTTTTCAAAACCTGTGAATTTTCAATAAATCTCAGTTTTCATTTTAAATGTAAAAAATTCAAAAAATTTATAAAAAAATTTAGTTAAAATGAATATTATTTTTTGGAATTGAGACATGAAAATTATCCATCTATGAATTTTTAATAATTTTTTGAGATAGTCGAATTTTTAGGAAAAAATTAAATACCGTATAAAAAAAATAAGTGTTTTAGGACATCATTATGACCCAAAAATGTTGTAATATAAACTATAATGGGTATTATCCTAAAAATATATGTTTAAAATAATGTTATTTTATAATTTTTTACTTATTTTATAAATCCATACTGAATCCTTCAAAATGAAAAATATATTTTATGATTTTAAAATGATTTTCTTTAGTGTGTGACTCATCTCCAAATAAGAAAGATTAATATTTTAATACAATTAAACATTGGACTTATAAAATAATTTTTTCCACTCTTATTTGGTAAAAATAATGAGCCGAAACCTTTAAATGGTTTTTAGTTTTGAGTATTTAATTATATAGGATCCAAAACATATGTTTATGAAATATTAGAGCATTCCCCTCTCATTTCCTATATAAACTCGCCCAAGCACCCACTTATCTTTACATAAAATACTTGTAGAACTTCCATAATCATCCCTCCCATCTATATAATTATACCTTGGTTCCCCAAGTTCCAAATAAACCTCCTTCAAGCCTCTCCCAAGCCATTGGGGATCATACATCCAAGGAAGGGATTCCTTCATTTCTCATTTTTCTACAAGTATTTTTATGTTTTTATACCCCTTTATTTTCAATTAAAAATTATGGGGTATGAATATTAAACTCCCCCATAAATCCATATTTATGTTGTAATGATTATATACACATTTCTATCTCATTAGTTCCTTTCGTGTACACCCATTACCATGTAGAAATTCAATAAGGGATTTCTCACTTCTTATTTCCATTCAAGCATTTATTATATATTATTCATGTAAATTCAATTTTGAATATTTGGATATTAGGTTAAATGATTTCATTACTGACTATCTCATGTATTAATTATAATATACACCTTATATACCCATCAACCTAGATTATGAATCTCTATATAACGTCATTACACTGCTGAAATTACACCGCAATTTTCCATGCCAAAATCATCATGCAGTGAATACCTTACCCATTTCTCTATCAACGGTATTAAACATTATGGACATATAAATATTTAATTGTACTTACATTTATGTGTTCCACATTCTTTGATCATGGAATAAATGATGACGCTAAATGAGCCCATGTTATATGATCTATGTGGCACACATAAGCATGAGATTATAATGTTGATAAAGGTTACCCCCTGATAGCGCTCCAATGCATTGGGTAATGTTTAGTATCAGAATACTTCATATTGAGATATGGACTTACCTAATTCCTTTTAAAACATTTTCCCACAATTTTGGGACAAGGTTTCACCTAATTCCTTTATGTTAATTATTAAATGTTTTATGTAGTTTCCCTATTTACATGTTATGATAATCATGTTATATCATGCCTTTAGGTTAAATTATCTCTTATACTCTATATATATTTATATTTCCTAAAATGTATTTTATTTATCATGTTATTTATTTCTTACTCACTTACTGGGATTTATAGATAAGTATTTTCATATATATGTGCACAAGTTATCCCATGCAATGCTAAGTATGAGGGAATGTTGTGGTAATACAAAATAATTTTCCAATCAAGATGTTGTATTTTATGTCTTATTTTCTCATGTAATTTTACTAATCCTAAAAGAAACTAGAAATATTGATCTTATAGGTAATATTATGTATAATTATATTTAATAAAACATGTTTAAATGTGTAATAGGGTCTGGGGTTGTTATAGTTGGTATCATAGGATAGGTTTAGTTTTTTTGGTATTTGCATTATAAAACTATAGTGAAAGCCTCAGGGATATGATTGAGTATAAGAAAATAATACCTAAATTCTGCTGAGTTTACATTATGTGGTTTATTAGGGAATTACATCCTTGTATGGATACAAAAAAGTAGAGGTGGCTTTGGCATAGATATATCTAGGGGTAAAAGACAAAAACACCTCATTGAGATGGACTGAAATAGGAACTGGTGCATGATAATGGGCCTTGCTGCACTCTTGGTTCCACACACTTGGGGGATATACTTTTAAAAATTCATAAGCATAGTATAAATCAATATTAAAGAAGAAAAAAATTCCATATGAATATATGTTAGGAAATATATCATGTATAACAAAGATTGAAGCCTAGAAATTTATAGGTAAATGAGATAAATGTAATTTATAAGTTATCCCTTATTGTATTTGGATTCTAATTTATGTTTCTAATAGTGTGAAATAAATGCCACTAATTTTCCTTTTATTCTACCAATGGCATTTAATAGGAGGAGTCAAGCAGACAACCAATGTGAAGAACAATGTGATGAATATTCTAGTGAAATTCCTAATCTGATGGGTGTGGGAATCAAAAACATTTTCCTAATACTCTCTAAGTTAACTCGTTTTTTAAATAGAACCATGATTAAAATGGACCATACAACCCCACCACCAACAAATAAATAAAACATCTTAATCTAGATTATAATAAGACAAAGGCCTCCAACATTCAAAGGAACATTTGATCCCTCAATTTCCAAACAATGGATCAACAACATAGAGAAGTTCTTCTCCATCATTAAATGTTCTTAAAAATGAAAGTTTATTATGGACTCTTATCAAATGGAGGGTGAATATGATCAATTATGGACGTTGATAAAAAAATATGAATCATGAGGAAGATATCGAGGGGTTGGAATAGAAGGATTTCCATTAAAGTTTTGTTGATAAATATTTTCCTCACACTCTCCTTAAAATGGAATGATATTTCTTTAAACTCATGAAAAAATGAAAAATATTTTGGGGAGTATTAGGGAAAATTACCATACTTGCATGAAACAGCTCTGGTTTTGTCATTACCCTTGAATTAAAGGTTGACTGCTTCTTTGGTGGGCTAAAAGATAGCATACAGAAATCCCTAGTGATCCACGACATTGAAAGCAAGGAGAAGGTTGTTTGATGTGCCCAAAAAGTTGAGATAGGGATCAGAGAATATCAGGGGTATCATGGGGATAATAAGAGTAATGATGAAATTAATTCTTTGGGCCCGATGGTAACAATCCACAGTGCTAAGAAATTCTTACATCCCACGTGCCAAATATGCGACAAGAAGTACCCTAGAAATTGCCTAAAGGGGTCGTGGAAATGCTTTTGGTGAAAAAGAGAAGTGCACCTGGATAAAAATTTCCAATGGGAGAATCACACATGTGTGGCAGAGTAAAGGAATGATCCGGTCTACCCTCAGACTATTGTTCATTACAACAACTACATGTAACTAGGGCACTTTGTGAACTAGTTCACTAAGCCAAGGGTAATTGGAGGAAACCAACAACCTCCAAGGAAGTAAGAGGGAGATTTTTCCTTCAATACCTCCAATGAAAATCATGAAAATTAAGTGGTGATAAATATGATAGATATTTATTCATGAATAGTGAACATACTTTTTTATTCTAGTTCTAATCATTTTTTATATCTTGAAAGTTTAGTAGAACAATACAAACAGCACCGTAAATCATGGAAGTGAGATGTCGGTGAGAATGAAAAATGGGGTAATTATTTCATTACATAAATATAGCTCCACCCTATCAAAATGCATGTATTGAACATAAAAAAACCCAATTCATACTCCCTCAGGTGGAATTTTATGAAATTATTTTCATGTATTCAATTTACCTATATAGATCCAATATAAATTTCTGTGAGAGGAAAATTACTCTCAATATGGTGAATCAGCCCCAATTCTATACAAGTGCAATGATGTGGTAGAATATTCATTTGAACCATATTCTAAAGCAAGAATATTACTTACCTATGAGAACACATAACTTTCACAGATGATTGAGTCAAAAGTAGGAACCATCCTTGAATGTAATCCTGTAGTAAGGGAAGTCACTAATGCGTTCTTGGGGAATTTTATGGACTTCTTCTTTGAAGAGATGTTGAATTATCGACTGATCTTATATCAGGGACCTTTCCAATATCCAAGACTCTATATAGAATGGTTATTTTGGATCTTGAGGAGCTAAGGAAACAACTATAGGAGAATCTTGAAAAAGGGTTTATACAACTATGTGCTTCACTATGGGGTGCACGAGTTCTCCTCCTAAGGAAGAAGGATGGTTCAATTTCCCTCAGCATAGATTTTCATGGGATCAAAAAAATCATGATAAATAAAAAGTATCATTTTCCATGAATTGATGAATTTTTTGATCATATCTATAGAGTAAAATACACATCATGGAGGTTCTAAGATCATGATATTACCAAGTAAGTGTGTAGAAAAAGGATATCTTAGAGGCTACTGTTTGTACAAGGTACGGGCACTATAGATTCATAGTAATTCTTTTCAGAGTCACTACTTCTCAATTAATATTCATGTACTTGATGAATAGTTTTATTAGATATTACCTTGATAAATTTGTGGCAGTATTTATTGATAAAATTATAATATACTCCAATATCGAGGAGGAGAATGAATAGGATATATGAAATATACTAGAGACCTTTCAAAATGAGAAGCTCGATGAAATTTATAGAAAGTGTGAGTTCTAGTTAATGGAATTCTCATTCTTGGGGCATATCATCACAAGAAAAGGGATAATTTTGGATCCTTAAAAAATCAAATGGGGGATAGTCGAGGCCAAAATCTATGATGGATATCCATAGCATCACAGGATTAGCTAGATATTAATACCGATTTGTGATAAAGTTATCACGGTTTTTAAACCCCATTACCAAGCTAACTAGAAGGGAGTAATGTTTTCATGGAATAATGAATCCAAAGAAAGCATCATGGAGTTGATGAAGAGGCTTATTACTTCCCCTATGCTCACACTTCAAACAAGTGGTGAGATTTTAATAATCTTCATTGATGATTCAAAGAAGGGCATGTGATGTGTGTTTATAACGAATGAAAAATTCATCTCCTATGCCTCTAGGATGTTGAAAATTCATGAGATAAACTATCCCATACATGATCTGGATTTGGTAGCTATGGTCTTTGTTTTGAAAATATGGAGGCAATATCTCTATGGGGAAATTTGTAAAATATATACAGATCACAATAGTCTCAAATATATATTTACAAATATAGAGATTAATATTCACCAAAAAAGATGGCTAGATCTCATCAATGATTACAACTACTCAATCCATTACCACCATGGGAAAAGTGATCAAGGTGGTATATTCTCTAAGTAGAAACGACCTAGCAATTATATCATTGATAAAATTTTAAAAGGATCGAGTCTTCTTAGATTTGATGGGGATGGTAATTGGAATCATAAAGAAGGGAACATCATCAATAATTTAATAAATGATTGTTCACCCATCACTTTTGGAAATGTTAATAGATTCTCAAAAAGATTATTTATAAATTGAAAAAAAGAGGAAACTATCAGAGAAGGTAAATCCTTGGAGTTCAATGTTAATTAAAATGTAATTGTGATATTTGGCTCATGGATATGTGTTCCATCAAATATGGAGTTAAGGAATGAACTCTTGGATGATTCACATAGTTCTAATTTCTCCATACACCAAGGAAACACAATTATGTATTGGTATCTCTGAGAGCATTATTGGTGGGATACATGAAGAAAGAGATCACTGAATATACATCAATGTGACTGGTATGTCCGCAAGTGATGGTTGAAAGGAATAAGTCTAAGGGGATGATGTAACCATTACCCATACCAACATAGAAATGGGGGAACATCAGCATGAAAATTATCACTGTACATTTGAATACATAAAAAGAAAATAATGATATCTAAGTTTTTGTGAATCTTCTTACAAAGAATGAGTACATCTTTGCAACTCGAGAGTATTTCTTATTGGATCAACTGGCACAAATATGCATCAGATAAGTGTAAAACATTCAAGGTGTACCACTGTCGATTGTATCCGATAAAGATCCAAGATTCATCTATATGTTCAGGAAGAGTCTCCAACATTATCTGAATATGTAACTGAAAATCAGTATGGATTATCATCCTCAAACTGATGTCCAATATAATCTAACTATCCAAAAACACGAGGAAATATTGACAAAATACTCAATGGACTTCAATGGGGTATGGTATCCACATATTCTTCTAGTTAAGTTCTCTTACATCTACAGTTTCCACTCAAGCATTCCAATGTACCCTTTTGAAGAGATTTATTCGATGAGGTGGAGTACACCGACATGTTGGGATGATGTTGGGGAGCGAAAAAATCTATTTCCAGAAATGATCAAATAAATGGTGGAGAAGGTTAAGACCATCCTGTAGAAAATCAATGGAACTCTAAGTAAACAAAAGAGCTATACTGAGAACCTTTAATGATACCTAGTGTTTGATGATAGAGATATGGTTTTCCCCCATATAACTCCATGTAAGAGAGTGACATTATTTGGGAAGAAGAAAATGCATTGTCCAATGTACACCCACCATTTTGAGATCCTTGATCACATAAATGTAGTGGAATATGGAATTCCACTCCCACAAAACCTATCTGAAGTACGTAATGTATTCCATGTATCACTTTTGAAGAATTACATACCTGACCCATCACATGTACTCAATCTAGAGGAGGTATCATTGCAGAATGACCTCTCTTATAAAGAGAATCTGATGATGATAATATATCATTTAGAAAAGTTCTATGAAATAAGACAATACCCCTCATCAAATTGTTGTATAGAAACCACAATTTTGAATAAGCAACATGGGAACTAGAGTAAGTGAGAAGGCAGAGTCGCCCTCATCTGTTTTAATATGAGAAAGGGAAATTTTGAGGCTGAAATTTCTTAAGGGGGAATGTTGTAACGGCTTGAACATTTATGAATAAAATTACATTTATTTTAATGTCTTATGGATATCGAAAACACATGAACAATATTATTATTATTATTATTGTGATAAATTTCCATTATGTATCATTAACATTGATAATATATTTGTTGAATAGTGACCACCATAGTGATATAAATATAAGGTTTAAAAAAATACATTCATCATATACAGAGGGGAGGATGTCCTCATCCAGTAGGCTCTGTCTATTTGAAGCTCAATTCTCAGTTCATAGGAAGGAGGTAGAATCACTGGGCTTCCCCCTTGACAAATACCAAGTCGGTCTTCTACATGTTAATCTTGAATGGAATCGACAATGAGAGAAGTTCATGTTAATAGAGATTATCCCTATGGTGATATATTCCATGATGACCTAAGAGTTTGTAACCATCGCACACCTAACCATTATGTCATATGCGGGTGTTATAATGAGTTATGTAATAATTCATTAGACATTTATTATGTATTCCTTTTTTATAAATAAAATATTTATTCCATCAATTCCTTAATGAGAATAGTCATTCTTAAAAGAATGTTAAATTTGATAAACTATGTTTTCAGGTAAAAATGGAAATTTTGATAAATATAAACATATTTATATTAAACTATGGTTTTTATTAACAATATTATAGAAATAGTTCATATAAATGATAATTATATCTTTTCTTTATCTATAAATGATTATTTAATCAGTTTGATAAGAGTTATATATTTAACACTTTAAGAAAATATATTTTTAATGAAGTTATTTTAAATAAATAATGAATTTATGAAATAATTAATATTTTAATAAAATATTTGTATCAACTTAATTTTATGAATAAAAAATATGTATATAATTTTTACGTAATCAAATGTATTTTTTTTATCAAGGTTTGAAAACGGTTTTTGTCAAAACCAGTGAATTTTCAATAAATACCGATTTTCATTTTAAAAGTAAAAATTAACATATTTAAAAAATTATTTAGATTAAAATAATATTATTTTTGGAATTATGATTTTTAATTTATCCAGTTTTTATTTTTTCATAATTTTTTGATATTGTCCAATTTTTCGGTAAAAATTAAATACCTTATAAATACAATATGTATTTTATGACATCATAAGGACCCCAAAATGATTTAATAAATACAATAAACAGTATTATTATCCTAATATTTGTTTTACCATAAAAAGTGATTTTATATTTATTTTACTTATTTTATAAAGCCTTAGTGAATCCTCCAAATGAATAACATATTCTATAATTTTAAAATTAGTTCCCTAAGAGTGTGACTCACCTATACATATGAAATCCTAATCTTTTAATATTTTCGGCCATTGGACATATAAAATAATTTTTTCCACTACTATTTGAAAAACACCATGGTAAAAAACCATGGGAGAGTTTGTGTTATTGAGTATTTAATTATATAGGTTCCAAAACCTAAGTTTGTTAAATATTAAAGAATTACCCTCTCATTTCCAATATAAACCCACAAAATCTCACACTTCCCTTAACTAAAAATCATTGAAAAAAATTATAAATCTGACCTACCCTTTCTAGAATCCTCCTATAGTTCTTCGAGCTCCCAAATAGACTCTATAAAGCTCCTCTCAACCCTTTGGGATCACACATCCATGTAAGGGATTCTTTCCTTTCACATTTTTTTGTCAATGTTTTTTATGTAGTTATACCCTTTTTTCAATTACAAATGTTGGGGTATGATTTAGAACCTCCCACATACTTCCATATTAAATTTTTAATGATGATAGACCCCTTTAACCCTAATTATTTCCATCTGTTAACATCTGTTACCTTGGGAATATTTCGTAAGGGGTTTCTCTCTTATTATTTCCATTCATGCATTTCTTATATATTATTCATCTTAATTTCATTTCATATATTAAAATATTATGTTTCATGATTCCCCTGTTGTCTATTTCGTGTATAAATTATTTGATACCCCTTTCTCTCTCATCAACCCAATTTATGAATCTCCATATAATGTTGTTATGCTACAGAAATTTCACGACAATTTTATAATCCAAAATCATCGTGTTGTGAATACCATACCCGTTTTTCAATCAATGGAATTCACCATTTTGTTCATATACATATCTAATGGTACATAAATTTATGTATTGCACATTATTTTATTTTGTAATAAATAATTATTTTTATTGAACCAATGTTATATGATCTATGTGGGACACTTAGGCAGGAGGTTAAAAGGAGGATGAAGGGTGTGCACTAATAGTGCACCAAAACCTTGGGTAATGATTAGAATCGGGGTAGGTCTTGTTAGGATGGGGCTTTAACTGATTAATTTTAGTAAATCTGACCACCATGTTAGGAAATTGGTTAACATGATTCCTTTATGTTAATGTTGCAACGTTTTAAGTTGATTCCACATTTCCATGATATGATAATAATGTTATATAATGCCTTTAGGTTCATGTTTTTCTTATTCTCCATTGATTTGTCTTTTTCCTAACATGTATTATATTCTTCATTTTATGCCTTGTTTACTCCCTCACTGGGATTTATAGCTCACCATTTTCTTATGTACATTCTCAGGTTATCCTATGCATAAATAAGTATGAGGGAATGTTATGGTCCTGTAAAAGAAGTTTTAAATAAATATTTTGTCTTTTATGACTTAAGTTGTTACATAATTTCCCTAATCCCCAAAGAAACTAATCCTCTTTATATTTTAGTTTTTATTGTGTCAATTTATATATTATAAAACATGTTAAAATGTGTAATATATTGCTGAGTTGTTATACAAATTTTAATAATAGTTCAAATAAATAAAAAATAGTCAAATGATATACCCAATAACAGGAGGAACCAATATCACATGAATAATAAACATAAAAATAAAATATCAAAAACTAACATTATATATTACATGATAACTATGTCTCATGTGTTAATATGAAAAAACCTAAACGAATAAATACATTGAAAACAACCTAACGAGTGATAAATATCATCTTGTTGCCTTGACCATGCTTTAACCCACCATAGCCATTGAATATAGGGCCTTTGACCATATCCTATCTAACAACAATGAAACATATTCTTGTATTGATAATGGATACTTTATAGGGTGCGAGTACAACTTTATTGGACACCACTAATGACATCTAAAATAATATCTAGACAAACAGTTTATGATGATATATAATTAATAAATAGAATAATAGAAAAATAGTTCATATTTATTAAATTATTTTTTATTTAAACACATAAAACCCCTTGAGTTTTTGAGGACACTAAAATTGTGAAAACCTACATCATCCCATGCTAAATTATATACTATCTCTAAGGGATATCCCATAAATTCCATTTATTATTACCATTCTTCATCACAATTCATATCTAAATTATATTTTTATTATTCGTTATCTAAAATCAAATATGAATTCTATTATTTTCATTCAAGGTCTCCATTCAAATATTAATTCCACGGTTACCATTCAAGGTCCCAGTTCATATATGAATTCCATTGATACCATTCATAATCTCAATTCCAAAATTAATTCCATTATTACCATTAATCATTTCAATCCACATATAAATTCCATTGATACCGTTTCTTTTCTCAATTCATATATGTATTCTATTATTACCATTCATTATATAAATTCAAATATATTACAATATCATGATAACAAATATATCGCAGTGGCATAATTAGTTAATTAACAAATCAATTAATCCAACAAAACAATTTCATATTCATATCATTCCATCAATTAATTGAAAAATCAATCAATCACATCAATTACATTAATCAATACATCAGTTAACATATACCAACAATTTTATTAATTAATTAAAAAATTTATTAAACAATTTATTCAAATGAAATATACCAATAATTTATTCAGGAATTAGTTATTTCAATTCAATCAATTCAATATCCCTAATTTCAAAATACCTTATTTAATTTTGTTACATAATTAATTAATACAGTTTAAGAAACCCAATTATAATCATCCAATATCAATTCTATAATTACATTCAAGAAATTGGGATCAATAATTTAGGATCTAAATAATAATATTTAGTTATTTGTTAAATATCATTATGGCCTATCATGTAAGTTATCGAACATAGTATTTATTTTCTTAAAAACTCCAGATGTTACATTCTACCCCCTTTTTAAATTATTCCACCACAATTTTGATTTCAAACTCAGAAAAATAGGTTTGAATTTTCAAAACACCTTTATTGAAATCCCACTTTAGAAAATGTATAAAAAATACACATCAAAAGGAACAAAGGGTAGTGTTAGGACCAATAGGGGCCTATATACCCTGAGAGGGTGGGTGAATCAGGGTATGGATATTCTTTTTCAAAGTTCTTCCTGCCCCATTGGATCTTTACCTCTTTATTACAAGGGTCACTTCGTTTGCAATTGTGTGTTTATTATGATCACTTATTTTCTTATTTATCTGATGATGATGCTTTAAATGCAACACAGGGAAGTTAGTAGGCAGACACATAGATTTTTACTTGGTTCACCCTCACTGGGCTTCATCCAAGGAGAATATGCCGACAAGTTGTCGGTCGTACCTAATTTCACTATTCTTCACAAAATGTGGATACAATGGTTCGGGATAGATCACTTCTATGCCTAGGCTCACTGCCTTTACAAAGTTTAGGGTCATCTCACTGCTTTCCCAAGGGTCACTCCCTATTTCTCTCTCTCTGGCCCACTGTCGGTGGAGAGGATCACCTTCTTCCTCTTCTAATGCTCACTGCACTGGGAAGGGATCCATTCAAAGTTTATAGACCTGTCGGTCTCTTCATTTGCATGAAAGCATGCATCCTCAACTATTGATAGATGCTCTGTTGAAGTCCAAATTTCATCCACTGATGAATACCCATTTGCCTCTATAACACTGGGCAACTACCTTTGGAAACACCTTCGAAAAGCACCCTACATCACGAGGCTCCGAATTTCATGAAGCTAAAACAAGCCTTCGTGAAGCTCCCGCCTTTTCGTGAAGCACTCTCACGAAGCACTTTCGCGAAGCACTCTCGTGAAGCTCAAGACATCACAGAGCGATGTCCCTCACAAAGCTCACTGAGCCAACACGGAGCTCGCATCTTTCGTGGAGCTACAATAGCCATTGCGAAGCTCCTCTTTCGCGAAGCACATTGGATACGCGAAACACCTTCGCAAAACGAGAGAAAAAGATGTTCTCTAAAAATTCTCTCTACTTCGCTCGAGGTGGTCGACCTCTATTTATAGGCAATTCCACCAACCCTCCAACTTTCCATGCGAAGTCAACACCACTTCATCTCAAATCGGGAAGCTCTGAAGTTCTCGCCGAAATTCTCTCAAAAACACAAAGCACCGCGATAATATTCCGATCGCGGAGCTCGTCGTAATAACGGAGCATCCTGTCAATTCCTTCGCTCCTTTTCTGCGAAGCTCCCTCATAATTTCCTTCATCACCGCGAAGCTCCATTGCAAAGCCCTTCACCGCCACGATGCGCTTCAGCCTCTGTCGTTTGCGAAGATTATCGTAATCGTGAAGAATCACCGCCTCCATTTTTCTGTTCTTTGCGAAATCCAAACCATGAAGATTTTCTTCGCGAAATTCATGCCTTTGCCTTTTTAAAATATGATCTTCATGGAAATCCACTTTTCTAGATGCTCATCAACCTCCAAATTTTGGACCCCAAAAATTTGGCAAACACTGGAAAACGGCGCCACCTTGTACTGCTCTTTTGTACCGCCTCCAGGTTGTCTTTTCTTTTATCATCGTTATTTTGTCAACATTGATTGTCAAAAACTTCTCTGGGACTCGACAATTTCTTCACGGAAACCTGCTTTGTCAACAAACACAATCAACCCAAAAATACTGCAATGTTACCTTGAGGGATTTTTACCCAACAAGTAGTATTAAGGTCACTTGAGATAACATAAAATAGGGTTTCCATGTATGAAAATCTAGTACATGGAAGAGAAAACTAACAATTATATTCTAATGGAGAGTTATGGAGAACAAGGTCTTGAAATGTTAACAATCACAAAACCACACATCAATGCTTTGTTAGAAGGTTAATGAATTCTTATTAAGAGAAGTTTATGAATAATGTTTTTTTAAGATCCATTACATAGAGTTGTGGAAATATGTTACCACTTGGAATAAGAATACAATTAAATACAGTAACATGAATATTAGTGATTCATCTATTAAACAACTTCTACCACAAAATCATATTTTTCTCCAAATGATAAGTATTTAAGATGAATTATTCATGTTGGAAGCCCTAAAATAAACTTCAAGTGAATAAAATAATATATATAAGACAAACTATATATTTCTCTTATATTGAAAAAATTAATGAAAACCAAAAATGGTTAAGATAAGAAAAAACAATTCCCAAAAAATAATAAACCATTTTTTGATGAAAAACAACTTTTAATCTCCAAAATTGAACAAAACCCAATGTTCAATAAATGGACATCAAAAAATAATTATACTTAAAATTCAGCAAAAAAAATTTAGACTAAGGTTAAAATCCAAAAATCAGAATTATTTTATAAAATAGCCTTTCATGATAATTCTTAATAATTATCTTTAAATAACATCAATTACTCTTGAATCATTATAAAAAAAAATTAATTTCCCAAATAATATTAATGATATGCTAACCATTTCCATAAATAAATTGAATCCCCATAAGTCCACAACAAAATTATATTTGAATCCAAAACATAGTACGACCATTTTTAATTATAAAATTATATTTACTTTAATCGTATAGGATTCCCGAAATATTGAATGTCTTTGGAAATAAAATTATTCACCGAATCACCAATTCATTTTCTGATTAGGAATTCACATAGGCCAATTCTAGGTGATTCACCCATATCGCCCATCAGTTGTGGGTTCGATTCCAATGGTCGTCCAAAACAGACGAGTTGTCACCCATACTATAGGTTGTCCTTTTTCTAAATTTTTTATTTTTATTACAATCCGAAAATATTATAAAATCCAAAAAATATCCATTACATGTTTTAACATCAAAGGTGATATCATACCTATCCTTTTGATTACCAAAATTTAATAAAAAAAATTTGCCTCAAAAATAAAAGTCTCTAAAAATACCATTAGTCAACTTCAAATGTCTTAAAATAAATCCTTAAAATTGATAATAATAAATTATACATATGATCAACCTGAGAACTATAAACTCATTACAATATCCCTATCTCATAAGAAAACATACTAATATCCACATTTTTCTAAAATATCTTTTGATACCAACTAATAGGCCATAACCACACACATTACATAATATTTAGTTTTAGTCAATAAGTTATATTATTTATCATTGAGGATCATTTAAGGTTTAGACTTTTAAATAATTATCTCCAAATTCATACATAAAATTCCACATTCATAAAAAGTGGGTACTACTAAATCAATATCAATTTCTTCATTACTATAAAACATTTTAATGTAGATTATTTCTTTTTCATAAAAAAATATCCATAAATTTCAACTTGACTTCCTCTTCACTCTTACATATCCTTACTGGCTATGAAATATAATTCAAAAAATTAGATGACCACAAAAAATATCATAAAGGGATATAATAAGAATATAATTTGATAGTTTAGTAAAAACATTAACTTCCTTGAGACACACTTTCCTTCAAATATAACATTTTAACAAAAAAGGTAACATAATCACTTATAAAGAAAATTTATTTTTCATTTTGAAAACATGATTCCCATAATAAATCATTATCAATTATAGAAAATTCAAATAGATACCCTAGGAAATCATCACATAAAACCATTTCAGAACCCATACAGAACACTTACAAATGGAATAACCATTCTACTGACTTCCATCACCCAAGTTCAAAAATAATTAGGGTGTTATCTGGTTGCACCCATCATTTTTAATATACAGAACCAAAACATGTAATAAATCATTTCATCAGTTGAAAAACTATTTAAACTCTTATTAAAATCAATTTCAGATATTAAAATACCATTATATTTCAAATGAACATTTCCAACACAAATAGAAATTTATTTTTTTAAAAAATTCAATACCAATATACACATTAGATAAATAGGGGATTTTATTTAAGGATATATGAAATATTTAGATGGAATACAAATACAACATAATTTACATGGTGGCAGAAATATCATTTTATAATTGTATATTAAAAATATAATTAAGTTTATTATTTGTAAAATTGTTTCATATAAATCATGAAAAAATATTTCATTTTGAAATATTGGAATAAAATTTAAATTATTCATAAAATTCTATTTATAAAATAATATCAATATTATTGACACGGAGGAGAATAATTTGAAATTAAATCTTAAATCATTTTAAAAGATGTTATTAAATCAAAGTGTCACATACCAAATCAAAATATATGAATCACAAAAAATATTTAAGGATAACATTAAAAAATAAAATGAATATCCTATGTATAGATAAAATTCCAAAAATAACCTATCAATGGGATAGTATATAAACCTTATAAAGTGTATAGCATCAATATATATCTCAATAAAAGAAGAATATTGAGAGGAAATCCCTTACCATGTGTCTAAATTGTCATATGAAAAAATTATATTCACGAATATTAATAGTTGGTGAATTATTTAGATTCTTGGTAACTATTTTAATTTTTTATTCCTTTTATATGACTTATTATTATGTTATAAAAATTACATAATTATTTACATTCACATTGGGCATTTTGATGACATTTAATACAAGACTCCAAAATGACATTTTTAAAATGTCTATAGTCAAAATTGGACACTAGTACATCAAGTATAGAATAATATTAATGACATAATAAAACCTTTTCTATATAAATAATACTTTTTATTGAATATATTATATATAGATATTAAAAATTAATGATATTACAATCATGGAGACGGTAAGTCGTACCTACGCATTAGTAACATTTCTATTTTAAATAATAATTTTGGAAAGAAAGTGCATATTATTTTATCCTTACATAATTATTATAATATAAACAATATCATACTAAATGTTTTTATAATTATATATATCATCCATTTCCTGTAGTGATGTGATATAGATCACATTGCTTCCTAGTGGTTATAGTTGAAACATACGTCCAAACAACGTTTTCATTTTTATTTTTATGGAAAGGTAAGAACATAAATGATATATTATTATTTAAAAATGATATATAATTAATTAAGGTCTTATATAAAAATTAATTACATCATTATAACCAATCTTGAGATATGGTGATGGTAAATGAATGATATTTGTTCATGAGTTGGTACTCTTTCGTACACACAAATGATTAATTCATCTCCCATTTGATGGAATTTGAGATGAAGTTTGGTGATGATATTAACATTTAATAATTTAAGTATATTTAGGATAATAGATATATTATCTTATTATGTTTAATAGAATATTTAAAAGAAAAGTAATAAGAAAAAATAGAAACATTTAATTAAAAACAATACCTATTCATTGGATGATCTCCGTTGATTAACACCTTTACAAATCTAATGAGGGTGTTATACGTAAAATAAGTCCTCTAGACTATGGTTAATGGTAATATGACGTTATTTTTAGTAGATCGTGGACAACCAAAATAGGTTTTTCACTGTGAGGAATACAAAATATTGTGTGCAATTTTATAAAAGTGGGGAGGGGAACTCTGGGAATTATTCACATTGTTATTTTAATATAATTTTATTTTATACAACCAATGGACTAATACATTTTAATTTAAAATATTTTTTTATTATGGTTAGAAAATAAATTTATCAAATGATGTTTAAATAGATTATTTGTTTGTTTAATCCTTGTATTTTTGTTTTAATCCTTATATGACCTTTTTAATTATAACGGTGACATCATTTAATTTACACCTTAATGGTTATTATAATTACTAGAAAGTTTCAAAATACTAATAAATGAGTGATTGATGAAATTTTAAGCCTTTAAAATCATTTAGACTAATTTTATATTATTATGAATTTTATATAATTTAATAAAATATTATTGATTCAAAAATATCATTAATGTCAATTTTGACACATTTCAACAATTGAATTTTTGATATTTACATAAGAACATGATAACTCAGAACCAACACTTTTAAATCACCATTAACATGGAAACTTCATTCATAAAATGATTTTATTACATTAATTATATCATATTATATTTATTTTAATATTTTAAATTTAATTTATTTTAGTTTCCCATTAATTAAATAATTATTATACAATCCTTTTATGAGCCTGTAACTTAATTATTTTTCCCTAAAAAGTGTGAAAAAAATTATCATGATGATGATAAATATTTTATCATTCAAAATAATATTTTTAGTATAATTTATCCTTTATATGACACCAAATTAAAAATATTTCCCATGTTACTAACACAAGAATAATAGATTTATCTTTTATTTGAATAAAGTATTGTATATGGCTTAATGTCGTCTAACTGGAACCAAGAGAAAATAAATCACCCCAAGGTTTATTTTGGTTTAAAATCACACATCAAATAAAATTAGTACAAGTTTTAGGTTATTTTATAATATTTATTATATTATTTTTTTCCGAAATCACCTGATTTACCTTTATCAATGATAATAAAACATACAAAATTTACAACTAAAAATGTGAAATAATAATAAGAGGAATATTTATTAAAAATTTTCATTCTCATTAAAAATATTGAATTCATTTTTATTCTTAAAAACACAATATTATCCCAAATGAATTAAAAATTAATCCCATAAACCGAATGAGAAAATATGTTTCAAAGTAAAAACTTTCATAAGATTAATGTTTTTATACCCAAATTCAAAGTGAAATGGATTATAATGAGCTAAATTTTCTTAAAAGATAGAAAATTATCTAATTAAACAATATAATTGTTAAATAATTTAATTTCTCTGTATAAATATATTTTATGAAAATGGAGTTTTAATTTAAAATTTAGTATGTTTCATTATTCATTGAAAGATAAAACTTATCAAAAAAACAAAAAGTAAACATTAATATTTCAATTCCCAATATAGAGATCATTTATTCAAATAGATTTTAAAATATTATAAAAAACTATATTTAATATAGGTTTTCCATCCAAAGATGAATAAACTACGATTTTAGAAAAATAATTCTTTCAAGATTAAAATTTGATTTATTCATACATCACGTCTAGAAAACACATATGATAAATATTTAAAATTATATTTAATATATTATAAATATAGTTAATTAATATAATCCAACAAGAGTCATTTTTTTATTGGTATCAAGTGGACTTGTTTTTCAGAAAAACATTTCATTTTATTTTAAAAAGTGTTTTAGATTCATTTATAAATAATTGTTCAATAAATAATATACACATGTATGAATCATATTTAAATAATTTAGTTAACCCTATTAATTCCCAATATTCTACTGGACTAGGTTATACATATAAAATTTAAATTATTATTGTTATTTTGTTGTTTAACAAAAATATGGTGTATCATGTATTCTACTGAATATAGTATTTTTTTTAAAAAAATATCAGGATGTTAAATGTTTCATTATATTTAGGGAGAGATTTATTTTTACAATATTGATAATATATCATGATATTATCTTATAAAAGTAAAATATGAAAAAATTATAAAAACAAAATTTATACAAGGTATGCACATTAGATTTTTTTTTTCATTCCCACAAAGTTGAATAATGAACCCATTGTATTTATGGATTTCATGAATATATATTTTGAGAGATTGATATAAAAATTTGGCAAGGATTACTAATGAAAATATTTCTTATTATAAAATTTTTTCATAACATGACATATAAATATGTATTTGTCTAAAATGTTTACTCAAAAATATGTTTTATAGAAAACATATCAAATATTTCATTTTATTTAAAATATATTTATATGTATGGAAACAATCTCTCTAAAGATGGTATAATTATCGTTCATGTCAATATTAATGTTTTTAATAGTGTATAAAACCTTCAAAAGATACTAATACTGAATTTTTTCTTGGAACATTGGGTTAAAATCATTGGTTTTCTAAAAATATTTCTTTACTTTCTAGTCTACCAACCATGTAAACAAGAAAATGATTTATGTTCATCTGAAAAAATAAATGTGATATACTCTTTCATTTTTTGAAAAGATGATTAATTAATGATTTAGTTATATAATTTCAATCTAGAATTTGTGTTTTTTTATTTACATTGAATCCACATTTAAGGTACCTAATTTATTTTTGATACAAGATGATCGTGTAATTTCATTTTCGTCGTAGAAAATTAAAAAACTGGGAATATTATTACCATTTGTATGAGTATGAACATGATGAAAAAGTTATTTATTAAAAAAATACGGAGTTGTATATTATACAGAGTAAAATACGAACTATAAACATAGAATAAAAGTTTAAGGTATACATTCATTCAAAAAGATATGAAAATGGGGAAGACAAGATGGATGAAACAACCTAATGATTTTCATTGAATGATTAATTTTATCTTGGTGGAGAAAAAAATTAGATTATTTATCGAGTTGAAATTATTATATATCATTATGAACATGATTATTTTGTTATGGATTTAATATATATTTTTCTATAAATATTTTCATCGAAATATTTTCCTTGATATATTGTCCTAGAAATATTTTCTTTGGAACCCCTCATCGTTTTTGTTTAGGTGTTTGTGGAGTCATCCTTATTAGAAAGAATTAATAATTTTGAAAAGAAAGACTATGGTTTTCAAAAAATATATAGTTTTTCAAAAATTAAATCATTCATGGATTTAATTTTGAAATAAAAGTGTTACGATATATCATAAGAGGATATGTAAACCAAGTGATCTTTAAAGGATGGAGAAATTTACAAGTAATACATGAATATCTCTAATTTTTATTTACCCTAGTAAAACTGAGATATACTCAGACATTCAAAAATATTATTTCTTAGCAGTAATGTTGAAGTATATTTCTAATTTAACGATGATTTTTTTCTAATTTTCAATAGGTTAATGATTAGTTACGATGACCAAATGTGATGAAATAGTTTTTTCTAATGCTGAAATGAAAATGCGGGAATATATTTTTGAATTTTAAAATTTTATTACTGAATATATCTCTAGGAAGTAATGTAATTTTTTTTATTCTTTATAGATTAAATAAATATATAAATTTTTACTCATTTTGAGATATATAGAATTTGGGTTATCATTCTAAACTCTACCATACATATATTTTCAGATTAAATGGAGTCCCTCTCTCTATAACATCTGCTCGTGATCCTAAAATATCCTTCAAATTTGGGAAAGAACATCAAAAAAATTCCATTGAATTTTATTTTTTTACCAGTTTTCATCCTTAATGTGATGCATAGTAAGAGAAAACTATTCATGTATCCCTTTCTCTATGTTGGTTTTAAAGTAAGGACTATAAAATTTTCTAAATGGGTTATTTTTTACCTACGAACAAAAGTTTGAAAGTAATATTTTTCTAACATATAAGGCATGAGAATAATTTACCAAAATCATACGGCTAATTATTATATATGATTTCATTGTATGAATATATGATTTTTCAAAATAATTTATTAAAACCTATTAATTTTTTATTTTTTATATTAATAGTTTTAATGGGAAAAAATATTTTTATCTTAATTTTTTTCCATGATATTGAATGTGATTCTTCATATATGTGAAACATAATATTTTATGATATTACTTTGAAAAATAATCTTCTTATATTTTAGAGAAGTATAAATTTCTTTAATGGAATTAATTGTAATTTAATGTGAACACGTATAATTCGATGAATAATGAATAATATAAAATATTAGTTCAAAACTGATTTTTTATCAAATTTATGTATGTAGTTAAATAACTTTTTTAATTATATTTAAATTATAATTGAATATGTTTTTTCTTTTAATCCAATGTAGTTCATTTGAAGAAATTCCACAATGAAATTGGATATAAGAACATTATGGACTTTTGAATGTTTTTACTTTAAAAAATTATTTCCTCGATCAGTCTACATGAATAATTTAAAATTATTTTAAGCCACTTATCAGTTTTGAGTTTTAAAAAATAGACATACATGGTTGTAATAATTATTATATTTATGATATAATAGGATCTAGATAACCATTGAAAAATAATATTAGTAACTTAAGAAATGATTTTTATTACCATGGTTAATGGTAAATCTGGTTATTAAGCGTAAACATAATATTATAAATTAACCTAAAACAGTTCCTAATTTAATTGGTTTTCAAAACATAAAATTATCCTTGTGTTTAAATATATCCTTTTAAGGATCTTTTATGACTTTGAGACATTTATATTATTATATTAAGAGAAAAGAAAAATATATCATACTCTTGTTTGTAATAAGTAAAATATTTTTAATATGGGGTAATATAAGAGATATGTTTGACTATAAATATTATTTTGAAATATAATATGGTTAACTACATAATGGTAATTTATTTATAAATATTAGGAAATAAGTATTTAAATTTAATGGGGACATAATGATTATGCAGTAATTTATTCATTAATATAAGAATAAAATAAATCACATAAAAAAATAAAATAAATAAAATATTATATAATTTATGTATAAAAATAATTTATGGACGAATATAACTTAATATTAATTATTTAATTGAATATTCTCAAGGATATGAAGTTTTTATGCTATTTTTAAAATGTTATGACATAAATACTGTCAAAATTGACATAATTGACATGTTAAAATAAATAATGTTTTAATAAATGATATAAAAATTAATCCAATTTAAAATTAGGACAAGTAATTAGTATAAGTCATAAAACATTATAAAGGAATCATTTAGTTCTCTATAGTCATGTTATATTAACAATAATAACCCATAAAGTGAAAATTACATGATAACATAGTATGAGTTAAAAGGGTTAAATAAGTAATAAAAATGATAAAGCTAAATTATTTATCAAAATAAATAAAATTATAATTATATTATTTGAATTAGACTAAAAATAAACCTATATATTAAATAAATCCCTTTGGTTCTATTTTGAATTAGAAATTAATTTATATTAATTTAATACATTGAAAAATTCGGAGAGTGCCCCTCCACTCTCCTATAAATGGGAACCCATTAATATCATTTATTAACACATCCAAAATGATTCAATTCAGATAATATATGCCAAAAATTTCAAATATAATCCCTCCCCACATTATAAATGATTTATTTATTGCATAAAACACTCCATTTAGTTGTTAAGGAGTTAATCAAAGGTGATCATTTGAAGATGTGTTATCATTTTTAATTATGTTATTCTTTTTTATTTATTCTTACACATCCATAAAATATTCATAAAAATTTATGATATCTTAATACAGTAACCTAAATATAATTATTTGTTATTATATTAATAACATCAGCAAAATCAATTTCTAATTCCATCATGTGGGAAATGAATTAATCATTTGTGTGTATGTGTGACCTATCACCTCCATGAACCGATATAATTTGATTTCCATTACCGTATCTCAAAACTTGTTATAATGATGGAAATAATTTCTATATATGATATTCATGAAATATTAATCATTATAATAATGTAACTTATCAATTAAATTCTTACATTCTATGAACATGGAAATCATAATGTCGTTCATGTATACGTGTGAACTATTATATCCACGAAGTGATGTGATTCATTTTTTGTCACCACATTACATGGATGATATAAATATGTTTATTTAAATAATTAAAATTATATTAATGTTATTAATTTAATTTTTAAAATTAAAATAATATATACTTTATTTCAGTAATTATCCTTGAAAATGAAAACACTGTTCATGCGTACATAGGACTTACCATCTCCGTCAATGTAACATAGTTAATTTTTCATATACATATATAATAAATAAATTTAAATGTTCTATTGTTTTATAATAATTATATTTATTTAATTAACACTATTTCTAAAATTATAGACATATAAGAATTCTGATTAATGACATCATACCAAATTCATTTTTGACAAATGTACCGAATATCATCAAAACGTCGGTCTAGAACAAAAATAATTAGGAAATTGTTATAATGTGGTAATAAGTGACATAAAAGTAATAATAAAAGTTAAAATGATTATAAATGAATGTATATAATTATCTTATGTTTATTATTTAGGTATATAAAGGAAAAACACAATGAATCAAACTCAGGGTAAGGGGTTTCATCTCAATCTCCTTTCATCAAGACATTACGTGATAATTTGAAACAATATTTTTTATATGATTTATAATAATACTATGATGAGATTTAAAATCCATATTTTATCATTAATAATGTTATTTAATGATTTTAGTAATATTTTGTGATATATATTATGATTTAATTGATCAAAGTTGTACGAGACAGTTTGAATGTTTAATGATATATTTATCAAATCATTTTCTCTATATCAAAATTGTAATTAATTTTTTGAATATTTATTTATATAGATATAAAATAATTTTAATGGAATATTTTATTTATATTTATTATTTAATTCAATGTCCTAAAAATAGGAATCATTTTACAACTTTTTATATATAACATTTTTTACATATGAAAAAAGAATGTTATATTAGTATCATATATAGGGAAAATGGATTTTCCATGGTTGCGAATATTATTTTTTTCATCTTACTTTATAAGATTTCATTTATCATTAAAATAAAACCATCTCTATTTTTTGAATATTTTTGTTTTGAAAATTGGGTTTCAATGAAGAATGTGTTAGGGTATTTAAAATTGGTTTCGAAAAGAAAAACGTCTTTTTATATATAAGTGTTTTTATATGGGATTATATTATCTTTTCAAGGGATTTTATGATGAATGTGATTTATAAATGATATGGTACTAGAAATTTGAAGAAAATAGTTTTACAGATATAAATTATAAATTTTTTGTCCAATATAGAGTTAGGGAATCACTTTATAGTTTAACATGTAGTAGCCCAGTTAGTGTCGGGAAAGCCCGTTATAGCTTAACATGAGGTGGTGCAGATATCACCAGGAAATCCTTTTAGAGATTAACATGGGGTTGCCCAGATAGAACCATGAAATCCCACTATATATTAATATGGGGTGGACCAGATAACATTGTGAAAACCATTTTAAATTTACATGGGGTGACCTAGATTGTGCTAGGAAATCCCATTGTAGCATAGCATGTGGTTGCGCTTATAGTGTTGAGTAAGCCCGTAATAGCTTAATTTGAAGTCATCATAATGGTTATTCCAATTGAAATAGGTTTGAAAGGGGTTTTTATATGATTCTATAAGTAACCTAAAAGAGTCTTAATTGCATTCTATTTTATAATTATTTTTTTGCGAAAAATGTGTGTTTTATTTTATTAAGATAATATTTATTTAATATTTTAATATAATTTTAATTTTAAGGGTAAATGTTTATTAGTTTTCAACTTTTTGTTGAGATACCGGTTTTATTTGATTTTATATTTCTTACTATGTTTTTTCTATCAACCCACATTTTAAAATTTTTGTCACAAGTCTAAAGATTATTAAGGAAAAATTAGATGACACGATGAACGTAGTAAAGATTTTGTTTTAAGAATGAATAATGTTTTATTTTAAAAGTGTTTAATTTGGTGAAAAAATGGATACTGAGTACAAGTATCCATTTTTTAATTTATGGGTTAGAATGTAAGAGTTTTCACTAGTTCACCAATCTCTAAACTAAGAGGATCCTCGATTGTGAATTCTAGTTCAAAAACTCTAGATTATGAAATGTTTAATGTTAGGAATTTATAGTTGGCATCAAAGGATTGTTTATAAAAATTTAGACAATAATAAGTTTTATTAATAATAATGTATATACTCATGTGGTTATAATTTTATGGTGATCATATTTCTAGTACACTTGAAACCATTTTTAAGAATTATGTTATTACATTTAGGGGGATTATTAGTAATATTTGAGATAGTTTCTTTCCAGGTAATTAAGAATTATTATATTTTGGGATGAAAAATAAAATCTGTGAGATAAAATTTGATATTTATACATGTTATGGTTATTTTTTAGGATATTATCATATTTTTTGTATTTCACAAGACATATAAGTACAATAAAAAGGTTAGCCCATATTATGGGTGATAGTGTCTCACCTTCTTCAAGGCCATGCGAATCATACCCACAAACAAAGGGTGACTAGGGTGCATCAATTACCACTATCCTACGTGCTGTCCTCATTATTAATATTTTTTATTTTTAGTTGAATGACTTTATGAATGAAGAATAAGATGATTTTGGGAATATATCTTTTATCATATAGATTACTATCGGATAGGAAAATGATTTCTTAGTGACTAATTTTATTTTGGAAGAAATTAGCTATTTTGGGAACCCATTGGGAATAAGTAAAGCATAATATAGTAGGATTTTATACAATATGTAACGGATGAATTAAATATTCTAATATTAATTGATTTAATTGTGGAATTGTGGAGATTTCATTTATTTATGAAAATTGTTTGCATATATTAAATATTACTAAGTAAATTACTTTTATATGATACTTTAAGGGTAATTCACAGTCTTTAGGGATAATTATTAAAAGTAATCTTTATAGAAAATGTTATCAAATAATTATATATTTTTTGATTTAATATTAGTTTTATTATTATTGGGGAATTTCAAGGATAGTTTTATGTTCAATGGTATATGTTGATCTTTAGGTACTATAGTTCAATTTTTTTTGGGATTAATTTATTTTTTAATCATATAAATGATTGTTATTTATGATAAATTATATTTTTTATCCTATGCATTTTTTTGTAAATTTACAAATATAAATGAAATATATAATTAACTTGTTGTAGATTATGTGATTCTATATAATTTGATTCTTTTGATTTAGGCATGGAAAGACCTTCTTCAATACTCATCATATGGAGTAAAAGTTGAGTTTGTGGTTAAAATTTATTAATGGATGAATATCTACTTATCATAAAGTATATTTCTTATAGTTCATAGTCTTAGTAGTTAAATAATTCATCAACTCTATGAAAAGAATCACAAACCAAAAAATATTATCCATTTACCTCACTTATTAATAAGTTAATTACCTTCTAACACATTATAGGTTTATATATTTTTTATTTCTAACCTCCTCATGGTTTTGTTATATATCACAGTACATCCGAAAATTATATTTTGTTTTCTATTATATGTGCATGTTTTCTTAGGTGGATCTCTAGTATGTGTTATCTCATGCGACCTTTATACATCCCTTTCATTATTTTAATGTGAAATTTTTGTTAATACTTTTCTGATAGAGGATTTCAACAATGTTATTTTCAAAAGTAAAACCCCTAGTTTTAGATCCCAAGTTCAAATTGAGAGGAATTAATTCATTAAAGGTGGACAATCTAACACTACATGTTTTTAAAAGGAAACATTGTGTTGGATAGCATACATGATACACCACATCAAGGTAAAATGAAAAATTAAATATTGTTTTCCAATATTGTAGTTATTAAATAGCCGTTAAGATGGAGGAAATGAACATGAGCTAAATTAAGAAAATATGATTTATATAGGTGTATATAAATTAAATTGTTTGATGAAATATTAATTATAAATTTATTTAAAACCCCTTTTTAAATAAAAGGAAATGTTTATGTGAAAAACAATTTAAATATGAAAATGTGTATTTTATACAAATAAAATAATAATTACTTTTTCGTGGATTATATTAATTATTTATATAATATTAAATAAAATTTCTACCATCCATATTATGTGTCTTAAAAAATGATAAAATATGAAATATTATATTACAAAAAATAAGAATTTTTGAAAAACGAAATTTTGTAGGATTTTGATGTTACAACAATTTTAAATATAGATGATGTTACATTTATTAATTAAATTCCTTCAAGTAAACTTATTATTTATATGTGTAGTATCACAATTCTTTTGAATTTTTTGTACTTTTTTGAGAACATACCTATTTTGATGAATAGATAATAATACAAAATATTAGTTTAAAACTATTATTTCATCCAAGTTATTTATGTTTTAAAATAATGTTTCCAATAAGTTTTAAAGTACAATTAAATCTTGATTTTTTTCAAATAATCCAATGTAGGTAATTTTAATCAATTCCACATTGAAATTGGATATGACAACTTTTCGAACAGTTAAACGTTTTTTTAGAAACATGTTTTCTCAATTCATCAACATGATTAACATTAAATTAATTTTATCCACATTAGTCTTCTGAATTTTGAGAAAAGGAAACACAAGGTTGTAATAATTATGATAATTATGATATATTATGATCAAGATATATATTTTTAAAATAATAATAGTAACTATAATAATTATTTTTATTCTCATGATTAATGGTACATTTGGTAATTAAGGGTAAAAAATATTACTAATTTCCCAAAAAATATCTATAATATCATTGGACGAATTTGTTTCAACCTAAAAACGTAATTTGAAAGAAATATATCCTTTTTATAGTATTGGATTAATTTAAGACATTTATAATACTATATTTAAAGAAAAACAATCTTGTAACACTCCTATTTTTATCAAAATGAGTAATATGGGGTTATATAAGGGATATATTCAACTATAAATAGTTTTAATAATGATTAAATGTTTACCTATATCATGATGGGGTATTTAAAATTTTTATTAATTAAATAATTAAATTAAATGGTGAAATAATGATGTTATAGTGATTTCTCCATTAATATAGGAATCAAATAAATGATGATAAAAATATTAAAATAAATATTATTTGTTGTAATCAATTCAATATAATTATTCTATGGATTCATTTAACTTTTTAGGGATTATTTATTAGAGTTTGTTTGAGTATATCTAGTTTTTACGAAATTTTTAGAAATTCAGGTAATGAATTGCGTCCAAAAAGACGTAATTGTTATATTAAAATAAATTGTATTCTAGTAAATGATATAAAATTTTTAAAAAACTAAAATTATTCCAAATAGTTTTTATATGTGATAAAATCTAATTAATGATTCATTTATTAGTATTTTGGAATGTTATTGTAATTATATTAACCCTCAATGTTTGATTTAAATGATAACATGGTAAGAGTTAAAAGGGTAAAGTAAGGGTTAAAATAAAACAATAATGACTAAAAAGTACAAATATATCAAATTTTCACTGGATGAAAGTTATTAAATCCCAAATATTCATATATTTTAAATAAATCACTTTATATCAATTTGTAATAAAAAATTAATTTATATTAATTTAATAGTTTGAAGAATTCCATGACTCCCCTCCCCTCTCGAATAAAAGGGAACCCATTCATATCATTACATAAAACCTCAAAAAAAATTAATATCTGAAATAAATTTTCAAAATAAATTACTATATTCCAAAATGAAATTATGGAGTCCTAATTTCAGGTATAACATCATATTATGGGTGTTAATGTGTTAATAAAATTCGATCGTCGGAAGAGGAGGTATCATTTTTAATTAAGTGTTTCATTTTTATTTCTTCTTCCAATTCCTTAAAAATTTCTCTAGCCGTGATGAGATAATAAATAAACTACTTTAAATATAATTATATTTTATTATGTTAATATCATCCCAGAAATCCATCTCTGATTCCACAAAATGGGAAATGAATTAATCATTTATGCATACGTGTGAACTATGAGCTCCACAAACCGATATAATTTTTTTCCATTCACATATTTCAAGACTCATTATAATGATATAATTGATGTTTATATATTTTATTAATGAAATATTTATAATTATAAGAGAATTATATATCAATTAAATTTCTACATTTCATGAACAAGAAAATGAAAACTTCGTTTGTGCGTTGGATTGAACTATCACCTCCCCAAAAGAATGTGATTCTTTTTTCATCACCACATACCATATATGAAATATATAATTATATTTAAATTATTATTATAATATTATTTATACTATTATATTATGGAAATATAAAATAATACATATGTAATTTGTAAAATGATCGTTAGAAAAAAAACTATTACTTATGTTTATATACGGCTTACCGTCTCGATGATTGTAACATTGTTTATTTTTCATATTAATATATAATGAATATATTCAAAACTATTATTGATTTATAAATATTATTATTACATTAAAAATATTATTCTTATTATTATGGATTGAATACCACATTGAATATTAACATCATGCCAAATAAATTTTTTACTCATATACAGAATATCATCAAAATGTCCATAGAGAACATTCATAATTAAGGAATTGTTATATCATGTTAATAAGTGATATAGAAAAAAATAAAATTGTAAAAGGGTTCTAAATGAAATTAAATAATTTCTATAAGATTATTATTGTGGAAGAAAAAGGACATACATGATGAATCAGACTCCAGTTATTAGATTTCTTCTCAATCTACATTAATTGATGCATTACTTTATGATATAAAACGTTATTCATTTATTATGTGTATATAAAAATACTACGCCATTTAGTATTCAGATTTTATATATCCTCATGTTATTTAATCTTTTATTAAATGTATTTTTTATGGAAATTATGCTTTAAATTGTCAATGTGGTATGAGACACTTTAAATGTTTAGATATTTAATTGTCAATTTTTTCTCTAGGTTACTATTATTGATATTATATATATATATGGATATAAAATTATTGTAAATGGAATTTTACGTCAATTTTTAATTTAAATAAATTTTATTTAAAAATGAATATTTTTACCAGTTTTTGTGTAGAATTTTTTGACAAATGAGAAAAAAAATATTCTATTATTATTGTATATGGAGATAATGATTTTCAACCCACCATGACCATTATAATATTTTCATATTCACTGTAAAAATTATATTTTTACACAAAATAAAAACAATATTTATCATTTTTTTATTTTGGTATTGAAAATGGGGTTTTAATAAAAATGGATTTTATGTAATGAAAAAGGGTTCATAAAAGAAAATTGTATTTTTATATGAATTTTTTCTTTATATGGGACTAAAAGAGTTTCTCAAATGGTTTTATTAGATATTTGTTTTATTATATATATGGTAATTGAGAATTATTATAAATGACTGAGACTAATATTGATTATATAAGGGGTGTACCACATAGTGCTAGGAAAGCCCATTATAGTTTAACATGGGGTGGCTGACATAGCACTGAAAAATCCCATAATATCATAACATGGTTTGGCCTAAATAGCATCAGGAAATTACATTATAAAATATCATGGGGTTGCCCATATATCACTAGAAAAAACCACTACAGTGTAACATTTGGTGTCCTAGATAGTACTGGGAATACCTGTTATATATTATAATATGGTTTCCCAAATAGAAAAGTGAAATCTTATTATATCTTAACATCGGGTGGCCTATATAGCACAAGGTAATCACATAATAACTTAATTATAATATATAAATACAGTTGTTCTAGTTGAAATGGTTTTGAATGTGGTTTATGTATATGATGGTCTAAGTCACCTAAATGAGTTTTAATTACCCAATTGGATTTTAAAGATTTTGTTTGATAAAAACACATTTATTATATTCATGTGAAAATATATTTTTATATTCTTAGATAAATTTAAAAACAAATGAAAATGCAATTTTAGTTTTCATGTTTTCACTTAACTAAATGTTTCATTTTTTTCCATAATTGATATTTTGATTCTCATTCCATATTTTAAAATACATTTTGAAGGTCATAATATTGGCATGGTTGAAGAAGATGTCATTATGAAAGTATTTATGATTTTTCTTGAGAGGATATCATGTTTTACTTTAAAAGGGTTTCCTTTGGTGGAGAAAATGGATACTGAGTATTTGTACCCATGTTTTATGTATCAGTTACTTTGTTAGAGTTTATAATAATTCTCTAAAACTATAAATTAAACTGATACTAGAATGATAATTATTCTATAAGAACACTAGTTTATGAGTTTTTTATTTTTAGGGCCTTACATTTTATATAGGATATCATAATTTTCAACTAGGAGTTACATGTTTCATTTATGAAATGTTATTAAGTTTTTTTGTACTTCTCACAAAATTTCTGAAATATTTATTTAAGTAATATGATTGATTAGAAATTAATGAATATAATATCATTATTCTAAGGGGATTTTTCACAATATAAGTAAACCTGTTTTGAACAAAATATGAGTTTATTTTAATAAATCCTATTTTGGTTGAAAAAAATAGATATTGAGTTGAAGATCATATTTAGTTATATAAGAGATTTATATCAAATAGTTTTCCCTCAATATGTATTAAACTAAATGTTAAATATTGTGGTAATGTGTGAATGGTCAATAATTTATATTATACTCATAATTACATGTTTAATAATGTATAGGTTTGAAAAAGAAATCATTTAATTTTCCATCACACTCATTTACAACTAGTTTAATTTTAGATCTTGAAATTGATAGAAACCAAAAAATTTAACTTGATTATCAAGTAATAATAATTTCATTACCCACATCCTTAGAGGATAAAAAATAAGGTGGAATTTAAACTATTTATTCATGGATTTTTAGCTGAAACATACAATGGGGGTGGGGTGGGGGTTCCTTTAATAGGAGGGATAATCTCATAATTGGAACTTATTTAGATTGCAATCCACCTTTTTATCATTTTACATTATTTTATTTACATCCTATCTATTTTAATTTTATTTCACCTTGGAGGTGTATATAAATTTTTTCCCAGGATATCATGCGATCGAGACATTCAGAGGGAGATTAAAAGGTATCAACCTCGGAGAGTTAATGTGGATTGGGATCAGAGCATGAAATGTGTCTAATGTGGATCCAATATAATATCATTCAATTTTTTAGTCTGAAAGGTATACTATATTTTATGTTTTTATCCCCAATCCACATATATTAATTTTATTTATAATTTAAATCCCAATATTTGTGGTATGGGATCTATTGAGGGTCGATCAATGAAATGTTGGTGAGATATGGTGGTTTTGAGAATATAAAATGGGATTTTTATTTGGGAAACCTTTTTAAATTTTGTGGATTATATAACAAATTATGTGGGTTCTTCATTGAGATAAAGGTGAGGAAAAATGGGTCACATGAATTATGTGTTCATGAAAAGGCACATGGGATTACTCACAATCTGGACTAGGGATTTTCTAGACCTCATTTCTTGGGGAACATGACCATAAAGGGTAAACAATAAAATATTGGGTAGGAAAAATGGTCTGATACCATATGATGCACTTGGATTGACCCAACGTATGGTTAATGGCCAGGTACCATGTGTAACAACCACAATATGTGAGTTTGGTATGTAATATTTAGTCATGGTTTTTTCGAAATGAATGGACTATGTCATAAGACTAGGTAGTATAACATTAGATTCCATCACCATATATTTACAGAAACCATTTTTTAATCCATCCTTAGAGAATGTTTCCCAGTTATGTCATCTTGGATCCATAATTGGACCCAGGATTAACAAATTGGAATTATTTTTACATATAGATAAGTCTGTTTGAATTCATTAAATATATTGATATCCCCATATTGTGTTTTGTATGAAATAGTTTTCATAGGATATTTTCCATGAGTTTTGTATTTACAATCCTAATGCTAGTTAGGTTGTGATATGTAAGGACTATGTGTGGGATTTATGCTTCAGATCAACATTCCCTGATAATAGAAATGAGATCTATTTGAGGTTATTTTTTATATTTTCAAAATATGGGACCCAATAATTTACATTGAATATGATTTTAGCCCAATTTCACTAGGTTTGAATTTCTATGGTTTTAGACCACTCACCTGAGGTTTTAGACGCAATGAGTAAGAATCAATTCTATTAGATAATTTTGGTTGGTCGATATCATGATGGGTTTTGTACGGTTACTAACAATTTAAAAGATTTTGATATGTGTCCAAGGGAACATATATATATTACCTTATGGGTGGTGTAAAACCCAAGGAAGGGTGGTATAGTGGATTTGCTGACTGGGGGATTCTTACGAAAAGATTTTTCTTAAGGTTTTGATTATGATTATGATCCACCCGTTAGGTTTCCTACTTTTTAAATGGTAATAAGGTCCATTTAGAACAAAATTAAGGGTTTCATGATAATCTCAGATTCCTTTGTGGCAGTGTGATTGATCAGGGGAATTTGGTGGGTCGTTAGGTGCCTCTTCATGGTGTTTCTCATATTGACCTCATCCCATGATTTGGATGTCATAGAGGATTCTCATGTTAGTTTTTGGATCTATCATTCTATATTACCATTGGGGTGATTAATGGTTATGGTTTGGTTGGGTTTTCATTCAACATTGAAATTATTGATATTGAATGTTACCCATGGTTTATGACTGATGTGGTATAGGGGAATGTGGGAGCCCTATATTAATTGTTGATCCACTGAGGGGTTGATTATTCCCTAGAATTTTTGATTTCATGTATCCTTTCATGAACTAGATATTGGTGATTAATTCTTATGATTTCAATTTGGATTATGTGATCTAGTCGACTATGATTACTATGATTTATTAACTATAATATGGTACATTATGATGTTTTTTCAATTTTAATAATTTTACTAATAGTTGAAAAAACGAGATTTTTATGGATTTGGATGGAATCTTGGGGTTATTTTTTCAAAGGTTTGGATATAAGCGACATAAAAGGATATAATGGAATGTGAATTTGTATTAATATTGATTTAATCCTCTAATTATTTGTGCTTCTTGTAGTAATGTCATAAGGATATAATTGATGATGTAGATTAGTGAAGTCCCTCACTCGACAAAAAAGTTTATTACATAGTATATGCATTGGGTTCCAATGTTTTGGGATGTTTTCGAGTACATAGGTTATAGGATATTCATTTGTCTACTGTTTTTATGGATATAGTGGGATCTGTATTACCACAATACTTGAGATAGGTTCATTCAGTATTTTTAATGTTTATGTCTCCAGTTCTGATAGTTTAATTAAATTCCAAGATCCTAGAATATTTTCATGTTCACATATATTTTGATATGGTTATTCCATGGTGTTAAAAATTCATGAATGTTTAACATCATATAACTTGGTGACACTATGTAAATAATTAATATTTACCTAATGTCATGTTGATAAGTGACCCATTTGTGGTAAATAATTTGGAATGGGCCAGAGTAGTGGTTGATTTACCAATTGAGCTAGTATATATCTTTCCATTAGATTTTTTATTTTAATTAAACTTATGTTTCTTTTTTTCTAGAGAAATTATTTTTTATTACATCGGATATGGTTATATGGTAGTATTTATTAGTTTTCGACTAACCTTGGCATATAAAGTGTGGAAGTACTTGTTATAACAAAAGATTATTTGTTCACTGTTTGGGGTGTCATATTGATATTTATCTATCTCCCAAATTATATGTAGCTAAGTGTTTGTACATATATTATATATTATTTAAATTTTGAGCACATATTGGGGATCTGATTCAGGGGGGTCCCATGTTTTTTGATCAAGTGGATTCATTTGTGTGGAGCCCCAAGATCGATATAGTGTAGTTATTTTATTAAAGAGAATAGATGTATTGTTTAACTTTTAGTTTTTATGGGGAGATCAATGTATTTAATTTCAATTTTGAATAATTTTTATATTTGGGTTTTCTAGTGGGATATGAGTTATTTTTTATATTTTTTCAGTCTTTATGATTTTATGAAGCATTTTATTAATTATAGAATAATAAAATTTTTGTTTATTTATAATGTGTACAATAATTCTTATTTTCATGATTATGTTTTGTTTTTTTAATTTTTATTATACTCTTATTATAAGGTGTATTCTCCCCATTGTATCTTTTATATTCCACACTAGTTGGTAGCCTCTGGTATATGGGGAGGCACAATTGGGTCCTTCATTAAGAGTCTCTTGATGAATCCCTCTATATTGAAGAGGGTGGTTGTCAGAATGTATTTTTGGGGTAAATAGTTATTGTGACAAGGAATGTGAATTTTGGATTTTTTTAATAGTGTATATTGATTCACGGTTTGGATAAATGGGTCATCTATGGGTCCTTTCAAAATAGGTTAGGTGTGGAGGATACTTGAGTGGTGTTTCAAAATTGGACACTTTGAGGTCATAATTTGAGAGGTTATTTATGTAATTAATTATTGTGGGGATTACACAATAGTCTACTTTAGGATATAATCTAATTTATTATTGCATTGTAAATCATTAATGATATCATTATTGATGAGATAAGTATCAATTCTTCTTTCTATTTTTTGGATAATGCTCTTTTATATGGGAGTCAAAAAAATATTGTCATTGTATTATGAGATGGATGGATCATAGACCATGTATTATATAATTTTATATAGATTGATTATAAGGAAACTTAAATATAGGGGAGCATCAGATCAGTTATGATTGAGTGTCTCTTGTGTTGGGAGAGAGTTGTGGTAACTGTAATACTAATCGTGAGACTATTGTGATAACTTCTATTATTCTAGTTCCTAATGTGGGAGCATAGAAGATAGTTTCAATGCATGTTTTCTTAGTGTAATATAGTGTTATTTTAGATAGACTTTAATAAATTATATCATTACGGGATGCTAAATTCAGGAGGAATTTGAAACTTTTGTCGTCATCTTCTTTAGTGGAGAAAATGCCATTTCCACATATGAGATGATCTCAAATATTTTTTTTGACCACCCTATTGGTCCCTTAAGAGTAAATTCACCCTTTTAAAATTTTAACACCTTAATTAATGATGATATATTTATTTTTTGAATAAATTTAATATCATTGATAGATTATGACCCACAAAATATTGACTATAAATGAACATTAATATAATATACCATTATAACCAAGTTGTTAAATTGTTAGATATGAATAGAAATAACTAAATTATCAAATGTACATGTTTTACATATATATATTATAAATTTACTTGATATCAATTGACTATAAATTAATATTGAAAATTTAAAAGTGAAAGAAATGTTTTTATAAAAAACAATTTTTTTGTGGAAAATATTTTTTCATTCAATTCAATTAATTAGAATATGATAGATTATTAATTAAAATTATAAATTATATATTTAATATAATTTATTATCAATCATCCAATATATTTTATAGTAATGAGATAAGATACAAATTAGTTTTATTTTTATGAATTCATTTTTCTAATAAGGGGATTCAACTCGTATTCCAGGATTAATTTAAATTTTTTATTTTCAATTAAAACAATTAATTTGAATAAATTAACATAATTTTTATAATTATCACTTAAAAATTATCTTAGAGGTATATTGTGATAATTTCCTTAAATGAATAACTTTTTTAATCCTTAGTGGAAAAATGATTTTCATTATCAACTACATTTTCATTTAAATAATTTTCAATGTAATATTTTTTTTAAATAGTTATAAAAGAAAAACTATTAAAATTATATTTTAACATTACAAATTATTTAATAAAATTTACTATTATGTTTATTTCTAATATAATACATTTTTTTACATATGCAAACTCCTCCGTGGGAAAAATAAATTTTTCATTTAATTTTCGGGATTAATATTAAATTAAATTATACAAATATTTTGAATTGAATTTGATAAAATATTTTCTCTATTTGGAATCATAATAATTAATTTTATATAATATATTAATTTCTTTGTTCATAATGAAATGAAAGGAATTTAAAAATAAATTATTACGAGTAATGTTAAAATATGTTTATAGGGGTGATACACAAAAATGATAATTACTAAAATGACTTAAAAAAATGTTAAATATTTTATGGGAATATTTAAAAAATTAAATATATATTTATGTATAATGAGACATTTTTGATCCTTTAGTCATGTGGGAAAAGTTGGGAAAATTTATTTTAAAATTCAATTAAAATTTTCTTAGCCCATGATATAAAAGGTAACGCCCTCTACTCTGCTATTAAATTTTAAAAATTCATTTGGTTCAACCATACCCTACCCATATTTATTAATTATATCCCATAACATTGAATATATTATTTGGTTTTATAAAAAATACCTTATATGAAGGCTTTTCATGGAAACATATAGGGGTTTTCTAAAGAAGTGGTATTATTCTCAGCTATAAATTTCAGTTTTATTTATTCTTCTGCCAATTCCATATTATATTCATGAATTATTAAATAATTAAAAAAAATTCTCAAATATATTGAAATGTTATTATGTAAATATCGTTGTATATTTTTTCTCCTATTCCATAAAATGGGAAATGAATTCATTGATAGTGTGTATGATGGAGTACGGTATCGTGAACATAAGTAATTAATTTTTTATTAGCTCTATTTAGTGGTGTATATATTACTTGAATATATATATATATGATATTAAATAAATATATTTTCTAAATTATAAGGGCCCATATAATATCTTTAATTATAATCCTTTAGAAAATGATAATGTCAGTCATGCGTACGTGTGCAATACTGCCTCTAAGAAGTGATGCGATTAATTTTTTATTTTATTTTGAATTGGATGGTAATATGGGAAAATTAATTAATATAAATAATGGATGTGATATAATAATTATTATTTAATTTTTAAATTTTATTTAATAAGATTACATTTCATCAATTTAAAAAATTAAAAAAACATTCAAGAGTAAGTATTGCCTACCATCTCCATGAACAATGGATTTGATTTTTTCATTATATATCTTTGATGGATTACTATAAATACATATTTAATGAATATATATGATATATATATAAAATGGTTCAAATTAATTAAATTATTTAACCATGATATAAGAATATAATTAAAAAATACCAAACTAAAGTTAATCAAAAAAACAAACAAAAAAATACATAGATCAGTGATTTTAAAAATTAATTGTTAATAAACGGGTGATAAAATAATATAATTTAATCATATAAGGTTTGATATATATTTTATGGTCAAATAATATATTTTTATTTATATATTTTTATAAAATAAGTGGTTCAAACAAATATGATAGAAATTAAATATGAGGTAAGGAATTTGCCTTTCAATTTTATTTTTTTTGGAAACATGCCTTATATAACTCTTGTTTATTTTTTGTCATGGATATACTACCTATTAATTTATTTTATGATTATTTTCATAAAAATTATGGGATATAAATATTATTTTGGAAAAATAAATTTTACGCACCTCTGTTTATTCATTATATGTTAAAGTAATAGTTATATTTTTCTCTATTTGGTAACAAAAAGTATTAAGAAGACATTTTCATGAAAATTTGACTTTGTTTCATTATTCATTCAAAAAAAACTATTTTATTCACAATTCATATTTTATAAAAAAAATAAATAATATTTTTAATATTTTCTTATTATATACTATAGTCATTTTCTTATATGATTATCCTTTTAATAAAATGTAATCCTAATTTTTTTACCAAATAATGTACTCTTTTAAATTCCATAAAAAATGTTAGAATAATTAATGTTTTAACATGTACGACATGAATGGTATTTCATACAACCATAAAAACTCATTTTTTAAACATAATATTAAATATTTCAAGAAAAATTAAATTAAAATTACATTCCCAAAATTCTTGAATATTTTTGTTTCTAAATGAAAATTTTCAATTATAAAAGCTGGTTTTCCTTAAGAATTTCTCAATGACATATAAGGTATTTTTATTCAACAATTTAAAAAATCACATTATTTTTATGGTCCATTGATGATATGTTATATTTATTCCATAAAAATTATTTCTTCATATGGGTTATAATCATTTCAAATGAGGATTTAATATTTTTATATTATCTTCCATTCTAATATGCATGTTTTATGATTATGTTCATTTATTATAGAAATTATTAACATTTGGTAAGTGAGGATTTCAGTAAAACATTAAATTGATAACGTTTCACCACTTTCATATGAGGAATGGATTGACCAGAATAATTCCTACGTGGGACATGTTATAATCCCTCAATGCATTGGTCAGTCTCAAGAGACATACTAGATTTTGTATTTCAATGAGGCATTAACCATTTAAAAAATATTTTTAGGAATGATGTCTTGAAAGTCTATTAATGACGTCCAAAATTATGATTCCATCATTATTAGAATAGTTCATGATGTCCATGAGATTATTTTATTAGTTGTGAAATCCATGGTTATGTTATAATATCACACGATTATTTAGATGAAGTTATTTTTTCATCATTTTTTAATTATATATTTTTATTCTTTCTTAAGTGATTTATAAAATGTAATTTATTTTTAATCATTTACTATTACATAATAATTAGTTGGTATTTAATCATATAATATTTTACTATACATAAACCATACTGAGTATCTCATCTCACCCAAATTGTTTATACATTCCATGGTATATGAGGAAGTGTATTATGATTGATATGAAGGGATATGATAAACCAAATAAATTTGTTCTCATAAAAATTAATTTGATGTATTTTATGTTTTTAATTGAAATATAAGATTCAATAATGTATCTATTTTTTTCAAGAATACTAAACTAATCAATCCTTCAAGAATCAATTCTATGTATCTATTTCAAATGTAATAATTTATCCTTAAACTATCAGATTATATATCCCCTAAAAGGTATATCCAAGGATGATAAGTATAAAATATTTGAACTAGGTTTAGGAAAACCGAGATTATAGAACATAAGTCTATAATTGACATTAAGGATTTGTTTATGGATGGGATAATATTGTGATGTTTTGTATGTAAAATACTATATGGTTTTCCTAGAAATAAATCCATATCTAGATACTACATGTGGATTTGTCTTTGGAATTCTTTCCATAGGTTTAACAACTCTTAAAAGGGGGAACTGGGATTTGACCTGATTGTCACATAGCATATGACATCGGGAATACAACACACATGGTATAAATCTCATGCGCAATATTCGTAAGTTTATTATATTTTTCACCAAAAACAATTATTAATTTTTTGAATATGGTTTTAGGATTTCTAACATTTCACAAATAGACCATGATTATTATTAGGATATTAGAAATGAATAAATATCTCATTTTATGATATGTGCTTCAATTTTTTTGGATTATAATTTATGTATATTAATATTAAGAGAAAATATAGTGTATTTAGTTTTATTAATTATCTCACCTCAGAAGTAATGGTAACAATTTCAATGTATATAATCTAGGTAATGATTCATCTAGTTGGAAAGTTAACGAAGAATGATCTATATCTAGAACAGGAGTTGAAAATTCCTAAAACATTTGGGGAGATTGACTCATGTTAGAAAATATAACCTAGATGGTATCTATTATAAAAAATATACACAAAATAATGTAACAATGCTATACCAATTCATCTGTCAACAACCACCATAATTTAATTGGACTACTAATCTATTTTTTTTATGATCAATGGATAAGTAATTTGGAAAAATATTTATCACATTTGGGATGTAATAAATGGGATAAACTGGTCATTTATGTTTATCATCACTTATGATATGAAGATAATTGGTGTTCATTGATTTAAAATAGTAATGATTTAAAATAAATAGAAAAAATTATGGTAGGATATGAAGGTACACTTCAAGGAAAAAATGACATCTTCACACGAAATGTTCAGATATAGAGATACTATTATTGGGTCTAAGAAAAAATGAAGTTGGAAATGTTTCAATGTATTGAACAAACTTTACCAGAACAGAGATATATGCTTCAGTCTATGTACATAATTCAATGAAAATTATTGACTACATCTTTGTTGTGGTAAATCCAGTCCTTTTAAGAGAACTAGTCTCAAAAAAATATATTTAAATGAGGATATAATATCATGTGATTTCTAGATGGAGAAAAAATTATTTGAGTATTATTTACTAGTTGGAAAAATAATATAAGAAGATAAAAACATAAAATATTTTGATAAGGGTATCAATGAAATGATGTAATTTCATCTACGTGATAACTATTAAATGAATTACCTTGGTACATAATGGAAGGTAATGGGAGTATTCTTCATCTGTGGAGAGAAAGGACATCAAAAATATATATGAGAAGGTGAGAAATATTCATCTATTATTCATTGTTTCAACTCTAAAGATGTGGGACATAAAAACAATGTAATTCCCATAGCTTCATAAAAATATATTTTAGATGAAGATAGTGCATCAAGTTCTAAAATATGATATTACTATAGTACATGTGGAGTGAATAAAGATATTATTTATTTGGAATCAAGAATTATATTATAGAAATTTTTAATCGATTATATTTTCATTATATTAATCATTAATGACATTGGGATTATATTTTAGTACTTTTCCATTATGTATTTGAAAGAATGTTTTGAAGGGTATTGATGAACATGAAATATGATTTATGGTAAAGTTGGTATTTTTGGGAAATACATGATTGTGGGAAGATAAAACATAATACGTGCTCGATTTTGAGATAATAATCATAATGATATGTTCTTAGAATAGTATTGGTAACATTGACTTTTGTTTTTTATTTAACTATTTAGGTTATATTTTCTAGAGTTTACAATATTTTTCAATTTATAGAATATATTCAATAATATGATATTATATTCTTGGATGTAATCTTTTTTTCATAATTGTTTTATGGTGATGAAGTGATTCAAATTCTTGGTATGTGACATTAATAGCTACATTAAATTTCCTGGGGATTTCATGAAAACATGATGTTGGAGGTTTAGTGACCTTCCTTCTAATCTTTTTGGATATTTTATTTGGCCATCCATATTTTTAATGACACTTGAAGTTATATATTGATGAAATTGATTGTGTTGAACTTCCATGTTATTATTGAGGACATAGAAATTAATTTATTATTTGATAACTTCTACAAACCACTTTGGTCTAGGAAAATAACATTATATCGTGGGAATGACTTATCATTCTATTATAGATTATGTGTTTTATAAAAATATAATTTTAGTTCTATAGAGATGTAAATTATTTCTTCAATATTAATAAAAGTACAGTATGAAGAATAAAATCTTTCATGAAAATCCAATGATGAAAATTTCCTTATGAAATTGAAATAAATCGAGTAAGTATAATTTTTCATGTTCTTTATGTGTAATGAAAAACATTCCTTTATCTTTACTAAAAGGATATAGATATAAAAACTTTCAGTTAACAATCATTTTCAATTTTTTAATCACCCATCCTAGATTTACTTATTTTTGGTGGTTAAAATTCTCTTGAAAATTTTCTATATCAATATCTATTATTCATCGACTATTATTCATCTCATCAATGTATATATTTTGTCTTCCCATATATATTCCCCTTATCTAGGTACCCAAATATTGGATATTTTAGGCAGCCCTTATGTTTTACAGTTTTCCATTTTAAAAGGTTTTTTATTATCCCTTTGAAGGATGTGTGTTTTCAATAAATGATGAAATATTAATGGAAAAGATAAAATTACAAGGGAATAATTTATTTAGTGGGGGATAATGTAAAAACCCATGACTTTGTGATATATTTATTTCTAAATAAATCTATCCACTTTGATAGCTGGTTGGAAATCCAACCCCATGTCTAAATGAATGGTAATATTGAATAACTACATAATATATAAATTTAGTACATCGTTATAAATATGAATAAATATATTTTATTAAAAATATATTTTTATATATATATAAAATAAATAGATGTGTTACCAATTGAATATAAATAAAAATTAAAATTTTTTGAAAAAGAAAGAATTTTGTTATGTGATCATTGTTTTTAAATAATAAATTAAAATAATCATAATTGTGGATTGATTTTAATGAAAACAATTAAATTTTATATTGAATAAAATTATTTATCATTCATGTATTATTTTTTTCATATCTTGAGATAAGAATAAATTCTATTTTATTATAAAAATTTTATCTTTATAAAAATACAATTCATTGTATTTTTAAAATTAATTTAAAATTAATTTGGTAATTTTTTTATATTTTATTTTTGAATATATCATCATTTCTAAAATCATCACCTCACAATTTTTTTTATAGATAATATTTTTTACACGTTAGTTTTCTGATGAATAGTTAAAAATAGGGATTTTTCTTATAAATTCTGTTTTGTTTATATTAAAATTACTTTTCAAGAAAATTTAGATCAATAATAAAAAAAAAAATACTATTTAGGTATTTTTATCAAATTTATTTTGAGTTTTGATATATATTTATATATAAATTCGAAAACATTTTATTTTGAAAACCATTTTGTTTTCATGTTTGCAGGGAAAATTTTAAATTAAACACTAAAACATAATTTTATTTAATTTTTTAAAATGAATTTCATATTTGTAATCATAGTTATTAATATCATATAATATTTTCAACGTAATATTTTCAGAATGAATATTAAAAACACTAAAACTTTTTTAACTTGGTTGTACATAAAACATGTTTATGGGGATTAATCATTAAATGGAAAGGTTCAAATGACCTAAAAACGTGAATAATTTGAATTTTATAAAAACACTTCAAACATATTACATTTAAGGCTTGTAAAATTTCTATTTTGGACTATTCAAAAACTCCTTGTGCTCTTTACACCAATTATTTAAGGGAACCCATTCTCCACTCATATTTAAATGTCCATATCCCATTTTTATAGACTATAAATACCCAAATACTTTTATTAAATCCTTCTATATAACATGTATTCCTTATATTTATCATAATACTCATTTATGAAGGAGTTTGGCACAATCCTCAAGAGGTTGTCTGAAGTAGAGGTATCATTCATAAATGAGATTTTCTAATTTTTTTCAAATTCCAAATCCATATAATCAAGTTTAAATATGTTAATATAATTACATCAGAATGTTTCGTATAATGAGGAATTATTATTTTAATTTAATAATCTATATCCACCTCATCTTTTATCATATTGTAAATTAATTTGGAAATCATTTGTATAGTGACTTACTGCCTCATGAATACATTTAATTCATTTTCCATCACCGCCTATCATGGGTTGATATAATGTATAAAATAATATATATATATATATATATATATTAAATATTATATTATAATTATAATAACATATTTATCTTTATACCATTCAATCTGTTGAAAAACAAAAACATCACTCCCATGTATGTGTAGGTAGTCATCTCTATGATGTGATGCAATTCATATTTAATTTTATGTAGAAATGGATTGAAATAAGGTTAGATAAATCAAGTTTAGATTATATATATAAATATATATATCATATAATAATAATTTTTTAAAAGTGAATTATTATTTTCATTTATTTCATTCTATCTATTTAATCAATGAAAACAACGTTCATTCATACATATGACCTACCATATCCATAAATATTATAATAAAATATTCAATATATTATATTTGTGGACATATAAAAGTATATAAATAATTAATATATAAGAACTATATATTATGGTAAAAATTTGGGATATTATGGATTCATGATCAATGTTCAGGGATCGAAATTACCATACCAAAATAGATATAAAAACTTTGCAATTATTTCATGAAAAAATGGTTTTAATAATGAAATTTTGATAAATTGGAGTTCAATGATTATAATTAAATAATATAATGTCTGGTATAATTTTTTTTGGTTACGTAATATAATTATAATAAATATATTTATAATATAGGTGGCTTTAACATGTTTTAATGAAGTTAGATATGGGGTAATGGATTATCGTCTCACTTTTATTTATGTGAGGCACATGCCTTTTACACACCAATTTTTTCATTTATGTGGTGTATAAACATCCCATGAATGTAATTTGTGATTATTCTCATGAATATAATGGGATATAAATATCCATATAATGTTATTTGTTTCATTGGGATTGTAATTCAAAAGACAACAACGTAATAAATGACCATTTCACAATATCACTATTATTCAGGTTTACTTATGTTTAAGTATCCCATTAAAGTATAATTTGTTATTCATACCCTGAAAATATACATTAAAACCCTATAGGTATTCATTAAAATTTTCATTTATTGTACTATTTTCTAATCATCCTTCAATAAAATGATTCAAAAACATTTTTATGAAAATCTTACTATATTTCTGTTTTCAATTTATAGTATATTTTTTAAATATTTTAGTTCTAAAAAGCTTTTCCAAATTTTTTTTAATATTATAAATTTATATTTTAATTTCATTGATACCCATAATTTATTTTTACAAATATTTTTAACAAAAATGTTATTATTATTTCAATAAAGAGGTACTTTATGAATTTTCTTATAGAAATTTGGAATGAATCATTGTTTTAAAGTGTATGACATGAACAATTTTTTGGTCATCATGAACACTAAATAATTTCACGATTAAACTTTCTGTTTACATTGTTAATGTAAAAGAAAGTTGTTTCCTATTATTTTGGAAAATATTAGATTTTTAAATTGATTTTTAAGGTTAAAAATGTATTTTCCGAAGAAGTTTTATATTGAAATATTTTATTTATTTTTTTATAATACAAAAACATATTTTACTTATTGTCTATTGGGGATATAATATTGAGATTCCTTAATTATTATTTATTTTAATGTATTGTGATCTATTTCCCAACAGATTTACTATTTTTAAACTACTCTCCATATTACTCTTGATGGTGTATAATTATGTTTATTTATCGGGGAAATTATTAAACTTACATGTTATAGTTTTAAATTTGAATATTAATTTTGTTTGTATTTCAAAGTTTTAAAATGAGAAATGAATTAGACTTATTATGTGTCGGTTGAATCCCACTATAACACCACAATTCATCTATTGTTCTTATAATTCAAACTAGAATGGTTTTATGGACAAGGTCTTACCCATTAATGTAATATTTAATGTAATAAGTCCTCAAAGTATTGTTCATAATGTATAATATTAAGTGTTAAATCTTTTATGTATTAGATATTTATTTATGTAAGGTCCCCTTTTATGCATTTTATTTATTAAAATATACCAAGGAAAATTTTTATATTTTGGCACTGAGGTGACACATTCCGAGGTCCAGGGTTATTGGAATTAATTTTATCAAAATATTAATGATATTTTATATTAATCACAAATAGAATTTTAGAATTAATAAAATATCTCATAAAAGGATCCTCAAAAAGATAAGTGAGACCAATATTAAATTTGAAATTTGGGATTTACCTTAGGGTCTACCTAAAGTTGGCTTTTGAGGTGGTACTTCTTATAAAGAAACCATTGGAGAGTGAAATCATATAACTAATTAATTAATCAATTAAAAGATATAATACAAGCTTTCATCTATAAATGAATATTTAGGGAATATTGTGGGAGTTTGTCTCATAAAATAGGGACTGTTAAGAGGAGGAATCCATCGTTACTCGTTGGCAGAATGAGGTAGGATAACGAAGAGCTTTAATATATGGGAGAATCAAATAATATAAAACATAACAAATAATATCGTTCATTGGAATGAGCACGATTCACCAAGGAACAATCCAATCTTGACATAATCCTCATTTTCTGAATTTTTGTCCTTATGTTTATATTTCTTAGTAGAATTCAATCGAATTCTTTTACCTTTGTTAGGTTCTACATTTTCATGCGCCGACATATCATATTCAATTAGGTATTTGAATAATCTAAATTATTCCATGTTTCTCAACCTTTTTATCCACAATTTTCATTATTTAGACATGATTTATTTTCCAATGACTATTCCCCCCTTGGTTTATGTGATTTGTTCTAACATATTCTCCTCTTTCTCTACCATTTTACCACAAATTAATGATTGGACTATTGATGATCAATATAAAGAACCATCGATTAGTTATATTCATGAAACATTTATATGAAATTAACATAATTATGATTTGGGGATATTGGGATTTTTTTTCTAGATTTGGGTGGTGATTCCCATTGATCTAGGTTATGGGACTGAATAATTGTCACAAGAGGTGAGAAGGGTGTGTCATAGACAACCATGTATCAAGGATACTAATTTCCAAACACTGGTGGGATGAAATCTATGAACAGAGGCCTCTAAATTAAATTTTGTGAAATCTTCAGGCATGATTAGAAGTAGAAAAGTAAAATATGGAGATACATATGACATATATGTGTTTTTTATGAAAATCATGACTACACTCTATGTAGGGATGAAGAATGCATGAAATGTTCTTTGTAAATTCATGGTGTTATGGGTTATAGGAGTTCGTAAGTATCACACATCATGTAGGAACCCCAAATAGAATTTGACCTAGTACTTCAGACTCGACATGTACACAAGGAGTACACAAACATTGGAAGGAATAGGAACATGTCTATTATACATATACATAGCCCAAAAGAGATAGGTAGGACCCCATGCCTAAAAAAATTCTATGTATCATAGCACACTGGTATGAGCAAGATTACATGAAAAACAATAGCACATGGGAGCATCCCATGTGACCGAGACATGTCTAATGAGAATATTACACCTTGTGTATGTCTACATGACTAGATATCCATGTTCTGGTAGTGACATGACTAGGTAGAAGAGTGGATCCACACACATTGTGGACCCCCCGTAAATGGCCTGTATATCCTTTTGGGGAATCCTCTACCTCTCATAATTCATTTTCATGGACTCTGATTTTGTCCCGTGAGTAGTATATATCATGTTGTTTTATTCATATACAAATATGTTGGAATTTAAGTTATATTTTTAGATATAATGTGAGATGTTTTGGGAATGATGTTTTTTATGTGTTGTTCGATGCTGGAAGTGATCAGGATGGATCATCATGGATATTGGATGGTAACCCTTATATGCGTATAATATAGGTGTCCTCTATCTACCGATAGAGTGGAAATCTTATATTATATCTTGGTATGGGTCTACAATCCATAAAGTGTCAACCCCTTATTATATTAGGGAATGGATCCTCTATCCATAAAGTGGCACCCTCAAACTCCTTCAGGGCTTGGGTCCTATATCCATAAAGTGGGTCCCTTCTATTTTTTAGAGTAATGGGTCTTATATCAACAACGTTTCACTCACATGTTTTACCTTGAAATGGGTCCTCAACTTATATATTTTATCCCTAATACATTGTAGCTCAATAGAAAGGTGTGACTTGACAAGGATGTTTCATTGGAAAAATGTGTGAGACATTGGGAATAATTTATTGACGTATTAAAACTAATGTAATAGTCACTTCATGGGATTATATTTGATATAGAGGTCATTTATCCCTATCATTTAGGTATTAGATAATATTATATATATATATATATATATGTGTATATCCCTATTGTTTTTAATGATTCGCTCAGCCTATGGGTTAAGATATCAATTTCTATTGTGTTTCACATTTCCCACTCCTTTTGAATTTGTGGAGTCCTACTATGTATGTATATACTCACCCCTATATATTTATTTTACACAAATGTACCCCGTTTTTTAGATGACTGATAGGTTAGTGGTGATTTTTGAGGAATTTATGGATTTCGTTTTTCATTTGACTATGTATGGTGGTTAGGGCTTGGAGATCCAGACTTAGGCTCTCTTAGATTTACATTTCCAGTTTTCTTAGGTAAGGATAAATTTTTAGTTGGGAATTTATTTTTAAAATTTAAATTTTCATTTTAGTTTTTCATAGTCATTTATTCCCTAGATTTTTTTATAAGCATTATTGTTAATATAGATTTTACTATAATTTATTTTCCTCATATCTACTTTTTCATGAATATTACTTGGTGTGTACAATTATGTATATTAAAAAAATTCATCCCATATTGTTTTTTCATTTATGAACATGTCACTAGAACCATTATTATAATGGTGGGATAGGGGTAGTCTCAACTCATATCTCTACTGGGCAGGTTGGCATGGGTGGGTCGGGTCATGTCCAATAGATATTATAGAAGTTCATTCCCTGGTATTGTGTTCAAAATTTCCCCTTATTTGGATTTGGTTTAGAATTAGGGAATAAATTACAATTTTTCTTCAATGTGTATTTTAGGATTGGTTACCCAATTTTAGTGTTGAGGCTTACATATCCATACGACGGACCTCTATCTACCGACATGTATTTTTAATGTACTGGGACATTGGTTGCAGGGAACATTGGTACATGCATCATACTGAATTAAGTCTATTATTAGAATTATTGGGTAATATCCCCATATATATATATATGATCATTTGACTATGGTACACCTAGATTAAATTTTTAGGATTCCTCTGTGAAGACAACTGACCAATTTACTAATTTCGGAATGTGATGATGATTTGATGAGTGATGAAGAGTCAGATTAAGGTCCATCATGTGACATCCTTTCTCTAGGAAAATAGGTATCATAACTACCTCCTTTTGAGATGTATAAAGTACCAATCGATAAGGATGATGATTCAAATTTTTTTATCACACTTTGAGACTCTGGGCACTAGTGGACATTAAAGTCCCATATGGATCCAGATCCTCATGAATCAATGTATTAGATAGACCAATTATATGAGTATTTAGAAAAATCAATAAACTAGATAATCAGATGGTCTTAATGGTATCTAGTATTTTACAGGGTATAGTTGGGAACTAGGTAAGCCTAACTAGATAGATTCATGTGGAGTCTACTCTCTTCTATTTTGACTTAAAGAATCTATTTCATGAGAATTACTTCACCTCATGCTTACACTCAAGATAGATTCAATATATTCTTGAGCTAAAATATGGATGGATGGTAGCCAATGAGTTTTATTCAAAATTTATAAAACTCACTCAATACTAATGATTTAGGATGGCTACTTATGAGCATAGAAGTTTGTAAAGGTTCTACGCTGGGACATTCATGCCAGTGTTGTACCCTTGTTCATTCACATGCATTACATAGTGATTGAGTGAGTTTTAATGATAGAGAGAAGTATATTAAAGGCATTCCATACATTCAAATCTAGAATAGGGAGTTATATATCTTAGTTATCAGTAGAATCTATCCAGATCCAGTCAGCATGATCTTAGTGTAAGAGATCTTCATCGTATTAGACTCTTGCATGGGGTCATGTGGCATAGGGATCTCACACGGGACCATTGTAACCCAGAGAGGATATGTTATATTCTATTGACGCATGAGGTTATATGGAATGAGATTTCATAACCCGACATGTATAATAGTATGGGAATATAGAAATCAAACTACCATGGTAGAGTCACCACTGTCATGATGGATCTCAACGACATGGACAATATCCCCCATCAAGGAATACCTGGAAAAGGAGTGGGTAAAACTCCAAGGGGATGAGCTATTGGTGGTGGATGAGGTAATGGGATACTACCTCTATGACCAGCAAATGTCTCGTGCAATTCTTTGGGATCTAGAGTTCATATCCATGGGTATCTGTAGTCAATTGAGTTTTATTACTCAGTGACTAACAATATGATTAGTGGTATGATGTTTGTTAATTCTACTCTTATTTCTGTTATACTATGTATGGGTTTTCAGCAATCCTTCATCTATTTACTTCTTCTTTGATTATTATAAATCCAGGTTGACACTTTTTCCAATAGTATTTCCTTGAGATTCATATGATGAATGCTTAGTTGATATTTTTTTATAATTCCCATAGTGTGAGATATCACATTGTGGAGAGAGATTCTCATGGGTCCTTTTATTCATCAAAATCATACCTTATGTTGTCTTTTTGGTTATATATTGGATATCCAGGGTTTTATCCAATATTTAAAATCACTAAAGAGGATTCAAATGTCTTTTCACTAATGGGATGAGATTCTCATTTAAGGGTGATAGAGATATCAAGGTGGAACATGTGGGTCCTATATGAAGATTAATATAACATTCCACCCTTTACATGGTTACTGTATACCATTCCTCAATAGGATTTCTAGGAATCTAGATTCCTTCTTTCATGGTGTCTTATTTGGACATCATTCTATAGGATATTTTGGGAAAACCAATATAGTGGGAGATGTAGTTTGGTTTTTAAATTCACCTCATGAATACTCTGATTTATTATGTGAAATCAAAAAAGACCCATAATGAGCTTTCAGAGCATTGGTTTTTTTGGAGGACTATATAGGGAAGGGTTTCCCATCACCTAGTGTGTCCCCTTGGTATCTTTTTTCTGTAAAAGTGAAGGATTTGAGGTTGTGGTTTATTTAGATTATCATCACCTAAATAAGACTATGATAAGGAAAAAGTACACCTTTCAAAGGATTGATGACCACTTTTTTCAATTATGAGGCATGAGATTGTTATCAAAGAATTATCCTAGTTTTTTCTACAACCAATTTAGATTTCACAAAGATGATATTCCAATTATGGAAGTATGATGTTTTTATTGAAAATATGAGTTCATGGTGATTTATTTCGTTGTGATGAATGTCCATACAGTGAATATGGATTTGTTAAACAAGATCTTCCATCTATACATGGACATATTTTTTGTGTTCTCTTTAAAAGACATATTAATATACCTCATGTTAGAGGAGGAGAACATATAGAACATAAGGATGGTTTTATATTTTCCATGGAAGAAACAACTATATAGTAATCTCTCAATGTTGGAATTCTTGATCCATGCAAATGACATTCAATAGAATTTCATTTTTGAGCATAGATTATTTGTACAAAAATATATTTTGTTATAGTTCTTTATTGTCAACATCCCAAGAGTATTTTAGCTACAAGTGTTTTATTTTCTTGTAAGGGTAGTAAAATGGGTTTCTTGAAGTCTTCTCTAAGATCAAATCACCTTTAAAAACCTTAATGTAGAACGGGAAACCATTTACCTAGATTGATTAGTGCTAGGGAGCCTTGGAGGATTTGAGTGTGTGGTTGAACCATACTCTAGCTTTGAGACCACCTTAGTAGGGCATGTATTACATTGTATGTTGTAATTCCTCTAGAGATAGACTTGGGTGCGTTTTGATGTATAAGGAGACAGTGATCGTATATGGTTCATGTAATCTGAGACTCCATGAGATGAAAAATGTTTGTCACGATCTATAGTTGGAAATGTAAATCTTTTATCGGTGGATTTGGAGTCAGTATCTACCTGGAGTGTTCATTGTTGTTTAATTATAGCATTAGAGTTTCAGGTATTTATTCTCATGTAAATAAGTTAACATGGGATAGAGGTTATGGATGGAGTTATGGAATAGCAATGACTCTGGGATATTATATACTCATGTGAAGGGAAATTTGGTTGGTGATCGCCTTAATAGGAAGTCCCCTACTCATTTGGCATGGTTGGAAGTAGAGTAGCATGCATTCATATAAGTGAATAAGGTTGAGGAGGAGGGTAAAAATATTTTTTACTTGATGTTGATGACTTCTCCACTCCTCTAGTATATGGGAGAGTATGATTTGGGATTAATTGACTATGAGGTCATATGTTACCATATATCCAAATGAGATTCAATAGATGGGTTTTCTAAAGTAAGGAATAATGTAATTTTTTATATTGGTAGATGGTGTTCCCCTTCACGATGTTGGAGGATATGATGAGAGAGTTTCACGCATCTAAATTGGTTATAAATCATGGTGTGGGGAATATGGAAAGAGACCTTCAACAGATGTTTTGGTTGGCTGGCATGAGGTAGTTCATGGTGGAGTTCCTCTCTTAGTGTCTCACCTATCATTAGGTAAAGTGTGTGTATAGTGTTTCAGATTGTTTTTTATAGCATCATCAGATAATAGAGTGGGAATGGGATGAAATATCTTTGAGCTTTGTGACTAGTATTTTATGGTCAGAAAGATTCCATGATGATTTATGGGTGATTATTAACATACTCATGAGGTGAGAACACTTCCTTGCTATCATAAAGAAATGTGTAGAGTAGAGTATTCGTAAATTATATGTGTTGGAGATAATACACCTTCAAGGGGTTCCATCTACTGTTGTCTCTGACCTTGATTTTTTGATAATATAAAAATTGATGAGCAACTGATATAAGGAATTTATGACATAGATATGGAAGAATATAACCTTTCACCCACTAATAGATGGGTATACTAAGGGAACAATCTAGGTGATGGATGATATGTTGTGTGATTTTTTGTTAGACATTTTAGTGATATAGTAGAATCACATACCCGTAGTACCATTCTCTTATAATAATAACCACCACTCTACGATCAATAAGGAATATTTTGAGGCCCTATATGAGAGATCATGTAGGTTACCCTTATATTGGACTAAGATCTATGAGATATATCTAGTCGGGTAAGAGATGGAGCTTGTTGTGAGAGAGAAGTTCTAGGTTATCCATGATTGGATGAGGAAGGATGAAAATATGAAAAAAATTATTATACATACTGAATTCATAGGCCATTAGAGTTCAATCAGGGATACCACATTTTTGAGAGAGTCTCCCCATGATGAGGATTATGGGGATTCGATAGGGGAGAAAGATATCGTTGAGGTTCACATGTCCATTTATGATCTTGCACAAGGTTGAAGATATTTCATTCGACCTAATCCATACCCCAATGTTGGAGTGGGTGCATGACATCATCCACATGTCACTGCTGAGGAGATACATGCATGATGCCAACAAGGATGTTAGTTAGGATAATTTTTACATCAAGGAGGGATCCAACATTATGTAGTACTTGGTGGTGATAAATGATCTGTAATAGAGGATCCAATGTGGACATAACATTCCATTGGGGTTTTATATTATGGAAGCATTGATGTATATAGTAGAGCTACTCAGAGAGGGGGAGCTAGATGTTGGCTTAGTATCCTGATACATTGTTTATATTTTTATTTTCATTGATGAAATCATTAAATGAGGTATTATTATAGAGACCTAATTTTTTCTCTATAAGGCATTGAAATATATCGAGGAATACTTATGGATCCATGCACTAAGATGAAGCAAGGTTCAAAGGACTGAGGTTCCCAAATGTAATTATATAATAATATTAAATATATATTATGTCATTCATACATATTTTTTCACAAATAATGATATATATCTTAAAAATATAATCTAAAAAATATTTGTCCACATTTAAATCCAAAATTTATGGTTTACCAAAGGAATTAACATAAGTGTGTTGTCATAAGGGGTTCAGAAAAAGTGGATGTTGACATGTGAATTCAATGGAATAATTAATTTATTATTAAATTAATTCATTAAATTCCCTAAAACATAATACCCTCATTAAATTAATCATTATGATATATCTAATTGGTTATCCTCACAACCATGGGACAATTTAGGTCTGGAATCCACCATTCATCATTAGTAGATTGAGATCATGTGGCGATAAGCATCTTGATCCTCAAAAATTGATCAGAAAATAATTCCAATCATCTATTAATTAATTGGAACTAATGTTCTTTACATATAAATTTTCCAATTCATTGATAATTTATTCAATATTGATTAAAATATTGAGCATTATCAAATCTATTTTATTAACATGAGGTTTTTTTGATCCTTCTCAGGTGCCCACATATAAAATTTATCTTTTTATTCAATTATTATAAATTATTCCTTATTTATTCCACAATTAGTCATAATATTTACTCATTGGAAATAAATATTGAAAAAATTCGTGAGATATCATTTTATGTCAGTGCCTAAGTGAAGAAACTCATTATTTCAATGTTTGAAAATGTGTGAAAGCCCATTAGGCCCAATCCTTTGTGAACACACTCATTATGTCCATACATAGATGTTTGATGAGATTAAAAAAATAAACAAATCCATTATAGTTTGATATAACACACCAGCCATCATCATACAATAATTTTGTGTCCCCAAAAATCAATCATAACTATATCTTAAAAACCCCATCAAAAAGAATTATTTTCATAAAAAACCAAAAAAATGAAAAAAAAACTAATAAATAATATTATACAGAAAATAACATATAAAAAATTGAATCATATAATATTAAAATTTATATTATTATCAAATAATTTATTTATGAGAAATTAATATTAGAGGAAAAATAATAGTAAAAATTAAAATGTTTTCACAAAAACATTTAAATATCATAATATAATATAATGAAATAATTTCATTCGGGAAAAAAAGTTTATATGACAAAGATATTAATTTTTTAAAAATTATTATATGGTGCTCCTAATAAATAATCCATCGAAGGAAAAAAAGAATTCACGATCATAAATAAATATTGGTAAACAATGAAAATAAATTCACTTATCAATCCTTTTATGTGATTTTTTAAAAATTCATATTATAAAAAATGAAATATATTCTTTTTAAAAAATGAATAAAAGTAAATATTAAGAATATTACATAAAAAACAAAAATTGTTTTAAATTAATATCATACATTTAAATATTAATACATGGAAATGTATGAAAATAAATGTTAGAAATAGTGGGTGAAATTCCCACGAATCATATTCAATTATTTTATAAAAATAATATATCAATGTAGTTTTCATTGATTATGAGAGGTAATTTATCCTGAGGACAAGGGGAAATAACACATAAAATAATGTAATGGGGGGTTTAATTACACTGTGAATAATTCAATTCATGTAATATAGAATATTCTTTAACGAATCAAATATTTGTTTAAGGAAACCCTTATCATTATCCTGAATCATTTTGGGAATGCATCAAACATATTGAATAATAATGTTTTTATTATTATATATCATATTAGGAAACTTATTATTTTAATTTCATTTAATAAGAATAATTAATTAAACATTCTATTTAGTTATTATTATTTTTATATGTTTGGGTGAAAATGTAATTAGTGCAGGCTTATTTCGATCATTTAGTGATCGAAGATTTTATTTCGAAAATAAGTTAAATAACTAATATAACCATTCCATAAAAATATAAAAATATTTATTAAATTAATAAATTATAAGAGTTTTAGTATATAGTTTACCATAGTTATCCATGATATATTTTTATATCATTATTGAAATATGTGGATTTACTCACCTAATCATTAACATATAATTATTCTATGGGTTAGTTTGGTTATGATATTTCATAAAATGTTTTTTTCCATAATAATGTTTATATTAAATAAATTTTTTTATTATAAACTACAATTTATGTTGTATGGATAATGTATTAAAATAAAATTTAAAATTAAATATGTTACACCAAGGAGGCGGTAATCACATGATAGACGATCGATGTTTTTTTTTAAATATGTAAGGAAATGATTAAATAATTTATTTCCAATTTGTATAATAACATTTTTTATACATGTTATACTAATTCCATTATATAACTATGGTTAGTTTAGGTTTTTATGTGAAAGAATTTGAAGAAAACTATATGTATTAGGAAATACTCACTCTGAGACCCTAGAATTTATCTTGAATGTATCAATAGAAATTAAGGGATAAGAATTAATTATGGTAACAAAAATGTATTTAAATTTATTGAAAAATCGATGGGAAAAAAAGGGTAGAGATTCAATAATAAAATTCATTTGGAGTGTGTGGAATAAAGGGGTGGATGTTGACCATTTTATAAGTGAAAAAGTTATCTTTTATGAACACCCAAAAATTTTAAATAGTGGATTAACACTATTCAAGTATAAATTGATCCATAAAGTGAGTGGTAATTGTTTGCGGGATGATTTCATATAACAATTGGTTTATCTATTTTATTGATTTCAAATTTTCATTGGTAAATGTTTTTAATCATGAAATTTATAATTTATTAAAAATTAAATGTTACAAATATTACAAAAAAATTGTGTGCTATACCTAAACATAATCTCAATTTTTTTCTAATTAAATTCCAAAATAAGACTGAATTTCATTTTAAATTTAATCAATATATTATAATTATTATCTTTTCGATAAATAGTTTTTAACCATTATATATTTTTAATCAAAATTAGATATATTTAAAAACTAAATATGTGTTGGTAAAATTATATATGTGCCTAAAAATTACACTGAATTCATTATTTAAAATATTTTAATATAATTTATTAGTTAAAATTTTAAAAAATTCACAATAAAATAAATATTTGGGTATAATAGTTTGACCATTATAATTTTAATTTACCTTAATCATAGTAATATTTTTTTGTTCTAAAACAAATATTCTATTTTATGTAATCATTAGATATTGATTCTAAATATATAATTAATTTTATCCTATAAAATTTCTAAAGGTGATAGAAATTTAATTTTGATATTAGAAAATTAATGTCAAAAGTAAATTTAATAAAAAATTGTATCTCGAAGAATAAAATACCCTTTTTATTTTAAATTATATTTTGTTTTTATAGTGTTATTTATTATTTTCATGAACTAAAATTTAAGGGTTATAACATAACAATAATATTTCATAATTATATTATTTTAATGAACCTTTGGTTTTAGTTTATTATTTTATTATAGATAAGAAAATTCAAAGGTTTTTAATTTATGATAAGAAATTAACAACACTATGGATCGTTACCTTTTGGACCCCTTAAAATGACTTTCATCCTAAATTTTTTAAAATAGAATATCTGAGATTGCATTTCCCTCATCACATCTATAGGTTCCCATATATCCTCATTGAACATATGAATCTTCAATAGAACACTAAATATATAGTTGGTCTTATGTCTTAGAACCATGACCCTTAAATCAAAACATTATATCAGTCACCCCTTATAATAATTTCAATTTCCAATTATATATCTTTTTATCATAATAATTTTGATGGATATGGCATATGCATTCTCAAAATTGATATGTAGAAGACATCATGCACACGAGAGATGTGTCAAGGGAGTGATAAGAGATAAAATTTCACCCCAATATTATAAAGGACCATGTAGGGACATAAGTATCAACATTATTACCTATTGTTCTTCCTAAATCACATTAACCGATACTATAAAAATATTCAAAAGAACCCATTATCACTAATATCAAAATCGAGATCTCTTTGACGATTATTTTTATTAATATTCTATCGAATATGTTCCACATTCACATATAAAATAATTTTTTTAACCTTATCTATAATAATTTTAGATAGTTTTGGGTATTATCAATATTCTCTCTCCCACTTCATCACAACATGTTAGATTTAGACATCTCTTACACAAAATATTTTTATATGGTTTGTTTTAATTATATAATAGAAATTTTTTTATAAGATAATTCTTCTAGGTGGAGGTGTTAATCCCAAAATCCTTTGAAATCCAAAAAACAAGATCTCAGAATGTCATCTAGAATTTTAATTTTACACATAGAGTGACCATTTTTATGAGGAAGATATGTAGTGATTATTCTTATCATTGTCTCGAATGTTTTCAGAATAATTCTCCAAAACCTCATTGTAAACCTAAAATCTCAATTATACACAATGGAGAGAGAAAATAAATATATCCTAATCACCACCCTTAGGTATAACATGGTGAGTTTTTCAATATTTAAATTTTCATAGATAGAAAAAATACACTGATATCATAAGGTGATATACTATATCCCAAAGAGTATTAGGTCGTTTAAAAATATTTCGAGTACAATGATGAATACCAATGATATCTTTTCAAATATCAATCTGTATATATTTAATGGTTGAAACAAAACATTAAAATTATTTCAATCGTCCTTAATATTTTGTAATAAAAATAATATTAATATATAATAGGAATTTTATCTCTTCAAGTTATTTCAGTAGTATTTTTGATTTAATTAACTGTACATAGGAATTCATCTAATATTTATATAGATTAGTGAGCTATTTTAACCAGCCAAATATTACATCATGAATTCAACTTTTTATAGTATACTTATTCAGTTTACAAAAAAAATAACTCCTTCATTATCAATTTTGAATTCTAGATTATTTGATACCTTATTATATTCATCGAGACCATCGTTCTTGGAATCTCTAGTCATTATATAGATGAATGGTTTACATGTATGTTGGGAAATTTATGATTTTTTCCATCTATTATTATTTTATGATTCATTATTTACGAATACATGAGTATTGGGTGTTTTAAAATCCTCACCACAGAATGTGTAGAATGGTCTTTTATAATTATATCATCATCTAACTTGTCTTCCTTCATCAATTTGTAATGTACTATATAGTAATAATATTTTTTTCAATTAAAATCATCTCCTTTTTATTCAATTAATTATATGAGAGAACATATTTTAAGATATTGTGATCAATTAATATTTCTAGAATTTTTTCCTTTGAGATAATTTTACAATGTTTTATTTAATGATCATCGCTTCTAGATCTAAATCATAAATGGGAAAATTTTATCCATACTCTTTGATTTCAATGAGGCATAAAATATTACATTATCATTCATCATGGGGGAGACAATGAAATCCTTTTTTCAATGAATTGATGGTTATTACAAACCATTCACTTATATAGGGTAATTTAAGTACATTAGTAATGAAAAAAACCTTTTTAGTTACCTTAATAAATTTTCATATTTCTATATCCTATAGAATATTAGTCCTTTTCGTATCAAAATTATTAGTGTATTTTATATCCATGATAAATTTATCAAAAATAATCAACGGTATGTTGATATTCATTAAAAATAATCGATCTTGGATACTGGAGTCCGTCTGGGCCATTGATCAATAACATATATCTTTCATGAATCAACTAATATTCCCTTTTCAATGATTAAATAACCCAAGATTGATACTTTCTACATCTGGACTTTATATATACTATATTTTTTATGTAGTTCATCCATTTTCAAGGTCATTAAATTAATATTAAAATTGAATTCTTATACTTATTTTCTCTTTTTATATATAATAATATTTTCTATAAATATTACAACAAATTGGTGAATCTATTCTCTAAAAAATAATTTTATTCGATACATGATGAAAATAGGATAATTTGTAGTTCAAAAGGGAACCACTACACATCCAATGATTCCATTCATCACATGGAATGTTTCCATGGAAATATATTACACAATGACCCAAAGATTATGGTATCTAGATAAAAGTCAATATTTGAGAAGTTTCAACCTCCATTGAGTTGATCGATTAGATAATCATTTTTTATAAGAAAATTTTCATTATCATGAAATTTTAACCAAATTATTTTCAATCAAATTTTCCATTAATCTATCATAATTTTTGACAAATATGTCAGGTTTACCCCATGGTGTAGCACAAGGGAATATAAAATATAATTTAAAAATATATTATAGTTTCTTATTTTATTCATCAAATTAAAATGGATCCATTATACATATAATTATTTATATTGGAAATTATCTAGTTATATGTTGTATTTAAAACACAACCACATGCTCTGGGTAAAGTCATGGTAATTGAAAAAGAAATATAATAGTATAATATTGTAAAATAGGCATGCTATCAATGTTAATTTCTCCCATATCATTTTATTCAATGGTCCATTGGTGTTGGGTATCATGACTTGCATTAAATAATTATCTTTTATGGGGATTTCATAATCATTATTCTATTGATAAATGACGATAATATGATTTTTAATTTGAAATGATATTTCCTTTTCCTGGTAGTTGTCATGTTCTTTATATATATAAATATGATCCTTTAATAATATTTTATATAATTAAATAAATGAAATAATAATTTAATATGTGGTATGTATCACCCAAAAAATATCATTTAGGGAAGATTTATATATCATATACATGATCATTATAAAAAAGTGTTTTTTCACATATAATAGAATATTTATTTCATGCACTTGTGATTCCATAGATATAAAAATATATTTTCCTAAAAAAGAGTATAATGAACTAAAATAAGATAATGTTTTAAAAGTTAAAAAAATTAGATAATTTTTACCAAAAATAACATTATTATTATTATAAACCTCAATAATGGTGATCAAAAATTTTATTCCTTGGTCATCTGGATTAAGTGATTATTTTGGCATATTTTATTAATTTTCTCAATATTTGGTTTATTAATTTCAATAATATCATATGTACTTTCACATAAATATTTATTGTGTCGAAGAATCATTAGAATGTACCTTATAATATTAAATTTCGTCAACATAACCCTTAGAAATTATTCTATATTTATTTCATTGGGTCTTTCTTTAATATACAAAAAACTCTTCATTGAAACAAGTTTCACTTGCCCAATAGTGTTTTATAACAGTGTTCATGTTGGTTTTTAGGCCGAACAAAATATGAACACACTAAAATTTGATGGGTGAGTATGATTAAGAATTATTTTTTTAATATCATTATAAAAGAAAGATATTAAAAATTTATTATAGGGTTTCAATCACATATTAAGTGGGTTTGATAAATAATTAAAATAAATATGATAAATTAATAACATTAATTCATTGAGATTGTTTTCCTCACAATGCATAAATAATGTTTTTTTCTAATTAAAGGGAGTGGAATAAATAATTGTTGTTTTCAAAGATAATAAAACATAAGTATAGTAATGATAATTATGTAATTATATAATTATTGTTAAGATTGGTTTGGAAGAGAAATTAATGAAGAAAAATATAAGGATTAAGTAATACTCACATTGGGACCTTGAAAAATATTCATAAGGTCGCCTTGGAAAAGAATAGAATAGAATAAAATATGGGGAAAAAGATAATTTAAAAGATATTTGATCATATGAGGATAAAAATTATAGAGTTTAATGAAGAAATTTGGAGGTATGGGTGTGGAATAAAGGGTTGGATGTTCCAATATTAATAAATGAATAAAATTGTACTTTTGTGAATGCACATTATTTTTAAATAATAGAATGATAGTATTCAAGTTTAAATAGTTAAAATCTTGATAAATAAATTTTTATGGGGATATTTATGGTAGATAAATACCAAAAAAACAAATTCCCACACATGTTTTAATAATATTGTCAGTCCTTTACTGTTAGTATTTTTCTTACATTTTACAATTTTTTTTTACATTGGTAACTATTTTTTTAAAACGTAATTTATAATTTCTAAAAAATATAAGGTATTGAATAATATAATATTTCAGTTTTATGACCATAAATATAATCTAGATTCAATATAAACAGATTTCTAATTAATATAAATATAGCTTTTTAAATTGAAACATTTTATATATAGGAAAACTAATTTTGTAGAAAAAAATGTGTTTTATCCATTATGTGTTCTTAATATTATTTATCATTTATAATTTATTAAATATGTGAAAATATATTTATTTTAACAAACTTGTGTCGTTATTTGAAATATATTAATATATTATATAAATAAAAATTTAAGTAATAAAAAAATATCTCAAAATAAACCTTTGATAATTATCACTATAATAGAGATTAATAATAATAAAATTATTTATAAAAATAAATGTAAAATGATATATTTTATGTATTTTTTACCTATTGATTCTAAAGATCGAGTCCTTTTCAACACATAAAATTTCAAACAGTAATAATTTTTTTATTATATAAATTAATGTGATAAATTTGTTTTATAAAAAGTATACATATAAGAATAAAACGCTCTTTGTTTTATTATACATTTATATTATTTTTATAAACTGGATACTTATATTCATACCCTCTAATTTAATGGTTATAATATAATGACTATATTTTACACTGTTATGAGGTTTGCATATTTTTCATTTTAGTTTTGAGTTGTGTGTAAAAAATATACTCGAAAGGTATTTAATTAATGAAATATAATTTGTAAAATCAATAATTATCCCAATATGATCCCAGAAAAACTATAAAATTGAAATTTCAGAAACCAACTTGGTTAAATTATATTCAGTTCCTTCTATATTGTATAAAATAATTTTTATGAATTCTAAAAGGGCTTTCAGATGGCCTGATTGTGATATACCCTGTAGATGGTCAAAATTAATCCCCTTATAAACAATTATAAACTAAATTATATGTGGATAAAATGGAAATAGTAGGAATTAATAGAGCAAATAAAAACATGATATATAAGTTATAAATTTCCTGAATATAAAAATTATATGTAATCCTAATGACTATGTGAGTTTATACATATATACCCCCTCAAGTCTCATCTCAGAATATGAGATGACTACACATAAATGAGTATTGGTAAAATACCAGTCATATCATGGAAAATGGAACCATTCCTTAATTGTTAAGAAAATATATTACACATTACCTTTAAGAATATGTGACAGGTCATACCAATTAAGATATTTTTGATGTATCGAGCAAGACCCCAGTATCCCAAATATTGTGTCTTACTACATTACATTATCATAAGATACATGGAATCAAAACCCGAAGTTATGAATAATATATTTGTACTTGTGAAATTTATATATATACATGATTCCCATATTAAACATGAATAAATGAATTAAATAATATTTTTTGGAATTATAATACTTTACTCTCTAGAATATCATTACATATCAAACAAAGTATTCATCATGGATTCCTATTAAAGGAAAAAAATGGGTGAGATCAAATCCTCAATAATTGTTAAGTATAGAGAAATATATCATGAATCAATAAGAATAATAAAATTTAAAGGTAAATAACAATGAAAAAATTCCATTTAAATTAATGGAAAAGTGATAATCAGTATGAAATCATTGAATGAATAGGTACACATTCCATTTAAATAACACCTTGAATGTGAAATTGTGTTACATATATTGTCAAAGTGAAAATATCCCAAATAATTAATACAAAAACAAAAGTAATTATTTATTATCAGATGTCATTTTTCCCAAGAATATGATACATGTACCATCAATACCTTTCAAAATATAGTTTAAAACATACTAATTTCAAGACATTTCACATTAAATTTTAAAAAATATTTGTTCTAAATGTATAGGGTGGTGTTAACTGATTGTTTCTCATGATACTACAAATGAATCGAGGGCCATGACTTAATCATAACCCAAAATTTGTATTTAATTTCTAAATCCTTACTGATATTTCAAATTCAAGATTTAATTCATAACAAATGTTCTTTGTCTCTAAATACCAATATTTAGTATAAGTTATTGATTTATCAATATTTCCCAAGTTACTCAAATAATAATCAAATTAAACACTATCAATAAAAATGAAGAACAATTTAGGCAACTAAAATATTAATTAAAAATAATATTTTATTTATATTTAATATCGATATGATACTTTATTATTCAACAAAAAGTTAATGACTATAAAAATGAATCAAGGAAGTGAATTTCAATAATTTTTTGGTTCAAAATGAAGAAAAAAAATCCAGAGAATGATTATGGATGGTATCATGAAAATATATACCGATTTTATTAATAATAAATGTTATTTTTCATTAATGAATATAAATACCATAATAATATCATTTTACTGGAAAAGGTCATTTTCATTTTGGAAATTATTCTGAAAATCCCTTTTCATTGAAAACAACTTTTGAAAACATTTCCGTTAAAAATATTCTCATAAACATGAAAATGAATAGTCAATTAAATTAATTTTATGATGGTGAGTAATTATATACATGATGTAAATTTAAAATGAATATTTGTTTTACAATAAATATCTTTTAGTAAATTTCCTTACTCAAAAAATAACAAGAATATTCCAATCACATTTTTGGTAAAATACAAAAAAAAGTTTTTTTAAAAAGAAATAAGATTCATTTAATGTTTTGTAATATGTAAAAATGGGTGAGAATTTATTAGATAAATGATTTTTAAAAGGATTAAAAACACTTTTAAATATATTTTTTGAAAACATGTTTTTGTAAGAAAACATATTTCCGACCAAAGAGTGATATATATACGGTTTTTATTAAAAAAAGTTTCAAAAACATTTTATGTTCCAAATACTATAGAAATTGTAAAATTACATGGGAATATAATGAAATATAAGAAATAAGGATGTTAAATGGGTTTATTTTGAACTCGTAATGTAATTTCTATCAATTGATATTCAAGAATAAATATTCCTGATTAGAGTGATATTGTGAAATAAACCCTTAAATTGATCATTAATTTTAATAGGAAATTAATAATGAATATATTATGTGTATCAACTATTAATAAACATTAAATAGTTAGAATAAAATATAATGTTATAATTTTTTTTAAATAAATAATCTTATCATATCATAATCAAGAATGTATAGTTTTAATCAAATTACTGGAAAATGAGTTATGAAATCCCTTACTTGAAGCATCCTTTTTATTGAACATGATTTAAAATCTTGTATTGTTTTTCTAAATAGGATATTAACTTATTCAATATCCATATTATGTATTTTAATATCGTATATGATTCTCTTATAAAATATTGTCACTTTGTTGTTAATAATATTATGTTATTTTCATTGTTAGGGGTGTTAATTAATCTGTTTTCTCAAACATGTTTCATAATGAACATTTTAGTTGTTTCACATATTATATATTTATGTATTATCCTTAATAATAATATAATAATGATTATATTTTTATATCACTATTACTTTTAAAATAAATAATTACTGATGGTTATGAAAAAATGAAGTATGTTATGATAAGGGAGACGGTAGGTCATACATATACCTGAGTAGTATTTCTATTTTTTGAATGAAAATTATGAAAATGTGATATATAATAAATAAAAAGTATATAATATTTAAAAAATATTATACATCATATTATGTACTCATATATATAATCCATGGGTTGTTGTGTGAAAATAGAGCCACATCGCATTATTAAGGCGGTAATACACACATACACAAATGATGTTATCTGTGAGTGAAATAATGATATAAAAGATATATATTATATTTAAAAATGATAAATATTCCATAAATATAATTATTATGTGATTTATAAGAAATATAATCATTAAATTAGTCTTTATCACCTTCCATGTGAAGCTTTAGTGAAAGATGAACCATACAACTTCATGAGGCGGTAGTTCATCGTACACACAAGTTCCATTAGCGTATCTTATACAGAATAGAAGGTAACAAGATATATATGATATAATGACTCCATAGGTATACATATGTTTTCAATATCATTTTAATACATTATATCCATCATCATACCTGTCCTTGAGAGGTGTAAATGGAAAAAAATACGACATCAGTTCATGAGGTGGTAGTCCGGTGTACACAGAATGATGATTTTGTAACCCATTGGATGGATGAAAAGATGGATATTTCCCATTAAATTATTAAAAAATATATTATTATATGTAACATACTATGGTTTCTATATCCTAATTTTTTTTAAAAAAATCATGGAAATATAGGATGATGGTAAATAAAGACACTCGTTGATGAACATTGCCTCTTCTTCACAAATCCTCAACAGGTTTGCACTAAATCATTATTAGGATGGCTTTATATAAAAAATGAAATACATAATGAGATTAGGGGTTTGTGGAAGTCAATTAAAATTTTTTTTATGATCCAAATGTCTTTAAATTTTTTAATTATTAATTTTAGTGAGTACCCTTTTATAGTTGAGGAGTTATGGGAATCTTGTAAATACCTAAAAGTATTCACAATTAAGAGGTAAATATAACCACCAGTGGATAAAACACTGATAATTAATGTGTTAAAGGTATTATATTGTGTCTAAACACCTCCCCCACATAATAAAACACAATTTTTTAAAAGGTCCCTTAACATCAATGTTTCCGTACTTTACCATATTAGGTTTTCACTACAGTAATTTGTTTTCAAACATGTATATTTATACATTAAGACTACATTAATTTCAAAAATAACTATAAAACATGTACCCAACGACTCTAAATAATATTTATAATATATAAAATTTAAATAATATTAATTTTATACTATATTTTAACACAAGAACATATAACGATAAAAAGCACCACTTTAACCATGACTACACAAACAATATTTTTACAATTCAAGGGATAATATATTCATTATAAAATATTTTTTAGATTAATTAGACTTATTTTTTATTTATTAATTATTAAAATTCACTTGTATGATTATAATAGTTTTTTTGTCATTTTAAACCATTTACTAATATATATCTTATTATAAAAAAATTATCCTCAATTTTGACATTATTCATTAAATATGAGTTTAAAATTGCCAAAAAAATTATGGAAATATACTAAATTATGTTTATTCTTATATAACATGAAATATAAATCATAAAATTTTACATAACAAAATTATTCCCTCAATTTACATTAGTTTCTATAATTTTAGTGCCATTAAAATTATTTAATTATTAATTAAATGATTATTAATTTGTTGTTTATTAATAATTTAATGTAAATATTCCTTCTAAAAAATGAAATAAATTATAATGATAAAAAATAACTCATTTATATTATAAAATAATTATGATTACTTAAAATATGTTTTCCTCTATTCTAATTCCTTATAGATTTTAAAAGTAAGAAAAGTATTATTATTGTCTTTTGTTTACTTATCATATTATATGGGTCATATTCAATGGAAAATAAAAATTCATTTCCATATTTTAGATAATTTTATATCTAAAATATAAATAAATTCAATAAAAATTTAAGTTAAAATTTTAGTTAATTTTTACTATTATCATTCTTATTTAAACCCTAATAAATCCATTTTTACATTAACTACATCAATTAATTATTACTAAATTAACTTGTAATTTGGGAAAAAATTTAATTTTCCTTTTATTAAATTATATAATATATATATATTATATCTATGAAACCCATTTTTCAAAATTCAATTAACATAAGAAGAAAAGATTAATTTAATATTTATTCCATACACGTGATAAGAAAGCGGGGTTTTAATGTGAAAATATTCAAAAGTTTACACTGTTTTTATATCAAAATTCATTATGAAATTTTTATAATGCCCTAAATTGGAACAATGGATATTAAATTTTACTAATTTTACTTCTAAAATAACTCAAAATGTAATTTAACATTACAAATTATTTAAATAAAAAGGAAACATATAATTAAAATTAATTATTTTTTATTTTTCATTGAAAAGTGAATATTTTATGAAAAATCACAAAACTTCACCCTAATATAATTTTGCTATTTTAATTTAAAAATTAAATTTTATATTTTAAAATAAATATTCCAAAAATATTGAAAATTAATTTTAAATTACGTGCACAAAGTAAGACTGAACTGTGTTTTGTTTAAACAAGTTTCTACATGAATCACAAGCTATCAATGTAAATCAAATTTATTCTTAAATAAATATATTATAATGTCTTGGGGTGTTGCATTCTCCCCACACTAAAAAATTTTCATCCTCAAAATTTTAAATGTGATATTGGTAATAAAGGGTTTGATATTTTAAAATACTATTATTAAAAATCCAACATTGTAAAGGATTTAATAAAACATATCCCTAAAAAGATAGAATACGAAATATAAATGTCATTTTGAATAATCACATAAATTTTCTTCCAAGTATAATAAAATTATTTTTGTGTAATGATATAAACATAAATAATGGATTAAATAATTATAGAGATTTATCTAGGTCATTAGTCCCAGGCAAGTTAATGATTAGTGGAATGTTATATCCTTAACACCAAAAATTCATTAAATAATAAATATAGAATATAATTCATCAGATAATAACATGATTTGATATCATTTTTATTGGAATATCACTTTCTAAATGTTTATGAATTCTATCAATTCATATAATTATTATGAAATATAATTACATGTTACATTTCTATTTAATAACATAATTATTTCCTTTGCATTTTCTTCTATCAATTTCCAATTCATATTTTACTTAAAAAATGAAAATCCAAATATAAATTATTTATGGCCAAATAACTGAAATAAATATTTAATATATCACAAGATCTATAAAATAGTGACATGTGTTTCATTCAATCTGTAAATATTTCCCACCAAAATATGGTTAAAACTTATTTTTTTATTTAAAATATAAACTTAATAAGTAATACCATTGGTTTATCATCAATATTTATATTTCAAATAACTAACCTAATGAATTATATATTCTATATGAAACATTATGTAGTCTATTATCGGGCTCTAATCCATTATCATTTTTCAATCCATGGGTTCAAGCCCTACGACATTAATGGGTAACATGATTTTTTACCCATTATAGAGGATTTCATTTATATAAATTATATCAATATAATTTTCATAACATTCCCATAACAATATGTTTGATGTGTATGATATAAACTTTATAAATATAAATTATCTTACAGTTGTTTTTAATTTAAGATATTATTTCTCCCAATTTTAATTAATCTAATTTTATTATTATGACAATTTCATTATTTATCATATAATCCTTAATGGATTTCAATTTATTTAAAATTATTTTTATAAAATTAAAAGGATGTGTTTCTGAAATAATTATTCTACTAAACAATAAATTTTTCAAATGGTCTTAATCATGGTAGATTATAATAACAAAAAACCAAAAATATGGTGTTTGAGACTTTTGATATGTGATCAAACATAAAATAACTAACCCATGACGATAGCCATAAATCTTATATTAAGGAATAAGAACATGAATCTGATGTAACTCAAATATGTTTCATGATTATTATATAAGAAATAACATTTGAAAAAATAAACCTAAATTTTATTTTATTGAATCCCAATACAAAAATACCTCTTTCATTTTATTTATACATAGGTCCTTCTATGGTCTATATTTTAACCTAGTTCATTCATTATAATTACATATTGAGATAATTCAAAATGATGTTTAATGAAAATGTGAATTATCCTATATATATTCCCTAGGATTTCGAAACTAAGTGCATTTTATGTTCCATTATCATATACATGGTAATACACCAGTCAAGACCGAATCACTCTGTTGAGATTTATTCTCCCTAGATACATCTGTGGTAGAACCAAGTCCATATATAGTATCCAAACATGTATTTATTTCAATGGAAACCACATAATCTATATAATATAAAAAAACTAGGATGTTCTTTTATAATTATAATCAAATAATATAATACAGTTAGGTTACATATTCTATGATATAGAAAATATAGTTCCCAATGTTTATAACAAAACTCCATTAATAACAATTATAGAAAACATAAAACTAGCAACATATTGGTGGTTTATGGTTTATTTGATTATCATAAGATACAATTAATCACATCCTGACAGACTGAATATTTTATTAGTATTGGTAAACTATATACATACATGATTCCCATATCATATTTGAATACAAAAATTTTATCATTGTTTTTAAGATAATACCATTATTCCCCATAAAATACCTATTATTATCTAACATATTATACTACATAGATTCCTAAAAAGAAGCAAAATAAGTGTGATATAAAATTTTAAATAAATGTTAATTATTGTGGATACTATTATTAATAAATAACCACAATAAATATGGACGTTTAAATAACTGATCACACATTTCATTTAAATAAAATGGTAGGGAAAAATCAATTTGGAAAGGTAAATAACATAATACACATCTAATTTACATAACTGGATGAAAATGAAATCCATTTAGAAATAATGTCATATTAAAAATATTCATTATAATACTAACTTAAAAGATAGAAAAACATAATTATTGAATTTCATGTTTCCTAAAAATACGATATCATTAGCACGAAGACCTTTTATAGGATAGTTAAGAATATATTACGGTCATGACCGTCCACAAGACATTTTAAGAACTACCCGTTATAAACACATAGGGTTTATCCAACAGATTTTGTCTCATGATAAAGTAGATACATTAAGGGGTTTATATTAATAGGCACCCAACCCATGTATTTCATGTCCTAAATATTATTTATATATCATATTATTGACATAATTTATAATCATTATTCCTTATCATTAAATATCTATAGTGTTTAAATAAAACTGATCTATCAATATATTTTTAGTGAATAAAATTACTATAAAAGTAAACATCGTATGTAAAAATGGAATTTGATTCATGAAATAAATATATTAGTGATAAATAATACTAAAATTTTGCGGAAAATTTAATATTTATTGGAATTTCAATTATTCAGGAAAAGTTAATAATTACATAAATAAACCAAGGAAGTTAACATCCATAGTTTCCTTTGTCCAAAGGATAATAATCTTACAAGAAGTAGATTGAGGATTCCATCAATGCATTTTATAACCATTACAATAATAATAAATTTTGGTTTTCATTTTCTAATTTAAATACCTAAAAGTTGTATTTTAAAACATTCATGAAGAAACAATCCTTTTGATTTTATAAATCATATTGCAAATCCTCTTTTTCTTAATTATCAATTTTGAAATCATTTTATATTAAAGGATCCATATAATTATAAAACAGAATAATCAATGAAAATATAATCATGAAGAAGTATGATTTCATTTGTTCTATAAATGTTAATAAAAACACTTGATTATCTTTTTAAAATTTTTAGTAAAATGATTAGTTTATAAAATGATTAGAATAATCCTTTTTCATTTAAATTAAAATCAAAACAGACATTGTTTTGAAAATGACATAATATTTTATTGAAATTATTTTTTAATGATTAAGAATTGGTGAATTGTTTAATAAACCGTTTTTAAAATGTTAGAAAATAGTTTTTTTTATAAAACATGGTTTTGTAAGAAAATATATCTGCCACCGAAGGGAGAAATGTTGGAATATTTTTATAAAAACCTTTTATAAAATATATTAATTAAAAAATACTGGAACAATGGTAACATTACATAAAAAAATATGAATAATGAGAGTGTAATAATATTTGTTGGGATTATTATGAAATTTTCATTAAATTACATTTAACTAGTATTCAAAAATAAATAATCTTTATTATAATTATATTATGAAATAAAATCGTAAAATGTTTCTTAGAATGAAGTTCTAATTAATACATTAATTTAATATTTTAATAAAATTTAAATACAAATATTTAAGGTGTAAATAAAACATAATACTTTCAATATTCACTACACATATAATCTCACAATGTAAAATCAAAAAAGTAAAAGTTTAAATGAATGATTAAAAATTGAGATAACAAATCAATTATATCACACTTACTCTGAATTGAATGTTATTTACCCATATAAATAATGGTTTTAAATATTTTAATAACTTAATAAATATTTTTAATAATTTTTATAATATCATAAATGATCATTTTATCATCTTATCACCCATTCATTGATAATATTCACTTATTTTCACTACATCTGGTGTTAATTGCCTTGTCTTCTCATGCATGTTTCGTAATGAAAGAACCAAGTCATAATAATATTTTAATGTTATATAATCACTATAATAATAATAATAATGACATAAATATCATATTTTTTTTTAATATACTATACTTTTAAATCTAATAATGAAAGATGTTTATCAGAAAATGAAGTATTATATAATCATGATGATGGTAGGTCATACGTAAGAATGAGTAATGTTTCCATTTTTTAATGATCGTTATGGAAAAGAGGTAAGTAATATTTTTGACATTAAATAATAATAACAATATCTTATATATAATTTTATAAACATATATATCATCCATGTGGTGTGGTAACTAAAATTGAGTAATATCACTTCATGAAGACGGTAATCCACATATACATGAATGATGTTGTCATCTTTACCTGAGTGAAAAGCAATGAAATAAATTGATATATATTATCCTTATATAATGGAGAATATTTCATTAATATAATAATTATTTCATTTATATTATCTTCATGTCCTTCCATGTAAAGTGATAGTGAAATATGAGTCATATCGATTCATGTGGCAATAGTTTTCCAAACACATGAACATCGTTATCGTGTCTCCTACAGAATGGATAATAATAATCTATTTTTATATATGATATAATGACATTATAAGTATAAATATTTTATAATTTCCATATATAGGATTTATATCCATCTTCATATAAATATTTCAGAGGTGGAAATGAATAAACAAACAACATCGGTTCATGAGGAGATAGTCTGCCTTATACATGAAAGATGATTTCATAACCCATTTGATGGAAGTGAATATTGTTATTTATAATTACATTATTATAAAAATAAAAAATAATATACAATATAATGAGGTTATTATATCATGTTTGTTTAATAAATATTGACATTGATGGAGGAAGAACAAAAATAAATATCATCATTGAAAAATATTACCTATTTTGGGTATCCACTAATATTTTCACTAAACCATTCCTAGGTTTCATTTATTAAAAAAATAACTAATCTAAGATTATAGGAGGTAATTTATAAAGTTATTTATTATTTTTTTGTATAAGAAATTTTGTTTTATATTTTTTGAGAAGTAAGGTGAGTGAGTACCGTTTAATACTTGAGGAGGAGTTCCATTCTTCTAAATACCCAAAATTAATAACTATTAAGAGGTAAATATAACATCAAGTGGAAGGAAAATTGATAATTAAAAGTTTGGGGAATTACATGGTTGATAAAAACATTAAATAAATAAAAAAAATGTTTTAAATATATTTCTCATTAATATATATGTTTGATAACTTTTACTATTTTCGGGTCTCACTAAGGTAACTAATTTTCTAAAATTGGTAATTAAGATTTTGAAACATAATTAATGTGATATTTATTATAAATGTTGGACCAACATATTTATAATATGTTATATAATTTCTAAAATGAATATAATTTGATTTATGATAATTAATTTCAACACAATCTTATATAACCCTAAAAAACACGGATGTAACTTTAACTACGCCAACATTGTTTTTTTACTTAAGGGTCAATATATTCATCATAATCAAAATAATTATTCCGTGAATGAGATATATATTATATTTTTTCATAGTAAAATATAAATTCACACAATATATGTTTTTTTGTTCTTTTTATATTAGATAATAAAATATCATTTACTTTAAAGTACAATTATTGTCAATTTTAACATTATTCATTTTATTTTAATTTAAAAGTATCAATAATGTGATAGAATTCGAATATAATTTTTTCAATCCTTTGTGGAATCATATAATAAAATGAAAAATTAATGTTACTTTAAAATACAATGAATTTACTTCACTTTTATTATTTTTGGTACCATTTATTTTAGTTAACTATTATCTAAATAATTATAGCATTGGAATTTATTAAGCATTTAATGACAATATTTCATTACTATAAAATAAAAAAAAGTTACCATGATATATAAAATATTTTATATTTAAATGTAATACTTATAAAAGAAAATATGTTGTTTTTCACCAACCCCCAAATCTTTTTTATATATTTAAATCAAGACAAGTATTTTTTTTATTTCCTTTACTTAACATATTATATAGGGCATTTTCAAAGTAATGTGGAAATTAATCTACATATTTAAAATTATATGACCCTCAATATCTAAAAAAAGTAATTTTTATTAAATTAAGATAATATTTTACACCAATTTCACACTTATCATTCTAGTTAAATCCCTATATAAATCCATTCTTACCTTAATATCTATAATTAATTTTTACTACATTAACTATTCATTTTTGATAAAATAATTATATTAACTTATTATAAATTACTAATTATGAACATTAAAAATTGTGAAGGCATATTTTTTCAACATCAATTACCATTAGCAGAAGTATATAATTTTAAATTAATCTTACAGATGTGATGAGAAAACATTTTTTAATTTTAAAATGGTCGGAATAATACAAAGTATTTTTATACAAAAATTAAAAATAAAAATTATAATAATGGCCTAAATGGTTAAATTGATATAAAATTTATCTAATTTTTCTTTAAGATAAATTCACAATATAATTTAATGATACAAATTATTTAAAAAATGTTACCTTCAATTAATATATAATATTTTATATTATTCATATGAATTTTTTTTAGGAAAATCCCAAAAGAAAACTATAAGATAATTTTATTACTTTGATATAAAAATTGTATTATATTTTTTCCAAATAAATTTTTAAAGAAATTTAAAAATTAATTTTAACTCATGTGCATAAGGGGAGACTAAAAAATATTTTTTTAAACTTGTTGTTTCATGCATGACAAGATATAGAAGAAATTTAATTTGGTCTTAAAAAATATAGTATAAATTCATGGGGTGTAACATGTGATCTAATCCCATACCATGAAACTATTCTTCAATATATAGATGTTTTCTTAGGATTCATAGAAAATTATTTAAACTCTCACATAATCAGAAGTTATTGACTAAAAATAATAAACTTATATTAATTCAAAATATTTTTTTAATTTATCATTTTTTTAACATACCTGATTAAAAGATTTTATAAATAAATATACTAATATAAACCATGGATTGAACAAAAAATTTATAAATTTTGGAATAATTTCATATACCTTTTAACATTTTTAATTTCGTAGACATGTAATGATTAAAACTAATACTGAAATTTTATAATAATAGAACCTCTATTACCTTACAATATGATTTACTCATTTCATTATAATAAATATATTTATAATATTTTTAAAATAAATTAAGAATGATTCTATTAATTAATAGTACAATACTAAGATTCAATTCACTCATCCACACTACATTTCCATAATTATAATCATTGATTTATGTGGAGGAATGAGGGATCAACCAAAAAGTATAGAAATATCCTTTGAGTGTAAGGGAAAAAAGATATGACACCACTAGAACCAGAAAATCTTATTATTATAAGAGTGGATTTATTATTACTACACTTCTATCATGGAATAATTATTCTAAAAAATGAATCCAAATTAATAACATCTTTCTATTAATTATTAATGTTGATGTATTTTATATATAGAGGAAACTAATATATTTTATTGAACATAAAAAAAATACATTTTATGGAGTGAGGATTTGGTTCACCACCATGAATGTCGATTAAAAATGAAAAAAAAATTAGTGGGAGACCATGTAGAAACCCCCGTTACATATAAGTAAACCTTAATTTAATTATTTTAACATTATAAAGTGTTTGGGATAGGTTTGGGAAGGTTTACAGACTTTTTGAAATGTTTTGGGGGATTTTCAATCGGTTCAGTGTTTCAACATGATTTGTGAAAATTGTACAACTCCTACAGGAAATTGTACAACTCCTATAGGAAACCATAAACATTGAGGCCTAGGCTAAGGGGAAGGCTCACAAGCTACACATGGTTTTTCCAAAACCTATGGAATCCCAGTAGAAACTATGAAGCTTGAGACTATGGTCTATAGAATTACCTACATATTATTTGGAAACTAAGAGAGCCAACCTTGTAGGGTTCAACCCATGAGGAAATAATCGGAACACTATTAGTGCACCATTTTCTTAATCATGCGACTAATCTATCACTATTTAAAAACTAGATAAAAACATTTACCTTGGTCGGTTAAATGTTTTAATAACATATTTTTTACCAAAATTTCCCTAACATAGTATTTTTTAATCTAAAATGGTTGATAACCTCTCCCCATCATTTTTAATGTGATTCAGAGGTGTTTCATTGAGTTTTGATGTTGGATTCTCATTGTATGACTTCTTTCAAGGATGTTCTTTTGATTTTTCTTAGATTATATTTTCTATCTCTCTCATTTTTTATATCTATAATATCAATGGATAGATATATTCTATTATATTCTAAATAATATTAAATTTGGCTTTGTTGTTGATATTAGAAGAGATCTAAGATAGGGTTTTAGAGATCTAATCAGGTTTCGTTGGTGTTTTTCATGCTATTTATCATTTTCACCTATTTCGTGATATATGTGGATTCACACATGATTCCTCTATATTGAAAATGTTGTCATAGAATCAAATTATTATGTTTTGAAATAAATTAATTTTTAATTTCATATTTGGAACACTGTTTAGTGATGTTTTGTGTATTTGGTAGTTTGAAGAAATTAGTTATTAATGTGATTTGGTATCATGATTTTAAAAAATGATTTTGAAATATATATTTCTATAATTGTGGTAGATTTTTTAAATTAATTTTTTTATAAAATGGTGTTTATATTTAATTGAATTTAACTGGTTTTATGAAAATTTTTCCATTAATAAAAAGGTTTTATGGAAATAGATGAAATAGTTGTTTTGGCATTAGTTTTTGGAATAATGGTTGTGATTATTCATCTAAATTTAGAATAGAAATGGGTAAGGAGTATCCCTATAATTCGTGGGATGGATAAGGGTTAAGGATATCCCAAATAAAAAAACTCATTAGTGGTGATTTTTCATTTTCATTCGGGAGTGAAAAGAGTAATGAGTCTCCCCCATCATTAGTGGGATGGATAATGGTCAGGGCTCTCCCCCATCAAATAGTTCATTAATTGAGGTCATAGAGAAAGTCTTAACAACCACACATGAGTAATGGTAGGTAAAGGTTTCATTCATTGTCGGTTGTGTAGAAATATGGAATTGAATGAGTAATGTGACAATGGAAGTTTTGTTATGAATTTAAATCATTCTTTTCATACATTCCTAAGAAAATCTCTTTTGTTGGAAAACAATTTTGATATAAATTTTTTTTATATTATGTTATAAAATATTTAAAAGTTTTTTATATAAATTATTTTATATTATTGTTCTAACATGTTATATCATAGTGGAATGAGTATAAATTTCTATTTAGGAAAACCTATTTAGTATCATTAGTCACCCATTTTTTGGGACTTTTGTGCTTTTATTAATGTTTTTATCAGAAAAATGGAAAAGGTATAGTATGAAACATATCTAGTGGTGTTTAGTGATATATGGGATGTTTTGTGGATAATTGATCTATTTATATCTTTTTAGTTTTAGTTTTCATTAATTTTTTTTTATTTTAGTCTTCCATTATTTATTTGGTAGTTTTTTAGTCCCCTGTTGTGGTACTCATGTTAATTTTGATTTTGATATAAATGAAATGATGAATATTATTTCACTATAACCATAAGTCATATAGTGGGTTTTTTTATTTATGGAATGTTTGGTTAGTTGGGTTTTTTCTAAATGAAAAATGTTTCGCAATGTGTATCGAATACCTTTAGCATTTATTTCCAGTCTTTAGAATATTTTGAAAATTTATTAATTTCATATAATGTTCCACCCCATTATGGAGAACATTAGAGGAAGAGGGATGTTTCAAGTGGTATCAGGTTGTTCTTTATTAATTCTTTGTGGAACAAGATGTATTTTTCCTAGTTAGTATTTGATTTGGTATTGGTTATCCTTCTTGGAGTTGAATTCATTTTGGTCAATTCCATGAGTTGGTATCATAGAAATATGTTGGATTTTAGGTTCATGAAATATAGAGTATAAAAACACGTAGCTATCCTATTTATTCAAAAATTCCATTTTAGGGAGTTGGGTACATAAGTGTTTTAGATACATATATTGGTTTTGAAATATCATTGTCATGGGTTTATCCAATGACATGAGCATGACATGAATTATAGAAAGGAAATTCCACTAAGATTTCATGTCTCATTTTGAGTAACTATTTGGCTGAATTTTTTGATATTTGAAAAAATTTAATGTTTTTGTTCAAATGCATGCTTCGGAAAAAGAGCATCATTGTGGTATTTTGAAAATGGATTGATTTTAAAAATTATGTAGAAATTCTTCAAAATTCCGAATTGGGAAAATGGTTGATTTTGGAAATCAATGTTGTGATATTATGAAATGGAATAATTTTAAATTTGATGATTTAAATTAATATATAGTGAGAGTTTTGGTGATTTTGGTGTTTCCAGAAAATAGAACATGGTCAGTGTTATAGAAACCATGTGGAAGAGGTTGTTGGGAATGTGGTTGTACATAATTCACAGGTGAACAAATAGTTTTCCAAATCATCTCTCAATATTTTAAAACTATTGATCAATAACTAAATCTAGATACTATTTTTATGATATTTTTTACTATAGAAAATACCTATAGAGGAAGTACAGTTTTCAACAATATAAAAGGTGAGAACACTAACATTGACTGTAGGAGGAAGAGGGAAAACATTTCTTATAGAGATGAAACTCATCTGAATCACGTCACAAATATTAATTAACCTTCTATGATTTCATAAGACCAATGAAAGATTTTTTAGTGTGATCCAATGATTCACTTCAAGTGAAATTGAACTTCACTACCAAGAGTATTCGACAATTACAACAAAATGGGGTATCTTCAATGTTGTTTTCATAGTTCTCTATGGTCGGGTGTTCAGGAAACTCCTCATGTGTCGAAGACATTTTATACTTCAATAGAATGCGGGAAAAATAAAAACCACATTATTAGAATAGAGTAGCTAGATATAATGATTCCAGGAATACCTTGACACCCTAGTAATTAAAATCTCGATAGACTAATAAAGACTAGAGAGTAGTAGACAATCAATTATATGGAGATAAGATTGTCATTTTGGATGATCTATTTTTACTATAAACTATTAATAATATTATTCTTTTTAACACTACCACATGCATGAGTTTTTGATATAGGTGCTTCCCATTTATTTATTTCTCCAATACACAGTTGAATTTTAGCGTTTAAATGTTGAAATGATGCTCTTTATTTTAAAACATCAATCACATCTTAGTAAAAGGGAATGCAGATCCTTTCTGTAAAGATAATGTTCTATAAATGTTGATGGAGATGATATTATATTTCATTTATATTTTCTTGAGAAGGATTTCAATGATATAATCCTATGTATGGATTGTATAACTATATTCAAAGATCACATCAACTGTCATAGAATAAACTGTTAGTTTTGCAACTAAGGATGGTGTTGATAATCTCTTTAGAAAAGAAAGTAATGTAAATGTTGGTGCAATGGGACTGTCATTATCAAATTTTGGAATGATCTCATATCATTTGGTAGGGACTACTTTTTCATCGATGGAAAATTTTTAGAATATCCATTTTCCAACTATTGTCAACCAGTGTTAGTGAGGTTTCCCTAAAATTTTACTAGTGTATCCACTGATGATAGAAGTTAATTTTATGATTTATCTTCCACATAGGGACTAATAAAATTTTCCTTCCATCATATAGGATGGAACTATTGAATTAATGGAGTTGAATTTACAGTTCGATGAGAGATGTAAAGCAATGGTTTTATTCTGCCGAGCACATATCTATTAGAAGCACTAGTTTTGTTTATCCAGAAAAAAGATGGAACCATAAGTCTATTTTTGGGTTATCATAAACTACACCATGTGAAAATAAAAAGTAGGTATCCACTTCCATTCATTGATGAGATATTCTATAAATTTAGGGTATCTTAGTGTTTCTTGAATATTTACTTGCAATCTAGACATCACCAATTGCATGTCTGGAAGGAGTAAATTCAAAAATGACTTTTAGAATAACATATTCCCATTATGAATAATTGGATACTCACTTTGGCCTTATTAATGATCCATAAGCCTTTATGTTATTGAAAAATAAGATACTTAAATGATATCTAAATTATTTTATGGTGGTATTTGTGGATAAGATACTGGTGCATTCAAGGAAAAAAGTTGAGCATTAGCGATACTTTCCAACAGTGTTGGGAATCTTGGGGGATCATTAGTTGTATATTAAATTGTAAAAGTGTAATTTTTTTATATAAGATGAATGATTTATTGTCTTTTTGATTTCTAAAAAATGGGTTTTTATAGATCCAGAAAAGATATATGTCATTATCTCATGGAAACCACTAATGAATTTCTTCAAGATATGTACTTTCCTAGGTCTAGTTAGTTATTACCGATGCTTTGTTCATGATATCTGCTTACTAGATTCACTAATTCCAAATTTTAAAAAGAATATTGATCCATTACAATTTGATGAGGATTTGTAGAAAAAGTTTCAAATATATATGTTTTTCTTATATCAATAGCAATCTTGATTTTTCTAGAATCAGGATAGGGGTGTGTTGTGGATTTTGATTCAGTCAAATTTAGGTTGGGATGTGTTATCATGACATTTTTATTATGGATCAAGGCAGTTATGAGTGCATGATAATAATAACCCATCACATTATTGTTTTTTAGGTGTCATAGTCCATGCATATATAACATGGTATTATTATCTATTTGGTGGGAAATTTATTGTGTTTTCATACCATAAATTCTTGGATCATATTTTATCACAATAAGATTTGAATATGAAGAAACAAAGAGGGATGGATAATATCAAAATGTTTTACATTGAATTGATTTATACATCAGGTAATGGAAATTCGGTGGAATATTAATTTAGAAGAATTTTATAACCTCAATTTGAATGAGAGGCCTCAGATCATCAGAGGATGGTGTTAGTGACTGATGATATGAACATGAAATGTGAAGAGTGAGGCGATTTTGTGATTTTCGTTCTAGTTTACATAGATCATTATTTTGTAATGATGGTAAAAGTGGTACCAATATATAATTTACAATGTGTTACAATGAGGCAAAAAATAAATTGTGGAAAGAACATTAAGGGCAGGAGGCTGGATGAGAGTTTAATTTGTGGTTCAGAAATAGGAGGGTCTTACCTATGGCTTGTTAGGAATAACTTCATTATTCTAGACCCCATTCTTGATGGGATGATAATCTTGGAATGTAGAATATGTATTATGAATTGATAACATAGTTCTAGTTGATCCGTATGAAAATGAAGGTGGATGAGTTTTTTTGAGATGTTTAACTTGTATATAGGTTAAGGAAGGGAATTAGTGACCATTAGGTTTGTTTCAGTCTTCATTAATACCTATTAGGAAATGGGAGATGATATCCATGTAATTTAAAATAGTACTTCCTAGAGTTGTTCAGAAACATGTTTCCATATTGGTGATAGTGTATCATCTCAAAAAGATAGATCATTTTATTCCTAACTCTGAATCTCACAAAGAGGATTAGTTTTCTAAGATCTAAATCAAACAAGTGGTAAGAAGGCATGGTGTACCAGTTGAATGATTTTTAAAAAGATATCTGAGGTTTTTTATGGAAATACTTATAGAAAGACTTTGGGGATTAGTTGAAAATGAGTACATCGTATCATCCTACAATCAATGGATAGTTCAAACAAATGGTACAAATGATGGAATACATGGTACGAGAATGTGTAAAATATTTTGGTGGCTCATGGGAAGAGCATGTTTAATTGATGGAGTTCCCATATAACAAAAACTATATAGACTCGATACATATGGATACTTTTGAAGAATTTTATGGGATTCTATACCATCCTCTACATTGTTTTGTGGAAATAGTTGAGACCCCACTAATTGGTCTGAGCCTTGTCGAAGAGATTAATGAAATGATTTAGTTGATTATGAATTATGTAGATATTGACCATATTGGATTGAAATCAGATGTGGATCATCATCAATGGTCAATTTCATTCGATGAGAGCGATCATGTGTTCTTAGGGATTACTCCAAGGCTTTGAAATCATTGTTTTGGAATGTGGTCAAGTTATCTACATGATATATAGGCCCTTTTGAGATTATAAAATGGGTTGGTCATGTAGAATACAGTTGGTATTCCCACCATGGGTTTGTGTAGTGCATAATGTGTTTCATGTATGTGAGTTGAAACGGTATCAACATGATCCCTAACAAGTTATTCATTGATATCATATTGAACTGGATCTGGATACTTCATTTGTGAACATGCTTGTGCATATTGTAGATAGGAAGGATAATGTCTCCAGTATTAAAATAATCAGTCTAGTATGGGTTTTATGGAAACATGGTCAGTTTCCCAAAGGGAATTGGGAATGTGGGAATGAAATGAAAGAGTAATGGATTGAACTCATTCAAGCAAATAATGATTTTCAACTTTTTGTGGATGAAACATCTAACGGGAAGGCACACAAACTACAAATTTTTTCTCCAACCATGAAAAAACCTAAGAGAAACCAGGAAACTTCAGATAGTGTGATTTGTTATGGCTCTCACAAGGTTTGAAAACCATGTGATCTAACCATATGAGGATCAACCCTTGAGGAAGTGGCAAGCGCACATATTAAAAACTAGATAAAAAAGTAGATATATTTTAGTTTAATGTTTTAATTCCAATTTATTCCCCAAAATATCCCTCAAATGTGTTTTGCCTAATAAAGGTTGGATAACCAATCTTGATCATTTTTGAAGTGATCTAGAGGCTTTAATTGGTGTTTTGAAGCTGGATTCTCATGATAAGTCTCTTGGTAGTTCATTTTGTGTTTTATTAGATATTCTTCACTATAATAATTAGTTCATAGATCTACATCCACTATAGATATATCTAAGATATTGGATACCATATATAATTAAAATTTTATTTTTTTTATTAATGGGGAACTTATATAAGATAGGTTTTGGAGATCCAACCAAATTTCATTTTCATTTTTAGGTCGTTTATCATTTTTATTAATTTTTTTAGGTAGGATGATTGAACCTTGACTCCACTATTTTCAATAAAAATGATTTGTTTATAATTGATGGTTTTGAAGGAATTGTTTCAGTGAATTTCTTGATTTATACACTCTTGAGTTATGGTTTTTGGGTTTTTTTGGTTTTTTATACTAGTTGTGCATGTTCTTTGGTTTTTTATTTCTCAAATACTAATTTTAAATTTATGATTTTCTAGAATTATGGTAGTTGGATTAACAAAACATTATTCAATAAAACAAAAGATTTATTTTGTTTAATATAATAGGTTTTATGGAACATATTTAAAAATAAGAATTATTTTATTCAAATTGTTGAAATAGGTTTTTTTGGATGTGTTTTTTGGCATAACTAGTGTTTCTATTTAGTAAATTTGGATGGATAAGGGTAAAGAGTATCCTGACTTATTAGTGGAATGTATATGTTTTAGGGAACATTCAGATAAAAATTAATAACTGTTTCTTTGTGTTCATGGGAATTCAGGACGGGTAAGGTCAAGGATTCCACCCCGTCAGTAGTGGGATAGATAAGGTCCAGAGATCTCCCCCATCAAATGGTTTATTAAGGTACGGTTTTGTGAATGGACGAATCACCACTTGAGAGTATAGTGAGTTACATGTTTCATTCATGGGTGGGAGTATGTATATGTGGAATGGAATGATTTTTCCAAAAAATAAAACTTTTTGGATTGTCATTAATGTATTGTATAATTAAATTCCTTGAAAAAATGGGTTTTGTTGCAAAACTATTTTGATATGGAAATTATTCTATATTTTATTATTAATTTTTAATGTTTTTTATATAAAATATTTTATGTAATTGTTCTAACATGTTCTATGGTATTGTCCTGAGTAATGAAGTCATTTGGGGAAAACCTATTGGGTTTCATTACTCTCCCCTACTTTTGATCATTAGTGTTTTTATAGATGTTTGTTTTTAGTAAATAAAAAGGATAAGTTATCCCACTTCGCTAATAGTTTTTATTTATACATGGGATCTTTTGTGGACCATTGAGAAGTTTGGAGCATCAGAGTTATGATTGTATTTAAATTTGTTTTTGGTAATTTGATATGTAACTAGTTATTTTATAGTCCTCCATTGTGGTACTCATGAGTAGTTTTATTTTTATGTTAAAGAAATTATAAATTTCTTTCACTGTTATCATTTATTATATAGTGTTTTTCTATGTCATATTTGTTTTTTCTTAGTTGTTTTATTCTCAAAGGTAAAATCATCCCTGATGTGTATCGAAGCCCTTAGAAAGTTATTTCTAGACTTTAGTGTCATTGTGATAAAGAACAAGGCTCAGTAACATTCAAAAACCTTATTAAGACAACTAGAAAATGAGGTATGTTACAAAAAACATCTTTTAATATCTATAACTGATGTACTATGAAAATTAAATTATTAACCAATAAAATATATAGGTCGAGTTTACTTAGAGAAGGATAAAAAGGGAATTTAGGTCAATTATAGTGGTTATATGACTATAGAAATTAGAAATCCCATGCATGATGAGATTTAGTGAAAATATTTTATGTTCAATATAACCAATTTCCGTAAAATATTAAAAACAAATATTTCATCATTTGGGTTACTTAGCAGAGGTTCACCATATTCAATTTGATCAAATAAATGTTGATATATTCTAGGGAGAGGAGTGGTATTAATAAATGTGTATATTTTATTCAAACCCTTTAAAACCCATTTTTTTATCTAAAACCCTTCACTTAATATTTCAAATGATTCTGAAAATATATTGGACCAACACATTTTTTAATAAGGATCACTTCCATCAAGGATGAATATGTCACAAGTGTTTGATGGTTTTTATCCCAAGTGAAGAGCTCCCTTGTAAATAAAAAATGGAACATGATTTTGGGTTTGACTATGAACTCGTGAAAGTAATATATAAAATTAATTATAATATCAAAAAAATATAAGACAATAATTCATGATGAATAATTATTTACATGATATATCAGGGCCTTTAAAAAGACTCAAATGATGTTATTCATCTTCTTATCTTCACAATTGTATTCAATTAATGATCTAAATATTTAGTAATTTGGTATCATCTCCATCTCTCCCACTTTAAATTTTTTTCTTTTAGGTTGTAATATTATTTTTGGGAAGTTTATTTTCATTTCAAATTATATATATCTTCATATATTATCCATATAAAGATTCTCAAAATCCAACTTGTTTAAAATGATTCTTAGTTTCTTTTGATTCCTTCCATTTTCTTTATTCATCCAAAAGACTCATATTTTTTTTGATATAATAAATTATAATGTTCTCATTTATTCAATATATTATATTAATTTAAATCATTCACAACATCCACATACTTATTTATGTGTTAATCCATTATTATAAAGATCTACTACTTACTGCGTGGAACTAAACTCAACAAATCCTTAAATGACATAATTGGTACTCTTTTTTTATCTTAAATCATATTCCATGTGTGATAATTATGTTTTCCCTAGGAAGATAATTAGACCTACATCATCTTAATAACATCTCATTTGTTCACAATCTACAAATTCAATAATTATCATAATCTTCATAATGAAAACAATGATCATTATTGTCATCTATATATATTAGAAATACTATGCGATAAAATTTATCTATGTGAGGTTTACTTATCCAATATATTCATCATTATGGTCTTGGAGTTCTCACATTCATTCATTCATATTTATAACTCGATTCATATAAACCATCATGTTTATAGGGTTACCCTTAAATAAATATCCTTAGGAGATCATGATTCCAACAAAGAACATTATTCCTAAATGATTAATATCCTAATACGAATTATATAATATTTATATTTCTATAAATAAATCTTATATGTATGGATAAAATGATCCTTATGGAAATAATACTAACATGAATTCCAAGATTCCATGTTTACGTAGCACCTTACATGGACTTCATTTAGATTATTTTCTCATTCTCAATGAATAACGTATCATATATTTCATAGGTACTCTAAAAAACATCATCAAAACATAATAATTAATCCAATTTATATTCCTTTAATCTATATTTTCACCAAATTATTCATCTAGAACCTTATCAAGTATAACATCCAATTTCATTTACACAATTATTAAAAAAAATTCCAAAATGAAATAGATGTTATAGATAAATATTCAACATTATTATCTCTGTTATTTGACATTTATAATGAGCACATAAAAACATAATTAAAATAGTATTGGAAGAAAATAAAGTGACCCTCTTTTGGTTTTTAAAAATCATCCCCTTTATGTTTTTCCATACTATCCATGAACTAATTTTCTCCTTTATTTATAAAAAATCCATAAAAATACATTCTAGGGTCCCCAAAACAAACTCTATAAGAAAATAATAATAAATTAATCATGTATACGAACATGTAATCTAGAACCATGTAGAAAAAAGGGTTACTAGTTCAATTATAAATATACAGAAAAATTAATCTTCAATATGTCATGTATTTATGCTTACATAGAAAAACCAACTATGAAATATTTTATAAGTTATTTACAAATCAACTTAAAGAAAATTATGAAGTTCACAAATAGAAGAAAAAATTTCCCTCTTTGAAAAAAAATCTCCTCAATAATTTATGAATGATTAAATATAGGATAAAACTAAAGAAATTTAATATCTCAACAAGAGATATACTATTACACTCCCTACTATAGACATATCTTCTTAAATTGTTTAGTTTTAAGGTGTTTAATAATAATATCACCTAAATGTGTCTTAAAAAAATTCTTATTTAACGATTCCTCCTCTATGTTTTAATTATTGGTAATGATAGTTTAAATCATTTAGATTAGTGCTAGAATAATGGAAAAAATTACATTTTGATGGAACATTGATAATTTACATCCTATCAATATAAGATACTAGGGTACAATATTCAGATCATGTAGCTATGTATTTCTCTTCATCATCTATGTAGCTACATGTTATAAATACATATACTCATATTTGATAAAAATCAATGTATGAGATGTTTAATTAATTTAGATCTATGAAAGATATATTATTATAAGAATAAAAATGCTCCATTAGATTAGGGATTATAATCATATTGTGATCCTTCCAAGATAACATCAATAAAAAATCATATATTAACATCAAAATTCTTATAATATAATAAATCATTATTTAATTTATTTGACAGGTATATAAAATTAATTTTGTTTCAAATAGATGTTATAACAAAGGATTATATTGGAAACATGAAAAAAGTGTGACAAAATAACCAATACCATATCTGGTGGCTTTCATGTACCAAACTCTTCTAATATATCCTTTGAACGGCTTCTCATTTACTACTTATCTTAAACCATCCTTATTTAATTTTTTTCCCTCCATGAATTGGTGGGGATACAACTATAGATTTATGATTTCTTACATTCATTAATAACTATATAGAATCATTTTAATGTGAAATAAATATATATTATGATACTTGGGTAACCTATAAAATAAATAATAATTTCATCACTTTATACTTAAATTTATAAAATATTTCTTTGTTTTTATTTGAGAAATCTTCATAGAATTTTTATTCATTGATGAAAAATATAATTTCATCAACATAAAAAATCAAAAAAAAACTGTTATTGTGTTTTCTTTCTCTATATACATAATTTGTTTCAATATTCCCTTTTTGGAATATCATGTTCTTCATATATTCTTCTTGTTTGAAACACGAATCCCTTGGATCTTGTTTCAAAACAAAACGGTCTACTTTTTCTTAATCAAATTTTTTATAGTAGAGTCATGGGAAAATCCCTAAGGCTACTCAATATACACATCCTCATATATCTCACTATATAAAATTTATTATTTAATATTATAAAAATTGATTTTTATGGTCCAATGAACTTATATGGATAAAAATATTATGAATGAATCATATCCTAAAAATTGAGAAAAGTTCCACAAATGTTTGAACACTTTAATTTTTTAATACCCATTATAGAAAGGTGCTGCCTTTTCTCTTCACACATCACCATTTTCATTTGGATTATTACTAAAAACTCAGTTTACCCTATGAAATTATTATCCTTGGGTCATTAAACAATTCCCCCATATATAATTATTTTCAATATCATCTTGCTCATCATTCATAGATTGTACCCATTATATATATTCATATTCCTCATCTGTTGTGTGAGGATAAACATTTATTAGTAGAATGGTTTGACACGGTTCCATGATCATCTTTATTGTTTTTACATAGTGATTAAGCTGCCCAATAATATTTTCAACATTAACAGGTTCTCTCATCCATTATTTTTTTCATTTATTATTTTATTATTAATCGTCATCACTATAGAATATAGAATCATCATATTAATTATAAATTAATGTAATCCATATATTTTTATATGTATTATCATAACTACTAATATCATTATCTTTATTTATAATTATTATATTCCTAATTCATTCTAATCATTCAATAACTACTACATCATAATTCAAAAAAATACTTTAATAATTATTATTATAGGACTTATAGGAATATATATTTGTAGTGTATCCAAATAAAATTTAATATTTAGCCTTTCTATGAAGCATTTCAATATTATTTTCTTTTTATATACTATTTATGTGCTTCAAAATACCTTGAAATAATTTTCATTTGGATTTTTTTACTAAGATCTCATTAAGAGTCATGTCAATATTTTTTCTCATGGGTATCTATTTTGGATGATTGAATTATATTGTATGGATACTAGGTAGTATTAACATGATAAATAATTGTTTCAAAAACTTATTCCATCTATATCAATAATAATCTTATTAATCTTTTCAACAAACTATTTTTATGAGTAGTATATAAAGAACTAAATTCAAGTTTGTTACTTGTTTGTCTTGATATCAATGAACTATTTGTTGGAATATTCACTACTATTACCTAATCCCTGTATACTCAACAAAAATAATATTTTATTCTATATATGAAACAACCCAATACTCTAAAATATATTTCCATTATATTATATCAATCTCTTTGATAGCTTATTGTTCACAAAACATTTATACTAAAAGGAACATGATACTCCATTAAAATAACAATTAAACATGACCACAATAACATTAAAATTAAATCATATGAAATGTATAATAAATTATAAAAAATATATACATTAAAAATGTAAATTTTTTATCAGTTTATTTTAAATAAAAATATGACTCAGTTTAAAAAAATATTCCTAAAATTTTAATTTTTTTCTCAAAAGGAGGTTTATACACAGTTTGCACAAAAAAATTAATCCAAATATTTAATGAATAAAAAAATCAAAAAAATCAAAAAAAACAATTTTCTTATTTTTGTTTGAAATGTTTCATTTTTCGATGAATCATGAAAAAAATTATTTTAAATTAAAAACTATTTTTTTTAAATTTTTTAGAAAGATATATTACATGATTAATTCGTTTTATAAAAAAAAGTAGTTAAATTTTATATCAATTAATCCTTTATTGTACTTTTTAATCAATTTAATTTTGATTTCTTATTTAAATACATAGTAAAACTTCCAACATTTTCTATTTAAAAGCACACTTTATCATCTCATAGACAAGATTATTTTCAAATTAAAATTTTCTAATTATATGAATGGAATTTTAATAAAAAATTATTATACATGTGGAATAAATATAATTTATATTATTAATAGTTTCAAGTTAATTTCTTAACATAATGAATTGTAAGAGCAGTATAAAGTATTTACCATGGTTAATGTAAAAAGGTGTTTACATGAGGGTTAAACTAAACATATAAGCATAAATATGACAAAAAACATGTATAAAAACATTTTTCTGGATGTATTTTGACATTATAATATCAATGTATTTATAAAACACATTATGCACAATTAGGGATGTTAAAGTTTTGGTAACACCTTTATATTTTCATAAAATTCAAGCACGCCACTCACACCATATATAAAAGGACACCCAATATCCACTCTTATTCACACCATCAAAAGATTTTGGATCATCCCAAATCCTCCCAAATAACTCCCAATCTTATATCCACTCATCATGGATGCCTTATTTAGGAATTAAATAAAACCTAGAAAGGATATGGTTTAAACATATTGAGTTTTTCCAAGTAATAGTTAACATACATCAATTATAATTGTTATTGAATTTCATCCAACACCCACTCAAATTATTATTAATCCATGATAAATAAATTAGATAAGTTTCTTCAAAATATTTAGATTTTTTATGTTAAGGTAATGGCCTACAAAAAAATCAAGAAATCCATCAAATGGGTCACAAATAACCATTCATGTGTATAATAGACTACAATCTCATGAACTCATGTCATTTATTTTTACATTAACTCCTCTCACAATTTGGTATGATTATGTAAATAATTTAAATATAAATATATATAAATATATATATATATATATATATATATTCATGACATAATTATATATATAGAGTCCTTATATCCTATATACATTTCTATTTTCCATTCTGTAGGGGATATAATAACGTCTCTCCTATGTATGTCGGACTAGAATTTCATGGAGCGATGATATTAGTTTTTCAGTAACAAATTAAATATAATATAATAAAAAAATAAATGAATATATGTGATATAAATGAAATTTTTATGATATTAATTATAAATTTATCATTATTTAAGGACAAAACATAATTTTCTTTCTTAGACAATAAATTTTAACATCATTCCTCTGCATGTATACTACCACCTTCACAATGTTATGGGACACTCTTTTCATCACCATCACAGATTGATGATATAAATATGTATATTTAAATAAATAATATTTTTTATTTGATATTATAATCATTATTTAAATAATGCACATATATTACCTTCTTTTCCTAACGATCTTTGGAAAATATAAATGTTTCTTGTGTGTACGTATGACTAACTGTCACCATGATCGGAACACAGTACATTTCTCAAAACCATGATTCACGATTGATTTTAAATGTATAATTGATATATAAATATGAAAATTATGTCATGATTATTATTATATTGATTATGTAACTATATATATTCATAATAAATTGAACATTCATAACAAAGAATGAATAAGAACAATTAGACAATTAACACCACAAATAATGAATGTAATTAAATATTATAAAAAACATGGGATATGTTGTTATAGATTATCATATATGATATTTTTTATACTAATATGGCGTTATATTAAGTTGATAAAATGTTTTATATATCTATACAAGAGGTTAATGCATCTTCAACCAAAAAGATATATGAGGTAAAGGACTTCATCTCAATTTATCTTCATTGATTAATATGGTAATTTACACACATATTTTAATTTATGTGATGTATATAATGTCCCTTTGAAATGTAATATAATTATTTTTTAACAATTAATGGTATTTTTTGTTTCAATTTGAAATATCTCATTTAATGGGATTTAACATGAAAATTAACAAGTGGTAAATATTATTCTACAGTCGCACTTAGTTTTGTGATAATTAACATTCTATTTAAACAAACAACTTCTTGTTATCATTTTTTATTAGAAATTTCATATCTATTAAATATCAACAATAGTTTTGGTGGGAGATGATTATTTCCTAAACTGTATTCTATTTTCAGAAATAGTGTTTATTTTGAATTTTTTTTGATTAACTATGGAAATAATTATAAATTTGTATCCTTTAAAAGTGCATATATTGGATTATAAATCATATTGACTCATTAATTAAATGATTATTCTAAATATGATGATTGATTTGGAATTTATGGGATAGGTGGGACCTAAAATTATTTTTCCTCTTGATGCATCTATCGGTGACCTATATATATTAGATGGTCAAATTATTCAGTTTTTACCTGTGGTTTTAAACCCTCTTGTAAAATGACATGAGAGTATATGTATCATGTGAATGAGATATTATATACACATATTAATTATTTATTTCATTAAGAATTTAGTAATTATTATCTCTATGATTTTCACTGTAATATTATCTATGGATCCATTTTGAAATCATATTATTGATTAAATGGAATGTGTGACCAATTATTTACCTTTCCATATTGATTATGTCGTATCTTATCAAGATAGTAAAGTAATTTAAATTTAATTTGGATTAGGTAATTTACCTTCATATGTTAATTATTAATAATTTTTAATGATGGCTTCAAATATACTGAACCCATACTAAGCATTTTATCTCTTTCCTACATGGTTTCCTTTCCCCATGATATGAATAAGAGATCTATGAATAATTTTTCTTCGATTAAATTCAATTTCATAGGTTATTTATTGTGTTTCATTCTATTACCAATGTAAAATCAGTATCATGTATGTATCTAGTTCACTAAAATTCTAAATTTAGTGGTCCTTTGGTATTTTCCCTTTGTATCCATGCATATCTAGAAAAATGGAAACCATCTCAAGGATACTAGGTTTAGGGTCATTAAAGTTTTTATTAGAATAAATTTATTACAAAACCTGTGAACTGTATTATGGAAAATATATATTAGAGAACATAACCCTATGATAGACATTAACGTTAAGTATATATGAATATCCATAATTTTTTTATGGATGAGATTATGGGGTTTTTACACCTATAAATTTTATCTACTACAACCGTTCAAAAAGATTAAAATAGGTTGGAGATCCATTGGTATAGCCTATACCAATGTTTATGCAAACAATCAGTAGATAGATTGCATGGATATGCGTATAAAAATGTTTCTCAACAAACCATTGGTACATGGGTAATGAAATTTTATATAAACCAATAGTTCTGTTGAAATGGCCACTATAGCTGAATCCTAATTGATTTAAATCATTAGTATAGATATATAGAAATGTTTTCAACCATTTCTATATCTATATAATTATGGTGTGAATCCATTCTTGTAGATCCCCCACCCAAATTACTCTCCCAAAATCGTCCCTACCCTTTCCAAAAAGCCAGCAATAGGCATTACAAATCAACAACCTACTATTAATGACCTGAAATCACACCACCACCCCACATTGATCAATTACCTACATAAAATAAAGAACCTAATAATACAAAAATGAAAATACAAGAAACAAATTATTGAATTCAATCTATGATAACATATATTCAAAACATTATAAATATTTATTCACAGCTAATCATCAATCATCAAATGAAATAAATATCAGTATAAAATATAAAGGACCAGTTTGTACCTCATCACCATAAGAATCACCATCACTATCACCATCACCATAACCATTTTCGTCATCAATGTTTCCATCATCCTCATTATCATCATCATAGTCATCCTCTCTATCATCATCATCATAATCATCCTCACAATCATCATCACCCTCATGCTACCCATCACCATTTCTAATAATGTAATTTTCCCAACCACCACTACTACGAATTTCCATTGTTATATATAATTTATTTGTCCTTAAAATATATCCATCATAGGCCATGGTGGAATATGGTAAAATTGTATTATCCCAACTAGGGAGCCATGAAACGGTGCCCCAAGGTGGTTCACCACATGACCTCATGTGTCTCTCCTAATATATATGAGGATTTAAACTAGCAGTGAAGGTTTGGTATGTTAGTCATGGGGAGACAATACCCTCTTTGATGAGAGTAAATCACCAATAGAAGTAAACAACAAATAATGGATGAAAATATAATCATAATAGTACAAATGTCAAAAGAATAACTAAATCACTAAATACAATACTCAAATTAATGGAAGCAGGAAATGCATATGTAGGCATTAAATTATTTCTTTTACTTGAGTATGTTATTTTTTGCCTTGGTTATTCTTGAGTCATTTGTACAGTAATGTTTATATATACTTCCTCTATTCCTTTTTTACTTATTCTGGTGATTTTCTCCAATCACATAGGGTATAGTCTCCTCGTGACTAACATACCCAAACCTCGCTGATAGTTGACAGCCTCTAGTGTACGGGGAGGTATTCCTGAAGTCATGTGATGAATAGGCTCAGTACACCATTGTGTGGCACCTGGACCTGGACATTACAAAGTGGTATTAGAGGGCACCAGGTTTTCATTATTCTTATTTTTTCGTCTGTTATTGGAATGGTAAATACGATACTAGGAGGTTTTGAGGCTTTTTAATGAGCTCATGAATGCGAGTTTCAAATCTATGTATGTGGAAAATTCAAGTACTGAGGGTGGGATTTTTGTTATTGTTTTTTGATACAGTTAAATATTAATTCACCTTAGGTGATATAATTTTTCTGTGATATGATTATTATTTCAATGATTTCCTGAGTATTGATTCATGGCCTATAATGGCATGAGTGTTGAGTCTGCATGAATTATTCTTGTCACATAGTATTATTAAGAAATTCATCATTTTATGCATGCATGGGAAAACAGGTTATGGGTAAGATGTTGATCGTAAGCTGTTTTTTTTAAATTGCAATGAAAATGGAGCCATAAGTGAAATTGAAAAAAATATAGTAAAATGAAGAAATGATGTATATAATTAAATGTCAACTAATTGTATTAAATTTTTAAACCATTCCCTATGGTTTGTGTTTATATTTATAGAAACATGAATACATGATGATTTTTGGGAGGATGACTAGGTGGTGTGGCTATCAATGATCCTCTATTAGTGGAAACTGATGCATCGATAGTGTCGGTTCCAAATGTAATGGGGAAGTCTCGATATAATTACAGTTGAATCTTGAAATTCCTAGATAGAGGCTCAGAGCAAGTTGTGAAGAGCATGTGTGACATAATGTGGGAGTTTCAATTTCAGCACCGTCTGATGCTTATTAGAAAAGGTCGATGATAGGCATCAGAGTTTCGGGTTGAGTCGATCCAGACTGTACTTGACAACTTGTAGACTTCATTTGAGATGAGATTCAAGCTGGAAACATACATTTTCTGTGGTCAAAAGAGACATTGGGGGGATATCTGGGCTCAGGATAGACAACATGAAGCTATAAAGTGTAAGGACAATCAGGATATATTTTTTGAGCACTTTTATCCAAACACTCTCAGACAGGAGAAAACAGTTGAGATCAAGAGGTTGACATAGGGGAATCTATTCATGATGAACTATGGTAGTTGCTTTACAGAAATAAAATGTTTTCTCCAGCATTGTTCGTAGATGACGCTACTTTTAAAAGATGATTTTAGGCAGGGCTTAATTGTGAAATTAATTCTCAAGTTAATATTTTTAGGTCGAGGAAGTTTGCAGTAGTGGTAAACCAGGATCTCATTTCTAAGAGAAACATGAAGGTGGCATGTAGTAAAAAACAATTGATTCTTTCTGGATGGTCATATGGCAGGATTTTCAAGTGTAGGAAGCATCACTATGATAGTATTAGTTTGGGTAGTATGATGCAGAATAGCCAAGGAGAAAATTTAGTTACACAAGACATTTCTCAAGTGATTTTCCACTAGTGTAGATGGCTAGGACACTATCATAGAAACTATCTCCGACCACCTTTTGAATATAGTACTTGAAGATATATGGTACATCTATAGATGTTTTTCATATACCCAAGGAATTCAAGTTGTGAATGGGGAGCAAGAAGGAACCAATGTTTGGGAAAAGGTACTTTTACACCATACTAGTCTGGAGGATGGAGTTCTATAAGCCTAGAGGGTAGAGGTAGAGGACAAGGTACTTATGGGATAAATCAACCATATCAATATAGTTTTGCAGCTCAGGTATGTCAGATAACATCACAAGGGAGAGGCACTAGACAGTTACATGCGGTGTAGCCTACACTTGTGGATTAAGAGGCTCAACCATCGACACTGAGAGGTACTATTCGGGTGGATTATACGTTATCTAGTACCTTATTTGATACGAGTTCCTGTCATTCCTTTATATCTACAAAACATGTTAATGGTATGAATGTAGAAGTGATGGTCCTAAGTTGGGTTATGATGGTAGATAAACCTTTGGGAGTATGGTCGAGATGAATCTGCATGTGCAAGGGATGTTCTCTTGATATCGGGGAGTACCATTATATGAGGGATCTCTATATCATTAACATGATATCCTTTGACCTAATACACGTTATGGACTTGAAAGAAGATTACTGAGCCCACTTATATTATTAATGCCTGAGGGTGAAATCAATGTTCCCTGTGGGTAACCATTATATTCACTGTGGGTGGTGGGATATACATGAAGGATGACTAGGACCAATTAATTAGAAACTGGGAGACATCACAAAAAAAAATTTCTAGTCTTTTATTTTATGATGAAGATGTTAGGAATGATTTCATTCCCCAGTGGTGGAACTCTATGAGGAAGTCATTCTAGAAGACTTTTCAGGGCTACCACCTAAGAGAAATTTGGAATTTACTATTGTTCTCATTTTAGGAGATGAGCCAATATTTATTCCACAATACAAAATGGAACTGAAAGAGAATCAATAAATAAAATATTAGCTAGACTACTTGAAGAATAAAGGATTTATCCATCCAAGTACATCACATTTTGGATTAACTGTACTGTTTGCAATGAAAGATGGAAATAGTTTATGTTTTCATGTAGATTAATGGAGGTTTAAGAATATGAATGTGAAGAATTGATATCCTCTTACATGTATTGATTATTTGTTTGACCAATAAAAGGGAGCTTGTGTTTTCCCATACATCGGCTTAATATCGGGGTATGATCAGTAGAAATTTCAGACATAAGATATATTGAGGACTACTTTTATGATTAGTTATCGACTTGATGAGTTTGTTTTAATGTTTTTGGGTTGAAAAATTCACTTTTAGTGTTTATAGACATGATGAATTTGATCTTCCATATGTACCTAGATCAGTTTGTGGTGGTGTTTGTGAATGACATCGTAGTGTACTTCAAGAGTCTTGACGATCATTCCCAACATCTTGAACTCACCCAAAGTTCACTAAGAGAGAATTAGATATACCTAATGAAATATAAGTGTCAATTTTTGATTTACATGGTACACATGATGGGATACATCAACTTGGTCGATGGTTTTTTAGTAGATCGAGTAAAAGATCAAGCAGTGATTTATTATGAGTATCCCAAGAGTATTTTTTAAAATCTGAATATTTTTACGATTAGATTGATATTATAGGATATTCAATCCAAAATTTTCTCATTTGAAGAACCACATTCACAATTGAAAAAAGGGAGTAAATTTTCATTGTTTTGATTCTTATAAGAAATAATTTTAGGTGTTGAAGAATAATTTTATGTCGGAAACAATTATGGACCTATAGGAGTCTGTTGAAGAGTACATAGTGTATTGTGATGCTATTGGGATAGGAATCAGAGCTATATTAATGATAAGGTATTAATTTTTGGATTAAGGGTCTCGAAATTTGAGGCCACATGAATGGAATTACTATATGCATGACCTAGAGTTCCATTATTGGTATATGCATTGATATTTTGGAAACACAACCTCTTGGGATAATTGATTATTGTTTATAATGACCACAAGAGCTTGAGGTTAATCATTTCACATAGTGACTTGAATCTACAGTGGTAATGATGGGTAGATTATATGTAGTCATTTGATTTTAAGAGATAATATACACCCTGGAAAGGAAACAATGTGGATAATGCTTTGAGTAAGAAAACCCAGACTCATATGGTTCAGGAATCTACTGAAGAGTGGAAGATAATGATGTTAGTAGCTATGTTGAAATTTTTGGTTTAACAAAAACAATATCATATGAAACTTTTGTCTGTTGTAGTTGAATCTACACTTTTTTTGTGGATTAGGGACAAGTAGTATGATGAAACAAAGTTCTTTCCCTTAAGGGAAATTATGTAAGGTGGGGAGACACATTCAAAAATGAAGATATATGAGGGTAAGATCATCTATGGGAAGAATTTGATTTTTGTGCCTATGAGCTTGTGAGAGGAGATTATACATGAATTAAATGCCTCAAAATGGGTGGTATATCCTGCTATGGCCAAAATATATCATAACACATGATGACAATTTTTGTGGCTAGTCATGAGAATGGAGATAGACGATTTTTTGAAAATATGCTACACCTATCAGCAGGTGAAGGTAAAGAATCAACGAGTTGTAGGTTTACTACAAACATTACCCATTCCAGAATGGAAGTGGGATGATGTGATCATAGAAATTATGGAAGCTCTTCTAAAGATAATTATGACGAATGACTCTATTTTGGTAATTTTGGATCAACTGAAAAAGGCAGTGCATTTATTTCCCATAATAGAAAGCTTTACAGTATAATAGTTGGGAGAGATTTATATAGTGGAGATAGTTATTTTCCCTAGGTTTCCACAGACTATAGTTTCAGATCATTATTCATACTTTACATCATGATTCTGGAAGGGCTTTTAAAATTCACTTGGTACATAGGTTTTGTTGAATTTGGCCTTCAACATACAAACAGATGGACAGTCAGAGCATACTATACATGTTCTTAAGGATATGGTCGGGACTTCTGTTCTAGACTCTGGTGGCTCATCGGAGATGACACTAGATTTAGAAGAGTTTTCCTATAATAATAGTTACCAGTAAACTATATAGAGGTAACTATACGAGGTTACTTATGGAATGCCATGAAGATCATCGATATGCTTGATGGGAGAAAGTGAGTCAGAGTTGTTGGAACCAAGTCTCATGTAGGAGATGACAGTGCAGGTTCCTATTATAAAGTAATGTACGAAAATGGCTTAGTGTAGGAATAAGGCATACGCTGACCAACTAAGATGACCCCTAGATTTTATAGAGGGTGATCTTGTATTCATTTGGGTGTTGCCAAGATTAGTTCACTTTATGATATAGAGATATGGAATGTTAGTGCCTATATTTGTTTGACTTTTTCTATTCATGGAGAGAATCGGCCCGGTAGTAACCAACTGGCTATTCCATTGAAATATAGTTAAATGAATAATATTTTTTCATGTATCAAAACTGTTGTGTTATAAACCTGGCCATTCTCATGTGATCGATGTGGATGATGTCTATCTTGAGATAGATATGTTCCTTGAGAAGCATCCAATACATTTGTTGGATCACATAGAGATGATGTTGAGGGGAAATAAAGTATTGATTGTTTGTGTATTATGGTAACATGGTCATGTGTAGGAAGAGACATGGGAAAGGGGTGTAGATATGAAGTCTTAGTGTCCCAATATTTTTGGCTCGGAATCTAAGGGAGGCTTGAGAGTACAGCTCGAGGATGAACAATTATAAGGTGGGGAGATTTTATGATTCTTTTTTATTCATGATTTTTTTTGCTTAAGGTATTACTTCTTATATATTAGAAATAATTTATGTGAAAAAAATTGTTGTATTGGTGAAACAACTTAATAAATGATTAAAGGCTTTACATAATAAATAATTCCCAGTTAAACATCTAATTATGTTAAGGGATTGTTTTTTCAGTCAGAATCCGATTAGTGTGAATTACCGAGGCAAAAAAACCTCAGATAATGAAAAATAAAAATAATAATTATATTATAGTAAGTGAAAACAATTTATTCAAAATAATTGAGTAACTCCAAAATGGTTCGTCCTATGAAAATTATGAGACGGCTATTAGATTTGAAACATGGTATTGACCCCAGGCTAGGTATGCCATATGTTGGAATCAGATGTTTGGATTCCTTTCTCTTGAGTTAACTATATTAAATAATATTTTATATCTTTTTTTAAAAAATTAATTAAATATCTCCCAAACGGTGTATTTTATGTGAATTTTGATACCACTGATGGGTTTAGAATGATTTTTTCCCTAGACGGGGTGTAATATTTCTATGTGTCAGGTGTTTGAATTCTGTGATCACAAAAATATCTGTTAGATTTTAATTAATTATTTATTCAAATTTTTAATGAATAAATCATTAAAAACTAACAAATCCCATGTTGTATGAGAAATATGAGACCGCAAATGGGTCCATAACGGGAGGTTTACCCTAGGCAAAGTATAATTCTTATATAGAACTGAATTTTTATTAATGTAACTAATTAAATTTTTTATTGAATTAAATAATTAATTCAATTAATAAAAACCAAATTCATTGTATAATCACCTTCTAGCAATAGAAGTTTTCATTTTTTCCACTGAGTCATCTAGAAATAACATTGTTGGACTGTTTTCACAATAATAAATATAAAAACGTGTTCATGGGGTGAAATAAATCACTCCACCAACAAGAAATGAATGAAATAGATATAAAATGACGAGTTTTAAGTAGGGGTTTTATAAAAGACAAACGGTTCTAGATCACTTCTCTAAATGCCACTTTTTTGACTTGTGAGTTAGACTGGGTCAAGTACAAATTGTTCTGGTTGTTCTTTTCATATGTGAGTTTCATCTTCATCGTTCTGAAGACCCATTGTTTGAAAATCCTACTTAGTTATTTCCCTCTACGCCTCAACCTAATATGCACAACCAGGTTCTACTTTGTTTATTTTTTTGATTTATTTTATTATCCATGATTCCTCTCCCTCAAACATTATTATTTTAAAAAACTGATGGAAAGAGGAAAAAAAGTCTGTTGTTTGATAAATGATAAATCATTTTTAAATGATAATTTCATGAATTTTTTAAAAATAAATTATCAATGATTTATTTGATAAAATTATATTTTATCAATTATTAGGTATTCATCTTTGTAAAATTATATAAATTATAATTTTAAATAAATAATATGTTATTATTACATGATACATATAAATTATATTATCATAATATAGGTATCAATGTATAACATTCATTTTTAGGGTGTTCATGTGTTCTTTATGTCCACTTAACCTGACTGAACCCTACCACGATTCATAACGTGTGATTCATCTTTGATATAAGGTAGGTGGTCTAAAATTCAATTCCATTGTCTCCTTTTGATGTGCATATGCAATTGTAAAAATATCATAGAATAAATAATTATTGTCTTTTTCTTTTATATTAAATTAATCAATTGGGTAAATTAATTAAGTTATGGGTTTATGTAATTAGTAGTAGATTTGGTTGGTTTAAATTATTATTTGATAAATTAATTAATAGGATTTTGTGATGAAGGATTTGTTTTTTAAATTTTTGAATTAATTAGTGGTCTGTATATGAATAATTAATTTGATTATTTTGAATAATTAGTTTTTAATTGATTAATAGTCATGATTTGATTAATTATTTTGTATGTTTTAAATAAAAATTTAAAGAATTAATTATCTAATGATGGAATGGTAACATGGATTACCAAATGTGTTCCTGAGTTATGTAATGATAAAATAGTAATTCATATTTGTTCTTATGTGTGTTATGGAATGGTATCCTGGACATTCAAATGTGTGCATGAGTTATGGAATGGGGACATGGACATTCAAATATGTTCATGAGTTATGGAATGGTAATAGGGACATTCCAAATTCCAATATTATGGAGTTGTAGGATAGTCACTCCAAATGGTGAAATATGAGAATGCTAACATGATCATTTTTCTGTGTGGTTGAATAAATAATATTAAATAATGTGATAAACTAAATAATTATGCATTGTAATTATTTTTCTTTATAGAAATGCATACACATGTTGTTTAGTGGATTTTTTAGACACCATTGATGGTGGCCTGCTGAGTTATACTCTCACCCTATTTGGGCTGCATGATTAGTACACGGATATACTTTTCTATTGCATAATAGGTTAAGGGATATGGCCTAGGATTAGATTAATGATTGGTGCATGTTTGAGGGAATCAGATGTGGTTTGGGGCCTGCACGGGATTTACAATCATATGCTCATGTAGTTTCATTTTTAGACACTTGATACCTATCTAGGCATTTCATTCTTCCTTTTAGTCAAGTAATTTATTTAGTATATTTTTTATTCTTTTTATATTTTTGATATTATGATTATATATGTTTCTTATATTGCTTGTTTACATCCACTAGTTCCTTACTCTGATCAAAGATCGTATAGTCTTCCCATGATTGACTGACTGTACACATGCTGCTAGTCAGAAGCCTCAGTCATATGGGGATACGCACCTAAGGTGATGTGGTGAACAAGCTTGGGGAACCGTTGTATGGAAACGGGGCTGAGACATTATTGAATTATATGGGAATAAGCCTACCATAAATTTTATAAATTCATCATTGACCTTTTGACTCCATTACCACTCTTACATGGCCTTTTCATGGGCCTCTAATTGTGGGGAATGATCCTATTCTACTCATGTATTGAATTTTCCCTACATGGTGTTACTATAACTAGTTCATTAAGTGGGTCAATATCTTGTAAGTAAAAAACTCTTCCTTGGTTTTCAGTGTACTCTACCTACTTATCATCTCCCAAAACAATATGTATGGGATTGTTTGGCCTAATTTTTTTTGCTTCATGCTCATAAAGGTCCTCTAAAAAACATTATAACAACTATATGTTTACAATTTATTTGGAATATATATTAAAATTTTAAATCGACAATGTAATACATACAATTTTTTGTTGTTTCAGTTTGTTTACTGTAGTTCCATCCTTCTTATTTCGTGTCTTAAAGGAAAATTTTTCTTGAGGAACTTATATTTCAATATTCAAAACCTCCATATATAATGAAATTGAATGCAAAAAGTCATTATTGACTATAAGATATTTATAATTAATTTCATAACTACAATCAAATGAATATACTTGAAGATGGAAAATTATTTTCTGTAATGATTTAATGATGATTTCATAAATTAATAGATATAGAATCCTATCTTAGACCAGGTATGGAGGGTTGGTAATATACAACTCAATCATGTCCTACAACCTCTTTCTAAATGGGATCTTTCCTTTAACCCAACCTCTCATAGGAACACTATGGCACAACATTTGGTTAGACTGTGTAACCATAAATGATTTTTCTAGAAATTGGAAATTTTAAATGATATAGAATCTTGTATTTGAACTCATATTAACCTTGACCAGAGAAATATAAACTGATAATTGGGTCGATTTTTAAATGGTATGGTTGAAATCAATAAGGAATGTATACTACCTCAAACCATTTCTTTCAATGATGACTTTAATAAGATCAATGTGAGGGTAGAGTGTGAGAGAAATCCTCCATTATCTTACTATTGAAAAATCCTAGGACATTCAATTCTAAACTTTACTGTGGTCCATAATATGATATCCCAACCAAATGGCCCTAAATGGACTGAATATAATAAAATAAAAAGATAAGTTTCATGCTTTAGATAAACTTGAACCCTCTACCGTGAAAAATGAAAAATGGATTATCAAATGAAAAATACAGAACTCCATGGGGGTTGAGGTAGGTTAATATTTTGCAGACCTAGTGGAATACTAGCAAAATAAAGCTGATTAAAAAAGTATAATTGAGGAAATTGAAGCTATTATCATGGAAGTCTTAAAGTTGTTCCAATCTGAACCTGAAATTTTATTTTTGGGTTCAAGGCTAAGACTCCCCGACATTCCAGGATAATTTATTTCCCCCCATGGATTCCATTAAAGGAACAAGATTGTAAACGAAACTTTGCTTTCCCCTCTAATATTGTAAGAGAGGGGGAGATTATTCTCCATCTCCTTGAATAATTAGAAGATCTTGTGATGGATTCCATCCAATGTTCACAAGAACTTATTTTTGTGGAACATATGGATTGTAGTACCACTGTTAATAATTACAATCATATATATTGTACTGCTACGATTAATAATTCTGAGGTAGGTAAAGAAGACATCAATTGCAGTGTTGATACTACAACTCTCACCCCTATATATGATAGGTAAGTTGACAAGGGCATTGTTCCAAGAAAAACTACTTATCCTTCTATCAGTTTGGGTAGTGGAATTTTGCAGGCTAACATCACAACATCTCTTACTTTGGTTAATGATCATAGCAATAATGTTTTGGCTACATTGAATGAAACTAATCCCTATCAAGGCTTGGATAAGGATGATCAGTAAGAAAACCCTGCATAAAAAAATTCTTGTAACTCTTCTCCTTTAGATCTTGAAATAAATATTGAAGTTGGTACCAGCAATAAGGATGTCTCTATTTTTTCATCAAAGTCGGAAAATCAAAATTTTGTGCATAATGTGAATATATTAATTAGTAGTTCAGCGATAACACATACTGAAGATATTATACAAGAACCATCAAAAGAAACCATGAATGTAGGTACTTCTATTATTACTTATACTTCTATTAAGAGTAAGAATGATAAAAACTCATGCCTAAATATATCCAAAAGTTCATAAGATCCCCTAGAAAATAAGTCTTATAAGGTAATAAAAAAGGGGAGTTTTAACTCCAAATGTAGTTATAAATGAAGATCATTTTCTGGAATTTTTAGGGTCTTTCTTACCCAGACACTTTTATAGTCTTACAAATAATTCTAAAAATTCGTCTTCCTTTGACTTATTCAATTTTGGAACCCAATTTTAATTCTATTCTAATTTAGTACATCTCAATTGGTTTTGATATAATTTTATTTGTCCGAGTCAAAATAGTCCCACTGTTGAAACTCTTTGGATTTTTTTGCAACAATCTTTGAAAAACGTTAATATTTTATATGTCACTAAGTTAATAGATACATTTGATTTTACTCAGGATAGTACACATATATTATTCTCATTTTTTATTCAATGAATAGATATCAATATTTGAGGTCACCCTAGACTAGCCTCTCTTATCTGAGTTCCAATATACATAACACCTAGTTTGTTATTGGAGACTTTAATTTTTTCCCTACTTCATGTGATAAAATGGGAACATCACAATCTTCTATCTTTATGAGAGAATTTAGGTCTGAAACTGAGGATATGATCCGTATTGGAATCACTCTCACTGTTGTTAAATACACCTGGTGTTGAAGACACTATAATAGGATGGTTTCCTACAAATTTAATAGAGCATTCACAAATGATAATTCTCTTGATAAATGGGACACCATTTCTAACCCTACTCTCCCCATGATTCAGTCTGAACATCATCCTATTACTATCACCATTTAATTCCAAAACATGAAACTCCCTTTACCCATTATATTAAATAAAACATGGTTTTATGACCATGAATGTGGTAATTTCATTAAAATCATTTTGTCCTCTATGACACATTACAATACTGCCTTTACCTAATCTTTTAAATTAAAATATCATAAAAAATATTAAGGGTTGGTGTAGCTCAAAATCCAAATAAATTGACGATGAAATCCTTCTTTTATAGAATGAACTTCATCATCTTCATAAACAAAAAACAAACTCTCATTTCACTACAAAATAGAATTATGAAATATTTTTTTTGAAGCATAACTCACTTATCACCTTTAAGGATAACATTCATAACCATGATTTCAAAATCAAGGGGTTTACAGAGGGTGATATAAACACCAAGATTGATATCCCCCCTCAAATAATCATAAAAACTTACAGCACTTTAACTTTCCTCCAAGATAGTGATAGCCTTTGGGATAAGGAAGATGATAATTCTAGTCATGTTGTATCTTACATGGAATCCATTTTCAATGGACCTAACAACATAAATTTCCTCTTAGATGATGTCATTCTAGTTGTTTTTTAATAAGTAATAAAACACTGTTCTATCAAAAATTTCCTTTGAGAATGAAATCAAAGACATTTTTATTAGCTGGAACCTTGAGAGTTCTCCAGGTCCTAATGGATTTAAAAATAGTTTATATCAGAAATATTGGTATTTTATTCAATCTTATGTTTAAAAATTCATTAAATCCTTTTTTAGGGTATATTTACCCCAAGGTTTGAATGTGAAATTCAATTCTTTAAACCCCAAGGTTGATAATGCCTATGGGATTCCTCTTTTTTCTATAAATAGCTCTTATAAACAGTCAATAAAGAATCATCACTAAAATTATTTCAAATACAATTACTACCATGATTGAAACAATTATCTCGTGGAATAAATTGTGTTTCATTAAGGATAGATCCACTCATGACTATATTTATCTTACTTCTGAATGAAGTAACATGTTAAACAATGTTAACAGAGTTGGTAATATTTCCATAAAACTTGAAATTAGGAAAGCTTTCGATACCATGGACTAGAATTTCAAATTTAATGTTCTACAAGGATTTGGATTCAATAATTCCTTTATAACTAGAATCAAAACCCTCTTTTACTCATCCCCCATCTCTATCCTGGTAAATGGATCTCCCAAATGATATTTCAAATTCACCAATGGAGTTACAAAAGGTTCTCCCCTTTTTGATATTTTCTTTTCCATTATGGATGAATACTTAAGTAGTTTTCTCACTCGACTTGTGGGTCAAGATAATCTTAAACACATTTCTACTTCCAAGAATGTGAATTCTACAACACATATTTTTATATGATGATGACATCATTATTTTATAACAAGATGAGATAAGAAACAATAGTACCCTCAAAAATGCTCTCTCTCACTATGAGGATATCTCAGGTCAAATCATCTGCATTAACAATACCACTATCTTTATTGGGAGAAATTTTCTGGTTAATAGAAAACAAGGTATTAAAATGAATTAGGCATTCAAATAGTCTATTTTCTTTTTATGTACCTTGGTGTACCCATATTTTGGGGAAGACCCAAATCTATTTATTTCTTCAACATTGTTGATCAAGTCCATAATCATCTCTTCACATTGAAAGGAAAAACACTACCTATAGAAGGTAGAATAAATATTTTTAAATTAGTCATTGTCTCTTTTACTCTATAATTGTTTATAAATTGCATATTGGTCTCATAAAAATGAATGTTTACATTTTTTTGTCCGACAGTACTCAAGATAGAAAATTGGTGACAATACCATGGTCTATTTGTTCCAAACCATTGGAAAAGGGTTGAATCCACCTTAAAATTTTAAATCTTTTTAATGAGGCCCTTTAAGCCAGACATACATCGAACCTAATCCATAATGACTCTCCATCTATTACATTCATTAAAAATAGGTTTATTGATTATTTGATGAAATGAAACATGAACTTTCGTAAATCTTCCATCTGTCCCTCCATTAAAAAGTCTATATAAATATTTTTACCGACTATAGATAGATGGTTTCCAAGAACTCCTCCATGAACTTCTAGTTGGATAACTGAACTGTTGCTCCTCTAATTTCTATGATCCCCAATTAATAATCACTTGAAATCACTAATTTCACTATCAAAGATTTTTATTAACTCTCATCTCGATGGTCACCCAGAGAACGTTGTGAATATTATTGAAAATTATCCATTTTCTAGCACAGATGACTTTCTAGTCTGGGAGACATTATACAATGGTATGCTGATTTCAAAAACTTATTATTCCCACTATTTTTATAACTTTGGAAATGATTTTAGCTTGATAAAAAAATTGAAAATGTATCGATAAATACTTTAAGACTTACTCTTATTTGGCATATTTTTTAAAAGAGGATCCCAACAGATACTTGTCTACCATATTTTGAGACTCACACTTGATAAAAATGTTTTCTCTATAATCAATATATAGAAGATACTAAACATTTATTTATATCTTGTTCCACTATGTCCACTCTTTGGAACTGTATTTTTGATATTTTTTTAAAGATGGACGATTTTTGAATATGTCAACGCTAATATAAAGAATTTTGTGGATATGGATAACTCCTAAAAACACAATACCTTATTTATTACTGTAGTGGCTGACCATCATCATTTTTTCTGGTATGATAAAAAAGAGTTTTGTCACAGAAACTTCTTAGTTAACATTAATTCAAGTTTGATGTGAATCATCATTACTATTCGTGATGCTTCCATGATTTAGAATGGATTATGAAACAATAAAGTGAAAGAGTATATGATTCTGCAGCTACTTAGGGTTGCTTGTATTTATCTCCAGTCGTGACACACCTTTGAGTATTTCTGGAAACTGTCATGCTCTGGCTAGATCAATGTGAATATTGATGGAACTTCTAATGGAATTCTATGCCCTTCAGGATGTGGTGTCATATATAGGGATCACCTAAGTCAGATCCCAGGGTGCTTCTTTAGAAGCTATGGGATTTCCTTGTCCTTTGAAGGTAAATTAATAAGTATGATTCATTCTAATTATTTCACTAAGCACCAGGGTTGGAATAACATATGGATTGAAAGTGATGTGAATACCATATTGCAAGTGATTTGGAATGTTGTGATTCATCTAGCTTGGAAAATACTATATGTTGGATGGATTGTATTTTTTCACTCCATGAAATCAATCATATTACCACTCATATCTATCGGGAAGAGAATATGGTTGTGGATGTCCATTCCAATAATGGAGTAAATTTGGATATTACCTTCCTGGATGTTCTTCCTAACCTATTAATCCCCCTTTATGTAAAACATTGCAATAGGATGCCATCTTTTGATGAATGTAGCCTATTATTATATAATAAATTATTATTAGCTCTTTTGGACAAGGAATCAAATTATAAAAAATTAAAGATTGTTGTTTTTAAATATTATTTATAATAATATAATGGAAATTTAATTATTGAATAATGGTAATTTAATTTCTTTATTAAAAAAATAGTCAATATTAAATACAAGTATAATATTCTAATATAGAATGGTGAAATGTATGTTATATGTGTTTCTATTTTGGTTTCTATTTTGATATTATTTAATTCCAATGGGGTTTAAATAGTGAAAAGGAATGTAAAATTTTCATTGATGGAGACTAATGATCGCTTGTATTTAATATTTGTGTTTTATGAGTTAAATAGAAAAATGTAACAATAGGATTTATTGTTTTTTGGTAAAATAATGTTAATTTTGATTTGGAATGATGGTTATTATTGTTAGCTTGGTTTTGATCCTCATAGTTCTTATTTAGTTATATATTTTATAATTTTATTCAGTTATTTTTAATTAAATTTGGTTATATATGGATCGATTTAATTTAATTTTGTCCAATTATATTCAATTTATATTAATGATGTATGATTTTATTATGTCAAGCTTATATTTTTCATCTTAATTCATTGTGGTTTATTATAGATCCATTTTATTTATTTCTATTCACCTATATTTTTATAACATTTCATTTCAATTTGATGGATTTTTTTCCATCCCTGGTATGACTAAGTTTTATATATGTTACAGTATATTTATTATGTTTTTTAGCTTTAATTTGATTTATTTCAATTCAATTCCATATAATTTTATTGGTTTTAATGTTTTTCATTATATTTTCTAATAATTTTGGATTATGTTCAGAATAGTAAATTTGAGTTTTTATTTTCATGTTGGAATATACTCTAGTAAAATTGATTTAGTTTCATTATAATCCCATCATTTCAATTTTATATTATGAAATCCTTTTTCATAATTGATTTGGATTTGATTTGGACTGGTTGGATTATAATTACTCGACCATTAACATAACATCATCTATTTAATTCAACTATAAAACACTTATTATATTCAAAAATATATTTTAAGTTTATAGTTTTATATAATTAGGGAATACGTAATACATATCATCCCATAATAATACAATGTTTATAGTACTAAAAATGTATCCATTTATTCCAAGATAATTTTTTTTATACAACATGGGCTCTCTTCATGAAATTTTTTCATAACATTCAGGAAGGATTCATTTTTTCCCTTTCACAACATTAAAACCCATGGGAAAAATTTTAAAACATGGGATAAGGGAAAAAAATTATTATGGGACATAAAAGGAATGGAACCATTAGTCCCTGAATACATATAAACATATAAAATCATTTTCCAAAGGCATACTTCTCACCCATAAAGTATCATATAGGTACATAGTAAACAAGAGATTTCCATAAAACATAAAAAACATAAATAAAACAATATAAGTAACTTGAGAAATTACTAAATTATAATTTTGACATTCATGTCAACCTTGTGATTTTTAACCCTCGCTACAACCTAACGATGATAACATCATGACTACCTTATTGTTTAATCATCGCATCAACAAATAGAGTTACCATACGGTCGATCTCCAACATAAGAATACATAATTCATTTTAATGATAATTTGGTCATAATGTTCATCATAAACAATTTCCATGAACCATAATATACACATAAAACATGAACAATTTCATCATAAAAATATACCATTGGATTTTTATTAAAATAAAAATTGAAAAGAGTAATTTTTTTAAGAAAAGTTCCTTACCTCTGGTTCTTATTACATAAAACAAGTTAAAACATCTTATATAATGGTTTAAATGGTGTTATTAATATATTAAATAAACATATTAATATTTTTAATAACTTATATGATCTATTATAAAAACATTCCACCACATTTTTTATTATATTTTGTTATTTTCATTCTTTTAGATGCATTTATTTCATGGTTTTGATGGTTGTTTCATTATGGATTTTGATGTCGAATGGAAGAAAAACTAAAAAGGTGAAATGAAATGGTTTTTATATGTTTACATAATTATAAATTTAACAACTTATCATTTTTTTTATATAAGGATGATTTATTAGATAAAACATTAATGGTAAAAGATTGGTTCATTTTGTGTTTGTTTTTTTCAATCATTACACAATACATTCATTATATTTAATGTTATATATATAAATTAGTTATATAATGTTAAATAAGATATAATATACATAATAAATTATTATTTAATAATAACAATGGTTTGGTTTCCAACCATTAATATGGTATTGGAATGTGAAAGTATCACATCTACAAAGGCGGTGACCCGACTAGTTACAGACGATGCTTTCACTTTCCCAAATAAGAGGACAATATGAGAGGATTGATTATGTATATTCCACTATGAAAACAAAATTACAATATATTTAGTATATTAGAGTTTTTATGTCACTTTGATTAGGGGATTCCAGGATAGAATAAGAAAACAAAATAAATCGAAATGAAAAATAAAGGAAAAGAAAAGAAGACTTTACCTCTTTAAATATTCTCATTTTGAACCTAGTTAAGGACCATGGTTTTTTAATTTTAGTCAGACAAAGAGTTCTTCATCGTAGGGAAGTGGACAGGGAAGTGAATTGGGAATAAATAAAAAAACAATAAGTGTTTTATGTGTGAGGAAATGAGATGGTGAGAGGTAGTATTTATAGTGGGGGAGAGATGTGTTTTTTGATTATTTTCATCATTAGATTATTATTTTGTATCAAAACCATGAATTATTTTAGCATTATCAAAAAAATATTAAAGTAAAACCTGATTTTAGGTCATAGTTCTTACATCAGTGATGACTCATATAATAGTGTATTTAAATTACAATGTATATATACCATAAATTACTGTATTTTGTTGTGCAAAAAAATACCAATATTTTAGAAAAATCCCAAAAATTCACCCTAACTATTTCTCAACACATATAATTAAAAAATGAACTCCATTTTTTGAAAATAATTATCTAAATATTATAATGTAAATTATTAATTAATTTTATCATTTATTCGAAAAATACTATTTTTAATATTATAACTGATTTTATATCATTTTTGAATAAATAATTAAGGTCTCATAAAATTATCATTTTATAATAATACAGTAAAAAAACTTTATGAATCTATTTTATGATGATGAATTTTATTTTAAATAATCATATTAATTATGAAATTAAAAATAAATATTTCAATTTCACAAAATTACCAAATACATAATTTATCATTTTTAAAGTGGTTATTCACTTATTCCATGAAATAAATACATCATATTTTTATTAATTAAATACCAAAATTTTATTTATACCATCATAGGTGAGGTTTCTATTATATTTGTATAGATTCTATAATTTATATATATATCACTTCATTCATTATAAATTTATAAAGAATTTATGTATTTAATTCTAGAATAAAAACAAATTATTTTATAAGTACCTTGGTTGGTACAATATCCCCACATGCTGGAAATTCAATATTTGAAATTTTATTTATATATAAAACATGTGAGGAAATATTTCCCTAAAAAAATTTTGTAATTACCTTTTTTATTCTTCAACCATGTTCCTTCTCCACAAAACCATAACCGGATGAATTACAATATTCATCAATACTTCATCTTTATAATCAAGAATTTAAAATTAATTTTCCTCAAAAGAATGGTTCCAATTCAACAAAACTAATTATGGGCTCAAAAAAAAGATATGAATCTACTTCATACTTTATTAGCATCAAAAAATGAAAAACATTGTGTAACTCAGACAAACATGGTAGAAAATATTATATATAGGCAACTGGTCTAATATTCATCAGTATATCATAAGGCCTAATGAATCATGGACTTAGATTTATTTTATTACCAAAACAATTGACACTTTTACCAAGATGGATTTTAATGAAAACATGATCACATACATCAAAAGAAAATATTTTTTCTTAGTTATTTGCATAGATTTTATACCTTATCTATGTTATCCATTTTTTGTGGTTGGATCATCATTAAATTTTCAACCAATTCATCAACTAATTATAGTACCATCAACATTTTTTCCCTAAATTCACCTAATAATGCTAGAGTTTTAAAACAGTTTTTATATAATGCCTCAAAATTTTTCATCTATATGATGAAATCAAAACTGATGTTATAGGAAAATTTAAATAATGAAATATATTTTACCTAAATTCCCTGGTAATTGTTTGAAAATTCTCAGATTATTTACTACAATGTTAAAATTGTTCACGGTATATGTTCATCAGATTGAGGATGAAAAGGAGTGTAAAAATCCAATTTGGTTCTCAATGACTTCTAAAGGCCTTTCCAAAAGTTATAATTGAAATATGGATCAAAATAAGATACAATGGAGAATGTAAATCCATTTAACATGACTATATCATTAAGGTACAATTGATAAATATGATCTAAATACCTAGTATCTCGAATAGTAAGAAAATGTTAATATTAATTCAGTTGATTAAGACTAACACAAAAAAGAATTTTTTACCTCTATAATTCTTTTGTATTCCTACCATGAAATCCATGGATATATTTTCCCATTTCTACTCTAGCATAGAAAAATGGTGAATCATCCCTTTTGGTAGTTTTCAATTTTAATTAACCTCTTGGAAGGTCTAACAATTCATTTTAAAATCAATAATATCTCTTATCATTCAATCCCACTAGAAATAAAATCGAATGTCTATGTACATCTTACTGTTTTCAGGATGAACTACTAATGGAGATCAAGGAAAATTACTTAATAACTCTTTAATCTAAGAATCGCGTGGAAAACATAATCTACTTATAAATATCACAATTCAATCATTATCAACAGTAAATTCTAGAAAATTTAAAATTTTCACCAATTCTACCTTTTTCATTAACCCACTATCATCCTTAAATTATTTTTAAATTCAATATAATAGAGATGACTACATTGAGAGAAAAAAATAGATTAATTTCCAACACCAACAAATTTTATCCCTAAATTCATTAATTCATTAATCAAGGCATTATGTTCTAAATGTTTCATAGTTAACGTAACGTGATTTTTTTACTCAAGGATTTTGACTCTTATTTTCTTTTCTGGAATGGTAATTTACCATGTAATTATAATCCCATATCATTTCAAGACTTCTTCTCTACCTAATGATCATATCCTTCTAATTGATTATATAGTTCAAAATTTTATAGTCGATATATATTTCACATTTGGGTTTATAAAAATGAATCAAAAAAATTTAAAAGAAAAAAACACAGATTCTATTTTCAAATAATGTGTAGGATAATTTTATTCATTAGTTTTTAGTTTTTTTGAAGCATACAAAATTACATGATCATTATATATCAGAACATAACCAATTCCCCTTCAATGATACATTACTGTTGATAACAAAATCATCATTTCTGGAACACATTTCTAGAACTGGTGCATTCACCAATCTCATCAATAGTTCTTAAAAAACATCACATTATTATTTTCTAATAAATTTGATCACTTTTCACATTACGTTAGTTGGTGATATAGATAACCATACAAATTTTTAAACAAACTATCTGTAATAGAATATTAATCCAAGAAAACTGTGAATATTATTAACATTTTTATGTATTTCCCATTTTTCTACCACTTTTGTTTTGGTGGGATAAAATTTTATTCCATACTTATTTATAATGTTCCCAAGAAATAGAATCATCTACAACCAAAAATCACATTTTCTAGATTTCCCTTATAACTTGCTTTCTTTGACATTTTGTAGGAAAATAGATAGATGGTCCATGGTTTTTTTACTTTTTTAAAACACCAAAATATCCATAATAAAAACAATAACAACCATATACCAATATTCATGAAAGAATCCATTTATAAGATCCAAGAATACTATAGGAGAATTTGTGAATCCATAGAACATAACAACCAAACCACAATGACTATATCTTGTTCAGAGAACAGTTTTAAAATTTTCATCCTCACCATTAGATAATGTTATCCAAATCTGAAGTGCATCTTGTAGAAATATTGATCTCCATAAAGCCTATCAAAAAATTCATCTAAATGAGGAAATCGATAATTTTATTAATAGAAATTTTATTCAATTTTATTTAATCAATTAACTGTATCATTGAACCATATTCATTTTTAACAAACAAAATTAGAGAAGACCAAGGTGAAGTGATTTGGTGAACGAAACATTTATCCAGAAACTCATACATTTTATTTTTTAATACTAATTGTTCCAATCGAACCCTTAAATAAGTGGTTTTTGAAATTTGATAATCAACAGGAACTAAGTAAATATTAAATTCAACTTCATAGTTAAGTATAACATCAGGAAACTCATTAGGAAAACATCTAGGTATTCATTTACCACTAGAACCTCATTAATTTGAACATTTCCCTCATTTTCAACAATTTGTGAAAGATAAAATTCATCTCTATATTTTTTAGATTCTTATATTCTTAATATCTTATCAATAGTATGGGTTCATTGTTGTATAATAACTGAAAATAATTCTAAAAAATAACTTATTTAGATCTAAAGTAATTCTTATCATTGTAAACAGAAATCCAATCCATATACATAATAACAAAAAACTCTACTATGAGAAAAATAACATCGTTTACGGGTAACATTTATCCACAGAAAACAACATAAAGATTATAGTCAGTCTTCCATTCCTTAATATTTACCACTGGTTTATTTACCATAATGTTTAATTTCATGTTTTGAGATGAAATTTTAAATTTACAAATAAAATTATCATAAATAAATGGATTTGTAGACATCGTATCAAAAAAATAGTAGCAAAATCTAAGTAAACAAGAAAAGTAAATGATATCACATCATTCAATGATCCAATATCTGATGATGTAGCCACAATGGTTTTCACCACAACATTCTTGTTATAATCACATGTAATTCAATCATTTAGATCATTCTTAGAGAATATATTTACATAATTAACCATCTCCTCGTATTTAAAGAATATTACATTTTTCATATCAAAATTAAACATACAATAACCGAGTTTCATTTCATTAAAATATTAGGACATATTTCGAAACATTCAACATTGAAAACATTTCCCAAATTTATTAAGACATTCCCCATTGTACTTTTTACCAAACTTCCATCAAATAGGAAAATTGACTCTCATACCTTCATTGTTTTTATTGTTTCAAACACATTTCCTACCATCTATACTTTTTCTTATTCTTGATTTAAAATTACAAACGAATTTCAACACACTTAATTTCCACCTTCTTATAACATTGAGAATTTTTTATATAACATTCCAATTCATGGGAATCCAATTCTCTTTCATAACATGAAAAATTTCATCATAAAAACATCCCTTTAAAACCACCTATATAATGTTTTAAAGAGTGTTATAAATTTGTTTAGAATTATATTAATATTTATATTACCTTATAAAATATTTTTATAACATCTATCCATCCATTAGTAATAATATTTTGTTATTATCGTTGTTTTATGTTCATTCTTTTCATGGTTTCCTTGGTTTTTTCAGTATGTATATTCTTATAAAATGGAAAAAAACTCCAGATGTTGAATTAAAAGATGTTAAAATGACTCCAAAATTATATATATCATTTCTTATGATGTGAGTATAATTAAATACATATATAATTTTTTTAAAATTATATAATTTATTTTTGTGGTTATTTACAACCATACTGAATAACTACCATTGAATTTAATTTGATATTTATATATTTGTTATAGAACATTATTTTACTATTAATATCTATAATAAAATATTATTTCACCATAATAATTTTTTTATGAATATCCTTTTAGGTGATAAAAATTGAAATCTCCTCATCCATGAAGGCATTGAATCGACAAAACACATATGGTTATTTTATATTCTAGAATGACAGTAGAAGATAAGAGGTTTGATTGTAGATATTAATTTGATAGAAGTATATTATAGTATATCTTAGATACTAGAATTATCATGTAACTTTTATTGGGGGTGAGTAAATGATATTAAAAGAAAATGAATTGAAAATAAAATAAAATAAAATGAATGATGCTTTTATATCTTTAATTCTTCTCCTTGAGGACATCTTCAAGGCCATTGGATTGGGCCTTTTGGTGTGGCCAAAAGATGTTGGACATGGGGGAGAGGCCTATTGTGGTAAGGGGGTATAAATTTAACCTGATACATGTTTTTGGAGGTGTGAGGATATGCGGTGGCGAGGGGTGGTATTTATAGGGGAGGAGAGGGGTGTTTTTTTATTTTGTTCATTTGTTTAATATTTTAGATCATAACTATGAATAGTGTGTATTATTGTAGCTAAATATTATAAATAATTCAGGTGAGTTTTAACTGATAGTTCATACATCAACTATACATTATCCATGACTCAATAATTCATGTACTGAACTTATACCGTAAATTTTCAAATTTCACAATTCACCAAAAATTCAACTACTTAAAAAAAATACCAAAAACTCACCCAAACCATTTCTCAACGTGTAGAAATAAAACATCCATTTTATGAATTTTATTTTTAATATGAGAAAATTTAAATTTTTGTTATGATCATCATTTATTTGTTAAAAACTGATTCTAAAATGGTAATTGATTTTACAACACCTAAAAAAATTAGTATTAGTGTCATAAAATTATTTTATAATCATTAGAAAAAAAACATAATTAATTAATATATTTTATTTAGATAAAATTTTTTTTGATTCTTCATATTACATACTAAATTGTAAATACATATTTTTTTCCTAAGAATACCAAAACATAGTTTATCATATTCAAAACATTTAATTACTTATTCTGTGATATAAATATATCATATATTCACATATAAGATACATATCTTTTATTTATAACATCATAAGTGATGTAACTATTTTATTAGTATAGATTTCGTTATTTTTATAAATACCAATTATTTCATTGTACATTTATAATAAGTGTAACAATTTAATTGCACATTGAAAAAATTATTTTATAAGTACCTGGGTTGTTATATTCACCCCAACTTCTTGAAATTCGTTCCTCGAAATTTTTTATATAATTTTTATAAAAGTGACGATAAATTTATCTCATATCATTTTTAGATTCCCATGTTTCTTCTTCAACAATGTTATTTCTCACAAAAACTTAATATGGTGAATTACCTTATTCTATAATACATTCTATAAGAACCCAGTTTTTCAATTAAGTATGGATCCATAAATATTTCAGTATAAATATTTTCTTTGGAACTCATATGGATGCCTAATGAGTTCGTAAATGTTTGGATGGTGTCTAGTGCTTGTTCGGAGCCCAGAAACCATCGTTTTGGATGAATCCGACTTTCCGCATGGTTTGGCTAATTGTGTGGATGGTGTTTTTTTTGGATAGAGTCATCTCACACGGGCGGTGCCCAACCATGGGGTATAATAGTGTGAACACCCCTTTTTCATAAGTACATGTGCATTACTTTCACAAATTTTGATCAAACCACATGGAAAAGCCATTCTAGCAGTGCCATCTCACATGGTTTACACAGGGTTTGAAAAACTAGGCTGACAAATCGTGTGCAAGTTTAATTTGTGGGTAAATGTCTATTTTTTCCCTTAATAATCTCTAAAGCCACCTCTTCGCCCCTAATATGATAACTAGCAGGGTTTTCCTCCAGTTTCACCCATTTTTTCTTTTTTAATATATAACATTGGAATCAATATATCTTCTTCATCCGACATCTGATCAACCTTCCATTCATCGCGTTGGATGCACAACGGTAAGTACTTGATTCTTCTTTATCCTTTCTTATTCTCTTTTTCTCTCGACCTAGTTATCATCTTGTGATCATTTTTTACCTTTTCATAGATATACTCCAATCTGAGGAAAATCAAGGGCTGATACCGGGGGGAATGATCGTACAACCCTAAGGTGGGTGGTCTTTAACTCATTCTGAAAGTTCATTTTTTTAATATTCATGTGGGTCCATTGATTTTATCAAAATCTATTTCTTAAATTTACATACAATGATTATACTTGTTATAATTTTATACTTATTCTATTTCTTCCCCATGTAGATGGTTATTCCATATTAGGGTTTTTAGTGTTTTTGGATTTTCATCCACCATTCGGGTGTGACTTTTCTTGACCATTCTAAAGGAGATCATTTCCCTAATAAATGACTTGTTATTAATGTTAATTTCATAATGTCATGTACCATGTTCGCTCAATAGTTGACCCACCTAAGGTGAGAGATTTCAAATTTATTATTAAATGAGAAATGTGAAATGTCAAGTGAACTATATATATAACATGAACTTATTTAATAAGATTGAATAAATGTTACATGATCATTTCACCACATTCCATATTGATGAAGGTATCGGAGTAAGACTTGATAATTTAATATAACTTAATGGTTAATATATACTTGATTAAATGGTTTCAAATCAACTTGGCATATCCACATTAATGGAAGAAAAGTATTGGACAAATAAATAAATGGTTGTAAATATACTTGTTCTATACACACTAATGTAACTCAAGACATTATCCTAATTAATTATTACATTATTAAAATATCAAATAAGAATGGATTGACTCGTTCCCACATTGGATTATGATAAGATAATACATTGGGTCTCGGGAACCCCATTCGGAATCAAGGATGTGGTTTTCTTATGTTGATACCCACCTAGAATTTTGTCCTTGTTTATTCCTCATATTCTTGATATACTACCGTAGGACCCTTTACATTATTAAAGGATACCTCAGATACACTCCTTGGATCCAACATTGATTAGTAGGTTTCATGGGGAAATCCTATTGGGGCATATCTTTGCTAAGCCTCAATTGAACTTGGTCGATCACTTTGGGCTCGATAGGTACCATATTATGGAATAAATTGGATTAACCACCTAGGATTACACTCTTACCCCTTTTCTATACTCAGATTCTACTATGTTATCATTCTGTGAGATCTATGTTACCTTGGTTATTACACTGTAACCCCCTCACTTGATATATTTTTATGTCTCCATGTTACATCTTGGGGTCTTCACAACTTATACTATTAAGAGGTGATGTTAGTGCTATCTATGCCTCATGTAACCTATTAACATTAAATGGTAATTGCATAATTAATTAACTTATTACATGTTCGGACACTAGAAGAGGGTTGAAGCAGGTACATGGGTATTTAGTTATATTGTAATTATTTATTCACTTTATATATGAATTTTTACACCCTATTATATTCGATTACACGAGCCAGATGTTATAAACATAATTGGAGGTGTCCCACTGAGATTTATCTCCAACCCACTCAGGGAACCATGTGGTATCCATATTATAACACATGGTTATAGGTGATGAAGAAGGGAATAATATGACTTCAAACACTTGATTTTTTTCTATTTAGGATAGAGCATAATAGTGTATGCTCGTGTTGGATCTCAGGATGCGTGGATTACTATTTTTTTCATTTACATTGTGGAACATGTTATGCATGTTATCTTGTATGCATGATTTTGAGTTTTCTAGCCATATGTAATTTTGTCATCATTGTTTCAGTTGATACATATATTATTATTCCCATTTTTCTATTGCATCAGTTTTGTTATGTTATTTATTTACATTATTTATATTTCTTCTGTTGTTTACTATTAATTCATATTCATTTGGTTTTTCTACACTTTGATAATGGGAGAATAGTCTTTCCATGGACACACACTAGGACCTCACTACTAGTTGGCCACCTCGAGCATTTAGGGAGATGCGCTTGAGGCCATGTGGCCCACAAGACTCGCGGCACCCTTAAGTGGAATCTGGGTCCGGGATTACAAAAAGTTGTATCAGATGCTGTGAGTTTTCTTTCATTACTATTCAGATACAATATATTGAAGAACTGGAATGCTAGGGACAGGAGAATAAGTTGTGTTTTTGCATCATGAACCCATGTTTAAGATAAAAACAATTTTTCCTAAAATAAAATTATTGTTCTATTTTTCCTATTACAGTAGATATTAATTCACCATTGGGTGATGAACATGTTGTGTGGTGTTATTTTTTTTACTCTGGTTGAGGATTTTATTTCATCCTTAGCCTAATTGCATGAGGGAATGGATTATTTCTACATGAATCATTATAGGGACCTAGAAATCACATTTCATTCCTATTGCATGCCATATAGGTGCCTTTCACTACTTTTCAATAATTGATATTATTGTGATTATTGTATGATGTTATGATAGTTTACTTGTACTTGGATTATTATTGGTTATGATTGAGTGACTGTCTACCTCAATTCATGATGTGTGTGGTCCCTCATGGGTTGGGATGAGTAATTTACTATGTCAAGCCATTATACAACAAATAAATGTGTAATTTTTGAGATAGGTGTATAGGCACTGATTCATTGGAAATTTCAATCCATTATAATGTTAATACTAAAAAAATAATTGGTTGTAGATCCTTATCCCTCGTTTTCATGTTAATGAATGTTAAACGAGTGAACTAGGGAATTAAATTCAAAATTTCATGAAACTTATACAAGAGAACATACAGATATCTGGTCATCTAGGGGTAGTTTTGGTAGTATTCCAAGGCTAGTGAGTTTCATTATATTCATTTTCTGCTAGTGATTCCATCTTATGCTCTTAAGCTTGTTCAGAGGTGTGTGCTTGGAATTTACATACTAACCTCGGCAAGACATCCTCGAGTCATTCTCCAGGAATGTGGTGATGACCAAGATCCAGACATGGTGGGCCCTAAGCCTCCAGTCTTAATTCCATGAGTTCCACTTGAGGCACTACCTACTATACATGATCTGGGCACTGATTCCCATGTTCATGCTTGTTTACTATTTATGAAGAAGTCCATGAATGTTGCTCCATGGTTTGAGCCTATGATGGCGGATCTAACCAATGAGTTCCCGCAACATCATCCTCCTACGTTTTTAGGGGGTTGTGATTCTTAGGCTTTTGAGTCTTGTCTATAGGCCATGATGTCTATCATTGAACATCGGGAAATTCCTCCAATGTGGAGAGAAAATCTGGATACATACATGCTTTGGGATTCAGCCAAGCATTAGTGGAATGTGGTTACCTAGGCCAGTTAACATTAATGTCATTGATGGGATGATTTCTAGGCTTCCTTATAGTTAATTCAATTATAATTATTTTTCTTTAATTCCCAAATTTTTTATCCACTTATTGTTAAATAAAATTAGTTTATAATTCATAAATGATAACCCATAATTATAAAAATAGAATAAAACTTATAACAATATAATCTTTTATCAATGTACAAATGTTTTTAATAAAACAATAATTCTTTTATAAAAACTATTCACAGCATTCTAATTGGATTCTTATTTTCTATTACCCATACTTAAACCCTTTGAAATGCATTTAAAAATTTGGTATGAAAAATAAATGCATATTGAGGGACATAAAAATATGGAATGAAACTTTTATTCCATGAATACTTATAAACATATGAAATCATTTTCATAATGATATAATTTTCACATATATAAATTAATATACATACTTTGTGAAAAAATAATGTTTCCATGAAATATAGGAAATATAAATAAACCATTTTGGAATCTTGGGGAATCATATTAATACCAAACGTACCTAGAATTTTAACCTCAACATCTACTTTATAATTTTAACCCTCATGGCTACCGTATAATGTTACCCTCATGGCTACCTTATGATGTAACCATCATGGTTGAACTTGGAATAAACATTAAGGTCAACATAAAACATTACCAATGAAATTAAGGGATGTCATGGACCCACACATAATCATAAATAATTCCAATTAACTAGAAATAATCACAAATTATTAATACTCTAATCATAAAAACATTCTTTTTGAATTTTTTAAAAATAAAATTTTAAAATGTGATTTTTTGAGGAAAATCTGTTAGCAGAGGTTTCAATTATATTAAACCTATTAAAACTACATGTATAATGGTTTAAATGGTGCTATAAATGTATTGAAAAATAATATTTTTATTTATAATGCCTTATATGATCTTTTTCAAAACATCTTTCCACCCATTATTATTAATTATTAATTATTTTCATTGTTTCATGTTTCATTATTTCATGGTTTCCATGGTTTGATCATAATTGATTTTCATGTAAAATTAAAGAAAACACCAGAAGTTGTTATAAAATTTATTAATATTTTTCCATAATTCAATATATATTTATTTATATAAGGATTATTCATTAGATAACACATTAATGAATTTGAATAAATTTTTTGGATGTTTTTTACAACCATTACAAACTCATATCAATTAATTTAATATCATGTTTATATATTGGTTCAAAAAACTATTTGACATATAATGTGGGTACAAATACCTGATTTAGTAATAATATTTTTTTATAACTTGCATTGTAGGTGGTAAAGGAAAACGAAAAGTTGTCATCCACAAAGATAGTGAATCAACATGCCATGGATGATGATTTCATTTTCTATTATAAGAAGAGAAAAAGAGAGTATTGATATTATATATTACATTAACACAATAATAATACAAAAAATTTAATATAAAAGAGTTACCATGTATCGTTTATTAGTGTAGGTGAGGATACGATAATAAAATAAAATAAATTGAAAGGAATATAAAAGAGAATAAAAGATGATTATACCTATTGAATTATTCTCCCTATAAACCTCATTATGGACATTGGTTTGGACCTTTTTATAACACCCAAATCTTCCATGGTACGAGTCTCTTTGAATAATACAATATCATGCGTTGTACACAACTTCAAGTTCTAGTGCACTACAACCAATCAAACTAGCCATTTAAAAAATAGGTGTTAATATTAATACCCACTTTTTGAAATTTAATTAATTTTATTCTTCAAAATGGCATTCATTTTTGGATTTATAATATCAAAATTTTCATACTGTGAGTTTTTGGTATTTTTCATAAACATTCAATTTTTAATGAATAGTGAAAAATATTGTGTTATTGTTTAAAAAAGAGTTTAATTTAAATAATAATTTATTTTATTTAATTTATTTTCAATTCAAAATAGATACATTTTTCTTATATTAGTTTAATGTAATTCATTGGATTCATTTTATAATAATATTTGATATATTAAATTTTATTGAACTATTTAACGCATTTTACCCACATTCTTGGCACATTTGAAAATTTGAATAAAACATAATTTTAATGATTTTATGAATTGAATTTCAAAAATCCGAGAGACATGGTTGATGTCAATAAGTAAAATGTGGTTCAATAGGATGAAGATAATTTTTGCTGAATAGTAACTTTTGTATTTCATTACCACAGTTAAAAGTAAATAAGGTAATTAAAGGTAGAAATGATATTATAATTACCCTAACACATGTCTTAGTTCTATTGGATAAGTGTATTTAGACCATATTAAACCTTAAGAATAATTTATTTTCCTTTTTGATCCTCTTGGATTAGACTGGGACATTTATTATTATTTTATTTAAATAAGAGTTAAAAGTGTTAAATTCAAATTTGAATAACTAAACAACTTTTAATAAATGATCATACCTAATATAAATTAGACTGTAAATATTCATTATAAAGATAAAAATATTTCTTACATCATGGTATTTTATTAAATAATTAAATAATTAAATTTATTTATGACATAATGATGATGCAATAATTACCTTATTAAGGAATTATTAAAATAATTCATATTATAAATATACAAATAAATGTAAATTTAGTCTTTTGACACATTGAACTAATTTTTAGGTTAATACGACATTTCACTATTGATTAAATTTATTTTTTCGATGTAATCATCTTTTGTTGACTTTCAAAAAAACTAAATACAAAATAGTGTCAAAATTGACATAAATGAGTTTTTAAAACAAGTACAATATTATTGATGATATAATAACCCTAAAAATATATAGTTTTGAAAAAGGACTTATATAGTAATATATATATATATATATATTTAAATATATGTCATTAATTAACCACTTGTGGTTCTCTTGAAATTTTATAGTAAGTTTATTAACCATGTAATATAAAAATACAAGAAGACATTGTAAAAGTTAAACTATTTAACTAAGAGTTAAATATAAAATATAAGGTTATTATGGTATCCTAAACTTGTATAAATCTTATTTGTTGAGAGTATTGAGACCAATAACCACCTTATCCTCAAAATAAATCCATTTGGAACGATTATAAACCGAAAATGATTTTATAATAAAATAATATTTCAAGTTTTTTTCTAAAGTGGCCCTCACCTCTCTTATAAAAGGGTACTTCCACTTCTCTCAAAATCAAACCTCCAAATCCTTTGGTCTCAACCAAAACCTGCTAAAATATTCTCCCAACTACCATCACTTCAACCTATAGTCCTTAATTTGATCAGATATCCAACCTAATGAGCTATTATATTAAAATCAAAAGAAAACACCTGAATAAGAGGTAATTATTTCTTCACCTCTTTCAAGATCATTTCTTCTTCCACTAACTCTAGCTTTCTTTTTTCTATAATAATATAATAACTCCAGTACCTTCTAAATTATAAGATGTTATTGAAAATATTATACAACTATATTCCTTATTTGATCCATCCTATGAGTGACAAGGTCACCATACATGCATGCGTAAGGCTTACCGTCTCCACGTCATAGTGTAGTTTGTTATTCAACACTTCTTTATTTGGATGGGAATAATAATGAGTATAATTGATTTACTATTATATATAACAAGTTAATGATTCATTATATATAATATATCATCCAATTACATATTATTTCACCACTAATAGAATGATATTGTCGCTCGTGTCTACGTATGGCTTACCATCTCCAAGACGTGATAAGACTTCATTGTCCATCGTAACCATTCAAGAATAATTTTTATTTGATGATTAAAAATAATTATTAAAATCTTATTATCATTCAAGATATAAATCAAAAACATCCTATCCAAAACAAACATAACATATGTAAAAAAACACATAAAGTAAAACAAAGTAGTTAACACCTGAAACAATGATACTTCAGAACTATTATTAACAAAGATATATTAGAGGATCGTATATGATATCATATTTATGTATGTGGATTCTTTTATAATTTAATAATAATGATTTAACAATTATACATAAGGTTAACCTACCCTCGACTGAGGAAAAGTGAATGTTAATGTTTTATCTTAAAATCTCTTTATTATTCGAGGTTGTTTATGCCTAACTGTCTACTGGAACTTATTTGTCATCCACAGCTATGATTCAAAAAAAATTATTTCAAAAACTTTTTAATATTTAATATACTATGGGTTAAATTAATTTATACCATTTTTTAACTTTTCATAATTATTTTTGAATGGAATCATTTCGTCACTTTCCAAACAAGGTACTTTATGGACTTTTCAAAAAATTAAGAAATGAATGTTTTTTAACTTATATAAAGTGTGGAGATATTTTTTCCATTATAAAACATTCGAAGAGTCCCTTAAATGTTTATAAGAATATTTTAAAAATATTTTTTCCCTATATAATTATCTGACTTTTAAAAGAATACAAAGTGATATTTCATTCAAATAGTTTTTGGATTTACTTCTTCTATGTCAACATCCTTCATCAAGTTTTACGTTTGTTGGATGTTGATTTATTGTGATACAATCTTCTATATTGAATTGATGGTTTTGAGATATGTTTGAATTGGGATGAGTTATTTTAATACCATTCATGGTTTATGGTTATGGTATTGACATTTTGTATGCTAATTTTAGTACAAATATTTATATTATGTTTTTACCTTTTCATATGAGGAATTAATTGGACTTAGTAAGTGATGGGGGGCCTGCTATAGCCTCTCGATGCATATGTAGGTCTCATGAGACAAACTAGTGTCTTGGCACAAGGCCTTGAAAAAAATAATATTTGTCTTCTTGGGACGAGGCCTTTAATATGTGGTTATGAGGTTCAACATTATGCATTCCACCATTATGAAATTAGCTATTGATATTACATGTGATTATTGGACTAGTGGAATATCCATGTGAATAAGAAAATCAAAAAAAATTATTTATATTTTATATATTATATTAAATTTAATGTTTAAAAGGATTGTGTATTACTCTTTTACATTGCCTTAAATGTTTATGCTTATTTATGAAATTGTCCCTAATATTGTTATCTTTACTAAGCATCTAAGATCACCACATTCTATGTTTTATTTTTCCCAGGTTGTGAAGAATTATATTATGACTCACATGAAGGGATAAGATAATGGATATGAGTGTGTTCAGAGGAGATGCAATTTTATTGTTTTTCATTTAATAATATAATGTAAATATTATGTATGTATCTAGTACTTCCATGGATACTAAATTGATCTGAATTTCAGGATTTTATCCCTTGTAATCATGCCAATTTGATTTAATAATGCACTAACTCTGGGTAACTAGGGTCTTGGCATTACAGTTGGTATCAGAGGAAGTTTAGTACAATCTTTGGAATCTGTAATTAGAAAAACTGTGATTAGAAAAATTTACCCTAAGATATACTTTTAGGATTATTATAGAAGAATATCAAAAAAGTAGGTAATGTAGATATTATGTTGTTATTCCAAGAAACAAATCCTTGTATGGATACTACTAGTTGATGTGGTTCTGGCACTGATGTACCTAAGAGTGAAATATCTAATAAGGAGTTTCGGGCTTAACCCGGGGCATCCTGGTACATGACAATGGGCCTTACTTCAAACCTGGATTGATACACATGGGGTATATGCTTTGGATAATTCACATTTTCTTTACTAACCATTATGTAGTATTTATGATTAAATACATCTTTAATGAAAACATTTTTTATGATTAGGGATTATATGTATGAACTGTTAAATTTATGTTATGTATTTTACTAGTTTGGAATTATGTATTATGACTCATAAACGAATATTGTGTATGCCATTATTTAGAAATGGAGCCTAGTGGAAGAAACAAAAACTATATCAATGCACGCAATATACGTAATGATTACCCTCCAACTCCAAATAATTATAGTGGAGATGGTTATGCAACTAGTTCTAAAAAACTTATAACCATACTGGTACAACTCAATCAGGTTATGAATAATAACCTTACCCGTATAGATCACCCATAACCACAATGTGTATGATCAATGTTAGACCACTTCATGAGGATGCCACCACAAACATTCAATGGGACTAAAATTCCATTTGTATCTGAGTAATGGATATGTTCCTTAGAGAAAATATTTTATTCTTTGGGGATTACTGAAAGGGAAAAGGTTTTCATGGTAGTTTATCACCTCACAAGAGATTCAGATAAATGGTGGTCATTAGTTCAAAACACAAAAGAGGATGAATAAGTGTCAAATTTGGAATGGATGTAGTTTAAACATATTTTTTTAGAAAAATAAATTCTTCATGAACATCGAGTGGATATGGAATGGAAATTTCTGAGTGTGAGGAAAAAGGAGGATGAGAATATCGCAATGTATGAGGATAACATTAAAAGGATAGTATGACATGCAATATATTATATATGTAACCCATGAAGTTTGATTGATTTACTATTTTATGGTTTAAAATCATTTCATTTTCCATCATTAGTGTCACAATCCTTCTCATTGTATAAAGGTATAGTCGGGTGTGATATAAAGATAGAAAATGAATTCTCTAAGTCTTATGACTTTAAAGCAAATAAAGAGAAGAAGAGATCAGAGAAACACTATAGAAATGGAAATAAGGGGAATAAAGGAAAAGTTAAATTTCAACCCTATTGTAAATGTGAGAAGAATCCACCTGGTACATGCCTAAAGGGGATGTGAGTTTGTTACAAGTGTGGATAAAAATGACACCAAGATCATGATTTAAAAGGGGAGAAATAGGTGGCCAATGTTTATTGCTTCTATTTTAAAGAAATGGGGAATTATGAAAATGAATGTCTTAATGGTTAAAATAACATACCACAGAAAAGTACAAGGGAACAAGGACAAGCTTATGTGATCACTACTGCTGTGATTGAAGCTTTGAATGACATGATGGAAGGTAGTTTAATCATTTCATCAAATTTATCCAATGCTTTATTTGATTATGGATCAACTCTTTCTTTCTTATGATCACAGTTTTCAAAGAAAATTAGGTATTTCCAATTTAATTTAAACAAGTATTTGTTTGTCAAAACTCCGAAGGAAAGTATCACTGCAACAAGGTTGTGGGAATCAGTTACCATTATGGCATATAAATGTGCTTTATTTTTTGATATTATTATCATACACATGATTGAATTTGATATAATTTTTTTATGGATTGGATTTCAGACCACAATGTGAAAATTTACTGTAAGATGAAGAAGGTTATAATTTTGGATGATGATAAGGATTACCTTATCATTTGAGCTGAAATGTCACAATATTCTTCTTATCTAGATCCACCACCAGTAGCTCTACTAATTTCAATTATTGCGGAGGAAGAGAGTGAAATAACTATTTGTGAGGAAACAAATGTTCAAATAGAGGATGTACATATTGTGAAAGAATATGTTGAGGTGTTCCAGAGGATTTACCTCGGAATCCTATAGAATGAGAAATTGAGTTTTCCATTAACTTAATTCCTAGTTCCATGCCCCTATCAAAGACCCTTTATAAAATTCCACTATGGAATTAGTGAAACTAAAGAAACAACTAGATGAAATGAGCAATAAAGTATTTATTCACCCTTGTGTTTCTCTAGGGGGAGCCCCTGTTTTTTTATTAAGAAGAAAGATGGATCTATGAGGTTGTGCATTGACAATAGGAAGATCAATGATATAATAATAAAGAACAAGTATCCCCTACATCACATTGATGATTTATGTAACACCCCAGGATTTCTTAGTGTGTTATTTCTTAAAAATAATTCAATAACTTGCACTACACGCAACACCGAGTTCAATCACACCATGACGTACAAAAAAAGCCATTAAAAGAGGTCATGAACAGTATTAACAACATTTTGAACTTTATATAATCCTTATAATTTTAGAATCCCTATTATGAGTTTCTTAGTCATAATGCAAGAACAGATTCATTTTCAGTATTGCACTTTTATCAACTTTAATAGTGAATCCTTTTTAAATAAAATATTTTAAACTATCTGAATAAACTGGGACATCAAAAAAAAATTTAAATAAAACATCCCAAGCTTCCACGGTACGCTTTCCTTTTAATAAAATAGTAGCGTGTGTTGTACGCAACCTTGAGTTTTAACACACGCCACAACCAATCAAACTAGCCGTTATGAAGAGTAATACCTAAATTTTGAAATTATATATATTTTATATTTTAAAATGGACATCATTTTTGGATTTGGAATATCGAATTTAGCCTAAGGTGAAATTTTGGTACTTTTCGGATAACTTTCATATTTTGATGAATAGTGAAAATTACTAAATTTTAATTAAAAACAACTTTTTAAATCAAAAAAAATTAATAGTGATAAATTATGAATTTTAGTAGTTTTAAAGTATATTTAGAATATATTTTTACCATTTAATATAATGTTGGTCATTGGACATAATTTTACAATTAAACTGAACATAAACAAGTGTCAATCTTTTGATAGTTATTATCTCTTAAAAACACGCTTTTTGTTTTGACAGCGGGAATTAATTTTAAATTAATTTCTGCCACTTATGTGTTTTGAATTTAGAAAAATGGATTCCATATTTGGAATCAGGATGTACAAATTGTGTAAATAGGTAACTTTTATTTTTAGACATTTTGAATAATTACTGTGGTAAATATTTTATTTACCATGGTTAAGGGTAAATCCGGTAAATAAGGGTTAAAAAATAATATTATAATAATACAAATTTACCCTAAAACGTGTCCTAACCTTATTGGTGGACACATACCCGACCATGATCATCCTTGGGTCAATTTGGGGACCCCTTGGAGCCACTTGTATGTGGTAGGGACACTTTATATTAATAAAGTTAAAATAAAAATAAAAATGGCATAAGCATACATCTTTTAGAAGAAAAATTTTCAAATAGGGTTATACATGTTGGATTTTCGATTATAAATATTCATTAGAAAGCTAAAAATATTTCCTACATAATTATATTTTATTTATAATTTTTAGACATCAAATAATATAAATTATTAATGACACAATAATGATGCAATGTTTACCTCATTAATAAATCATTTAAATAAATAAGATTATAATGATTAAAATATTATCTAAAACCTGTCCAATTCTTATTGGTTGATGTTATTTAGAATATTAGTCATCCTACCTTCTACCTAAATGATTTTGGGACCATTATAAACCGAATATAACTATATTATAAAGTAATACTTTCACTCTTTCCTAAAGAGCCCCTCTTCTCCCTTATAAAAGGAGACCACTTATACTCATTCCTCACACCTCTCAAGCCACTTGGCTCGTCCAAACTCTGCCAAACTACGCTCCCCACATCCCTATACTCATCCTTGAAGCTTCCCCTTAGGCAGAAATCATTTCAAGAAATCCTTTGGTTCCAACCAAAGTGAGTTACCTAAATTAAAGGTAACGATTTCTCTTAAATTATTTTCATTTATTTTGCTTCTCCAACCCCCAAACTCTTTTTATTTCCTTTCTTTTGTAACAACACCAGTATCCAAAATATACTAGGATGTTGTTATAAGAAGTATTCAAACTACACATACACACAACTCCATCTAATGGATGATGAACATAATGTTTCTGTGGATGGCAAACTAACGCCTCACGAAACGATGATTGTTCAAATACATCTTACCGCCTCTCATGGTGGCCATTATGATGGCACTGTAATTAAATATGATATTAATGATATATATTTTATATATAAGCCTCTGTAATTCCATTTTATTTCATACCATTATTTGTTTCATGTTGTATATACATACGATAATTTCATTTGAGGAAGTGCGGACTACCGCCCCCTTAAAATGATATGACTCGTTCATACCACAATGGAACGTATAAAGGATGGTGTTAATGAAACTAAAGTAACATATATAAAATATTATATTATACTGTAATAGTAATATACCTAAGTATCATTTGGATTAAATTCTTTTAAAATAAAAATTAAATGGAAGTTGCGTTCGTGCGTACGTACGGACTACCGTCTCCACGAACGCAATGAGATTCATCCTCCATCATATCCATTCAAGTATAATTATCATTTGATGATTTAAAAATTATGTTTAATGACTTGATACCATTCTGGATTTGAATAATATACAACCTATCCTTTACAAACATGTCTTACGTAACAAAACATACAAAAGAAAACAAGTAAGTTAACACCCGAAACAACGATAATACTAAGATATTATTATCAAATCAATATTAAAAGATCATATATGATATCATATTAATATATATGATTATTTTATAATTTAATAACAATTATTTCACCATTATACAGGAGGTTAACCTACCCCAACCAAGGAAAAGTACAAGGTAAGGGATTTTCTTATCTCACTTTCAATTCCGTGAGATTTCCATTGTTCGCCACTAAATTATTGAAAGTGGTGTATTGTGTACTGCCATTTGATATATATTATCATGATTCTATTTATATTCATGTTATTCTATAAATCATTTGGTGGTTATTAACTTTTGGCCATACGACTCAGTTGATTAACGCGGTAAGGGGTTTTCATCTCACTCCTTATTCTCATGAGATTCATGCCATATTGCCACCATTACCTTTTGTGTGGTGTATGTACTGCCCATAATTATATTCTTTGTGTAATACACTCTAATTTATGTGTACTTACATATTCATTGTATGATACCTCTTTCATGGGTTGTATGTTTCATAAGTTACCAAACTGGTAAGGGTTATTTCACAATCTCTTCATTATCTGAGGTTGTTTATACGTAATAATCTACTGGGATCTCTTTATCATCCACATCCATGTTTCTTCAAAATGTATTTCAAAACATTTTTAATATTTAAAAGAATATGGGTTAAAGTCATTTATACCCTTGTTTGACTTTTTATAAGAGGTTTATAAGGGAATCTTTCCGTCGTTTTCCAAACAAGGTGCTTTTTAACCTTTTCGACAGAATTAAGATAAGAATGTTTTTTTAACTTATACGGCGGGTGCAGTTATTTTCCGCCGTTATAAAATCGTCAAAGCTTCCCTTAAAAGCTTATAAGATTATTTTCGAAGAAAATGTTTGATTTTATATGGATCTTAAATGATTTCAAAATAAAAGGAGATATTTCTTTAAAACGAATTTTGATTTCATCTATGTCAACATCCTTTGATGGGTTTTAAGATTATTTGAAGTTGATTTATTATGATACAAAACATCTATATTGTTTTGAAGGTTTTGTGATATGTTTGACTGTGGATGTGCTATTTTTATACCATTCATATTTTATGGTGAAAGTATTGACATTTCGTATGCTAGTTCCAATAAGAATGTTTATGTTATATTTCAATCTTTACTTCATATGAATGTGTTGGACAAGTATGTTCCAGGTTGGGGACTGGTAAAAGTAATCCCTCCAGGTTGGGGACTGGTAAAAGTAAGCCCTCCAGGTTAGGGACTGGTAAAAGTAAGCCCTCCGGGTTGGTGTCCGGTTATTAGAGGCACTCCGGGTTGGTGTCCGGTTATTAGAGGCACTCCGGGTTGGGTTCCGGTTACAGTTAGCCCCAAGGTCTTGGGACGAGGCCTTGAAAAGTAATTAAAGTTTAGCATTATGCATTCCAACATTATGAAAGTGGTTATTGATTTTTCATGTGATTATTCGATTAGTAGAATATCCATGTGAACAAGTAAATGGCATTATTTCATTTTACTTTTTCCATACTATGTTGAAGTTCAAGTTTAAAAGGATATTGTTTTAGTAATTCATTGCCTTAAATGTTTATGCTTATTTTTGAATGTTCTGCTATATTGTTATCCTTACTGGGCATTTGAGCTCACCCCTTTTCTATGTTTTATTTTTCCCAGGATGTGAAGATGTAAGTTATGAATGACCTGCAGGGATATTATGAGGGGATTATAGTGTGGACTGTGGAAACATTATGTTGTTGTAGTAGTTTTTCATTTTATGATATAATGTAAAACTTATGAATATATCTAGTGTTTCCAAGGCTACTAAACCAATCGGTCTTTCGAGATTTGATCCTTCTTGTGATCATGCCAATGTTATGTAATAATGCAACGACTCTGGGTAACTGGGGTCGGGGCGTTACAGTTGGTATCAGAGGAAGTTTAGTACAAACCTTGGAAGCTAGATTTAGATAAACTCTGATTAGAGCACGTAAACCTAAGATGAACTTTGAGGATTATTATAGAAGAACTTCCTAGAATTTTGGTATTGTAGAGATTTTGTGAGTTTTCCGAGCAATACATCCCTGTCTGGATACGAGCAGGTAGAGGCGGCTCTGGCACAGATGTACCTAGGGGTAAAACCTGAAAACACCGCTTTGAGCTAGACTCGAACGGGAACTGGTGCACGACAACGGGCCTTGCTGCACTCTTGGTTACGACACTCCCGGGGGATATGCTTAGGATAACTCTCATTTTCTTTACAAATCATTATGAAGGGTTTATGAGTATATACTTCCTCAAAGAAAACATTTTTATGATTATGGATTATATCCATTAATAGTTCAATTTATGTTAAGTGTTTTATAAGTATTGGATTATGTATTTTGATTCATAAACTAATCTAGTTTATGCCATTGTTTAGAAATGGCGCCCAGTAGAAGGAATGATAACTCCAGAAATGCACATGATTCAAAGAGAAGGAAGGATCATATCTCTCATGGTCTTAAGCTAGAATTTATAAGAGAAATAGTCTCCCATGTATTATCATCATATGAAGAAATAATATCATGTGTTGATAAGATATGTAAAGAGTTTACTGAGTCCAATGGCTTTGAAGGGAAGCAAGAGAAGAAAAGGATGGAAGAGAGAAAGATGGATAAAGGGAAGAGGGAAAAGAAGAATTTTCCCATATGTGGTAACTGTGGAAAGAAACACCCTGGAACTTACCTGAAAGGAATGGGAGTTTGTTATAAGTGTGGAGGAAAAGGGCACAAAGTACGTGACTGCAAGGGTGAGAAAATGGTTTCAAATGTACAATGCTTCATTTGCAAGGAGTTTGGACACTACGCGAACCTATGCCCCAGTCATCAGACTATGCCGCAAATGATGCTATTGGATAATAATCAAGTTATGATACTACCACAGATGAAGAGGAATGATTAGAGTTCTTATGTTGATTATGTCAATTGAGTGTTGTATCAACAATGTACTTGTTATAATAATTATGGAGTATATAAGGATTGTACTGCAGTACTATTTCATTAAGGACTTGAGATTGTGTGGAACAAAGAAAAGCGACTCAATAGCAGGATACATTTTTGGAAAATATATGGTTGAGAGAAAGATAAACCATAATATGGTTCTGATACCGAGTTAGTGATTTTAGAATAATACATGATTGATTTGGATAAATTATGTTGGATATTCTTGACTACCTCGAAACTGATTAATGATTTGTATATTCCATCATTTTTTTGGGGTTTAAAACATTTTTGGATTGATGAAGTATATCCAGCATTCTATATGGAATAGGGGAGCATGAATGTAATCAATAAGGAATATGGTAATTCAAGATGTTTCAGTTTATTAAAAGAATACAAGATGAAGGTATTCATATGCTATTACGGGGTAAAAAGGAACTATATTATGTTTACCTTCCTTATAAATGTTGGACTGTGAGTTTGGAGAGAAGTATTTTGGATAGTTCTAGTTTGGATTATTTTGGATTACCATAAAAGGACAACCCAGAGGTCGGGCGGCAACCCGTCGCGTCCGGAAAGGCTGCGAGACTTGAACCCGCAACCGAAGGGCGACAAGGGTGTATCACCTACCACTAGCCCACAAGATGTCCTGGATTAAATAATGTTGTTTTTTTAATTATCTGGTAGATGAATTATAAATTCATTTATTTTGGAACCCTGTACGAATAGTATAAATAAAAAAATTACATTCTATTATCTTTTAGAGTGAAAGATGAGTGTGTGGTAGAAATTTATTAATGGATAAAACTCTAATTATAAAGTAAGTATATCTCCTTATGATCTTAGCCAATCTCATAAATATATTCCTCAACATTAATAAAAGGAACTTAGAACAAAAATGTTGTCCTAGATGGTACCTTAAATCATCACTAATTCATGGCTTTGGGATTGTTGGCTTTTTCATAGCCATGTTCTCTACCACTCTCCATCAAATAATTGATGGTTAGATTTCCCTTCCATATCCATATTTTCCTACATGGAACCCTAGTATGTGTTATTTTCGGTAATCTTCATACTTTCCACTCTTTATTTTAAATAGAGGCCTCGTTAATTCATTTTTCGATGTGGGATTTCAACTATGATATTTTGAAACGTCAAAAATGTGTTATCCTAATACCCTATGTTTTGTTGAACCGATGGTATTTCAAATCATCATAGATTGATGAATTTAAGGACCTCAATTATACAATTGTTTTTGATTGATGATCTCAATCACTACCTATAAATATTTACGTTTTTCCTCCGATTATATGTCTCTAATTGCCATCGATGTTCTCCTAATCGAGATCATAATTTGGTGGTGACTCTTTCATTTCTCTTTTCCTCATATTAAGACTAAATTTTAGTAACCTAATTTCCGATGTGGGTTTTCCCACAAAGATATTTTCTATTTTCAACCTTTTATTTTCGAAGAACAATTTCAAATTGCGAGGACGCAATTTATTGAAGGAGGGGAGAATGTAACACCCCAGGATTTCATAGTGTGTTATTTCTTAAAAATAATTCAATAACTTGCACTACACGCAACACCGAGTTCAATCACACCATGACGTACAAAAAAAAGCCATTAAAAGAGGTCATGAATAGTATTAACAACATTCTGAACTTTATATAATCCTTATAATTTTAGAATCCCTATTATGAGTTTCTTAGTCATAATGCAAGAACAGATTCATTTTCAGTATTGCACTTTTATCAACTTTAATAGTGAAACCTTTTTAAATAAAATATTTTAAACTATCTGAATAAATTGGGACATCAAAAAAAAAATTTAAATGAAACATCCCAAGCTTCCACGGTACGCTTTCCTTTGAATAAAATAGTAGCGAGTGTTGTACGCAACTTTGAGTTTTAACACACGCCACAACCAATCAAACTAGCCGTTATGAATAGTAATACCTAAATTTTGAAATTATATATATTTTATATTTTAAAATGGACTTCATTTTTGGATTCGTAATATCGAATTTATCCTAAGGTGAAATTTTGGTACTTTTCGGATAACTTTCATATTTTGATGAATAGTGAAAATTACTAAATTTTAATTAAAAACAACTTTTTTAATCAAAATAATTAATAGTGATAAATTATGAATTTTAGTAGTTTTAAAGTATATTTAGAATATATTTTTACCATTTAATATAATGTTGGTCATTGGACATAATTTTACAATTAAACCGAACATAAACAAGTGTCAATCTTTTGATAGTTATTATCTCTTAAAAACACGCTTTTTGTTTTGACAGCGGGAATTAATTTTAAATTAATTTCTGCCACTTCTGTGTTTTGAATTTAGAAAAATGGATTCCATATTTGGAATCAGGATGTCCAAATTGTGTAAATAGGTAACTTTTATTTTTAGACATTTTGAATAATTACTGTGGTAAATATTTTATTTACCATGGTTAAGGGTAAATCCGGTAAATAAGGGTTAAAAAATAATATTATAATAATACAAAATTACCCTAAAACGTGTCCTAACCTTATTGGTGGACACATACCCGACCATGAGCATCATTGGGTCAATTTGGGGACCCCTTGGAGCCACTTGTATGTGGTAGGGACACTTTATATTAATAAAGTTAAAATAAAAATAAAAATGGCATAAGCTTACATCTTTTCGAAGAACAATTTTTACATAGGGTTATACATGTTGGATTTTCGATTATAAATATTTATTAGAAAGCTAAAACGATTTCCTACATAATTATATTTTATTTATAATTTTTAGACATCAAATAATTTAAATTATTAATGACACAATAATGATGCAATGTTTACCTCATTAATAAATCATTTAAATAAATAAGATTATAATGATTAAAATATTATCTAAAACCTGTCCAATTCTTATTGGTTGATGTTATTTAGAATATTAGTCATCTTATCTTCGACCTCAATGATTTTTGGACCATTATAAACCGAATATAACTATATTATAAAGTAATACTTTCACTCTTTCCTAAAGAGCCCCTCTTCTCCCTTATAAAAGGAGACCACTTATACTCATTCCTCACACCTCTCAAGCCACTTGGCTCGTCCAAACTCTGCCAAACTAAGCTCCCCACATCCCTATCCTCATTCTTGAAGCTTCCCCTTAGGCAGAAATCATTTCAAGAAGTCCTTTGGTTCCAACCAAAGTGAGTTACCTAAATTAAAGGTAACGATTTCTCTTAAATTATTTTCATTTATTTTGCTTCTCCAACCCCCAAACTCTTTTTATTTCCTTTCTTTTGTAACAACACCAGTATCCAAAATATACTAGGATGTTGTTATAAGAAGTATTCAAACTACACATACACACAACTCCATCTAATGGATGATGAACATAATGTTTCTGTGGATGGCAAACTAACGCCTCACGAAACGATGATTGTTCAAATACATCTTACCGCCTCTCATGGTGGCCATTATGATGGAACTGTAATTAAATATGATATTAATGATATATATTTTATATATTTTATATATAAGCTTCTGTAATTCCATTTTATTTCATACCATTATTCGTTTCATGTTGTATATACATACGATAATTTCATTTGAGGAAGTGTGGACTATCGCCCCCTTAAAATGATATGACTCGTTCATACCACACATGGAACGTATAAAGGATGGTGTTAATGAAACTAAAGTAACATATATAAAATATTATATTATACTGTAATAGTAATATACCTAAGTATCATTTGGATTCAATTCTTTTAAAATAAAAATTAAATGGAAGTTGCGTTCGTGCGTACGTACGGACTACCGTCTCCACGAACGCGATGAGATTCATCCTCCATCGTATCCATTCAAGTATAATTATCATTTGATGATTTCAAAATGATGTTTAAGGACTTGATACCATTCTGGATTTGAATAATATACAACCTATCCTTTACAAACATGTCTTACGTAACAAAACATACAAAAGAAAACAAGTAAGTTAACACCCGAAACAACGATAATACTAAGATATTATTATCAAATCAATATTAAAAGATCATATATGATATCATATTAATATATATGATTCTTGTATAATTTAATAACAATTATGTCACCATTATACAGGAGGTTAACCTACCCCAACCAAGGAAAAGTACAAGGTAAGGGATTTTCTTATCTCACTTTCAATTCCGTGAGATTTCCATTGTTCGCCACTAAATTATTGAAAGTGGTGTATTGAGTACTGCCATTTGATATATATTATCATGATTCTATTTATATTCATGTTATTCTGTAAATCATTTGGTGGTTATTAACTTTTGGCCATACGACTCAATTGATTAACGTGGTAAGGGGTTTTCATCTCACTCCTTATTCTCATGAGATTCATGCCATATTGCCACCATTACCTTTTGTGTGGTGTATGTACTGCCCATAATTATATTCTTTGTGTAATACACTCTAATTTATGTGTACTTACATATTCATTGTATGATACCTCTTTCATGGGTTGTATGTTTCATAAGTTACCAAACTGGTAAGGGTTATTTTACAATCTCTTCATTATCTGAGGTTGTTTATACGTAATAATCTACTGGGATCTCGTTATCATCCACATCCATGTTTCTTCAAAATGTATTTCAAAACATTTTTAATATTTAAAAGAATATGGGTTAAAGTCATTTATACCCTTGTTTGACTTTTTATAAGAGGTTTATAAGGGAATCTTTCTGTCGTTTTCCAAACAAGGTGCTTTTTAACCTTTTCGACAGAATTAAGATAAGAATGTTTTTTTTAACTTATACGGCGGGTGCGGTTATTTTCCGCCGTTATAAAATCGTCAAAGCCTCCCTTAAAGGCTTATAAGATTATTTTCAAAGAAAATGTTTGATTTTATATGGATCTTAAATGATTTCAAAATAAAAGGAGATATTTCTTTAAAAGGAATTTTGATTTCATCTATGTCAACATCCTTTGATGGGTTTTAAGATTATTTGAAGTTGATTTATTATGATACAAAACTTCTATATCGTTTTGAAGGTTTTGTGATATGTTTGACTATGGATGTGATATTTTTATACCATTCATAGTTTATGGGGAAAGTATTGACATTTCGTATGCTAGTTCCAATAAGAATGTTTATGTTATATTTCAATCTTTACTTCATATGAATGTGTTGGACAAGTATGTTCCAGGTTGGGGACTGGTAAAAGTAAGCCCTCCAGGTTGGGGACTGGTAAAAGTAAGCCCTCCAGGTTAGGGACTGGTAAAAGTAAGCCCTCCGGGTTGGTGTCCGGTTATTAGAGGCACTCCGGGTTGGTGTCCGGTTATTAGAGGCACTCCGGGTTGGGTTCCGGTTACAGTTAGCCCCAAGGTCTTGGGACGAGGCCTTGAAAAGTAATTAAAGTTTAGCATTATGCATTCCAACATTATGAAAGTGGTTATTGATTTTGCATGTGATTATTCGATTAGTAGAATATCCATGTGAACAAGTAAATGGCATTATTTCATTTTACTTTTGACATACTATGTTGAAGTTCAAGTTTAAAAGGCTTTTGTTTTAGTAATTCATTGCCTTAAATGTTTATGCTTATTTTTGAATGTTCCGCTATATTGTTATCCTTACTTGGCATTTGAGCTCACCCCTTTTCTATGTTTTATTTTTCCCAGGATGTGAAGATGTAAGTTATGAATGACCTGCAGGGATATTATGAGGGAATTATAGTGTGGACTGTGGAAACATTATGTTGTTGTAGTAGTTTTTCATTTTATGATATAATGTAAAACTTATGAATATATCTAGTGTTTCCAAGGCTACTAAACCAATCGGTCTTTCGATATTTGATCTTTCTTGTGATCATGCCAATGTTATGTAATAATGCAACGACTCTGGGTACTTGGGGTCGGGGCGTTACAATTTATTCGATCAACGTAATGGAAATAAATATTTTTCAAATAATGACCTTCAATTAGTATATCATCAGTTGTGTGTGAAGAATGAAAACATTCCAAAGAAAACAATTCATACCAGGTATGAGAATTACGATTTTAAAGTAATGCCTATTAGAATGACTAATCCAACCCTGGTCTTTATGGATCTAATTAATAGAGTTTTCATGTAATATCTTCATGACTTTGTAGCGGTATTTATTAATGATATCTTGGTATACTCCAAAATCTATGAAGATCATGTAAATCACTTTCACACTATTCTGAAGACTCTTAGAAGAAATTAATTATATGTGAAGTTCATCAAGTGTGAATTTTGGTTTCAGAAGATTTCTTTTCAAGCCCATATTTTCTCTAATGATGGAATCTTTGTTTATAATTCCAAGATTATGTCAATAAAATAATTTCCAGCATCGATGAGTATAACTGAGGTACACAATTTTATTAGTTTTGTAGGTTATTATCGGTGTTTGGTCCAGAATTTTATCTGATTGTCTATCCCATTAAACAAGCTCACACGTAAAGGGGTTATAAGTTTTTGGACAAAGGAGTGTGAAGACTGTTTTGATGAACTAAAAAGAATATAAGTTAATGCTCCTATATGGACTCAATAATCATGGAATGATGGGATTTTTATTTATAGTGATGCTTCAAAGAAAGGAATTTGTTGTTCCCTTATACATAATGATATATTTATTGCCTATGCATCACGACCGCTAAAAATTCGTGAAACAAACTATCCTAATCATAATATTGAGTCAGCAGCTGTAATTCTTTCTTTGAAGATATGGAGGCACTATCTCTATGGTGAAAAATGATAGACATATACCGATCATATGAGTTTGAAGAATATTTTCTCATGAAAGGAACACAACATGAGGAAAGGATGATGTCTTGAACTACTCAAGGATTATGATTTCATTATACACTACCACCTGGTGAAGTAAAATAGGGTGGAATATGCTTTGAGAAGAAATGATCATGGAGTTTTGAATAAGATTAGAGTTGAAATGGATCCTATTTTCATGGATCTAGTAAAGGTGAATATAGGAAAATCATTGAAGGTGAAACAAAAAAACATTTTCAAATGGTTTCCAAAAACTCTTTACTAGAAAAGTATAAAAAGCTCTCAAACTGATGACGAGGAGTTTCAAAAGAAATTAAAGATGTAAATGATGGGAGATTGATTGAATTTGTAAATGGAGATGGAATTTTAAAATTTGAGAGGAGGCTTTGTGTTCCTGATATACCTAATCTAAAAAGGGAATTGTTGGATGATGCTTATAGATCCAATTTTTTAGAAAACCTAGTAGAACTAATATGTATAGATATTTGAAGGAACATTTTTGGTGCTAAATATGAAGAGGGATATTTCTGATTATGTGTAAATATGTATGGTGTATTAGACGGTTAAGGATGGAAGAAAACATCATGGAAGATTCATGCAACCTCTTCTCATACATGAGTAAAAATGGGATGATATTACGAAGGACATTGTCATGGGGTACCAAAAAGTGTTATAAGGAATGATGTAATATGAGTCATTGTTGATCGTCTTACCAAGTCAACATATTTTCTTACAATAAGAAAATATTTACTAATTTAAAATTTAGAAAGACTATATATTAATGAAGTTTTAAGACTTCATGGAGCACCTCTATTGATTGGTTTTGATCTTGATCCCCATTTCACATCAAGATTCTAGAAAAGACTTTAGAAAACCTTAGAAATTGATCTTTATTATAGCACTGCCTGCCACCCTCAAACTGATGAACAATCAGAACAGACTATTCAAACCAAATAATACATTTTAAGGTCTTTATCACTTGACATTCAGGGTATGTGGGATCAATATTTACCTATGGTAGAATTTTCATTAAACAATAGCTTCCATTCCAGTATTGATATGACACCATATGAAGAGTTATATAGAAAGAGATGTCGCAAACAATCATGTTGGGATGATGTTGGTGAATGAAAACTCGTAGGTATCAAACTTGTTGAGGAAACAATGGAAAGGTGGTGATTATCCAAACCCACATGAAAGCATCTCAAAGTTGGATAAAGAGTTATACCAACAATTGAAGGAAGTATTTGAAATTTCAAATAGAAGAGCATGTTTTTGTGAAGGTATCTCGATGGAAGGGAGTAATATGATTCAGTAATAATAGTAAATTAAGTCTTAGGTGTATCATAACATTCAAAATTCTGGATAGAATTTTTTTTGTAGCTTACCATTTGGAAATTCCTCCTTGTCTCTCCAAAGATCATGTTGTGTTCCATGTATCACTGTACAGACAATACATTCATGACCCAATGCATGCACTCACTAACAAAGAAAAATAACTACAACCCAATATGTATTTTTGGGAAGAACCTGTTAATATTCTTGATATTAGAGAACATGTTTTGAGAAACTGGACGACTAGTCTGGTAAAAGTTCTATATAGAAACCAAAATATGGAAGAGACATCATGGGAACCTGAGGAACTTATGATGAATAACAACCTGAATATTTTTTTTGTAGTAATATTCTAGAAATTTTGAGGATGAAGTTATTTGAAGGAGGGAACAATGTAACCCCCCCAGTCTTCTATGGTACAATTCTCTTTTAATAATACAATATCTTGAGATGTATGCAACTTCGAGTTCCAGTACAACACGACCAATCAAACTATCTGTTTAAAAAATAGTAACGAATAGTAATAACCACTTTTTGAAAATTTATAAATTTTATTTTTTAAAATGGACTTAATTTCTTTATTAGGAATATCAAAATTATCTTAGAGTGAATATTTTCCATTTTTCTAAAAACATTCAATTTTTTATGAATACTGAAAAACATTGCCTTATTATTCAAAACAACAATTTATTTAAATAATTATTACTTTTATTAAAATTTATTATATAGTCAAAATATATACATAATACCTATATTAGTTCAACGTAATTAATTAGAGTAATTTTATAATAAGATTTGGTATTTAAAAATTTATTGAACTATTTAATGCATTTTACCCAACTTCTAGGCACATTTTCAAATTTTCATAAAATGTAACTTTACAGATTCTATGAATTAAATTTCAAAAATCGTAGAGACACGGTTGACATTAATAAGAAAAATTTGGTTCATCAGGATAAAAATATTGTTTTTTTTTGAATAGTACCCCTTGAAATTTATTTACCACAGTTAAAAGTAAATAGTGTAATACAAGGTAAAAATGATTTTACAATTACCCTAACACATGTCGTAATTCTATTGGATAACTGTATTTTGACCAAAATCAACATTTATTATAAAATATGAGCCCTTTTGATCCACATAGATTAGATTATGACATTTATTATTATTTTAATTAAAGAAGTGTTAAAAGTGTTAAATTCAAATTTTTAATAACTAAACTGATTTTTATATAGGGTTATACATAAGATAAATTAGACTATAAATATTAATTGTAAATATAGGAAAATTTACTACATCATGGTATTTTTTAGTCATTAAATAATTAAATTTATATATGGCACAATGATGATGTAGTAATTACCTTATTAATGAATGACTAAAATAATTGATATTATAAATATTAAAATTAATGTAAATTGAGACTTTTGGGGAATTACACTAATTTTCTAGGTTAATATGACATTTATGGATTGATTTAATTTATTTTTTCTTTGATGTAATCAGGTGTTGTTGATTTTCACAAAAACAAAATACTAAATAGTGTAAAAATTGGAAAAAATGAGTTTTTAAAACAAATACTATATTATTAAATGATATAATATTCTTAAAAATATAAGGCTCAGCCAAAAGAATTTTATAATAGTATATATGTTATTAATGAACCACTTTAGGTTCTCCTGGCATTTTATAGTTTTTTTTATTAATCGTGTAATAAAAAAATACAAGAAGACATTATAAAAGTTATATTATTTTACACAGAGTTTAATCTATAAGATAAATTTAATATTATGACCTAAACATGTATAAAAACTATCGGTTGAGAAGATTTAGACCCACATCCACCCTACCATTGAAATAAATCCATTGGGAGCAATTATAAAAAAAATGATTTTATAATAAAATAATATTTCAAGCCTTTCCTAAAGTAACCCTCATCTCTCTTATATAAGGGTACTTACCCTTCTCCCAAAATCATACATCCAAATCCATTTGGCTTGGACAAACCGTGCTCAAATATCCTCCCAACTAACCTCACTTCATCTTAGAGATATTACATTGATCATAAAGCCAACATAAAGAGTGATTTTTTTCAAATCAAATAGAAACACTTGATGAAGAGGTGATTATTTATTCACCTCTTTCAAGTTCATTTCTTCTTCCACATCTCATTCGTTGTTTTTTTCATACTAAGATAATTAATCCAGCACCTTCAACACACAGATATATTATTATAAATATTATACAACTGTATTCATTATTCTATCCATCATATGATGGAAAAAGTCACCATATGTGCGTACGTACGGTTTACTGTCACAACGTCATGGTGCAGTTTGTTATTCTTCACTTCATTATTTGGATGTGTATAATAATGAGTATAATTTATGTAAATAATAAATATAACATGTTAATTATTCTTTATATATAATATACCATCAAATAATAATTTTTTTTTACCTCTAATAGAATGATATTATACCTCATGCGTATGTATGGATTATTGTCTCTATGACGCCATAAGATTTCATTCCCCCACATAACCATTCAAGAATAATTTTCGTTTCATGATCAAAAATAATTTTTTAAAACAGAGTATCATTATGGATATGAATCAAATACATACTATCTATAACAAACATATCGTACGTAACAGATCATATAATGGAAAATGAATTAGTTAACACCCAAAACAATGGTACTACTGAAATATTATTAACAATCCAATATTAGAGGATCATGTATGCTATCATATTTATGTTTGTGGATTCATTTATAATTTATAAAAAATTATGTAACTATTATACAAGAGCTTAACCTACCCTCGACTAAGGAAAAGTGCAAGGTAAGGGTTCATTCTACAATCTCTTTATTACATGAGGATGTTTATACATAAGTATCTAATAGGACTTCTTTATCATCCACATCTGTGATGTTTAAAAAAATATTTCAAAACATTTTTACTATTTACTAGATTGTGGTTTAATTTCATTTATACCCTTGTTTTACTTCTTATAAAATGTTTTTAAAGGAATCTATTGGTGGGAGTCGAGTAATCAAGAGGGGAGGGAATTGAGTATGTATAAAATTTTAATTTGGAAAAGTAGTCCTAAATAGTTCCCCAATGAAAATAAATACATCCCAGTTAATCAAGGTAATAGGGTTATGAATGTTTGAATATTCAAATAACTTCTCAGATGATTGATTAATTTTCAGTAATCTCAATATTAGTAGTTGATATTACTTTTGAAGCAATTGGAATAAATAAATGAAATTATACCTTCTGTCCAAGATTAACAATCAACATAAATGTAGTGATTTCTAAATTATACAGTAAAATAGAGAAAACTAAATTAAAAAAAATAGCGGATATAAAACAAGTTGTTCAGTCTCATATCAAGACCTAATACACTCCCCTTGGTGATCACCTTCTACAGTGAAGTTTATATTAAAAAAACATGATATGTACCCAAGATCAGGGTAAACAATAGTGCACAGGACTATCCTGGTCACATGAACTCTTACATAGTTTTTTGTGGGATAAACCACTATGTCACATAGGGACCTCTTCCACACTAATATATGGGAGTAAAAAAGTGTTAAAATATATGAGAGGAATGATATCTTATATCTTTCAGTTTATTATAGGAGACAATGTGGGTTTTAATACGGACACACACACAAAATAATCAAAATCTAAGAACAATACACAACTGATAAAAGATTGTGAGATAAGGTTATATGTGATCTGAGTGTCATTCTATGCATCTCTAGACTTCAAGGATGAAGAACAAGCAAGTATAGGGTCCACTTGCGAGAAATAGAGTATCACAAGTCTGGTGCTTCGGTTGCTTATTAGATTATGATTGTGTTCATCATAGAGTTTTTATGGATAAGATATGGTTGACTATTATCTATGGTAACCCGGAATTTGGATTCATGAATGCCTCTTGTGTTCTTCATATGTATCTTATTGCATGTGTGATTTCTTTCCCAAGAATTCTCAAGCTTCTGCTACTCTACCCCCACACATTGTTTTAGGGGAACATTTTTTTTATTCTTAGAGTGCATGTGTTGGAGCTGACAGGGTGCATGTATTCTGCACCTCGTACCACATATTTTCTCGTGACATGTCTCCAAAAAATATTAAATATGTCAGCGTATTTAAAAGATTCCAACATTACAGTTAGAAATTAAATTGAAAAAAACCGATTAAATAATGGTGTCATAGTCGATAAGGAAACGATGTCACCACAAAATTGTGTCCAATTATTTTTCTCTGAGTGGGGAGACAATTATTATGGCATAGGTTTATAGAGACAAGGACCCGATATCACATATGCAATGTTAGGATCACAGTGTCAATTACATTTCCAAACATCGAATGGTGTCTTATCAAGGAACTAGTGTCACATACATCAATAAATACGAGACTGGTTACAGTGTCTGGTCACGGTGACTGGTCATGGGGTCTACGTCACAATGTCTGGTCACGGTTTTTAGGTCACAGTGTCTGGGTCATGGTGTCTGGTCATGGTGTCTGGTTCACAAAGTCTAGTTCATAGTGTCTGGTTCACGGTGTCTGGTCACGGTGTCTGGTTCATTTTCCAAAAAACCAGAATGGGTGGAAGACTCATGGTTTCTCAGACTTTTCCAAATATATGTATATAGAATTAAGACCTAATATTCGTAGAATGAATTAGACTTAATTATTGATAAAATAAATTCATTATAAAACAAATTGAATAATGTTTACAAAAAATCAATCATGGTTTATAGGAATCCAGATCATGAGAATGTTTATTTAAAGCATACAGAAACCAACCTTCTATACACATGACTGGAAACATATTAAATAATATTTGGAGGATTTATAAGATTTTTGATCATTAAATCATGATTAAAATAGGAGGAGTCCAAAAATATACCCCTTCTGCATGATCAAAAATCATATGAGTGAGATATTCGTTCTTAGTGTATGTGTCTCTCCACATTTTGGATTGTCAAAAATAATACAGAAGAAAATAAATGAATAGACAATAATAGGTCACAATACATGAGATAGAGAATGAAGTGTCATTACAAATAGGTGGAACCAAAAATAAAAAAATATACCTATCAAAAGATAGTCTTCAATGCTCTTTATCCCTAGATGTATTCTCTTTACCCATGGCAGTAGCATCTATAGAAGCCACAGGAGCATAGGTAGAGGTTTAAGAAGGTAGTGAACCAAATGGCAGAGAAGGAAGATGGATTCCTTCAAAAACAGAATGGTCTAAGGTAGGTTTTGTGGAAGACCAAGGAAATTGTTGCTCAAGGATAATAGGTGTGATCTGACTCAGAGACTGAGTGATAGACATAGAGGTATAGGAAAAGGCACTGAATGAGGAATGAGGAAAACCAGGCTGCAAGGGTGCAGTTGTAGGAGCCACAATAGCAGTGCTTTGCACATAATGATAAGGACTCAATATGATAATGAAGTTAGAAATAATATCACTATCATACTGCATCACTTTCTCAAAGTCATATTTTTTCCATAAACTTTTCCAACAAGGAAGTGAAATATTTCATCTTTTGAACATGAGTTTGGAAAAAATTATTGACATGAGGTATTTTCAAATTCACTACAAGGTACATGAAACGGTTTGTCATATCATGCCTAGATAAAATCGTATTTATGAAGAAATACACCATCATAGTAATTTATTCATTAGAATAATTTTAAATCTTGGAATGAATTCTTAGCAATTCGAAAACTTTGTCGCCATTCTTGAAATCCACATATTGAGACTCTTTATCAAGCCACTTAGCACTGATTGAAGTTCTTCCTTAACAACCTCTCTGAGCAGTTCATAGTAAATGTAGGGTTGAGGTGATTTTTTAGAGGTACTAGGAGATATAACAGCTGATGTAATATAATTTAGTAGATTCCAAACAGTTAGTAGACATCCCTTATACCCAACAGTCAATTTGTTGAGACCAATAACAAGGTCACACCTTTCTGGAAAAAATTTGTTGTTTCTTTCAACCACCTTGTCACCTAAGGAAGTTAGGTTACATTGAATTAGAGAGACAACACCCAATATAATCTGACCACCGATATCCTCAACAAGATGAGAAACATGATTTAGTCTTGATTTCTACAATCTCTATAAATCTTCAACCATAACTCTGAGAGACATCACATCACCACTCAAATGTATCTTCTCAATTATGACCTCTAGAATTTCATTAATAATTTTTTGTTGAATCTACTATATGATATTTTATAACAATAGGGTAGAATCTCTTTTACTTCGATATGTCACAGGAGCAGGTTGGGTGTTCAAGATATTTTCAACTCCATCCAATAATGTAACTCTAATGGATTACAAATAATCCTTACTCACTAAGGTGGAAGGTTCTTATAAAGGATCAGGAACAAGAGATGAGATAGACTCAGGTCCCACTGTAGTTATATCATTAAGAGAATAGACTAGTTTCAATTGAATCCCAGCAGACAGATCTATACCTTTTACTATGGCCTCTAGGTAATCATTCACATAAAAGTATCAAGGTAATTTATACCATGTATCCATTGTTCTTTCATCAACTCGATTAGGAATTTCAAAATATTCTAGATTAGGGTGATGCTCCCCCTTAACAAGTTCATCTTTCAAAGGACTAAGAGATTTAGTTATTTGATATATTTACAAAATTTAATCCCAAATAGATTCACCCATATATTTTTTAGCCAACTAAATGGATTGATCCATTATTTCCTCAATAGATGGGATAATATCAGGAAAGTATTTTTCCTCTATGTGTTCCAAAAAATTATGTTCTTTCTCAATAGAAAGACCTTCTTCTAGATGCTCTTCCAGAATAGTCATTTACTTTATATTAATAATAGACACTTATCTAGATGTAGTTTTTCATAGTTATTGTTGACTTGTTCATCTGGTCCAACCAACCCTTTAGCATGAAGCATAGCTGAGATTAACTATGAGTAAAATAAGGAGGTTTAATTTGAGGTAGTATTTATCAACTCACACATTTGTTGTATAAAAAACATATGGAGGTTAATTTTGTGTCCATTTTTATTAATATGTATCAAAAATACATCCTGATACTTGAGTGTAGAAAAATATCATTTTCGTGAACTAATCAGATTCTGAACAAAACTAAACAATAATCTGGTTTCACCATCTAACTCAGCATCAATATCCCTTATATTTGTTTTATTTATTTTAAACGTTCCCAAGGCTTCATCTAAAAACAAGAACTCACTTGGAGGAAGTGGAACTCTCCTGTAGTCCTCAAAAATTCCTTCATGAGTTATCCCTAGAAAAAATACCAAAACATTGATGAAAAGGTATATCTTTGTCCATTGATCCATCTTCTCACAACAAATCCATTTAATGTATCAAATGAAAAATTAATGAACATATAAAACATAGAAACTAGATTTGGGTAAATTTTCCTTGTCTCCATAGTGAACCAATCCATCCATCCCTGCTCTTTCAGTACTTTCAACACTAGAGACTTACTTCAAATAATCCACATAGGGTAGATTTTCTTTTATGGTACCAATATTCTGTCAATAATGTCCGGATTTAGAGAAACTTCATGTGCTATATTCAGTGCTCTTTTTATTTTATTCTTAGATATGTTCTTATCTGGAGTTGAAGAAGATGGGCACTTCAACCTGGGCATTCCAGGAAGGTTCAAGAGAAAGAGATAGAGAACTGAAGGGTTGAAGGAGGGCTTGCAGTTTGAATGAAAAGAGCTTGAGTGTAGAAAGGAGTGAAACTTATTTCATCTTTAGCATTTTGGGATATCAAGCGTTGAAAATTCCAAAGCGCAGGAAAGTAAAAGAATAAAATAATCAATCACTGTTATATGAGTTATAATATATAAATAAAAAGTGTTTTTATGGTGATATTGGAACAGACATTCATAGTGAGACCATTAAAGGTTTCCATAGTGTCATCTATACCGTGTGAATTCAAAACGATGTGACCGTATTGTTTGAAATAGTATGTGCTAGACAGTAACCAAGAAATTGTAACTGTGAGACCATAAACATGAAACAGAAAAATTTAAGACCAAAAATTATAGAACTTTATGAGTTAGAGAGTAATCATAATACAATGACTTGTGAAACCATAAACTATGAAACAATAATTTTTGAAATAGTACACTTACTACATAAGATTTATCATTACCAGTACATTTATGATGTAATCAATTCTTTCATAATTTAATGGATTAGTGAATATATCAGCAAGATGATATTTAGTTCCAATTATTTCCAAAGTGATATCACCTTTTGGAAAATTGTTAATCAAAAAGTGATTTCTTACGTCAATATGTTTTATCATAGAGTGTGAAATATGATTTTTAATGTTAATATCACTTGTACTGTCACAATTTACTGGAACATGCTTGAATTTATATCTATAATCTAGTAATCTGTTTTTCAACCACAAAATTTCTGCACAACAACTATCAGCATCTATGCTCTTAGCTTTGGCAGTAGATAATGAAACAAAGCTTTATTTCTTACTAAATCATGATATTAGTGACTTCCCTAAAAGTGATATGTTCTAGAGGTTCCAATTAAATATAACTTACAACAGCTTAATTCAATATCAAAATTACTAACTAACTCCATTTATTGTCCTCTCGGATAGAAAAGTCCTAGATGGTTGTATCTTTTAGGTATTTGAAAATCCTTTTAACAACATTTAAATAATATCCCTTTGGGTTTGATGGAAAATTATCACACATACATATTCTAAACATAATGTCAGATCATCTAACAGTTATGTAGAGTAATATTCTAGTCATTCCTTTGTAAGTGGTTTGATCAGCAAATTTTCTATATTCATCAAGATCCAACATACAAATAATACACATTGCAGTGTCACTGCTTTTATTGCTAACCAATATAAAACGTTTTATAAGATCTCTTACAAATTTTCTTTTATTTAAAACAATAACATCATTATTTCGAATGATTTGAAATCCAAGATATAATTTTAGTTCACCCATTAATCTAATTTCTAATTCATTTTTCATCATTTTAGAAAATTCAATAGATGATTTTTTTTGAAGATAAAAATGTAATATCATCTACATAAATTATAAATACTACAACAACATTGTAAATTCATTTTATAAAAAGGTTAGGATTAGCTATACCTTTTGTAAAACCATGGGAAATATGAAAATTATTTAATCTATCTTACCAATCTCTTGGAGTTTGTTTTAAACCACAAAAATCTTGTGATAATTTAAAAATATGTTTTGGAAAGTGAGGATTTCTAAAACCAAGGGTTTTTTCAACAAATACATCATCAACTATATACCAATTTTGGAATGCACTCTTAACATCAATTTGATGTATTTTGATATCCAGATGTGCAACATAAGCAGGAAGGATTCTGACGGATTTATGTCTAGCTACTGATGCCTAGGTCTCTTCATATTCAATTCCCTATTATTGATTAATTCTTTGTGCAACCAATATAGCCTTGTTTATTACGATTTTTCCAGAATTATCTACCTTTTGTCTAAACACCCACTTAGTTCGTATAGTAAATGTATCATTGGGTTTATCAAAAAGTTTCCAAATATTTTTTATCTCAAACTGATTAGGTTCTTCTGGAATAGCCATCACCTAAAATTCATCATTGATAGCATCAATAATGTTATTAGGTTCATGTTTTGAAAAGGAAACTTGATGTTCAAGCTAATTTATAAGAAAATATCTAGTTTGAGTTACTTTATCTAAATCTACTATAACTAAATCTAAAGGATTATTCTTAAGGGTTCTAACAGCTCTTGAAAAATAAGGCCTAGTGATTTCAGGTTCTTCAAAAGGTTTAGGATCATTATGACTTGAATATGAAAAATTTCTAGAACATGAAGTTTTCACAGATTTCATTACAAGATGGTTAGAGAATTTTGAATTGATGTCCAGATATGACACATCATCATCGAGGTTCTCTATAGTGGTCTTAGGCTCTTCTGGATCAGTCTCATAAATTTGACATGGACAGACACTTCCACACAATAGTTCTTTTGTTAAAAACTCTATAGGCTATAATAGAGATATAATATCCTAGAAATATTACATCATTAATCTTGGGTGATAATTTTTCAATGTTTTTATTAGTATTAAGGATATTGAATTTCCAACCAAAATCATTGAAGTATCTTACTATGGGTTTTATATTATTCCATAAATCATATGGAGTTCTTTTAATAATTAGCTAATTAAAACTCTATTAATAATTTATCATGCTCTATTTATAGATTTTGCCCAAAAATTAGTAGGAAAGTCATATTCACTAAGAATAGTTCTGGAAATATCTTCAAGTTTATATTTTATCTTTCTACAAATCCATTTTTTTTGAGGTGTTCTAGGGGTAGAGGAATTAGGACTATACCCATTTTGTGAACAAAATGTTTCATACTCAATATTTTCAAAAGTGAAGACATGATCACTTTATAAGGATTTAATTCTACGTCCAATAACATTTTCTACAGTTTTAGCATATTTGATGAAATGAGAATAAGATTCACTTTTGTGAGAGAAATATAAAGTCCATTTATATCTTGAAAATTCATCTACAAGAACATAAACATAGTTCTTCCCATATAAACTAGAAACTCTAGATGGTCCAAAAAATCCATGTGAACTAATTCGAGTGGTTGATTAGTTGACACATCTTTCTTTAGTTGGAAGGAAATTTTTTGTTCCTTTCCCTTTTGATAAGGACTAAACACTTTATCATTTGGAATATAATTTTTGGGTAGATATTTGAATAATAATTTTCTAGTACGCTTTCTAAGGGAGTAATTATTACAGTGTTCTAGTATCCTATTCCTGTGCCAAGACTCTTTGTGAAATACACTTAAACATGAAGCTTTGTTAAAAATGAAAGAATCTTAGTTAACAGAGTATTTATTTTCATTTTTCAATTAAGAGAAAATTAATTCATTTTTATAATTAAAAACATTGCAAGAATTATTTTCAAATTTAACATGAAATACATCATCACATAGTTATGAAATAATAAGTAGATCATATTTAAATCCTTCAAAAAAGTACTTTGTAAATTAAAACTAAGTTAGAGTTACTAATTTGGCCAAGGCCAATGATTTTTCCTTTGGCATAGTCACCAAAGGTGACATGTCCACCATCAATTTTTATTATGTTCTTGAAGCATTAATAGTCTCATGTCATGTGTCTTGAACACCCACTGTCCATGTATCATAAGCTTTTACATGATGTCTTTATGAAATTTTGTTACGAAATATTGAAAATAAAAACAGACATTAGTACCCATATTTGTTTGGGTCTAGTAATATTAGTGACCATTTCTTTAGGAAGCCACATCTCCCTCATATGTTTCCTATATAATTATGTAATGTTCTTGAAAAAATAAACTCTATTAGGTCCAGAAAATCTTGAAATAGTGGAGAGTGCATCATAATTTGAACTAGCTGAATGTTTTCCAGAACTAGGAGTAAAGCTGTATGTCCTAGACATAGAAACAAAATTGGTTTTCCCAAATTTCTTTTACCAGTATTATAGCCAATACTAGTAATATATTTAAGGGAAATCATTTTACCTAGAATTTGTACCAATGTATCATTACCATTAGAAAACCTTTCAATGTCTTTTTTCAATTTCTTATTAGAGTGATTTTGTTATTATTTTATTTTATTAATTGAACATTTTTCACTCTTTATACAGTAAGTTCATATTTAATAGTTTAGGTAAGAGCATAATGTTTCTTTAAAAAAGTGTATTTATCTTTTTGATCATTACATTTATCTTCAAGAATATTCTAATACTCAAAAATTTCTTTTTTAGACATATTCCCATAATCACTTTCATCTTTGGAATAATAGGAATTGTGTACATGAGTATCTAATGTTAACTTAGATGTGTTTTTCAAAAAACACATATTGTAATTGTTAGCATGTTAATCATGTGATGATTCTGAGTCACTTAAACTATCCTCAAAGGAACTCCATGTTTCTTTTATTTTCTTTTTATACACTCTATCTTTTTCCTCATATTTCTTTTTGTGCTTGATCTTGGGACTATCATCCTTAACATTTCCCCTTCACTTACATTCATAGAAAACTATCTCATCAGACTTGTCACTTCATTTCCAATATTTCTTCCAGCTTCCCTTTTGATCATATCATCCTTTGAAGTCAGGCTTTTTAGAAATTTTCTTCTCCTTGTAAAATCTCTTAATACTTTTGTATAATTGAGCCATCTCCTCCTCACTTTCTGGTAATGATTGTTCACTGTTGGAACATTATATAGAGACTTCCAATTTCCCTTTTTCATTATGTTTAGAGGTGGTGGTCATAAATAAAACAAACTATCTTTTGGGTTCATCCTACTATTCATTGTTGAATTTCAGCTCCTCTTCTTACGTCATTAGTTTCCCAACGAGTTCTTTTATAGGTAACTTGAGTTTATTGCATGACTCTATAATAGAGACAAAGGATCCTCTCCATTTATCAAGTAGATATTTGGGAATCCTCCTGATTTTTTCTTTGGTAGTAACTTCTCTTCCAGGAGAAATCATTGTATTGACAATTTCGTTGAACCTGAGATATATTTTAGAAATAGGCTCATCAAGATTCATTTTAAATTTTTCATATATAATAGTATAATTATTTTGTCTCATTTCTTTTACAGTTGAAGTACCTTCCTCTGAAACAGAAAATGTATTCTAAATTCGATGGTCAGTTTTAAATGCATAAATTCTGCTAAATTTGTCATCTCCAAAAGAGAAATATAATGTATTCATGGATTTTCAATTGTTATTATAGGCAGTATTACTCAGTTCATCCCAAGTGATTATATCAATAACTAGAATATTATACTCATCTATAATTGAAGACCAAATTTCAAAACACATACTTTCTAAATGCATTTTATTTTTAATTTTCCATTGGAAATAATTGTTTCCATTAAATAATGGTAGTATGTTTGTGGCGGCACCATCCAGTTTGTTATCTATAATTAAGAAATAATTTAAGAGAGATATAAATTTATAATTAATCTAAATTTTCATATTTTTATTGTAAAACTAAAATCACAGTTTAATTTTTTAAAAGCTGAGTCTTAATAGGAATAAAAAACTCATTTGATACAAAATTTTAGTTGTAGTAGAGTAGTCAAGATGGGGGTGAGTTGAGTATCTATAAAAATTTCTATTTGAAAAGTAGACATAAAAGGATCCCCAATAGAAATAAATACAAGACAGTTTATCTAGGTAATATGGTTATAACTGTTTCACTGAGGAAATAACTTCTCATAAGATTGATTAATTATTAGTTATCTCAATATCAGTTATTGATATTACTTTGGAAGTTATTCTAATAAGGCAAAACAATTATAACCTCTGTCCAAGATTAACTATAAAATTAATTGTAGTTATTTTGGAATTATATATTAAAATTTAGATAACTAAATTAACCAACCTAGTGGATATAAAACAATAGGATTAGTCTCAAGACGAGACCTAATACACTCCACTTGGTGATCACCTACCACCAATCAGATTATATTAATAAAACATTATCCACACCATGGATCGAGGTAAACAACAGCTCACACGACATTGCAGGTCACATGACCTCTTCCATAGTTCTTATTGGGATAAAATACCAGGCCACATAGGTACCTCTTACTCACTTAACTGTGGGAGTAATCAAGTGTAAAAATATATGAGAGGTATGATATCTTATAACCTTCAGTTTAGTTCAGGAGATAGTGTGTGTTTTAATACAGACACAAAAACACTGCTAGAAAGCTGAAAACAATAAAAAATAGGGAGATGATGATGAGATAAGGTTATAAGTTCTCTAAGTGTTATTATATACAGATCAATACTTTTATGATGACGAAGATGAAAGTATCATCTCCTCTTGTGAGAGAAAGAGTATCACTGGTCTTGTGCCCTGGTTTTTAGTGAGATCTAGCACGCGTTCTTCATGGATTTTTTATTTTGAAGATGTTCTTGACTCTGATATACGGTATCCCATCTTTTTTATTCATGAATACATCGTGTGTTCTTAATATGAATCTTGTTTCATGTGTCAGTTATTTTTTGAATAATGCTCACACTTCTGATGCTCTACCACGACACTTTGTTTCTTGGCCACCCTTTTTTTATTCCTGGTGTGCATTTGTTGTAGGCGGCAGGATTCAATTATTCTGCACCTCATACCTCATACTATTAGGTGAAATTTCTACAAAGAAATATTAATTATGTCAGTTCATTTAAAAGACTCTAATATTACCATTAAAAATTAAATAAAAATGAAAAAAACAGATTAAATAATAGTGTCACAGTCTGTCTGGAAATGGTGTCACTTGGAAATGGTTTCACCACAAAATGGTTTCTTCTTCTTTATCTTTGAGTGGCAAGACAGTCATGATGTCATGGTTGTATAGAGATCATTAACTGGTAGCACAGATGCGGTGTTAGGATCACAATTTCTAGTCCTTTTCAAACCATGGAATAGTGTCTTAACAAGGAACCTATGTCACAGACTTCAACATATCATAAACTAGTTAAGGTGTCTAGTCATGGAGTTTGGTTACGATGTCTAGGTCACAGTGTCTAGTAATTGTGTCTGGGTCAGAGTGTCTGCGTCACGGTGTCTTTTCATGGTGTCTGGTTCACACTGTTTGGTTCACGGTGTCTGGTTCAAAGTGTTTGGTCACCGTGTCTATGTCCTTCGCCAGAAAACCATAACTGATGAGAGCCTCACAATTTCTCACACTAAACCAAATATCTGTATATAGACATAAGAAGTAATATTCACAGAATGAATTAAACATAATAATTCAAAATCAAAATTCATTATAAAAAATTAAATATAGTTTTCAAAAATCAATCATTATTTATATAAATCATGATCATGAGAAACTTTATTTAATGCACAAAGAAACCTACAATCTTTACACATGACAGGAAACTGATTAAAAAAGACTTGCAGGATGTATAGGATTTTTTATCATTATGACATTTTAAAAACATAAGTATTCCAACATAATCTTTCCTTCTCTTTCCAAACAAGGTACTTTATGACCATATTGACCAATTAATAAAAAAAATTATCTTATACGGAAGGTGCATCTATTTTCTTCTATTATAACTCCTTCGAAGATTCCCTTACAAGATTATATGAATATTTTCCAAATAAATATTTTCTTTTATAATTATGTTACTTTTAAATGTTACTAAGAGTTATTTCACTCAAATAGTTTTTGAGTTGATTTCATCAATGTCAACATCCTTCAATGCATTTTACATTTTTTTGAAGTTTATTTATTATGATACCATCTTCCATATTGTATTAAATTTTTTGTGATATGTTTGTATATCGATGTGGTATTTTTTACCATTCACGGTTTATATTTAATGTATTTAAATTATTTATGATAGTTCTAATATGAATGTTTATATTATGTTTCAACAATTTTATATTAGAAATGTATTGGACTTAGTAAGTGATGAGTGTGGTCTGCTATTGCCCCTCAATGCATCGGTAGGTCCCATGAGACTAAGGAGTGTCTTGAAACAAGTCCTTAACCAAATTTTATTTGTATTATTGGCATGAGGAATTGACTTTGTGGTTATAATGTCCGACATTATACATTACATCATTATAAAATTAGCTATTGATATTACATGTGATTATTCGACTAGTAGAATATCCTTGTAAATAAGTAAATGGAATTATTTGATTTATATTTTCCATATTATTCAAAATATTAGGTTAAAATGTATTTTGTTTTAGTCATATAAATTTTCTTAAATGTTTATTCTTATTTATGAAAGTTTCTTTTATATTATTATCCTTACTTAGCATCTGAGCTCACACCTTTCTATGTTTTATTTTTCCCAGTATACGAATAATTATAATATGACTAACTTGTAGGGATAAGCTGAGGGATATGAGTATGTTCAATGTAGACAAAATGTTGTTGCTTTTTATTTTATAATATAATTTAAAACTTAGGTATGTATATATTACATCAAAGGCTACTAAAATGATTGGTCTTTCGTGATTTTATCCCGTGTGATCAAGCTAATGTTATATAATAATGCACTGACTCATGGTAACTAGCTTCGAGGCAATAAAATTTTGGTGAGACCATATGGTCATGGACATGGGGACGACTCATAGGTATGTAATGGGTTATACATTAGAAACTATACAAGATTTTAATATTTGAGGAAAATATGTGGTGAGGGGTGTTACTTATATTTGAGCGGAGGGGTGTTTTTTTTATTTTAAACATTTGTATAATATCTTTGATGAAGACTATGAAAGTGTGGATTATTGTAAATAAATACAGTAACTAATTCATGTTATTTTGAACAAATCATGCTTAAATTATCTATAAATCATCCAGGAATCAATAATTCATTTATACTAAATATAACATAAATTACTATATTTCACTATTTATAAAAGAATTCAACTATTTAAGAAAAATCTAAAAAATTATCCCTTGCCATTTTAAAATGTGTATAAATAAAAAATATTCTCGATTTTGTTAAAATAATTTTCTGATTATAAAAAATTTATTTTTTTAATTAAAATCATCATTTATTCATAAAATAATGATTTCATAATTATAACTGATTTTTGACACTCTAAAAAATTAATTAGGGTCTTAAAAATTATATTATATTCATAAGACTACAAAATATTACTTTAGGAATATAATTTATAAGGATTATTTTTTTATTCATTATATAACTTATAAAATTGTAAATAAACATTTATGTGTCATAAAAATAACCAATCATTATTTATTATTCTAAAAACATGTATTTACATATTACATGATATAAATATATCATATATTCACTTATAAGATAAAAAATTTCACCTATACTATCATTTTTTAGGTTAATTTTCTATTAGTATAGATTCCTTAATTTTTTTAAATACAACTTATTTCATTATACATTTGTAATGAATTTAACAATTTATTTCTATAATAGAAAAAAATATAAGTACCTAGGTTATTGTAGAATCATTATCTATATGGTGAATGATATAATATATAAAATGATCAAAAGATATTGAAATATATCTTTCCATAGAAATAGATCAATGTGAGGTAATTTTAATGGCTCGAGAAACTCATGGATCATGATTTATCAATATTGTACAACCTAGATAAGGAAAAAATGGTATAACATGCATTTATTTGGAATGAAAATGGATTTATAACCCAAATGGATATTGAGAGAGATCATATGATTACGGATATAGTAAATATGTATATGAGAATTATTATTCATGGGGTAAAATCACTTATTTTTAAAATTATTTCAAAAAATACCTATTTGAAAAGATAAAAATTTATCAGTTTTATGATCATAACTGCAATAAGATCATTAAATTTTTTAATGATGTAATATGAGAATACAATACATGTGATATTGGTATCAATTTTTTTGAAATGGATCTTTTCTCCCATATATAATTGATTTAAAAATATAATTATAGGTAAATCCTCACAAATCAATGTTTTTTATACACCCTAGTCGCATAATGATTTATAGTTATTAAGGTCAACATTTTTGGTGGTATAACATAAAGGATGACAATAATAATTATTTATCTTGATGAATGGGTTGTCATGAAAAGAAATTTGTGTGATAGAAACATAGGAAATTCAAGAAATCTATTCCAATTATTATGTTTAAATATGGTGACAATACTATGGAATTTATTACTAGACTACCAAATACTTGAAAAAGGTGGTGGTGATATGGGATATCACTGATTTACTAGCCCAATATCCACATTTCCTCACTGTAATAAATATTTTACCTATTGAGAACCGCATAAAGATCTATATTAATCAACTTTCAAGGTTTCATGGTGCACCTATTTATATTTTTTCTGGTCGTGATACACAGTTTATTTCAAAATTATGGAAAAGTAATCAAAAGGAACTTAATTAAAATCTTAATTTGAGAACTTCCAATCATCCCCAAACATAACAATAGTCTAAAAGGATGATTAATATTATCAAATACATTTTTTTTCATTTTTTGTTGACATTCACGGAATGTTGTATCAATTTTTATCTTTGAGTTTTCCTATAAAAATAATTTTCATTCAAACATTAAAATGATGTTTTAAATAAAATTATATTCAGAGAGATTTCATACTATAACTTGTTGGAATTAATTTTGTGAAAGGAAACAGATAGTCTCATAAATTTTTAACGAGAAAACAAAAAATGGTAGATGATATTTCAGAAAGCAATAATGAATCTCAAAGTATGCAAAAAATATTTATTCAGATAATCAAAGGAAGGTTTTATAATTTGAATGGGGAGATCTTGTTTTCATCAGTGATTCTACCTGGAAGGATGTTAATTTGATCTAAAATTAAGGGAAAGTATTCCCTTAAAACATCATACCTATTGATTTACTTGAAATAAATGGTCATTTTTTCTTATCGTTTAGAAATTCCTAAGAGTCACTGAAAAGTACAAGATTTGTTACATGTAACATTATTAAAGAAGTGTATATCATACCCAACACACATTCTCATCTCTACTGAAATATAATTGTAACATGATATATCCTATAAAAATTTACCCATCAAGATTATTTATAGAAAATGTCATGTATTTTATAAATTTTATGACTTTTCTTGTAAAGAATCTTCAAAGAAATAAAAAATACAATAAAATGTTAGAACCGAAGGATGTTATGAAGAAGAACTACCATGATCTATTTACAAGGTAATATATATGAAATATTTTATAAATAAAATTTTGTAGGAAGGAATAATTTTATATCCCAGTACCCTCAAATATATTTATTTTATAATAAATTCAATTTCATCAGTATCTTGTTGTTCACGTCATATCAGTTTTAAAACAAAACATGTCACTCTAATTAAATATCATTATAAATGGCCATTTTAACATCGATATTAAATTATTTGGTTTGAATATGACTAAAAATTTATTAAATATTTATATACTACACATGTACATTTTTATCTATTGGTTTTAAATAAAAATATGAATCATTTTGATGATTTTTTTAAAACAATAATTATTTCTAAATGGAATTTTAGACACATAATGAAAACATTTTTAAATATTTAATATTAATATATTTTAGTTATTTTTTTTAAATAAAAACCTTTATTATTTAATTCATAACATCAAAATTATCATAGGGTACCTTTTTTTTATTTTTTGGAAATATTTCATTTTCTGATAAATAGTGAAAATACTAACTTGTAATATAAACCAACATTTTATTTTAAATTACATAGAAATTTAATTATTAATAATATTTTTTTATAGTAATATTAGCTCAATTATTTATATATTTATTTAATATAGGTCATTTGATTCAATTTCTTATAGAAATGTGATATAAAATCTTTTTATACTTTCAAACATTTTCCCTTTAGAAACCCCCTTTCATGAGGAATGTATGTGATTAATTTTAAAATAACATTTTCTACTTATGTGAAATGAATTTGGAAAAATATTATAAATATGTAGAATTATAATAATTTATATTATAAAAAAATCTAAATTGAATTTTATTCTATAATGAATAGTAGAAACACCAAAAGCTATTTACCATGGTTATGTTATCAATGGGTCTGAATGGGGTTAAACTAAAACTATATGGGAGAAAATGATCTCAAAACATGTATAAAATATAATGTATGAAAATATTAATACATTATCATGATTAATTATTTATAATAATCTATTTTGGAACCTTGTTTCATGTAAAATACCATGGTATACCTTTTCTTTTAAAAAATTACAAGTGTTCCCCGTAGCTGAATTGTAAAAGGTCACCAGATATTCATTCTTATTCAAACCATAAAAGCATTTAGTTTTATCCAAAACCTTCCCAAATCACTCCATTAATTCAATACCACTGCCTATAGTCCTTATTTTATGTAGAAATAGAAGCTAGGTAGGGTTTCGATGAAAAACTAAATTAGATACTAGAAGAAGATGTAGTGTTCATCAATAAGTTTTTTTTAACAGTTGGGGCCAAAGCCTCATTTTATTATTAAAGAAAATCAAAGATATATTTTAACTGGGTAGAGGGAGACCCATTACATAGCCCGAAGGCCCAGTGTGATTATATCCAAATACATAGCCCGTATGCCTAATTGTTTTTCCCAATTGCCATTCTGTGAATAGTAACCTGGCTGCTACAGTACCCGTACAGTACCACCGCTGCTACAGTGCCCCGCCACCACTACAGTGCCCGCCGATCTACAATACCACGGTCTCTACAGTGCCACTATAGTTCTTCTATAGTACCCTGTGCCCAATGGGTTTTGAACCCCCATTTTTCATGTAGGATTATGGGGTTCTTACCACTAAGCCAAACCCCAACTTCATTAATGATTATTAAAACATGGGGATATGACAACCAAAATATCTTCCATAAGATAATATTTTTTAATGTTATGATAAAGAAATAAAACATATCCACTTTGATAAAATGGGTTACGAAATCATCATTCATGTTTTCATTAAACTACCTCATCCCAAACCAATGTCATACGTTTTCCCATTACCAACTTCACTAGTTAGGTATGGTGAAGGATCTAAAGTTTGTGTGTATGTATAAATGTTATATATTTATAACATTATTAAATCTTGTGAGTCGTTATATCATATATAAAATTTTATTTTTCATTATATTAGGGATAAGATAACATCACTCGTGTGTATAGAAAGCTACCACCTTACAGAGCAATGTCATTTCTTTTTCACTAACACGTTACATGTAAGATAATAAGGATATATTTAATTAATATACATTATATAAAATATTTTTTCTAATGAAATATTTTTTTATTCAAAAGTGATAATATATAATTTTAATTCTTTTACAAAAAATGATAACCTTATTCATGTATATTTTGACTACCATATTCAGGAAGTGAAGTGACACACCTTTCATCACAAACTGACATGGATGAAATATATGTGTATTTTTTTGATAAATAAGATTATATATATGATAATATTATCATTATATAATCATATGATATTACATACATTCATTTCTTAATTATCTATGGAAAATTGAAACATTACTCATATACTTATATGACCTACCATCTATATGATCATTACATACATCAATTCTCAAAACCAACTTTATTGATTGTACTCAAAATTATGATGGATATAAAACAATATTAATTATTTCATTATTATAATTATGGATATGATGGAACTATATCATATACACATGACCCAGATCTTTCATGACAAATAATGAATGAGAAAACAAGGCAATTAACACCCAAAACAATAGAAGTAATAAGTAACTATTAATTAATGTGTGATAAGATGCTTTAAAATGATCATATATGATATTATAAATACTAATATGGTCATGGTATAACTTAATAACATGGTTAAAACCAATATATAGGATGTTAAATCATGTTCATCCAAAATAAAGCTTAAATTAAGGAAATTCATTTAAATTTCTCTTCATTGATGCATATTAAAATGTTATGAATTTAATTTATTTTATATAGGGTATATATTTTTCCTTTACAATAAATATCATGATTACCTAATAATTAATGGTATTTTATGTTTGAATTTGAATTGTCTCATCTCTAAGGATTTAAAATAAATATTAAATGGTGGTAAAACTAATTTTCCAATCTCACTTGGTATTTTATTATTAACATTCTATTTAATCAATCACATTCTTATTATAATTTTTCATTATAATTTTCATTTTTCTAAAATATTAATACTATTGTATGATGTATATTATTTTTTCTATAATCTTTTTACCTATTATATATATGGTTTTTATTTTTAAATGTTTTTTTATTTCATGGGAAATACTGAAAATTTAATCCTGTGCTAAATATAGATATTTGATGATAAGGAATATTGATTTATGAATTAATTAGTCATTCATTATGTGGTTAAATATTTGGACATATATATTTGGGTTGGATATGGAATCATACAGACCATCAATGCATCATTAGGTCTTATAAAAAATACAAGTTGGCTAAATTAAATGGATTTTTAGGTGTGGTTTTAAACCATCTTGTAAATGTTTTTGACATTTGAGGAATATAGTGCAAAAGACATAACAACAAATAATTAACATTTTATTTTATTAATATTATAGTTTTTATTTTACATGATATGTTTATAATTATATGAAATCTAGATGTGTTTAATTCTCAAATTATTGATTGAATTAAATTTATGTTCAGTTATTTACATTACTATATTTATTATGCATTATATTATCATGACACTCAAGTTATTTCAATGGAATGACTACTTGGTTATGTAACATTCTATGTATATTTTTCTTATTGATTCATGATTACTCAACTATACTTATCCCTAACTAAGCATTTGAGATCACCCTTATTTGGTTCTTATTCCCTATTTTATTACAAAGAACTCAATGAATGAGTTTTCAAGGATGCATTCCATTTCTGCTTGTTATGTATTATGTTATATTTTCTATTACCTCTATAATATAGGTATCATGAGTGTATCAAATTCTCCAAAAATGATAAGTCGGTTTGTCCTTTGGTATTTGACCAGTTATATATGTGCTAGTTTAATTAAATAGACATATCTTCTAGACTAGTTTGGGTGGGTTTGTTAAACAATATGTACTCTATAACTCTATAATCTATCTAAGGAATGTGATTTATATGATAAGGGAATGATGAATGTTATACTTTTGATTTCATCAATGAATGTGATGATGTAAATTCACTATTTATTGACCATATATTCGTAACACCATGCACATCTGAGTGAATTAATTTAAGATATTTAAATAATTGATTTACACACCCTTGCGTGAATTATAAACAATTTTATCATTTTTTTTCTAATCATCAAAATAATGATAATATCTTATTAAATAATAGGAATATTCTTTAAATTTTATTCATTTATTAAATTATAAATATTATATTAGATATAGTGACAAAGTCTTTTGTACCATAAATCATTTTCATCTTGTAGAGATAATTAATATCCTATACTTACTTCTCCTTTTTGAAAAATATTTATAGTGTCATAAGAAATATAGTTATAAAAACCCAATTTTTTATCATTCTGTCTATGAATTCATTTTACATGAAGATCATATCATTTCTAGTATCACATTTTTTAGATATGCTCAAAAAATATTCTTTAATCCATTATGAAACAATACAATGTATGGTGTAATTTGATATTTACCAATCTTTTTTACAAAATCTGTAATGGTTATAGAAATTTAATTTCCAAATTTCAAAGATCATCTTTTAGGATTCTCATTATTTTTCTATTATTTGAAGTCACATGTCATTGGAGATGAACAACTACTTTCAATGATCTATGTATTTTTAGATTTACAGGATTTAAATGAAACATCAACAATAATATAATGTAAACTATTCTGAAATAGATTCAAATAATATAAAACATATTAACATATATTTGATTATCTTAAATGACAATAAACACATATATAGTTTTTTTGATTTTTATCAATACTTACACAGACATCATGTAATCCCATAAAACTATTTATCACTTTTGCATTCATTTCATGTATTTTATTCTTATACTATGTTATTATATATACTTTGTATCTCTTTTTCAATTATATCTCCCTAATTAATTTAGATAGAGATATGTATCACCAAAAATTGTAGGACTTTTTAAAACCAATACCATAACACATAAAATTCTACATATTACTATTGTTCATTAAAAATATATTATTTCAATTGAGTTTATGTATTATTCAAATTTCCCCTGAATGAGTAGATAACATTAATTCTTTTTTGATATTCTTCCTTGACCATTAATGACTATTGTAGACCCATTTTACGAATTTATATCATCAAAAATATTATTAGATTAGAACTTGTCATAAAGATTTTCATATGTTCTACATGAAATTATTTAATGTTATTATAAAAATGACACAGTTTCATTTTGTAGTATAACTTCTGAAGACATACCCTTATCAGATAATACCACTTTTTAAATAAATTATTATTGTTTTAGTTTTGTTGCAATTCAATCAATTTTATTTAACATACGTGTTCCCATTATATTTAATTTTCTCAAGTTACTTAAAAATATCAATGATATATATTCTCATTTTCTAAAATTCATTATCCTTAATAACAATGGTAGATGTTCTGAAATGATTTATTATTACCTTTTGAGAAATAACAAGTTTCAACATCTCAATTTCTCTAACTAGGTTCTATTTGTCAATATATTAGTCCCATTTTTTCTTTCAACCTCATTTTTTGGGAGTTTTTTTTAAATATCCTATTTTTTAATGAAGTTTTCATATCCATTCATGTTGTGTTTTCAATAGAATTTTCTTTTTACAATAAAGTATATTTTCAATTGTTTTGTCTCAACATTGTGTGAGTTCCATTATGGTTCCCCTAATTCTGTATGTACTCTTTGGGATAAATGTATTGAACTTTTTCAATTATCACTAACTAGTTCACTATTAGACACACCCTTTTTAAATGATATAATGTTTATTCAAATTGAATAAGGTAAAATATCCATCATTTTATTTGACTAAACATTTAAATAATATTTTCTATTTGTGGTCTTCTTGGAAAAATCATCATTATAATCTTCTCCTATGATTTTCGTGATATTGTTTATATATAAATGTGAAAACCGTTGGAAAATGGGATTCCCCAACCTTTCTATAAAATATCATTTTCAATAATAAATTTTATTTTTATGTGTATTTCCTTTTATTAGGTTATAGAAAATTAGAGTATTGTATATTTTATCAATGTCAATTTTAGCAATTTCTCTATCTTCAAGAATATAGTTCGTAGTATCCAATTTATCTTATTAAATTCTCAACAATGTTTTCACGATTTTGAACTCAGTAAGAGTTTCCAAAAATAAAGTTATGGTGAGGAAATTCAAATTTACCCTTAAAAATAATTCATTAATTTTTTGTTATTCGTACATCCTAACATCTTCATATTATCTTCTGTGGATAGAAAATTACGATTATTATACTACTTTCTTTTCTTTATATATACTATAAATAGTTTTCAAAATGGAATTTTAAATTTTGAGTCACAAAAACTTTTTCATATCCATTTTTGATAAAGACAGAAATAAATCATTAAAATAATTTTCACAATATTCAAAATTCCATTTTACAATTAGAAACCTTACTTGGGACTCGTTTGTAATAATTAATAAATATTTAATAAATCCATCAACACTAAGTCATAATGGTGAAATTTAAAGTAATTTATATATTTGTATAAAAGGAAACCATTTACCATGGATGATTGGGATTCCTATATTGTTAATGTAAATATTTTTATACATATAATTTACATGATAGAAACACTATAGAGTTGGACTACCTCTAATTAAAATGGTTGGATCACATGAAGGATTACACATTTAAGAGGGGGATTGGTGAATCAATATATATGTTTTAAAAGCCCCTTCAAAGTCTAATTATTATTCAACACCATTATCTTTGGAAACTTATGATATTTTGAATATATATAGCAACATTGAATTTTTTAACATGGTTGGTATACTATATGGGTTCATATTTACCCATTTTTTCATGGTTATTGTCCCACACACATATCTCCCTTATTATTATACAAATGAACTTGATCCAATGTATGAATTTGAACTCTTAAAAATTGATAGATGCAACCAGTTAAAATATAAAGTTATCAGAAATTTATAATAATCAATGAGTAATGATCACTATGTTAGATTTGACTCGCCACCAAGATTCCATAGGTGATCGTATCTTACTACTCTTTCTAGAATACATAAGTGAATATTATTAACAGTCAATAATTTTTGTTTTTCTCCACATCCCCTTTTTTCAAATTTCCTATGTTTATATAATCATAATATTTATATCAATATTATTTTCATTATTAATTTTTTTAAATCATCCTTATTCAATGGTAGTGATAATATATCTTTCAAACCAATTTCTATAGAGTCAAGGTCACTAATGAATACTCCCATTATTTTTGCTTCTTAAAGACATATATTCCTTATGATGTATGAAACATCATGTTCTTCTTTCCTCTAGGGAATCCATATCAATGAAATCATTTGGAACCTCCATCCTTGTGTTAATGGGTTTATGCATTTTTACATGACACTCTCAGTTGGTGTGAGACTAATCATAAAATTTCATAATCCTCTTGGGGTAGTGATACATTTATCTCATATAGAATCATTATTATTATTTTTTTAATGGTGTTTTACCCATGATTATCATGTCACTAGAATCAATTTTTTTCCTCACATCTACATAATATATGAATTTTGAAATTATTAGAATCATTATAAGGATAAAAATAATCCTTACAGTTATCCTCATGGATACAATTTATTATGGGATGCTTCCTATGGAAATTATTTTTACATAGCCTTAATATTTAATCTTATTATCCCAACATGTTTTTCTATGTTAATTTTTGTTTGGGATTTTGTTCATATAAGCATTCTAGAATATAGTATGTACTATAGAGTGGTCAGCATTACGGGCTCATGATGCCCATATAGGCTAACAATATGATATTTAGATCATATTTGTCAGCTTATAAAATGAGTCTTACATACAAGAGAGGAATTATCCATAATGTGATTATGATTATCAGTTTTACAAAAAAATTAATGCCTATGTAACAACTTACATATCCATAGTTTCCTAACTCTACTAAAGTAAATCAGAACATATTCCACTATTTCAATATTCTTATCAAACACATGAATTATCTCAGAAACAACTTCGAGAGGATATTATTTTGAGGGATTTTCTCACTAATTTTTTATCATCATTTTTATTAATCTTGATATCCATTAAAATTTAATCAATTTGGAGGAAAAAAACTTCCTTTATTAATTGTAGAAATATATTCCTTAAAACTATAAATTTTCAATAAATTTTATATTTTTTACATCAGCCATAAGAATTAATTTATCACTATTGAAAAATATAGATTTATCTTTTATTTGTTTAAATATATACTCAGTTTCACTAGAATACACCATGAAACCCAACCGGCATCATTGTGTTTGCTATTATATACAAAATAATGGTTTCATTATACCTCCTTTTATTATTTCTTAAAAATCTATAACTTATATATATATAAGACCTCAAAATGTTATTCCATGGTTTAAACTAAGGTATATGATGATTAATACATAGTTTCTAAGTTCTTTACTATCACAACAATAACCAATATCACTCGTTGGTGTATAAAACATTGATTTCCTATGGCCTGAAAGAAAGATCCCTATATTTTAGTGGAAATTAACTAGACAAAATGAAATTAACTATACAATAAAGAAATTATTCAATTAAATCAGAGTAAAATAACATTTTAATCAAATATAATTGTTTATAAAAACATTAATTTATACCTCACCATTAAAAAATAATATTATATAATAAATTAATATAGAATTCATATAATAATTGATCACACTTTCCACTTAATAGCACAATCACATATAAAAATAAATATTCAAAATAATATACACAAAATGACTCTACTACCATCCCGAATCCTTACTATCCATATCTCGAAATTATTTTTTTATTGCTCCATCCTAATCTATGAAAGCATATACTATATGTTAACAATAATTATGAGGTTAATAGAAATTAATATGTCTTATTAAATTCTAAATTCTCTTTAGTTAAAGCGTTATAAAAAAATTTATAAAATCAATTACATTTCAATCACATAAAAAATATAGACACTTCCACTCAATAACCAATTTTATTCCAAAACTAGATTCTTATATTAAAACATTTGATTCATTATAAACATCTTTACTTCCTTTTTGATGAATTCTCATAGGATAAATATACAGCTTGTTGTTATTTCTAATCATCCTTTATAGTCTAATGAATAATATAAGAAATTGTGGTAAGGGAAAAACCCACATTAAATAATGTGAAAATAATTAAACCCATTAGTAATTTTTTTTAAAACATAAAATAACCATGAAATAATTCCTTTAATATGATTATCAATTATCTTAATATAATAATTTACATATGAAGTAGAAGAATCTTCAATTCTCCCAGATTTTGAAGAAAATATAAAATATGACATCATGATGTAAAAAATCACAAATCATGACCGTATCTTATAAAACATGTCTTCCAAATAAAAAATAATCTTGAAAACATGATTTTTACAGTTAAAAGTTTTATAAACATTCTATTAAATATAAAATCCTTACCCAATACTATGAAATTAAATGTATTACCGGGAAAATATTTGAATGAAAACAATCATTTAGTTACCTTGGGACATCATCTCCATATCACTATTACATTCAATGTCACAATAACTCTCAATAATAGAATAACAAACTCAGAAGACTCTTATAAAAATTCCTTGAAAAAAATCATTACCCAATAAATTGGTGATAAATATCAATAACACCTTCCATGATAAGCAATTTATATAGATCGTAATATAGCTACAACAGATATATGATTTCATTACCAACTTTAAATATCATAAAATATAAATTTTAATACATATACATAAACATTTGTTTTCTTCACACAAAAATGGGGATAAATATCCATCTTCACATTGAATATTATTTGAATAGTAAATTCATAGAATAATTTGAAATATAATTTTATTCTTATTAGTCAGAGTGGGATACTCATGAGCGGAGTGAACTGATCTAACGACCCAATATTGACTTACATAGACATTACATTACTTTTGAGGAAAAGTTAAAACAAGACACAAAAATATACCCAATGGTCGTATTAGTTTAGTGTCTTTGGAATCTTGTAACATAATCTTATATCTTTCTGAATGATCTTCAACATCTCCCATAAAGATATTCCCCATTAGTTTTCCTACCTAAAACAATTAATTATATCCTCATGAAAATAGAACATAAAAAGGGTGATACCAAATGCTCAGTAAGGGTAAACATGGAGAATATAAAACAAACCATAAACATTTGAACGTAAAAATATGAACATAATTTTTAAACCTCAAAATCATGAGTCATCAAATAAATCATGCAGGAGAGTAAGGCATAAATCATAAATGAAAATTAACCATGATAGAATATAATTGGAATAAAACATGTAATTTTGGAAAACTAATAAGGACATTATATTATTTCCATAGTAGCCAAGGAATTGCTTCCATGACCATCGTAGTGGACAAAGTCCATTACTGAACTGGGTTTACATGTTGTTCCATCCATGTATTAATAAACCCGATTTACATTCTGTTCTAGTAATGGCTATCTCATGAGATAAAAATATTTACCCAATGAATTGGAGGGAGATTTAGGTCCCACCCATCTCATAATTAAATCATTCTTAAAAGTTCCACAAAAACATAAATCATTCATCATAGAATACCCCAATAAAATAAAATGGTGTTCTTAAACATCATGTCATCATAACATAACTCACAGAAGAAAAATGGTCATCATAAAAATAATTTATTTATAAAAAAATTAAATAAAAGTTATATTGGGGATATAAACATAACCCAATGTCATCTTAGATGGAAAATAATTTTGATAAGACACTTGTATTTAATTTCTGAGGAAAATATCTTTTCTTTTTTAGAAACCTTTTCACTTCCCAAAATGCCATGATATTTGAAATAAATTTTTTTGTTACAAATAAACATGAATATACACAGAGGAATATTCATGGAAATAAGGAATTGTGAAATATTAAAAATTCATTCATGCTGTATATGTTAAAAAAACATTCTCCTTGTACTTTTTCTAAAATATCGAAAAGTACATCATATAATAAACAAAAAATGAACCCTTCCATACCATGCATTAAAAGTAAAAATTGGGTAAAACTAACTTCAAACATACATTTAATTTTAGTAATCATTTAAATAAAACATTTTTAGAAAACATGTACATGGATGATAATTATATCCCCAGTAAATACTTATGTATAAAAAATCTTGGAAAAAAATGAGATTGCCAAATTATCTCTAACCTTAGGTCTGATTTATTCTTTTTGTATATAAAACCCATGTATAGTAGTTTTAATCATATTATTAACTTTTAATAGAACCACTATAATATTTATGATATCCTATATGTTTTACTTATAATTTTATATTACTTGTTCATTTTTCAATTCCATGCTAAAGAAACAATTTGGGTAATAATCTTTTTATTTATCGTACATGTTTAGACTTTTTATTTTTGATATCATTTCATAGATCATGATATATTTACATAAATAATGTAAAAGATGATTTATATGTCATATATATTCTTTATATAAATATATATATAATAGATAGACTGATGAAATGGAATACACCGTTCATGGAGACGGTAGGTCGTATGTATGCATGAACGTTGTTTTCATTTCCTTGTTGAATTGAATAGATGTAAGTAAATGAAAAATATATGTACAAAAATAAAGTATAATTATTATGTAATATATTTCATAATTAGTTATTCTATATACTTTATAATCATTCTTTAATAGTTAACATGAATAGTGAATCTCATCGCATCAGGGAGGCAGTAGGTCGTACATACGCACGAGCGATAATATTGTTCCCATACTTCATGAATGGTATTAAAGTGGATGGGTTATAATATATATGAATTATTATCATGTAACAATAAAAATATACCTTTATTATTTACACCATTATTACAATCCAAGTAAGGTGGTGGTGACAAATATATTACACCACAACGTGGAGTCGTTAAATCGTACGTACACGCGCATAGTAATTTCATTTTTGTAGGATGGATATAAGGTAAAATATGGTTGTTTCATATTTATAGTAACATATAATTATGTTATTGATACTATTGTTATAAATTTATAATTAAAAAACTAATGTATAAGAAGTATTAGAAGAATGGAATTTGAATGAATCAGTAGAAGAGATTACATCTTCCTCTACGTCCCTCCTTTAAATTTCATCCAAGGGCACTAGAGATGGAATTTTGAGAATCCCATAACCTTTATTATGTATCTAGGAATGTTTAAAAGATAAATGGATAGGTTTGGGACAATATTTATGGCTAAAATGGTGTGAATAGTGGAGGGAGGTGGTTCCATTGTATAAGAGAGGAGAGGGGCACTTTAAAACAATATCAAAATATTAATTTATTATAAAATTATTTTCAGATTAAAAATATGAAAATAACATTTATTTATATTATAAGAGGATCATGGTTTGAAATAAGCTCAACCAATTGTTTTTAGATAGTTTTATATCTCAAATTTAACCTTGTCTTTTAGCTTTAAGCCTTAGTTAACTAATTTAACTCCTACTATGTCTAATTGTATATTCATACCATATTGTTAAAATAGTTACTATAAAGTGTCAATATAACCTCAAGAGATTCATAAATGAACTTTTCAACATTACCTAATTCAATTGGCTGAGTAATATATTTTTAGGACTGTAATATCACTTAATAAATTAATATTTGTTTAAAAACTCCATTTATGTCGGTTTTTATACTATTCATGTAATGACTTCTAAAAAATACATAACAAATTCATTCATTCAAAATAACATCATTAATTAAAAGAAAACAATTCATAATAATCCATAAAATTTTTTTGGTATTAAAAGATTCAATGTAAATTTATATTAATATTTATAATCTCAATTTTATAAATCATTCATTAGAAAGGAAATCACTACATCATCATTATGTCATAAATAAATAAATTTATTTACTGTCTAAAATTTATAAATAAAATACCATTATGTAGGGAATATTTTTATATTCCTATTTAATTTTTATTTTCGAATTTATATTTTATATATCCCTATATTAAAATTTTTTATTAAGAAGATACAAGTTTATGTCGTATTTCTCTTTGCATTAAATTAATTCTTATAAAATGTCATTTTCACAATCATGATGGGGTCCTAGAATTTAGCCCAGGATACTAATGGTTGGAAATATCTCATCCTATAGGATAAGAACATCTGTTAGGTAGTTTAATATTATTATAATGTTATTTTTTACCTAATTTACTAGATTTAACCTTTAACCGTGTAAATAAAATAATTACCGAAGTTACTATTCATAATTTCCAAAAATAAAAGGTTCCTTTTTAAACAATATTAACCTTATAATTCCAAATATGGAATCCATTTCTACAAATTCTAAACACATAAGTTTTAGTAATTAATTTAAAATAAATTCTTGTTGTCAAAAACCAAAAGCAGGTTTTTAAGAAGTTATAACTGTCAAATGATTAACAAGTGTTTGTGTGCAATTTAAAAGCGAAATTACATAAAATGACAAAAACTATATTAAAAGGAAAAAACCAAATACAATTATAGTTTATAAATAATGAAAAATATAATCTAATTATATAAATAAATTAGATAAAAATATATTTTGAATTAAAATGCAGTATTTTTCACTATTCATTAGAATTTGAATTTTATCAAAAAAATACAAAAAATTAAAAAAAAGTAAATTTTTATGTCCCTATTCCAAATAATTAGTTAATCTTGTCAAATTCAATTTATAAGAGTTTCAAAAACTATATTTAAAATTGGTGCACTATCAAAATGCTGTAAAACATCATTTTTTGAAAAATACTTCTTTTATCTGAAAAATTTATTTTGTTCTAATACGATGTTCTAGAAAATGTGTAAGTTTAATGATAATGATATAAAAATTAAAAATTTTGATATCAATAATTATAATTTCTAGTTTAAATCCCATAAAATACTAATATTTAAATAATATATTGTTGTTTAGTGAAACTCGATAATATATAAAATTCTAACTATCGAGGAATGTTGTTCTTCCATGAAATACAATCCAAGTTTGTGTTACATGAATTGAAAGACTCATTTCATGTTTTGTATAATATAATCCAATATTATTTCATTTATACTTTGAAAAAAAAAATAAACTTAGTGGTGAATGAAATTAATTCTATCCAAAGACCTTGAAATTGTGTGCAAAACAAGCCCAGAATATTTTTGTGTATACTATAAACTAATATAGTATTGATTAAAAAGATATACAATCTTTGTGTAGTGTAAAATAAAATAAATCATTGATATTAAAAGAAACTAACTCATAAAATCATGGGGTGTTACATCCTACATTCCTTGATATGAATTTCTCCTTAGAAATTCGTTGGGATTATAAATGGTTTAGTACTTGAATGTTTCTTTTATAGAAACCCACATCGTAAAAATCGATACTAAAAATTAATTTTAAAATGGAAATTTAGATACAAATAAGTCACCCCAAGTAACTCATCGATGAGTTTCCACAAAGGAAAACATTGGTGGGAAGTGAAAACATGGATATGGGAGAGAAATTTAACCATCGTGTTATGATTGACATTGATATAGAATAAGGTTCGGAGAAGCATAACTATCCAAAATACATAAACCTACTATTATTTAAGGGAACATATGATTTATTTAAAGACGGTACTAAGATATCATTTTTGGTTTCAATATCTTTTTCCTAAAGTTGATGAATTTTTACATGAGGATAAATACTAAAATGGTTTATGTAAAATCTCACCATTGATTTTTCCCTGAATAATTTCCACATCATATCCAATTTAAATAAATGAAGTTGAATTTTTCATTCTGTAAGAATTAGCATATCATGAGATAGAATTATAGGTCATTCCATCTTTCTCAACAAAACGACTAGAATATGTTATCAAATATGAATAAGTCCACCGAAATTTAGATACTAAAAACAACAAATGGAAATAACTCATACTGTCCATAAATATATAACAATACAATCCTTCCCGAAATTGAAAATATAAAAATTTAGGAGGAGGTGAACTAAATCGCATTAACATTTTTCTCCCATATCTCATTTGACAGTTCGTGGTATTCACATTCCAATCATTTGAATACCTTAATCATTTATTCTCTTGAAACATAACATGAATTACTCTATAACCTTAGTGAAAACATTAATTTTATCAAAATTAACTCTTTTCAAACACTAAAAATTCCATAAAATCTATATACACAAACAATAATATAATTTTTCCCTTGTATCATTCATGAGGTCATAAGTACTATCAAAAATATCATTATCTCATTATCCCATCATTATTCTCATATCATATTCTTTCCAAAAATATTTCAATAACTTTTCAGGTTTAATGGTACCATATACTTATGGAAAACCATAGTGGACTAATACATAGATATTCCAATATACCATAATGTTATAAATGAGATTTCATAACACCATTTTTGAATCTTACTACATAAACACTTAATCATTACACCACTCCATTGTCATACACAACATCACCAATAGTGATCGCATGTGTATTCTCTTTTTCGTTAGCCTTAAGAGGTTGCTAATGTCGGTCATCATTAACCCTTATTTTAATTAATCAGTTAGAATAATGCCCCATTTCCATGAACATGTAGCATTGAAGTGTTGGTGGAGCGTTCTCTATAGTATTTTCTTTATTCACACCATTAGAAACCTTTTCCCCCTTACATAAGTAGTAAAATTCTCGATTGACTTCTTTCCCACACTTAAAACATGAATCAATCCCCTTAAGAAAATTTCCTCCATGTGTTCTGCCACACTTTTAACATAAATCTAATTTTATCTTATTTTATCCATAATTTTATAGTTCCCTTTAAATTAGATCTTTTTTTCTATTCATAACCAATAGATAGATGAAATACTACAATCTCCAATTTTTTAATAAGAATATGAGGAAGTTACATACTAAAAAATAATTTCATAATCTCATCCCAATCTGTAGAGTAAATTTTTTCTTGTTTCCTAGTATTCTTGTTAAATTTCTACCACATATTCTACTTTCAAATCAAAAAATAAGTTCCCAACCTAACCTTTTCATTTTCAAAACAACAAAAATTGAAAACTATCTTTCCAATGGTACAAATCCGTTTCTCTTCATCTATTGGATCGGTCGTTCCACTAAAATAAGATGGATGTTGCCTTCATAAAGATTCTATAGAACATTGTTCCAATGTTTGGTCATTTATAATCCTAGAAGTATTTTTGTTTATAGAAACAATATTCATTATCTAAGCTATCATAACATTTTCTTGTTCCAGAGTACAATCATTGAATTGTCCATTGCATCTAGAATTGACGTGGTTCCTTTGTGTTCTAGCAATTTTCTAAAACCCAAATAACATAGTCTGAGAGGCAAAAATCAAACTAAGAAAAAAACATAATCAAGGGGGAGTAATTTTAATATCTAACATCTTATGATAAATCATAGGTTATTTATGGTCATTACCATAATTATAGGACTGTAATCTATAGTGATACATAGCCTTATGGACATCCCTATACATACCTTAGAAATATCTCTAAGGATTTTACTGATGTTTTTGCATCCTGATTTCCAAAGGTTGACTAAACCTTCGCTCTTATACAAACTCTAACAACACAAGATTTACATACATGGATATTAAATTAATTTTGAGGAATATTTAACACATGACAGAAAAATATTCTCAACGACAATATTATTTTATTGGCCTTGGAAACATGGAACATAAATTTCTAACATGGTGAAATATCTTTAACATATCCCATGAAGATATTACACTTAGGTTTTCCTACCATAAACATTTCTTTATATCTTGGGGAAAATAAAACATAAAATGAGTGAGATCATATTCTCAGTAAGGGTAGACATGGAGAATATAAAACAAACCATAATATGATCATAAAGGATCATTAACCTTGATAGAGTAGCATTGGAATAAACATGTAATTTTGGAAAAATAATAATAACATAATATTATATCCATAGAATCCAAGGAATTGTTTCCATGACTATGATAGTGGACAAAGTCCACTACTAAACCGGGTTTACATGTCGTTCCAACCATGTATTACATAACTAGATTTACTTGTCCTTATAGTCATGTATATCTCATGAGATATAAATCTTTACCCAATGAATTGGAGAGAGATATAGGTCTCACCCATCTCATAATGAAACAATTCATACATGTTCCACAAAAACATAAACCATTAATCATAGCATAACCCATGAAATAAAATGGGTTTCTTAAACATCATGTCATCATAAAATAATCCATATAAGATAAATGGAATTCCTAAAAAAATTCCATCATAAACACAGCCATATCAATGTAATAATATGGACAGAAATATAATGTTATGTAATTTTGGATGGAAAATAATTTTTTATAAAAAACATGAACTTAGTTATTTAGGATGATGTCCTTACTTTTTCAAAATGAAATTATCTCCTCAAATAGCCACACAATTTTAAAAGAAAATATTTTTGTTGAAAATAATCATGAAACCATGTAGTGGAAGATTCATTGAAATAAGGTATTATGGAAACATAAAAATTCATTCATGATGTATAAGTTGAAAAAAACATTCTCCTCATATTTGTTTCTGAAAACTTCAAAAAAAATATCGTATGGTAAACAAAAGAATTATTATTTCAATACCATGTAGTAAAATTTAAAAATGGGTAAAATTGACATTAATCAAAAATACATTAATATTATATATTTTTTGAAGATTTTTTAGAATACATGGACATGGATGATAAATATATCATGACTAAATACTTATGTATAAACAATATGATATAAAAATGAGATTGCAAAATTACCCATTACCTTAGGTACAAATTTTTTCATATGTATTTGAAACTCCTATATAGTCGGTTTAAATATATTATTAACGTGTTACAGAACCGTAATAATATTTATGATATCATATATATTTTACTTTTTAATTTATATATTTTACAATTCCATGTTTAATCAATGTTTTAAGTAATAATCATTTTATTTATCATACATGTTTGGACTTTTTATTCTTAATATTATTTCATAGATCATGATTTACATACTAACATAATGTAAAAAATCATTTCTAAATCATAAATATTCTATATTTAAATAAATATATAAATATATATATATATAATAGATAGATAAATGAAATGGAATACACTGTTCACGGATACGGTAGGCCGTACGTACGCATGAACACTATTTTCGTTTCCTTGTTGAATTGAATGGAAGTAAGTAAATAAAATACATAAATATAAATAATTCTAGTATAATTATTATTTTATATATTTCAGGAACATTTATTATATAAACTTTATAACCATTCATTAATGGTTAACATAGAGAGTGAATCTCATTGTGTCGTGGAGATGGTAAGTTGTACATACGCATGAGCGATGATATCATTTCAATAATTGTTGAATGACATTAAATTGGATGGTGTATAATATCTCAGAATTGTTATAATGTTATAAAAATAATATATAGTTATTATTTACACTATTATACATATCAATGTAATCTGGTGGTGAAAAACAGATTACACCACAACTTGGAGATGGTAAGTTGTACGTTCGCACTTGCAGTGATTTTGATTTTTGTAGGATAGATAGAAAGAGAAATAGGGTAGTTTCATATTTCTAATAACATATCATTGTATTATTTATAATTATGTTTTTACTTTATAAAGAAACAAATAATGAATATGATGTATAATAGGAATGAAATTTGGAAGAACCAGTAGAAGAGATTGCCTCATCCTTGACACGCCTCTTTTTAATTTTCTCATATGGCACTAGAGTTGGTATTTTGAGAATATCACAACCTATAGAATGAAACTAGGGATTTATAGAAGAGAAATTTTCAGGGGATATTCGATCTTGAATGATCAAATGGTGTGAAGATGATAGGGAGGAGGTGAACTTTTATATGAGAAGAGAGGGGAACTTTTGGAAACACTCAAAATATAAATTTATTATAAAATGATATTCATTTTCAATAGGACCAAAAACTAATTTAATTCAAATATTAGATATTTATTGTTTAAAATACTTTCAACCAATACGTTCTATATCAGTTTTTGTCTCAAATATATCCTTATCTTTTATCTTTAACCCTTTGTTAATTAATTTAACTCTTACCATGTCTTTTTGTATATTCATACTATATGGGTAATTTAGTTATAATAAAATTCTAATCGAACAACAAGTGGTTAACTAATGACATTATAAACATTATATAAGTCATTTTACCAAATATTATATTTTTATGACTTTTATATCATTTAATAAAATATTATTTTTTTAAACCCATTTATGTCAATTTTTTTACTATTCATAACATTAATTTTTTAAAATCCATAAGAACATGATTCATTAGGAAAACAATTGTGTAATTCAAATATATCAAGTCATACTAATCCATATAATTCTTGTATTACATAAAAAGGTTCAAAATAACTTTATTTTAATATTTACAATCTCATTTATTTATGTTGTTAATTAATAATATAATCACTACATCATCATTGTGTCATACATAAATTTATTTTTTTGGGGTCTCTAAATTATAATAAAAAAATATTACGAATTAAATAGTTTTATATTTCCAATTAATATTTATAGACATATTCATATTATTTATAATTCTACAATAAAATTGTTTTATTTAGAAGATACAAGTTTATGTCATATTTCTCTTCACTTTAAATTAATTTTTATAAAATTTCATTTTCACATCTAAATTGTTATATGGGCTCTCAAAATCAAAAAAAGGATGTCCATGGTCGTAAATATCTAATACAATTGGATAATTATATGTATTAGGGTTGTTTAATATTATGATAATAATATTATTTACCCTACCTTACCTGATTTACCCTTTAACCATGGTAAATAAAATAATTACAAATGTTACAATTCATAATGGTAAAATATAAAAAGTACTTATTTAAAAAAATATGTACCTTATGATTACAAATATGGAATCAATTTTACCAAATTTAAAACACAGAAGTTGTAGTAATTAATTTAAAGCTTATTCTCATTGTCAAAACTAAAAAGCATGGTTTTTAAAAGTAATAACTATCTAGAATATTGACAACTGTTTATGTCAAATTTAAAAGAAAAATTACATCTAATGAAAAAATTGGATTAAATGATATAAAATTAATCCAATTAAACTTTTAAACCAATTAAATAAGAAAATCTAACTCTATAAATAAAATAGATGAAAAGCTGATTTTGAATTAAAATGTAGTATTTTACACTATTCATTAAAATTTTAATTTTATTAAAAAGTGTCAAAAATTAAACAAACGTAAATTAGCATGTCCCAATACCAAATAATATGTTTATATTTTTTACATTTTACATATAAAAGTTTCAAAAATAAGATTTAAAATATGGGTGCCATCAAAAGGTGGTAAAGCAACATTTTTTTAAAAATACTTCTTTTAACAGAAAAATTAATTTTGGTCACATACCATGTTCTATAAAATTTTTATTATGAATGATAATGTTATAAAAAATAAAAAATATGGTTAATACTATACATAAGGGCTAGTTTTTATCCCATTAAATGAAAATATTTTAAAAATATAAAGTTATTTTTTAAATTCGGTATCTCGTGCTACCCAAGCTATCGAAAAAAGGTATCTCTTGAGTGTAAAGCAAGACAATTCAGTGTTGCGTGTATTTTAAGCTTCATTTGGTGTTGCATATAACATAATACAAACATAGTTCATTTATACATAGAACAAAATCTACACTCAGTATTGTGTGAAGTGAAGTATAACAAAAGAACATGAAATTGTGTGAAACATAATCCAAGAATATTGTTGAATATATTGAAAGATGATATAGTGTTGTTGTAATGCCCCGACCCCAGTTACCCAGAGTCGGTGCATTATTACATAACATTGGCATGATCACAAGAAAGATCAACTCTCGAAAGACTGATTATTTCAGTAGCCTTGTAAACACTAGATATATTCATAAGTCTTACATTACATCATAAAAATGAGAACTACAACAATATAGTCTCCATAGTACACACTCTTATCCCCTCATATTATCCCTGCAGGTCATTTATAAATTACTTCTTCACATCCTGGGAAAAATAAAACATAGAAAATAGGTGAGCTCAAATGCCCAGTAAGGATTACAATATAGCAGAAACTTTCATAAATAATAATAAACATTTAATGCAATGTATAACTAAAACAAAAGCCTTTTAAACTTGAACTTCAACATAGTATGGAAAAAATAAAATAAAATAATTCCATTTACTTATTCACATTGATATTCTACTAATTGAATAATCACATGCAATATCAATAACCACTTTCATAATGAAGGAATGCATAATGCCAGACTATCATAACCACATAGCCAAGGCCTCGTGCCAAGACTACAAATAAGGTTTTGTCAAGGCCTTGTGCCAAGACACTAGTTTGTCTCATGAGACCTGCTGATGCGTCGAGGAGCTATAGCGGGCTACACCCGTCACTTATTAAGTCCAATTCATTCCCATATGAAAAGGTTTAAACATAACATAAACATTCTTATTAAAACTAGCATACGAAATGTAAATACTTCATCTATAAACAATGAATGGTATAAAAATAGCACATCCACATTCAAACATATTACAAAACCTTCAATACAATATATAAGTTTTTATCATAATAAATCAACTTCAAATAAGCGTAAAATCCATCAAAGGATGTTGACATAGATGAAATCAAAACTCTTTTTAGAGAAATATCTATTTCTATATTGAAATCATTTAAGAGTCATATATTTATAAAATATAACATTTTATTTGAAAATATTCTTATAATCTTGTAAGGGAGGCTTCCAAGATTTTATAATGGCGGAAAATAGCCGCACATTCCGTATAAGTTAAAAAAGACATTCTTACTTTAATTCTGTCGAAAAGGATAAAAAGGACCTTGTTTGGAAAACGACAGAAATATTCCTTTATAAACTCCTTATAAAAATTAAAAAAGGGTGTAAATTACTTTAACCCATATTCTGTAAAATAGTAATAATGTTTTGAAAAACATTTTTATGAAACATGGATGTGGATGATAAAGAAGTCACAGTAGATTATTACGTATAGACAACCTCGGATAATGAAGAGATTGCGAAATAAACCCTTACGTTGTACTTTTACTTGGTTGGGGGTAGGTTAACCTCCTGTATAATGGTGAAATAATTGTTATTAAATTATACAAGAATAATATACATTAATATGATATCATATATGATCTGTTAACATTGATTTGTTAATAATAGCTTAGTATTATTGGTGTTTCGGGTGTTAACTTAATTGTTTTCTTTTATATGTTTTGTTATGTAAGCCATGTTTGTCATGGATAGGTTGTATCTTATTAATATCCATAATGATATCAAGTCCTTATTATTTTTAAATCATAAAATGATAATTATACTTGAATGGATACGATGGAGAATGAATCTCATCGCGTTCGTGGAGATATTAGTCCGTACGTACGCACGAGCGACAATATCATTATTTTTATATTCAAATAATATATAATTGGATGGTATATCACAAATACAGAATAATTATCATGTTATATTTATTATTTACATGAATTATAAATCATTATTATACCCATACAAATAATAATATATTGAATAACAATTACACCACGACGTGGAGACGGTAAGCCGTACGTACGCACGTATGGTGACATGTTATTCAAAGGGTGTATATAATACTGAATATGGTTGTACCATATTTATAATAACATAACATAATATATAATATACTGGAGATATTATTTTATAATGGTAATAACAACGAAAGAAGAAGTGGAAGAAGAAAGGAAGTTGAAAAGGGGTTGTGGAATCGTTACCTCTTCTTCGGGTTCATCATTTTGATTTGATCAAAAGGACTCTATATGTTAGATTTCTGATCAAACTAAGTCCTATAGGTTGTATTTAGGTAATTTAAAAGAGTATTTGGGAAGGGTTTGGCCGAACCAAAAGGCTTTGAATGTGTGAATTAGTGAGAAGGGGGAGTGCCCTTTTATAAGAGGGGTGAGGGGCACCTTTGGAAAAGCAAGAAATATTATTTTATAATAAATTCATATTCGGTTTATAATGGCTCCAAAGTGGATTATTTAAAGTTTAAGGTGGGGATAGGTCTAAAAAAACTCAACAAATATGGTTTATACAGGTTTGGGTTACTATATTAACCATATCTTTATGTATTAACTCTTAGTTAATTAGTTTGACACTTACCATGTCACTTTGTATTTTTATATTATATAGTTAATAAACATACTATATACATCCAAGAGACCCCCAACTGGTCCATTAATGATACACCTATCATTATATATGTCTCTTGGAAGAACCTTAGATTTTTAGAAATTTAATATAAATTAGTAATATAATATTTGTTTTAAAAACTCTTTTATGTCAATTTTGACACTATTCAATAATTGACTTTTGTAAAAATCAGAACATAATGATTACATCGGAAAAAGTTAATTAAATCAATCCTCATATGTCATATTATCAAATAAAATTAGTTTAATTCATTAAAAGTCTCAAATTATATTTATTTGGATATTTATAATATCAATTATTTTAATTTTTCATTATTATGGTAATTACTGCATCATCATTTTGTCATAAATAAATTAAATTATTTAATGTCTAAAAATTATAAATAAAATATCATTATGTAGGAAATCTTTTTATATTTCTAATGAATATTTATAGTCGAAAAGCTAACATATATAACCCTATGTAAAAACTATTTTTCTAAAAGATATATGCTTATGTCATTTTTGTATTTATTTTAACTTAATTAAAATAAAGTGTCCCTATCACCTAAAAGTGGCTCCATGGGGTCCCAAAATCAACCCAAAGATGCCCATTGTCGGACAGGTATCCAATAATAATTTTAGGACATGTTTTAGGGTAATTTAGTATTATTATAATTTTATTTTTTAACCCTTATTTACCAGATTTACCCTTTAACCATGGTAAATAAAATACTTACCGAAGTAATTATTCAAAATGTCTAAAAATAAAAGTTACCTATTTACACAATTTAGACATCCTGATTCCAAATATGGAATCCAGTTTTTCAAATTCAAAACACAAAAGTGGAAGAAATTAATTTAAAATTAATTCCCATTGTCAAAACAAAAAGCGTGTTTTTAAGATATAATAACTATCAAATGGTTGATACTTGTTTATGTCTGGTTTAATTTTGAAATTTTGTCCAATGACCAACATTGTATTAAATGGTAAAAATATATTCTAAATATACTTTAAAACCACTCAAATTCATAATTTATCAATATAAATTAATTCGATTAAAAAAGTTTTTTTTAATTAAAATTTAGTAATTTTCACTATTCATCAAAATATAAATGTTATCCAAAAAGTTCCAAAATTTCACCCTAGGCTAAATTCGATTTTCCGAATCCAATAATGAAGTCCATTTTGAGAGATAAAATTTATAAAATTTCAAAAATTAGGTATTACTATTCATAACTGCTAGTTTGATTGGTTGTGGTGTGTTAGAACTCGATGTTGCGTACAACACACGCTATCGCATTATTCAAAGAGAAGCATACCGTAGAAGCATGGGGTGTTACATTCTCCCCTCCTTAAAATAATTTCGTCCTCAAAATTTCGAGAATACTACTGCATGAAAAGACTCGAGTGGTTTTTCATCATAAGTTCCTCAGGTTCCCACGTTGCCTCTTCCATCTTATGGTTTCTCCAAAGAACTTTTACCAGAAGCGTCGTCCGGTTTCTCAGTACTTGTTCTCTAATATCAAGAATCCTAATGGGCTCTTCGCAATAAGACAGATCAGGTTCCAGTTCTAATTCCTCATAGGTGAGTACATGTGTTAGGTCAGGCATGTATTTCCTCGATAGAGATATGTGGAACACATCATGAACTTTGGAGAGACTTGGCGGCATTTCCAATAGGTAAGCTACAACCCCAATTCGTTCTAAAATTTTGAAAGATCCGATGTACCTGGGACTCAATTTACCTTTCTTACCAAAACCTATGACTCCCTTCCATGGAAATACATTCAGGAAAACATGATCACTGACTTGAAATTCCAAATCCTTCTTTCAATTATCAGCATAGCTCTTCTGCCTACTTTGAGCTGCTTTGATGTGATTTTGGATTACCTTCACCTCTTCCATCGTTTCCTCCACTAGTTCTGGACCTACAAGTTTTCTTTCACCAACGTCATCCCAACATGTTGGTGTGCGACATCTCTCTCCATATAATGCTTCATATGGTGCCATCTGAGTACTCAAAGGGAAGCTATTGTTGTAGGAAAATTCTACCAGAGGAAAATATTGATCCCACATACCCTTAAAGTCAAGTGAGCATGATATCAACATGTCTTATAAGGTTTGAATTGTTTGTTCTGATTGTCCATCTGTTTGAGGGTGGTAGGCAGTGCTCAAATAAAGATCAGTATCCAAGGCTTTCTGAATAGTTTTCTAGAATCTTAAAGTAAAACGGGGATCACGATCAGAAACAATCGATAGGGGTACTCCATGAAGTCTCACAACATCATCAACATATATTCTTCCTAGACGTTCTAGTGGTAGATCTTCTCTTATAGCAAGAAAATGTGCTAACTTGGTAAGACGATCAACAATGACCCATATTTCATTGTTCTTTCTAAGAATATTTGGTAGCCTCATGACAAAGTCCATCGTAATATTGTCTCATTTCCACTCCGGTATGGGAAGAGTTTGCATGACTCCTCCAGGATGCCGCCTTCCAGCTTTCACTTGTTGACAAACCATAGGTCTTGACAAAAAATCAGCAATCTCCCTCTTCATGTTGTCCCACCAAAAATGTTCCTTCAAATCTTTATACATTTTGGTTCTCCCAGGGTGTATAGAGAAATTCGAACTATGATCATAATCCAGCAATTCCCTTTTTAGATCAGGTATATCGGGAACACAATGTCTCCTCCCAAATTTCAAAATTCCATCTTCATACACAAAGTCTCTCAATCTCCCATCATTCATAGCTTTAATCTTCTTTTGAAATTCTTCATCTTCAGTCTGAGAACTCTTAATCCTTTCTATTAAGGATGGTTTGGAAACCATTTGAAAAAGTATTGATGTTTCACCTTCCATGGTTATTCCCATGTCCATCTTCACTAGATCCATGAAAATTGGATCCCTTTAAATTCTCATATTGTTCAAAAATCCATGATCTTTTTTGCTCAAAGCATCTGCCACCTTGTTTGCTTTCCTCGGGTGGTAGAGTATCATATAATCATAATCCTTGAGTAATTCATGCCATCTACTTTGCCTCATGTTGAGTTCTTTTGGTGAGAAAATATACTTCAAACTCTTGTGATCAGTATAAATCTCACATTTTTCACCATAGAGGTAGTTCCTCCATATCTTCAAAGAAAAGATCACAGCTGCTAACTCGAGATCGTGAGTAGGATAGTTTTTTTCATGAATTTTCAACTGTCATGATGCATAGGCAATAACTCTATCATTCTTTATAAGGACACAACCAAGTCCTTTCTTTGATGCATCGCTATAAATAACAAACTCATAATTCTCTATTGGTAGAGTCAATATAAGAGCATTGACTAATATTCTCTTAAGTTATTCGAAACATTCTTCACACTCTTTTGCGAAAACAAATTTAACCCCTTTACGTGTGAGCTTTTTTAATGGGTTAGCCAACCAGGAAAAATTCTGGACAAAACGTCGATAATAACCTTCTAAACAAATAAAACTATGTACCTCAGTTATACTCTTCGGTGCTAGCCATTCTTGGATTGCCTTAGTCTTAGAAGGATCGACAGAGATTCCATATTTAGAGACAATATGGACCATAAAAGAAATATCCTTAAGCCAGAATTCACACTTGCTAAACTTCCTATATAATTCAAGTCTTCTCAGAGTCTTCAGGATAATACGCAATTGATTCTCATGATCTTCATAGCTTTTAAAGTATACCGAGATATCATCAATAAATACCACCAAAAATTCATCAAGATATTCCTTGAAAACTCTATTCATCTGATCCATGAATACAGAGGGTGCATTAGTCAATCCAAAATGCATTACTGTAAACTCGTAATGCTTGTACTTGGTTCGAATGTTGTCTTCAGAATGTCTTCCTTCTTTACAGACAACTGATGGTATCCAGATTGAAGGTAAATCTTTGAAAAGTATTGAGCTCCATGCAGTTGGTCAAATAAATTATCAGTGCGAGGTAGGGGATACTTGTTCTTTATTGTTATAGCATTGATCTCCCTGTAGTCGATACATAACCTCATAGATCCACCTTCCTTTTTAACAAAAAGAACAAGGGCTCCCCATGGAGAAACACTAGGGTGAATAAATCCCTTATTAGTCAATTCCTCTAGTTGTTTCTTTAGTTCAACTAATTCTATATTGTCCATCTTATAAGGGGTCTTCGATATAGGCCTTGATCTAGGAATTAAATCAATGGAAAACTCAACCTCTCATTCTGGAGGATGTCCAGGTAAATCGTCCGGAAACACATCTACATATTCTTTCACAACAGGTACATCCTCTATTTGAACATTCCTTTCCTCACCCATAGTCATTTCATTATCTTCCTCTCTAATAATTTAATTTAGTTGAGCTACTGGGGGTGGATCTAGATAGGAATTAGGTGGTGACGATTCTGCTCTAAAGATAAGGTGTTCCTTATCATCATCATCAAGAATCTTAACCTCTTTCTTCTTATAATAAATATTTGCATCATAGTCTGAAATCCAGTCCATACCGACGATTATATCAAACTCAATCATAGGTATGACAATGAGATCAGTATATAATGAACATTTATGTGCTCTAATGGGGACTGATTCACAAAACTTTGTTGCAATGATACTTTCCTTAGGAGTTTTAACTGATAAATCCCATGTTAAATCAAATTGGAAATATCTAATTTTCTTAGAAAACTGGGAAGATATGAAACAATGCGATGATCCAGAATCAAATAATGCATTTCCTAAACATGAGGAAACCATTAAATTACCTCACACCATGTCTTTCGGAGCTACTACATTAGCAGTAGTGATAGCATAAGCTTGGCATTGATCCCCTGGCCTTTTCTGAGGTAAGTTCCCCTAATGCTTAGGACATTCATTTTCATAATGTCCCATCTCCCTGCAATTGTAGCACTAATCATTGGTAACTTCATTCTCACCTTTGCAATCATGAGCTTGGTTTCCATTTTCACCACACTTGAAACAGACACCCATTCCCTTCAAGAAAATACCGGGGTGTTTCTTCCCACATTTACCACAGGATGGATATTCATCCTTTCCCTTCTTCCCCATATTTCTATTCCCAGATTGATCAACATATCTATTCTTCTCTTGCGTTACTTTAATGTCATAAGACTAAGAGAATTCCTTTTCGGTCTTGATAGCACATGAGACAATGTCTTCATACGACGAGAAAGATTGTGAGACTAATGCTCAATGGAGAAATGGATTTAACCCATCAAAGAAACGTTCAATCTTACTTATTGGGATACGTATATAATCTCCAGCATACCATGCTAACCTTGTAAAGTTAGCCTCATACTTTGTGACATTCTCATCCTACTTTGGTCTCAGACTCATAAATTGCCTTTCCATATCTGATCAATTGTCACGTGGAAAGTATTTTTCAAAAAATAGATCTTTGAACTCCCTCCATTCCATATTTGATACTCCATCATCTTCATTTGTATTTTTTATAAATGACCACCATTGATCAACATCTCCAGTGAGGTGGTAAACTGCCATGATAACTTTTTTCCTTTCACTACTCCCCAAAGTCAGAAATATTTTTTCTAGGGAATTTATCCATTGCTCAGCTACTAAGGGATTTTTACTCCCATTGAAAGTCGGTGGTTGTTGCCTCATAAATCAATCTAACATTGATCCTCCACGTTGTGGATCAGGGTGCTCCATACAGGTAAGGTTATTATTCATAACCTGAGTGAGTTGTCCCAGTACGGTGATTAGCTAATCGGCACCAGTTGCATCACTAGCTCCACTATAATTATCTTGAGTAGGAGGGAAATCCCTACATGGAGTACATGCATTGATATGGTTTCCATTTCTTCCACTAAGCGCCATTTCTAAACAATGGCATAAACTAGATCAGTTTATGAATCAAAATACATAATTCCATACTTATATAACACTTAACATAAATTGAACTATTTATGGGTATAATCCATAATCATAAAAATGTTTTCTTTGAGTAAGTACATACTCATAATCCTTTCATAATGATTTGTAATGAAAATGAGAGTTATCCTAAGTATATCCCCCGGGAGTGTTGTAACCAAGAGTGCAGCACGGCTCGTTGTCGTGCACTAGTTCTCGTTCGAGTCTAGCTCAAAGCGGTGTTTTTGGGTTTTACCCCTAGGTACATCTGTGCCAGAGCCGCCTCTACCTGCTCGTATCTAGACAGGGATGTATTGCTCGGAAAACTCACAAAATCTCTACAATACCAAAATTCTAGGAAGTTCTTCTATACTAATCCTCAATGTCCATCTTAAATATATGTGCTCTAATCAGAGTTTATCTAAATCTAGCTTCCATGGTTTGTACTAAACTTCCTCTGATACCAACTGTAATGCCCCAACCCCAGTTACCCAGAGTCAGTGCATTATTACATAACATTAGCATGATCTCAAGAAAGATCAAATCTCGAAAGACCGATTAGTTTAGTAGCATTGGAAACACTAGATATATTCATAAGTCTTACATTGCATCATAAAAATGAAAACTACAACAACATAGTCTCCATAGTCTGCACTCTTATCCCCTCATATTATCCATGCTGGTCATTCATAAGTTACTTCTTCAAATCTTGGGAAAAATAAAACATAGAAATGGGGGTGAGCTCAAATGCCCAGTAAGGATAACAATATAGCGGAAACTTTCATAAATAAGAATAAACATTTAAGGAAATGTATAACTAAAACAAAAAACTTTTAAACATAAACTTAAACATAGTATGGAAAAAATAAAATGAAATAATTCCATTTACTTATTCACATGGATATTGTACAAATCGAATAATCACATGCAATATGAATAACCACTTTCATAATGATGGAATGCATAATGCCAGACTATCATAACCACATAGCCAAGGCCTTGTTCCAAGACTATAAATAAGATTTTGTCAAGGCCTTGTTCCAAGACACTAGTTTGTCTCATGAGACCTACCAATGCATCGAGAAGCTATAGAGGGCTCCACCCATGACATATTAAGTCCAATGCATTCCCATATGAAAAGGTTTAAACATACATAAACATTCGTATTAAAACTAGCATACGAAATGTAAATACTTCATCCATAAACCATGAATGGTATAAAAATAACACATCCACAGTCAAACATATCACAAAACCTTCAATACAATATAAAAGTTTTGTATCATAATAAATCAACTTCAAATAAGTGTAAAATCCATCAAAGGATATTGACATAGATGAAATCAAAACTCTTTTTAGAGAAATATCTCTTTCTATTTTGAAATCATTTAAGAGACATATATTTATAAAATATAACAGTTTCCTTGAAAATATTCTTATAATCTTTTAAGGGAAGCTTTGAATATTTTATAACGATGAAAAATAGCCGCACCCTCCATATAAGTTAAAAAAGACATTCTTACCTTAATTCAGTCGAAAAGGTTTAAAAAGACCTTGTTTGGAAAATGACAGAAAGATTCATTTATAAACTCCTTATAAAAATTCAAACACGGGTGTAAATGACTTTAACCCATATTCTCTAAAATAGTAATAATGTTTTGAAAAACATTTTTAAGAAACATGGATGTGGATGATAAAGAAGTCCCAGTAGATTATTATGTATAGACAACCTCGGATAATGAAGAGATTGTGAAATAAACCCTTACCTTGTACTTTTCCTTGATTGGGGGTAGTTTAACCTCATTTATAATGGTGAAATAGTTGTTATTAAATTATTCAAGAATCATATACATTAATATGATATCATATATGATCTTTTAACATTTATTTGTTAATAATATCATAGTATTATTGGTCTTTTGGGTGTTAACTTAATCATTTTCTTTTATATGTTTTGTTACGTAAGCCATGTTTTTCATGGATAGGTATTATCTTATTCATATCCAGAATTATATAAAGTCCTTATAATTTTTAAATCATCACATGATAATTATACTTGAATGGATACGATGGAGAATTAATCTCATCGCGTTCGTGGAGACGGTAGTCTGTACGTACGCACGAGCAACAATATCATTATTTTGATATTAAAATAATATATAATTGGGTATAATATCACATATACAGAATCATTATAATGTAATATTTATTATTTTAATGAATTATAAATCATTATTATACCCATCCAAATAATAATATATTGAATAACAATTACACCATGATGTGGAGACGGTAAGATGCACGTATGCACGTATGGTGACATGTTATTCAAAAGGTGGATAGAATAATGAATATGGTTGTATCATATTTATAATAACATCACAATATATATAAGATATTGGAGTTATTATTTTAGAATGTTAATAATAAAGAAAGAAGAAGTGGAAGAATAAAGGAACTTGAAAAGGGGTGGTGAAATCATTACCTCTTCTTCAGGTTCTTACTTTTTATTTGATCAAAAGGACTCTTTAGGTTGGTTTTCTGATCAAAATAAGGCCTCTAGGTTGTATTGAGGGAAGTTGAGAGAGTACGTAGGTAGGGTTTGGACGAGCCAAATGGCTTTTAATATGTGAATTAGTGAGAAGGTGGAGTGCCCTTTTATAAGAGGTGTGAGGGGCACCTTTGGAAAAGCTAGAAATATTATTTTATAATAAATTCATATTCGGTTTCTAATGGCTAAAAAGTGAATTATTTAAAGTTTAAGGTGGGGATAAGTCTAAAACCACTCACACAATAGGATTTAGATAGGTTTGGGTTACTATATTAACCTTATCTTTAAGTATTAACTCTTTGTTAATTAGTTTGACACTTACCATGTCACTTTGTATTTTTATATTATATAGTTAATAAAAATACTATATACATCCAAAAGACCCCCAAGTGTTCCATTAATGATACACCTATCATGATATAAGTCTCTTGGCCGAACCTTAGATTTTTAGGAATTTAATATCAATTAATAATATAATATTTGTTTTAAAAACTCTTTTATGTAAATTTTGACACTATTCAATAATTGACTTTTGTAAAAATTATAACAGAATTATTACTTCAAACAATGTTAATTATATCAATCCTAATATGTCATATTATCCTAGAAAAGTAGTGTAATTTATTAAAAGTCTCAAATTATATTTATTTTGGTATTTATAATATCAATTATTTTAATTTTTCACTATTATGGTAATTACTCCATCATCATTGTGTCATAAATAAACTAAATTATTTAATGTCTAAAAATTATAAATAAAATATAATTATGTAAGAAATATTTTTAGATTTATAATTAATATTTATAGTTGAAAATCCAACATATATGACCCAATGTAAAAATTGTTTTGCAAAAATATATATGCTTATGTCATTTTTGTATTTATTTTAAATTAATTAAAATAAAGTGTCCCTATCACCTACAAGTGGCTCCATGGGGTACCAAAATCGAGAACAAGATTCCCATGGTTGGACATGTATCCACCAATAAAGTTAGGACACTTTTTAGGGTAATTTCGTATTATTATAATATTATTTTTTAACCCTTATTTACCAGATTTACCTTTAACCATGGCAAATAAAATATTTACCGAAGTAATTATTCCAAATGTCTAAAAATAAAAGTTACCTATTTACACAATTTGTTAATCCTGATTCATTATATGTAATCCATTTTTCCAATTTCAAAACACATAAGTGGCAGAAATTTATTTAAAATTAATTCCCGTTGTCATAACAAAAAGAGTGTTTTTAAGATATAATAACTATCAAAAGGTTGATACCTGTTTATGTCCGATTTAATTGTGAAATTATGTCCAATGACCAAAATTGTATTAAATGGTAAAAATATATTCTAAATATACTTTAAAACCACTCAACTTCATAATTTATCAATATAAATTATTTCGATTAAAAAAGATGTTTTTAATTAAAATTTAGCAATTTTCACTATTCATCAAAATATAAATGTTATCCGAAAAGTTTCAATATTTCACCCTAGGCTAAATTCGATATTCTGAATCCAGAAATGAAGTCCATTTTGAGAGAAAAAAATTATAAAATTTCAAAAAGTAGGTATTACTATTCATAACGGCTAGTTTGATTGGTTGTGGTGTGTTAGAACTCGATGTTGCGTACATCACATGCTATTGCATTATTCAAAGAGAAGTGTACCATAGAAGCTTGGGGTGTTACAGTTATTTGTAGTGAAATATAATCTTGGTGTAGCATACATCATAAGAAATAAATGAAATTAAAAGAATTTATCTCACAAAATATTAATGTGTTACAATTGAGTTCCTATAGTTTTTTTCGTAAAATATTTCTTTAAAATATTCCCCCAATTAAAAATATATCTATCCAATTAACCAAGTTTCTAAAGATATAATAGTTTGACTATTCATATAGTTTCTTATAATATTGATTAATACTCGGTTATAAAAATATGAGATATTGATAATCTTTTAAAACTATTCTAATAGGAACAACTATTATATATACTAAATAAAAATAACTATTTAAGAAAAATTTAGTTCTCTAAATTATGAGTTAAAATAGGTAATGAATAAATTAAAAGACACATAAGTTAAAACTAGTAGATTTTTCTTAAGCTAAGACATAATCCATCAAATTTTTGATCACCTACCACAATATATATATATATATATATAATTATTTGATATAATCCATGGATTGTGTTTAACAATATTACAAAAAACTATCCTAGTTAGAAGAACTTTTACACTCTTCTATGTGGGAAAATAAATAATGTGGTCATACAAGTCCATTGTAATAATTATACATGGGTGAAATAGGGTTTAAAAAGATATTGGAGTAAGGATATCATGTATCCTCTAGTTCAGTGTAGGAGATACTATTTTTTTTATACAGATGCACACACTTCTCTAAAAGTAACAAAACCACACACAATAGAGTAGAATATAATGAGATAGAGCTTTGAGGGCTCTGTGTGTTGTGAAATGTGGCTCTATACACTTTTGATGCATTGGATGCAATGATCCAGTCTTCTTTTGAAAACACATTGTCTTGAGTCGACTATTCAGATGTTTTAGTATGGTGAGATGTTCTTCTTCTACATTGAGTTACTTCAATGATGCTTTCAAGATGGTTCACAGTATGTTCTTCTTTATATACAGCCAGCATGATTTAAGAGTTTTTCCTTCAATGTGTTCTTCCATGTATGGTGGTTCTACTATTATTGCATGCCTTCAACTACTATAATGTTTATTCTCCAATTCCACACATTTATTTTATTTCTAATAATTTTTTTGGAGTTGACAAGATGTATGATCTCCACACCTAGTACCTCATAATATGTGCTAAAATGAATGAAATATAACATTAATTATATCAGTGTTATTAAATGACTCAAATATGACCATCAAAATCAAAAATAAATTTTAATTAGTAAAACTATAAAATGGTAATGTATGGAATGATTTCAATGTTTTGGTGAGATAGTCACTGTGCTCCAGTCACGGTAAGGTAGTCACAATGATATAGTCATGGTGAAATATTCATAATTAGATCAGGAACTTGTAGAAAAGTTGGAGTTTCTGGTCGTTTGTGAATTCTGGAACTGATATCATGATTACAGTGTCATGGAAATGGTGTCTTTGGAAACAATTGCTAGCCCTTCGTTAAAATTCTGAATGGTGTCTTGTTTTGGTATCTTGGAAACAGTAGTATAGGAATGTTTTCAGGTCCTTTTCATAAATTTAGATACTGAAGCAAGATTACAGTGACATAGACTTTTTGAAAATCTGTAACAAGTATAAAACATATGGTGCAATAGATATATTCAAATATCAATAACCTTTTTAAGAATAAATATTCACCGAATGGATTAAGATTATACTTAACCATACTAAATAATAACAGAAAATGATTAAACATAGTTTACAAGATTCAAACAAGATTTTTAAACATTAAAACAAGGGGATTATGACAATATCTAAACATGATTTGTAGGTATTAAAACCTGAGGAGTCCAACAATATTTTGACATGATTTGTGAGTATTAAAACATGAGGAGTCTGAAAATCTGTAAACATGATTTGTTTTCATTTAACACATTAGGATTCCAATAGCTTCCCCCTTTTTTGATGATCACAAATCATGGAATTTACAATCCAAATATTTTAGAATTAAATAATTAGATTTATTATCATATCATGATATTAAAGAAGATATGAAATAAATACCAAAAATGGTAGTTCTTTTACCTGTTCTTATTTTTCCTCTTATTTCTCCCCCTTAGTATGACATATCTCATATGCACAGCACTTGAAATAACATTTTATTAGTTATCCCCATTTAGGTATTATCAAAAAGCGAAGAGGGGAAAATAAAAATAGAGTATTACCAGTGAAGAAACAATAATAGCCGCATTATATTGAATAAAATGAGAGAACACATTACAATGAATAAAGAAAAGGAAAAATATCTATATCAGAATCTGCTTTCAGAAGAGACAGTAGACTTAGTGTTTCATTTTCCAGAGACATCATATAGAGAAGCAAGAGATTACGAAGTGGAAGTTGTTGAAGCGTGGAATGGGAATATAGTTGAACTCCTTCAATGATAAAAGGTGAACCGGTAGGTTTAGTGGAAGACTGAGGTAACAATTGATCAATAATGACATGTATGATATGACTTGGTGTCCGAGAAATACACATAGTCACTAAATAAAAATAGGTGGAGTAATAAGGCTAGGTAGAATAAGGTAGTTTGTACCTCAAAAGATCGACATAAGAGCCACAATTGTAGTACTCTAATCATTGAGATACGACTTCAAGAGGTTTTTAAATTCTATGATGATTTCTCCACTATATTGCATGGACTTATCAAATTCATAACTATGTTTTGAATATTTTTCCATAGTGGGTGTGAATTCATTGATATTCTTTACTTGGTCCTTGAATTCTTGAGTGACTAGAGGTATTTTTAAATTCTCTACAAGATAAATTAATGGATTGTTCAACTAGTTCATTGAATAAATTCTCTTAAATTAGAATTCCACTATCATAGATATTTATTCCTGAGCATTAGTGTCATTATTGGAATGGACCCCCACAAAATCTAGCACATGGTCACTATTTTTTATCACAGTTGAGAGAATTTTCTTATCAATGCCTCTCAATACCGACTACAGCTCATCTTTGAGAACTAATTTGATCATGTCACTATCCACAACCTTAGATGGATCTCCAAAGGTAGACCAAGAAATAATAAATGATGTGAGAGACTAAAGTTAATTTAAAACCTTTTGTAAACAACCATTATAATCATTAGTTATCTTATTGAGTCCATAGTCAATCCCACACATCTCATTGGCTATATTGGGGTTGTTCTCAACCATATTTGCATACACAGTAATCAGATTTGGTTGAATCTAAGACTCACCCTTATGTGGAATCTTGTTTGCATTATCCTAACTAATATGAGAAACATTATATTGACTATTTTTAAGGTTTTTATCATATCATCAATGGTATATTTTAGAGATTTTAGCTTGTCACTCAAAATCTTTTTCTCAATCCTAACATCCTGAATTTCTTGAAGCATATTTTTCTGAATCAACAATAAAATAATCTCTAATAGCAGTGCCCCATCCATTTCATTGAGATTTGTCATAGGTGCATGTTAATACTGTAACTGATTCCCAAATATAGACAACAAGTTGTCTCCAAAAACATTATGATACTAAATACTTACAATCAGAAAATATTCTTGAGCATATTCAAGAGCATGAACTAAAAAACATTCATATTCTATAGTAGGGGATACTTATTTGGTAGAAATTGGATTCAAATAAAACACAATTGAGATATATATCCCTTTTACAAATTCCTATTGGGTGTCATTCACATTAAAATAACTAGGAATACTATTCTAGGTATCCAAATAATATTAGTCAACCGAATTTGGAGGTTTAATAATTTCTAAGCTAGGGTACTTCTTCCACTCAGAAGGTGAATCACTTATAGAACAAAGAGATTCTGTCTCTTGACCCATTCCCAGTCTTTCAGCTCTATCAGGCACACCCATATCTTCCCTATCCAGCTGAAAGGAATGTTTCATTATTTCCATAGTAGATAAGATTACTTCAGGTTTAACCTATTCTTTAGACTATTCCATTGTAGTGGGAACTTCCTAAATAGAAAACTCTTTTTCTATATCATTTTCATTATCTACATCAAAACATCCATTACAATCACATTTATCATTTTCACTTGTATAAAAATCACCTTTAGATAGAGGTGATAACATAAGATATACTATTAATATACTATAAGTAACATCATCACCTATTTCTTCATCTAGATTTTCCATAATCTCCTCAGCTACTAATCCAGGATCAGCTACATTTTATATTAGGAGGGATTTTTAATCGGATTAAAATCCTCATACAAACCTATCATTATCCTCAACCCATGATATCGTCCATGGATTCAAATATATTTTAATTCTACTTAATATAGCCTCTGAGATACAGAAATCCAATTCTTCAAGAACTTCTTCATTATTTCCAACCAGAAAATTGGCTAAAAGAATAGTCTAAATGAACATTGAATAGAATAGGGAGGTATACTTTGATGTAGTATTGATTATATAACAAATTTGAAGTATAATATACTTACACAATTGGATTTTGTGTCAATTTTTTAAATATGAATTAAAAATGCATCCTAATACTTAAGAGTGGAAAAAATCCCCTTTCCTTGGGAAAATGAGATGTTGAATAAATTTGAATAGCAACCATGAGATTCCATCAAGATCAACAGCAATAGGCCTTCTCTTCTTCATATTTATAGTTATTCTTTATAGAGCCTCTACTAGACTAAACACATAACTTGGATGAGAAGGGCCTCTTTGCTAGTCAATAAAAGTCTTTTATTGAGGTATTACTAAGTAGGAATACCATTACATCGAAGTTTATATTTGACCACTTACCTAGCATTTCACCACAAAATCATCCATGAAGTTGAAAGATAACTGGACATACTAATAAAACTAAAAAATAAGATTAAGATAAATTGTTATTTTCTATTTGGTAAACCAATCCATCTAACCTAGTTCTTTCAGAACTATTAGAATAATATAGTTACTAGTCAAGATCCACTTTTCAAAGATTTCCTTTTCGGGCATGACTTTCTGATCCACAAGAACTGGGTCCAGTGGTTTCTAATACATTCCAACAAGATCCTTCTTCTATTTATTTGGAGACCATTTATTATTAGGATAGGATGTGGATGGACTCTTCATCTTATGCATTCAACATGGTCTCAATATGGACAATAATGATGTAATGTGGTCTAAGAGAGACAAAAAAAATTAGTTCCATTAGATGTTAGATCGAGATAAGTGAAGTGATTGGTATTTTTCATTTAGGGAGTTAAAATGTCACAATAACAAAAACGCAATAAATAAAACATGTGATACCTAAAGAAATATTTTCAAATAATAAACTCTGAATAATATAGTGAAACTGGGACAAGTATTAACAGTGTCAATATTATGGTGTGACTGAAAATGTTGTGACCTGCACGAATGAGATAGTGAACAAAGATAGCAAGTTAGATGTTAGTAATCCTTAGAAAGCAAACTAATACAGTAATCCTAAGACAGTAAGTTAAGATAATGAACTGAGAAATTGATCTGAGATAATTAACTGTTCACTCAAGGTTAATCATTCCTAATTCATGTATGATGTAATTATTTAGTTTAAAATTTAAAATCTTAGTGAAAATTTCATCAAGTTTATGTTCCATGCCAAGGAATTCCAATGTAATGTAGCCTTTTGTACAATGATCTCTCAAAAAGTTATGTCTTACATAAATATACTTTGTTATATAATGAGAAGCATGATTATTTGATAAGTTAATAACACATTTTTATCAGGATTTCTTTGTATATTCCTGAATTAATATCCATATTCTAGCAAGGTCTGTTTCATCCACAAAATTATCACTACAACCACCGTCATCTATGTATTCTACTTCAGTTCTAAGTAATGCAACCAAATTTTTCTTTTTAATACATCATGAAACTAGTAAATTTCCCAAAACATTACATGTTCCATAGGTGCTTTTTCTATCTAATTTACAACCACCGAAATCAGCATCAAAATATCTAAATAAGTCAAATAATTTTCCTCTACGGCAGAACATTCCTATGTTGTTAGTATGTTTGAGGTATTTGAAAATCCTTTTGATAGTAAGAAGATATGACTCTTATAAATTGTCTTGAAAATGAGAACACATACACACACTAAACATTATATTAGTCCTACTAGCAATCAATTAGAGTAAACACCCAATAATTCCTCTATAAGTGGTCTGGTCAATAGTTTTACCATTCTCCTAAAGATTTATCAAACAGGTGGTAAACATTGGAGAATCCCAACATTTTTTATTTCCTAAACCAAACTATTTCATAAGATCATTAGTATATTTACATTGATTTAAAATAGTACTTTTATTATTTTTAACGATTCGAAATCCAAGAAGGAATTTTAGTTCACCCATCAAAAAAATTTCAAATTCATTTTGCATCATCATATAGAAATCCAAATATGAATAATTTTTTCAAGATACAAAAATCATATCATCAACATAGATTTGCAAAAATAAAACATATTTAGAAAATATTTTATAAAAATAATATGATCATTTATACCTTTTGTAAAACCATTTGAAATAAGAATGATACTTAGCCTATTATACAATGCTCTGGGATCTTGCATTAAACCATAAAAATCATTTCATTATTTAAAAATTTGATTATGAAAATTAGGGCTCATAAAAATAGGGGGTTGTTCAAAAAAAAATTCCTCAACTATACACCCATTTATAAATTCATATTTGACAACCATATCATATATGTCAAAATTTAGATGTGCTATATATGCCAAAAAGATTATAATGGATTCATTCCTCACAATTCAAGCACAAGTCTAATAATAGTCAATCCCTTCTTCTTGACAATAACCTTGTGCGTCTAATCTACCTTTATTTCTTAGTATGGTACTTGATTCATCTACTTTATTTCTACACACACATTTAGTGACTATGCCTAATATGTTTTTAAATATATCTAAAAGTTTCTAGGCATTATTTCATTCAAAATAATTTCATTCTTTTTGCATATCCATCACCCAAAAATCATCACTCATTCCCTCATAGACGTTCTTTGGATCAAGCTGTGACAAGAAAGCTTGATGTTCAACCTGATTTTGTAACAAATATCCAGTATGAGTTCCTTTGTCTAAATCTCCAATAATAGCATCTAAAATATTTTTCTTAAGGGTTCTAACAGATCTAAAATAACAATGACAAGTAATTTTAGGTTCTTCAATAGGTTTAGGTTCATCATGGATAGAATCTAGAGAATTTCAAGAACTAGATGATTTAACAGTTTCCTTCATATGATGGTTATAAGATTTAGCATTGGTATCCAGATTTGACATATCATTCTCATGATTTTATAGGGAGGTCATAGGTCTGTGAGGATTTGTTTCATCAAATTTGACAGGTACATATTCTTCTGCACACTCGGTTTACTTGTAGAAGACTCTATAGGAATCACTAGATATTGAATAACATAGTAAAATTCCTTCAACATTCTTGGAGGAAACTTTTCCCAGACTATCCTTATTGTTACAAATATATACATTACAACCATAAACTATGATGTAGTTAACCTTGGGTTTTCTATTATTACCCCATCTCATAGGAGTTATTTTAAGAATTGGATGGATTAAGAATCTATTGATTGTATATCATGTTGTATTGAAACATTATTCCCAAAATTATATAGTTAGGTTATATTTATTAATAATATTTCTAGAAATTTCTTATTAGGATCAATTTCTTCTTTCTACAACACTATTTGTGGAGGTTTTTTGGGGAAAAGATGTTAAAAATATTGCAATTTTATATGAAAAATTATTCCAAATATTGTTATCAAACTAAAAACCATGGACACATATTAGTGTTTTAATTATAATACCTCAATGATTATCTATATTCCTAGCATACTTGGTAAAATGGGAGAGATCTTCACTTTTACGAGGAAAGAAAAATTTCCACGTATATCTAGTGTAATCATCTACAAGAACATAGACACAGTGATTCCCATCATTACTTGAGACTCTAGATGGTCCAAACAAATCCGTGCGATCCAACTTGAGAGGTTGAGAATTTGAAACATATTTGTTTTGTCTGGAATATATATTGTGTTATTTAACATTTTGATGGGGATTGAAAACTTTTTCATTTGGAAACTGATGTTTGGGTAGATCCTTGACAAATCCTTTTCTCATAATATTTCTAAGGGATTGTATATTACAATGTACTAGTGTTCAATACCAAATCCAAGACTCTATGAAATACACTTAAGCATGAATCATTTTGAGATACTAAAGGACCAATGTTAATCACATAAACATTTTCATTTCTAATAGAACAAATATTAATTCATTCATGGAATAAAAAAAATCAATATTCAATTTCAAATATAAAATGAAAAAAATAATCACACTATTGTGAAATCCCAAATAGAGTATATTTTAATCCATCAAAAAAAATTATTTATAAATTAAATTAGAGTTACAATTACCACTTCAGCCAACGCCAATTATTTTTATTTTAGCATTTTCACCAAAGGTGACATGTCCAACATCAATATTTATCAACTTCATGAAGCATTAGTAATCTCCTATAATGAGTCTTGAGAAACCATTCATATGTGTTTGTCATAAAACACATATTTTCTTTGTGATACTTTTCATCATGTGAAGACTTTGAGTAACTTGACCTGTCTACAAAAGTACTCCATGTTGCATTCATTTCCTTTTTATATTTTTATCATTTTACTCATATAATGTCTTATATCTTATCTTGGTACTTCCATACATTACATGTCCAATTCTATTACATTCATAATAGACTATTCCATTAGACATTTTAGTTTTCTACCAATCCTTTTTCTAGTTTCCCTTGTCTACATATTTTCTTTTTCAATTAGGCTTCCTAAAGAATTTCTTCCTTCTATAAAAATTATTAAATCTTCTAGATAATTGATTAATTTTGATAATATATACATAATTACTAATCCCCATTATATATACTATCATAATGTGGTTGTATACTTTTCTTTTCTTTTGGTTTGGAAGTAGTTATTTTGAAATCCACTAACATTCTGTTGGGTTCATATTCTTCTTTCTTGTTTACTTTTAGTTCCTCCTCAAACCTAATAACCTTCCCTATTAGCTCCTTGACTGACAACTTACTAATATCAAATTATTATCTAATTAATAAAAAATTTCCTCTCTATCTATCTAGTAAGAATTTGAGTATTCTCATGATTTTCTCAATTGTTGTAACATCCCTTCCTAGAGAGATCATAATATTCACAGTTTTCATAAACCTGAGATATAAGTCAAAAATATTATAATTAGGTTTCATTATAAATTTTTAATATTTAATAGTACATGTGTCATGTATCATTTCATTTTCATAAGAGGTTCCTTAATGTGAAATAGATAAAGTGTCCCAAATTTCATGTGCTGTTTTACATGTAGAAATTTTATTGAACACTTCATAACCTAAATACAATTATAGGGAATTCATTTCATTGAAATTATTGTTATAATTAGCCTTAATTGGGTCATCCTATGTATTCCTATCATTAGAAGGAATCTTATATTCATCTATAATTGAATACCACAACTAAAAACCCATTCTTTCTTGGTCATTTTTCATTTTAATTTTCTATTGTGTCTAATTTGTTCCATTATAAATGTAGGTATGTTTATAGAAGAACCTTCTAATATATTATCCATGATTAATAAATAGGCTTTTAAAGAACTAAAAATTTAGAACTCATAAAATATTAACTATCTTTAATACACAACTAAAATCACAGTTGAAAGAGATGATAAAATAGATTTAATATTTTGAAAATAGCCACTTCAAAACAACATCTAATAAAAAATGTTGGTCATATTAGGACACTCAAGAGGGGGGTATGAATTGAGTTCCTATAAAATATTCTGTTAAAAAGTATGTTTAAATGATTCCCCTGAGTAAAAATAAATCTGCCCAGTTAACCAAGGTAGTAAAGTTATAATAGGTTGATTGTTCAAATAGTTTCTAAGAATATTAATTAATTCCCCATTATAACAATATGGGATATTGATACAAGTTTTGAAATTATTCTAATACAGACAAATAGTTTTAAATACTAAAAAATACTAATTATAAAAGTAAAATTTATTTTTCTAAAATATGAGTTAAAATAAATAAACACTAAATTGAATGAAAAAGTGGATAAAACAAGTGGTTTTGTCACAAGTCGAGATGTAATCTGCTTTACTTAGTCATCACTCATCACCAAGAAACATATATGAAAGGATTTGATCCACACCCTCGATCGGGGTTAATAGTAGTACACAAGACTATCTAGGTGAAAACAACTATTCCACTATTCTATGGGGGAAAACTAACATCCATGTTATACAAGACCTCTTCCACAGTTATACATGTGTGAAACAATATGTAAAAAGATGATCGAGTGAGGATATCTTGTATCCTCTAGTTTAGTACCAGAGATAGTGTATGTTATAATAAATATTCACACACTACTAGGAATGAAAAAATAGTACACAACAGAGTATAATATATTGAGATAGCGTTTAGAAGGCTTTGTGTGTTGTGAAATGTAACTCTGGACTCTTTGGATGCATCAAATGCAATGTTCTAGTCCCATTCTAAAAACAAAGTGTCGTTAGTAGAGTGTTCTAATGTTTTAGTGCAGTGAGATATTATTCCTCTACATTAATTTATTACAATAATTAATTCAATATGGTTCATGGTTGGTTCTTCATTTTCTACATTCAGTATGAATTAAGTGATCTCCCTTCAATGTGTTCTAGCACATATGGTTGTTCTACACTTTTTTCATGCATTCAATTGCTACAATGTTTCCACTCCAGTGACATGATTTTTTTTATTTTGGGTGCCTGTATTGGAGATGACAATATTCATGATCTCCACACCTCGTGCCTCGTACTTTCTTCTAACAGGACTAAACATATCATTAATTATATCAGTTCCATTAAATGTCTCAAATATGACCGTTAGAAAAAACTGGTAAATTTAATTTAGAAATACCTAAAAATGGTAAATTATAGAATAATGTCATATTTCTGGTGAGAGATTCATGGTTCCATAGTCACTATAAGGCAATCATGGTGAGATAGTCAGGTTGAGACGGTAATGGTGAGATAGTCATAGAATGACCTGCAACCGGTAGCAATGTTACGGTGTTTGGTCCTTTGATAATTATGGAACCGGTAGCATTATTTCAGTGTTAGGGAAGATGTTTCTTTATTAATATTGTCTTTTCCTTTGTCAAAATTTTTGATGGTGTCTTGTTAAGGTGTCTTGGAAATGATAAAAAGGAAATATTTTTAGGTCCCTTGAAAAACTATGGAACCGGTAGCATGTTTATAGTGTCACATACTTTGTGAAAATATGGAACTCATAGAAAACTTATGGTGTCACTGACTTAGTAAAATATATGTAACCTTTCATACGAATAAATCATTAAAGAATGGATTAAAATTAAATAAAATCATACTAAATCATAATAAAACCTGATTAAACATAGTTTAAATGATTCAAACATGATTTTTATGCATTAAAACATGAGGAATCCATCAATTACAGAAAATTAAAATTGTAGTTTATTCATACAAAATAATTTCATTCATTATGAATGGAAATTTTGTTCATTCCATACAAGTTAAAAATATTCCTTTTATAATATTTCAAAAAACCCTTTATAGATGAAATTAAAAAATCTACCATTCTAAACCACTATAAGATATTAAATTTATTATTTAAAAGAGAATATAAAAATCGATTTGATTATATGAATAAATATTTTGAATTTTTATTATGAAACATTGATATAGAGTAAAAGTATTTTTCAAAGAGAACATTAAAACATTTTAAACAAGGAATCAATGTAAAATTATTATATTTAATCTCACTCACCACATAAAATATTTAATTCATTTATAATTAAAAAATAAAAATTATTTATTTTATTGATAACCAATTTTTAGTATTATTTCCTTACCTTAATCTCTTTAATTTCATTAATAAAATTTTTGTATGTAGATACTAAACAACATAGGTTCATGTTAGATGCCTTGAGTATGTTCAGTTTATAACCAAAAAAGAAATTATATTGGATGAACATGGAAATTTTTTCATTATTAAATCATCTAAAAAATATTATCCATGATATATTTATCATGAAAATATATTAAATAAAATTTGATGACCATCCAGGAATAGATGAAATGAAAATTAAATCACATCTTTTCATTGATGTGATAGTACACACATACATTAGCTTGTTTTTTTCTTCTGCATCTTTTTCATAATAGACTACAGTCCACATGTACACATGAATGACAATATTATTTTATAATAGATGGTAGAGTAAGAAGGTACGTGATTTAAAATCCTTATAGAATCATAAATACCAAATAAATATCAAATATATTTAATAAATCCATTATAATAACCATACTTTAGAAATAATGCAGAAAAACTAAATAGATAGTTTCTTGGAAGTGGTTGTACACATGTATGCATGACTTATATTTTCATTTCCAAATGGAAGGAAAGGGAGAAAAAAATTGTAATAAAAAATTTACAAAACATCATTTCATTTTACTTATTGATTTTATTATATCTGTACGGTTCTGATATGTTTGATGGAGGTATAGGAATAATTAAACATGAAATAAATTAGTTATGTATTACTCATACTCTACTTATATCCACCTTTAGATTGAGAATATGGAATTTGAAAGAGATATTTATGGTCACTTCAGGTATTTAAAAACACATTCGGTGATATTTTGCGATGGATGTTGGAATATAAATAAGAAAAGATGAAATAATATTTTCATTTTGAAACCATAGATTATGTATCTTCTTATATGAAGATAATAAATGGGATTTTCATAATTTTTCAAATATTATGATTAAAGAGGGAAATTATAAATATTCTTAGTGAAATATAAAAGATTAATTAATGATATATTCTATAATTTATGAATCATTTTATTCCTCATTGAATTTATATAATGATTTAAAAATAATATTTAAACTCTAAATACTATTTAAGTTAATTTTCACGACTATTCAAAAATATTTCTAGTAAACATATCCATATGAACCTAGAATAAAAATTAAAACATATAAATAATCACTTACACATAATAATTATCTATATATTTTATCTAACACCGTTATTTACAAAAAAATACTTTTAATTTTTTTATAATAAAATAAATTATTTTTCACTTATTTTAATAGATATTCCATTTACATGACATAATTTTTTTAGAAGATTGTACTGTTTTAAAATCATAAAAATATAAAATAATCACAATAAAATTTTATTGACCATTTTTATAGTCAATTATTATCTTTCATTATTTATCCTTAATGTTATCCTTTCAATTAAAACTTATCTAAGTTATTAAATGGGTGAATGTGACATTTTAGTAAATATTATTTTCTTAATATAAAAATTGGAAGTCATAATCATGTTCTATATATCCATAAACGATCATAGTTTACCAAAAATTGAGTTGTTAATAAATACCCATCCAACCATTTTTGAAAAATCTCATCCCAAAATTTTAACATTATTCTTTATGTTTTACCATTTCCAATTATAACCGATTTTTACCACAGTTACTACCCATTAGGATTAAAAATGAAATTGATATTATTACCATATTTATCATAATATTATTCTAAAATCGAAAAAATATTCATAAATCCAATTTCATGAATTAATGGAAATTAATTTCAGTATAATTATTAAAAACACAATGAAAAATATAATTTAGGAAAATAACATTGTTCATCCAAGACTAGATTTTAAAACAAAATCAATTATATTATTGATTATCATATAATTTTATGAATAATTTAAAATGAAATGATTCATTATTTACCTTAAAAATACCCATAATGTAATGGTACTTTCTAATAACAATATTAAAATAAATTACATAGATGTATAGGAAAATCAATATTTTTCACTATTCACTATAAAATTAATATTTTTATAAAAATAAATAAATACCACAAAAATGTTATGAAACAATAAATTAAAAAATTATTTTCATTTTATATAATTAAATTTTTAAAAGATTATTAATTTTTTTTATAATATCCTTGCATTAAATGTGAAAAAATAATTTTTAGATGAAACTAAATTTTCGATTAATAAAATTAAATCATTCTCATTCCTTTCTGAGTAAAAATCATGAAATTCTTGAAAATTTGAATAATTGTATATTTGATCGATATATTTCTTCCAAATAATTACAATATTTTGTTTAATTTAATTTATAATTATAAAAATACATGGCTTAGATAAGAACAATTTTTTGAAAAATATATATTTTACCTTCCAATGATTTTATCTTCATTTATAACAAATTGATAAAAAAATTATTATTTATTTTACATATTATTAATGAAAATATTTATTCATATAGTTAAAAATTCATTAGTTCATATTCATGTTTTCCTATTCAATAGCTTTTTTATAATGGACACATCTAAATAGTAATATTATAATAATAATTAGTAGTTTTTAATATCTTCATTTTCTATAGTACATGAAATCGAATATAGTATTCTTTTTAAAAGAATATAAAATAAAATATTTATGTATGGAATTATACCACCTTAATGAATTTTTTTCACCCCATTTTTATCACATATACGATAAAAAGAGTTCTAAATGATTTCATAATCAATTTTATCTTTGGGAATATAAGTATACAAAATTGGTTAGAAATTGCTTCTAATCCATAGTCGTAACATTTACTTCTGAAAATTTCATTAATTTTTAGTTTGATTCTATAAAACCAACTATTTTACTACATTATTCATAAAACATTAATTTCACATAATGAGATACATTCTTTTGGATGTGTTTCTTTAAGTATATCATCATAACATAGGAATATTTTCTATAAATAACTCTATATATTGATATTACACTTGAATTTGTTGAGGAATAATTATATACTGAATATATTGAACAATATAAAAATATACTTACATTACATGTTTATATACCTTGATCATAATTTCATTATTCGGTTGTGCTTTGAGTAGTTTTACACTAATGATTTATCTCAAATTTTAAATGATATGTAACCATGATGAGTTTTTCAATCATGAAGATCTAAAGAAAAATTAGAACTAAAAAATAATTCCTAAATAGGGAAAAATATTTTTAATGTATTTATATCCCTTAAACAAAAAAATGTTTGAACAATATATTATAATGGCCAATATGAATAAACCATCCTATACAGAAATACTAGAGTTGTCTCTAATGAACCAAAAAATAACCCCCAACATTCTTCATAAAAAATTAAAAAAATAACATTAAATATCTTATAAATATTAATAATGATTTTTGAAACACAAAAATAAGAAATACATGATCACATATCCCTCTAAGGCCATCATAACATTTATATCCAAGAAATATAAATCACTTAAAAGTCAAATAACCAAATATCATTTTCATTAATCATATAATCATCATAATGTTATACTATTTTCTACAATAAAATAATATATTATTTAAAATGATCACTCACACTTTTTACTAAAAATAAATTCGTATACTAGAATGAATTTTCAATTAAACATAAACAAATAATTCCCAAAAAACGATAATACTTTATCCAAGTTAATCATGGTTTCTTAATCTATAAGAAAGTATATATCCATAACGATATATATATATATATATATATATAAATATTTCCCCCAATGTCACAAAATTATTATCAAATATCAATCATAGTAAATCAACTAATAAACCTACATGTTACATATATATCACTATTTTATTTTTACTCAAACCTATTAAATCGATCCCAAAAATATCCCTCATCTTTTAAAGACCCCGCTATATAAAAACTCAAATTTTTTTATATTTCATTAAACTTATGATCAAAATTTTATTTTTTAACTTATGAAGGTATATTTAACACTTAAGATATCCTCTAATGTATCATTATGACATAGAGTATTATCTAAGAACATTGTTTAATACAAAATATAATATCTCACTTCCTAATAAACTAATAATTTTGATTTTCTTATATATGCTTTAATTTTCATACACTCACATGATAATTTGGGTGTATATTATTCAATATTGATTAAAAAAATTACATATCATATAATTAGAAAAAAATATTGACACTTCAACATAATTTTTTTTCTTGAAAGATTTTATTATTTACCTTAAACACATTTTTCAATCACAACAAATTCACTTATTTTAATAAAAATTACACAATAGAATTGAATAGCATTTTATAGTTCATACTCATCACAAAACTAGGTGAAAAACATTTGAAAAAATGGGATGAAGAAAATTGATATTGGGGATTCAAAAAAGAAAAAAAACTTATTGTTTCAATTTATAAATAATGAAATCCCATAAAATATTTTTCAAATACAATAATCATGCATGAGCTCAAAATATTTATTTATATACTCATGAAATAAATTTGAATCCAACATTGTTTCATTAGAAAATCATAATCAATTTTATATTAATAATCAAAATCATTATTCTTTCATTTAAAGCATGACTACTCATGCTTTTTTTTAAGAATAATTTTCTCCCATATAAGGGAATACACATTCCTATTAACATAATTTCATTTTAATTTCTTTTGAAATCAAAATAAATATATGATTACTTATTCTCAAAAATAGAAAAGGCATGTTGGTACCTTGGTAAAACATATTCACGTATCTTTTAGAACAACTCTTACAAATTGAATAACTTACTCGGTTAATTTCTAAATATATTTCCCAAAAAATAAATATTCAATGCTTTATAGTGCTATATTAGGCTCCTAAATCACCTTAAACAAGTTACATGGATCATAGAATACAAATATCTTAATATGATCAATTTTAAACACATATAGTGTCACTTTTGGGGGTCATTTAAAAATGAAGACAAACATTATTTTTTCTATTGAAAATGAATAAGTATTAATTCAATAAATAAGAAGAAGTAAATATTATATGGAAAACTCTAAAAATAATTAGTGGACATTTTCTTAAATGATAATAATAATGGATGTGGGAAATTATTTTCATAGAGTATATGATAAAAATGTGTTCTTTTCACACTTTTCAAACATAACTGATATAGATGATATAATAATGAATTTTTTAAAAATAAATAGTAATAATTTCAAATATAGTTGTAAATAAAATTGACCAAATTTTCCCAAGGGATTGTGTAGTAACCTTTAGGTTGAGGGTGTAAAATAGGTGTGCCCAAATTATATTAATTAACATCAACTAAAATTTATAACTTCCATTTTGTTGATTGAATATTTTTCAACAGTTAGAATGTATGGATGATAATTATGACACCTCACTACTTTTTCATATGTAATAATGATATAGTAAAGTAAATAATAAATTGTGGATTATCCATAACCTTAGAACCTGCTCATTTTCATGTACACTCTCCTCTAGTAAGAAATAATCAACTAATAATAGTATTATCAATTATAATTTGTTTATGTTAATTTTATTTATAACCTATATAAATATTATGGAAAACTGTGTATATTGATTTCAAAATGATACTTGAAATCATTTAATACTATCTCCAATTAGTTTTGACTATCTCAAAAATATTAAACATGACTTGACTATTGCTACTTTTTCCACTAGTGTAAACATAGGATGGCATTCTTCTACTTCTAGAAGACTCAATTTTGTAGATATAACTTTTTTTATAGGAGGAATATGTTTCAGACTTTTAATATTTCTATAGAACATGATGTCTTAAAATTAATGAAAAAAAACTAAACTAAATCTTCAATGAATTTTATGGTAAAAACTCCCTCCCTTAAACATTTCTTATCATAATTCGCATTCTTTTTCTTTATTTAACTCAAATGAAATTCTATAATATATATACAGGCTTCCTCTGATAAAAAATAAACATAAGGGAATTATATCTCAAATTACATTGTTTCAACTCTTAAATTGATCACCATTAATATCTTTAAATGATATTATGAATTAACTCCATTAATGCTAATAAAAAACATGAAATCAATAATTTCCAACTCAATAAAAATTATTATCTTGAATTAGAATCCTTAATTTTTAAATATAGGATCTATAAACCTCTAACTCATTATTTTCATAATTTTATAAATTTATGAATTGTAATGTCAATTTATAATCATGTGGCCAAAAATATTCCTTATAAGTCAATAAAATCTTTCACATTAATCATTTTACTCCACTCAATCTTAATTTTCATTTAGTACTTATTATAAACTCCAAATAAATTTTTTTATTCCATTAGATTCCATTAAATTCATTTTTATACAGTTCAAACTCAGCTTACAGCTTCTCCATTAGACCAAATCATCTTAATACTCTGGCCATTGATGTTATTCCTTCTAAATATATTTCCTTTGAAGACTATTCAATGTATATTTACTCAAGATAAATATTGTGATCAATCATGTATTGATTCATTTAGGAACTACAACATCATCTATATTTTATTCTTTATTCATATCTTGGTAAAAACATAACATTTTTTCGATTAACACAATTGAAATTAAGATTATCATTCCAATTTTTTTTGATTATTTAAAATCTATATCATCACCCCTATCTTAGATAACAACAGAAACTTATTGTAAGCATAATTATCGATGATTCTTTACTTGAATCCTTAACATCCACCTATTAGAAAATAAATGCTAAAGGGTTTCAAATACATGTGGGGGTGATTTACCATTTAATGACTAAAACCAATAACCAACATACTGACATCAATCAACTCACAATATGATGCATGAAATGAACCACAACATTCTAATCATCATGTTTATAACACCCAACCAATGTATTATATAGTGGAAGAAGACCCAACATCAATGAAAATAGTGGAAATAAAATAGATAAAATCTAAGATGACAACAAGAATCCATTCTCTATAAGCTCCATACTCTAACATCACCAAGTCGTCCAATGTATCACGATGTTGTGCTAATGAATTTTGAGAATTTACCTTTGACCAAGTCTCGGAAGGTAGCATCTGAAAAAGAACCAAAGATCCAAAGAAGAGGTGAGTATAAAACTTAGTAGGTTTTCCTAATGACTTCCCAACTTAAACCACTAGGATAGAACAATTAAAACATTATATAAAACAGTTTACACAAGACACTTTACCAAAATAGATCAATACCGAATATAAACACGTTCAAAAACCAAGGATAACCATGTGTATACAAAAGTAAATGCACCCATTTTACACAAGTTATCTTACATAAAATAAATAATCAATGCATAAAAATAAATTATTATTATCATTTTGTCATACCCATTCCATATTTCACAACACACCCCCACATGTAGGTTTTTTTTATAGTTCCATACTCATGAGTGGTCTCTGGTTTAATTACATTGTTTCCTAGTGACACATGCCTTAGATCTAGGGTCATGTACCTTGTACCCAAATGGTACATGTCCCTTATTAAAGGTCACATTAATCATGAACTCATAGAAAACCCTATGTATTCTAATACAATTCTAAATAACCATTTCAAACCATTTCAATAAAACTATAATTTTATTGAAAACCAAACAATAAACTAGTTTCCAAAAAACCATTTAATTTCAATAAAACATCCCCTTTTTTTGATAACATCTAATCAAATACAAGTTTCAATATTCTTGAAAATACACATTTTAATATACATGTTTAATAACAAAGATAAAAACCACATTATTCTAAACAACCAATTTTTCAGATATCCGCAATTTACCAAACTATCATCAAAGAAGGTTTCCAAAAATTCTTAATGATCAAATTGAAAATAAATTAATTATTGGAAAATAAATTTTAAACCATACCCATCTGTTCTACTCTATGGATTTGAGAGATAAACCACCTTACACAATGGTTTTGACGAAACTAGACAACGAAGGAAGAATTTTTTGAAAACTGTGTTGATCCATCATGGAACCAGCTTAGATATCTTCTCCTACCAAGAGAAAATCCAAATAACATCATATATGGAATACATACACCTAAATATACCCCAAAAATAATAGATATAATAATCCAATATAATAGAATAAGTACATCTATGTTGACCTAAGAAACTAATCAAGAATGATGTAGAACATTCACATAACTCAAGAATCTAGCATCGAATCACAAAGGGAAGACTTCAGATTTCCACCAGACATATGGGAGAACCCTCTAAAGCCTTTGGAGAATAAAAAAACCAATTAATAACAAGTTTTTGTAAAAAACAAGTGAGTTATGGAGGAAATGAGTGAGATCTTATTTTGAAGGATCTATATTTGACTCTATTCATGTTTTCGCCACTCAGTTAACCCAAAAATGTGCTAACCATGTGGATGATACTGCCTATATGACCACCACTTGCACAACCTCCCCATAATGTGCTCTTACTATGCTCTAGATACTGCCTCATGAAGTACACTACTCATGGTTTCTCCGAGAAATTCAGCACATTTGGGACAAACTGTGTGCCACCTGTGCAACCTTCATTTAGCCCCAAAAACACTACCAAAGTTATCCAGAATCTCCCAATCTCAAACTATACAATTTATGACCACAAAATTATCAATTAAGGGTTAAATACAAAATACGGGTAGAACTAAATTCTCCCCACCATTGTTCTTTCTTTACACTATAATGTAGAAAGCATTCGCTACCCTGAAATAGTTTCGGCCACTACTCTTTCATTTCCTTCTCGTGTACCCTTGTCTATTCCTAAATATATCCACAATTACATAAAATACACAACAGAATAATTATTTTTCTATTAAAGACATTATCTTTCTTATCCACAATACGTATTGGGATATGTATCAACAAAGCATCCACCTCTAGTCCAACGTGATCCCATCAGATTACATGGTCAGGATCAAACTAATACTTTTTCAACTGAGATACATAGAGCACATTATCCAAAAAACGAAAAAATGGTGGTAATTCCAACCAATATGCCTCCTCTCTAACACATTCCAGTGTCTCAGAAAGGCCTATATTTCTGAGAGATAACATTCCCAACATCCCCAAAAAATGATGTCCAAGACTTATAGATAGCTACCGGAAAACATGATCACCCACAACGAACGACAACGGTTTTTGAGGATGATATTTATATAATTTATGATGAATTTGAGCCTTATCCATCATCTTTAGAGTCAATTGGATCTTCTCTATTGTTTCATGAACAAGGTCTGACCCAACTAGTGAAGTATCACCTATTACCACCTAACATAGTGGAGAAAAACAAGGGCGCCCATACAGTGCTTGAAAACGGATCCATATATAACTTGGATTGGTAGCTATTATTATATGAGTACTCCATTAAGGGGAAATGATATTACATTGAGCCACCAAAATCCATCAATCCAGGACTATGTCTTCCAATTACTGTATCATCCCCTCAATCTTTTTGGTTGTCTAAGGATGATATAGCATGCTCAAAGTCAACTGAGTTCTAAGGTCTTTTTTAAGGATTTCTCAAAATGAAATGGGAACCATGAATCTCAATCTGAGATGATGAAAGCTGTTATGCCATGTCTATTTACTTCTTCTTGTATGTAGATTTGGGAAAGATCCTCAACCCTATGAGTTTCACGAATTGGAATGAAATGGGCTGACTAGGTAAGCCGATCCACCATCACCAATAGAGAATCATGTTTTAGAACGATTCTTGGAAAACCAGTAACAAAATCTATTGCTACATAGTCCAATTTCGACATTGGAATAGGTAAACACTACAACATACCCCCTGGTCTCTGATTCCATGCCTTAACTTGTTGACTAGTTAAGGACATAGAAATGAACTCATCCACTATCTTTTTCAGGCCTCTGCACCAAAATTGTCCCATCAATGCCTTATACATCTTATGGGTTCTTGGATGTACAAACCATCTCTAATAGTGGTAATAATGAACTATTTGTTCCTTATAAGCAATAGGTACAACCATCCAATCATTGAAACAAAAAAAACATTAACTTCAATAAAGTTTCCATCCCTCAATGGTCTCCCCACCATTGAGTTTTGACCTCATAACTAGAAATTTTAAATCCAATTTTTGTGCCTCTTTGACTATATTTACCAAATTATGAAAAATCTTAGATAAAAATAAAACTACAACATCACCTCGATCTTCACATTCCACAATCATGTTGGCAAGGACTGACATCAACTACCATTCATTTGAATCTTTATTGATCAACTTAGTATATGAATTTCTACTCAATACATCAGCCATTGAATTCCCTTTCCCTGGTGTATATATCAAGTCAAAGTTAAAAATTTATAGAAACTCAATACATATACATTTCTTCAAATTCAAATCTCGTTGTGAGAAAGTGTGTTTCAATATTTTTTGGTTCATGAGCATTGTAAATTTATCACCGGAGAGATAATGACTCCATGTCTTCAAGGCATGAATAACGGTTGCTAATTCCAAGTAATGTGTTGGTAATTCGTCTCAATAACCCTCATCTTCCTTGAACAATATACAACCACATGATCTCCTTACATGAGAACACAACCCAACCTTAATCCTAAAGCATCGCAGTACACCACAAACCCCCATCCTGATTCACGAAAACAGAAGATTGGTGCTGATGTATGATAAACATTCAGTTACTAGAAAGACATCATGAATTCCTCTGTCCATTTGAATGGATCATTCTTCTTTATCGTAATTTTCATTAGATAGGTTAGTCATGATAAATTACATAATATGTGTCAGTAGTAACTAGGTAAACCTAGAAAACATCATATCTCAAAGACATTCCTTGGTGGTTTCTATGAGCTAATAACTTCTATCTTTTCAGGATCAGTAGAAACACATTTTTAAGAAATTACATGTCCAATAAAATGTACTTCTTGAATCAAAAAATCAATCATTGGTAATTTGGCATACAAATGATGATCTCTCAATATTTGTAACATTGTTTCCAGGAGCTCCTCATGGTAAGAACTTGTCTTTGAATACACCAAGATGTCTTCCACAAACACCATAACAATAGAGTCTAGATATCCCATGAATACCTAATTTATCATATCCATAAGTCTTCTAGTGAATTTGTTATAATTAAAGGAATAGAAATATATTCATAATGGACAAATATTATTCTGAAAGATATGTTTGGAATTTCTTCCTTCTGAACTCGAAATTGGTGATATCCTGATCACTAGTCAATATTGGTGATCCACTGAGCTCCACTCAATTAATAAAATAGGTCATCAATGCATGGAAATGGGTATGGGTTTTTTATCATAACTTTTTTAATCTTGCGTTAATACACACAACAAAAGAGTTCCATTTTTTTCTACACTAACAAGACCAGTTCTGCCCATAGAGATGTACATGGATGAATGAAACCCTTTCTTTCAAGCTCCTCCAACTAAAATTTAAATAACCGTAACTTTCTTGGTTCCATCCTATCATATGGAAGGGAAATAGGAATTTTCCATGGAAGGATATCAATTGTAAGTTCCACTTCCCTTAGGTGGTAACCCTATGATGTTTTTGGGAATGAAATATTGAAATTGATTCACAACTTCTAGAAAACTATTTTCCTCGATATATTTCATTAATTAAAAATTCAATGCTGCCAACTGATAAGAGGTAATTACCACCATCAGTGCGGAAAAGATATTTTCACCCCTCTACCATCCTCTCTCCTCTAAAGAGATGCTCGGGGTCATCTCCAATCCTGAAACTAACTATTCCCCTATAACAGTTGTTGTGAGCCATGAACATGGTTAACGAATCAAAAACTTGGAATACATCATATACATACCTGTCCAACACCATGAAGTCCGATCTTAGCTCATCTCCATCAACAGTTATGGAACATGCTCTATAAATAAATTCATGACATTTTTTCCCCTGAGAGGAGTCTGCAGTTTTAAAATAGAATGTATCATTTTCATCTTTAAACATAGAAAATTAATAGAACAAGATTCAATGAAAGAGTGTGACACACTAGTATCGAATAGAACTTCAAAAATAGTAGAATTCAATAAAATTGTACCTCTCATCGAAGATAGTTTGGCCTAATCATCAAAAATCATCTACTCATCTCCATACAATTGTGTCTTTGATGCATTGTTCTCCGTTTTTCCTTGATGGGATTTACCACGATCAGAATCCATGTAATTTCTAGAATTATCGTGGCTAGGTCTACTCTTATTACTACACTAGTTCTACTATCCTCGTCCTGTCGAAGCATATGATACTTGCACCACCTGAGAAGTGTCTCGAGCACCTGAATATAGATAATTGCAACAATAGAGCTAAATATTTCCCATCTATTTATAGTTATGAAATTCTCAAGGTTGTTCCATAAACTATCAATTTTTGTGGTAAAATGAACCACACTAAAAATAACCTGGTTTCCTCTTGGGTCATGGGGTAAGGTTCACTGAGCCAGATGACTAATTATAATTTACACTTCCACCTTAGAAATAGATGCCCCTTTTTCTGCATTCTCCCATCATTTAAGTTCCCACTATTAACTGTAGGTATCATAATACCTCCTCCCATATATCTCAAGATATCACGTTCAGGCACAGTTTCTCTGTTCAACATATCTATATAATTTTTAATACATAAAACTATAATCTTCAATCGAATTTCCTATCGTAGCCCTGATTCGATGATGCTCCCTTTCAAGGACACACTTGCCGCAAATTCTGGTGAAAATCACAATAAAATCATTATTTTTTCCACCTATTCCCTGGAAGATATATTGTAATGATTTATACTAATGAATTCTATCATTTGTTGGATGTTGACCATATGAGGATAGAATTATTTGATGAACAATTCCTCAAAATTATCCCAAGTAAGTCCTCCATCCAATTTATCTGGCACTCCTAAATCCCACCACGAGCATGAAAGACCCTTGAGAATATATGTCTCTAGATTGACATTGAGATACAATGTGTTTCTAAGGAAATTTAAGATCTCATGCATCCTACTCAGCCACACCTCTTCATTTCTGGGTTCTGCATCACCCTAAATGTTACATGGATTATGCTTCATGAACTGGAAGGTATGATCCACATGACTTGGATGATTCCTCTAGTGACCTATATCCATAGAAAGAAAATAATGAAAATTTCTTTGAACTAGCTCTTCATTCACATTTGGTCCAGATGCAACGAAATTTTCCATAGCTTCCTTCGGTTGGTTTTGATGCCGCCTAACAGGTGCTATTTTCTAAACCAATAAAAACCTCCTTCAATCTCATTCTATAGAAACTGATGGCCTTAGAATTTCAAATTCAATCACATCAACTATAATAATATTGGTTTTTAAAAACTATATTTTTTCATTTTCATCCATTTTTGAAACATTCAGCGTGTTTTTTGAAAATCAAACCATTTTCAAAATATATCAACCTTGCTTTTTTATAGTCATTCATTTGAAAAAAGTTTCATACATTCTCAAAAATCACCACTTTATAAACAACCTGAATCATTACTCAAAATGATGTATGCACTCCTAGTGGGAAGTCAATCCTATAATATGCAATTCATGCTCATCTCATTGGATAAACCCATGACAATGAGGTTACAATAAACTAGAAGTGTCTCAAAACACTTATGTACCAATCTTCTTAGTAACATGAAGTTCAGGATAAAAGGGTTAGTTTTGTCCTTTTATGTTATATATTTCATGTTATGAAAATCCTACCCCTTTTTATGATTCCATCCCAAGGAACAGACATGAATTAATTTCGTGAACATGACCAAGAATACTTATGACCACTTCTTAGGAAGGACAGAACAAGCTGATACCATTTTTACCCCCAAGGAAGAAAAGACTGATAACATTTTTAATGACCCACTATTTCCCATTGGCTTGAGAGTGCTACGAGTCATAACCTGGCCTTAAGAGATGTCCCCAAAGTGATATTGTCTTGAAATAAATGCTAAATGGTTTCAAATACAAGTGGGGGATGATTTACTCTTGATTGAATAAAAATAACAACCAATAGTCCAACAACAAATATCTCACAATATGATGCGAGAAATAAACCAAGACATTCTAATAATCCCCTTTATAACAACTATCCAAAGTATGATACAATAGAAGACAATCCAACATCAAAGAAAATAGCAGAAATATAACAAACAATCTCTAAGACGACAACATGACTCCATTCTTCACATGCTTCATGATTCAACATCACCAAGTAATCTAATGTCCCATGAAGCGGTGCTAAAGAAGTTTGATACATTACCTTATCCCATGTCCCAGAAGGTAGAATCTACAAAATCCCCAATGTTCCAAATTAGGGGTGATTATATAACTCAGTTGGTTTTCCCCAATTACTTCTCAACTTAAGACACTAGGATAGAATAGTTGGCCTAATATATAAAATAATTTATAAAAAATAATTTACCAAAATAATATATAACTAAATATAAACAAGTTTCAAAACAAAAATAACCATGTGTAGAAAAATGTAAATGCACCAATTTTCAATAGTTTACTTTCTAGAAAATAATTAATCACATCTTAAAAACAAATTCATTTTATAATTTTGGAATACTAATTCCATAGTTCACAACACACCCACACATGCATTCTTCTTTTAACAGTTCCATACTCATGTGTTGTCTCTCATCCAATTACCTTATGTCCAAATGAGACACACCCCCAATATAGGGTCATGTACCTTATACCATAATTGTACACATGCCTTATTTAGGGGCATGTCGATCATGAACTCACACAAAACCCCATGAATTCCAAAACTATTCCAAATAACTATTTCAAACCTTTCAATAAAACATGAATTTTATTGAAAACCAAACAATAAGACAATTTCCAAACAAAAATTTCATTTCAATCAAACAACCCCTTTTTATTGAAAAAATCTAATTGAATCCATGTTCAATAATTCTATAGAATTTTTATTTCAAAGTAAATATTTTGAAAATAAGAACAATAGTACTTTATTCAAAGCACAAAATTTTTCAGATTTATATAATTTACAAAAACCATCAATAAAGATGGTTTAAAACCAATAATAAATATCCAAATTATGATAAATTAATCATAGGGAAATAAATTTGATAGAATGAACATCAGTTCTACTAAGTGGAGTTGAGAGATAATACACCTTCCTCAATTGTTTTGACAAAACTATAAAACAAAAGAAGAATGTTTAAGAAAACTGAGTTGATGCTTCTCATAACCACCTTAAATCTCTTCTCCTACCTAAAAAAATCCAAATATCATATTATATGGAATCCAAAAAACTAGATATACCCCTAATGGGAATAGATATAATAATCCATGATAATTGGAGATGTGGATCTATGTATATCTATGAAACCGATCAAGAACGATGATGAACGATCAAAAACCTCAATAATCCATCTTTGAATCACTAAGGGAAGCCTTAAGATTTCCCCCAGAAAGATGGGAGAACCCTCTTAGACCTTTGGAGAATAAAAATTCTATGTTAGAGCTTATTTTGGTCAGAAAACATGCGAGTTATTGAAAAACATGTGATATCCTATTTTTAAGGATCTTGATTTGACGCTACGCTCGGTTTAGCCGCACGATTAGGAAAACAGTGCACTAATAGTGCTATAGCTACATCCCACATCGACACCCCTTACACGGTCTCCCCAAACCATTCTCCAATTGTTCTGGAGCTACTGCCTCATGAAGAACACTGGACAAGGTTTCACCCAGCAATTCTGTATGGTTTAGACAATCTTTGTGCCACCCGGGGCGAATGTCATTTACCCAAAAAACACATCCATAGTTCACCAAAATATACCAACATCTATCAGTACAATTTATAACAATAAAATTATCAATTAAGGGTTATATACCAGAAACTAGGGGTACAAAAAATTCCTTCATTTGGATTCATTAATCCAACTAAACATGCATCACTCTTGGTCAACTTCTATAGAGAAGTATTTCTGATGAACAAAAAACATAAAGTTATAAAATATATCATTAATAAATTATTTCATTATGAAAATTTGTAATATCTAGTAGATTTTTCGTATTCATGTAATACATATAATAATTTTCTTCATATCTTTTTATTATGTTCTTTCCATTAGTGTATCTTAGTCCAAAATAATTTCCATTTCATTGAATAATTCTTGAAAAATATCGCCTTGTATGGATAAGTGATCCTTAAAAATTTTAGGATAATTTTTATGAAATCAGAGTATATTCGTAGATACTTTTTCAATTCATTGATGAAGAACCTCATTAAGAAGATTCATCCTCTAAACACCCTAATATTAATTTAATGACCGCCATCCAAAGGTTTAGTATTCAAGATTACTTATGAAGATCATATTATAGAAATTTTTATATTTTATCAACCAAGATAATTTTATTCTCATATTATGAAATCTAGAGTAACAATAGATTAATTTATATTCATTTTTCACCTTCTCCCAGGCAATTCGGTATCATATTTTTATAAGGGGAACTTCACCTTATAGTCATCTAGAATCAATATTATAGAATCAATTTTAAAGATAATTAGAAATCATCTACTTCAACCAAAAATTTAAGTGTAATAACCCCGATAATATTAGAGTAAATAATTTTGATTTTTTCATATTAATTTTATAGTTATATTAGTAACAAAAAAATTATTCAATTTTCAAATAAAAAAGAACTAGTTTTAATTAAATGTTTTCTTATGAAGTTCCTTTAAAACAAAATCACTAAATTTTATAGTCTGTATTTGAAAATATGAGTATAATTATTGAAAAATAATATAAAAATTTAATTTGGGGGATTTTGTGGGATTTTTATGAAAATATTGATTTTTAATCAATAATAAAAAAATATCAATTTTTGTAAGAAATCTTATTTTTGATAAAATAAGATATTTAAAATAATCAATATTTTTTTTTCAAGTGTAATTACTATAATAAAATTATATTTACTCCACTTATATGAAATTTAATCAATATTAGATTGGGTTTTTTTATATGTTTTTTTTATAAAATCAATATTTTTCTTAAAATTTATATTAAAACGCCAAATCATTCTCCTTTTCAGTTAATGAAAATAAATCTATAATGTGGAATTTTTAAATGAAATTTATAATTTAAATATTATTTACTATTAATTTTGTTTCAAAAAATGATTGTTTTTATTCATATAGTTGATATATAAACACTTTTTTATAAAAACATTACTCTTCTCAAAAACTATCTCTCTCACAGGGTATTTGGGATGAATATTAAATTAAATTTTAACACTATTGTGAATTGAATATAGAAAAATGGATTAAATATTTTTAATCCTCATAATATATTTTTTATAATAATTCCAACATAATTTTTTTCTATGATGATTAATGAAAAAAATTAAAATAAATCATTGTGATTAAGGTAAAAATGAAATGGCTGGTGGAATAATCTTTAAACATAAGCGAATAAATGACCTATGAAAATTCTCAACACAAATTTTATGGATGTATTTAGACGTTATATATTATATGATATATAATTTACCATTATTTTTTATAGTTTACATGGATGAATCATGTGTGGAATTGACCCTATCAAAAAATCACAAGCATTCCACTCACCTAACATATAAAAGTCCACCGCATCTCCTCCCTTATTAAAACAACCTACCAAAAAAACATTCCAAATTAACTCCTATCACCTTATAAGTACTATTATGTGTTGAAATACAACCATGTAATTCTTTTTAAGTAAACCAAATAGAGTAATATGAAAAAGAAGTAACGTTTATCAATTATCTTTTTATTTTATTTATATTTCCTATACTTTTAATTCATATTAACATAATATTATAAAAAAATCTCAGAATATAAAAAATAATTAAATTTTATAATTTTAATTTTATAACCTAAATACTTTCCCACTTCTATAAAATTGGTTATGAAATCATCATTTCTGTGTATGATGGCCCATCACCTCACGAACCGATGTCATTCATTTTTCCACTACCACCTCTCATGATTGGGTATTTAGATGGATATAAATTTTATATATATATATATTAATGACATAATTATACCCCTAGATTCATTTTATGAAATATATATTTTTATATTACATTTTTTAGGGGATTTGATAAAGTCATTTTTGTATACAGAGGACTACTGCCTCGTAAAGTGATGGGTTTAATTTTTTTTAATGTGTAAAATGAAAGGTAATAAATGTAAAAATAAGGAATATATTCTATATATATGAGATAATTATGAAATTAAAGACTAATTTTTCATTACTAAAATATATTATAACATTTTATTCCTTACCATTTCACTCATTTAAAAAAGTTATTTTGTCATTCATGGGCATATAGACTACTGCTTCTTTGAAGCTATGTGATACCTATTTTGTCACTAAAAAATTAAGATGATAGTTTTAAGCAATAAAAATATAATATAATGGTATTTATGGTATAATAACCACACGTTATTGGTAAAATATTAATATCATTTTTCTATAATGATCATTGAAAAAGGAAACATTACTCTTGAACATGTACGACATATCGTCTCCATGATCGTAATTTTAGTTCATTTTTCAAAACTGTATTTCATAAGTTGTTTTAAAAGTATTATTAATTTATAAATATGTTAATTTTATCATTATTTTTATCTTTATATATTAAAATAATGACCCCTTTAACCAATGTTGACCTACAGAAGTAGTTTTTGACCAATAAGACGGATATGGTAAAAACATCTGAATTAAACATAATTGATATTGTAATAATATTTAAATTTTTAATAACTAAAATAAATGTTATAATAAAAGGGAAATATTTTATAAACATATTAAAAAATTAACATACGTAAATTATTCATGAAGTTAAAGACAAACATGACAAGTCATACTCAAGGTAAGAGGCTTTATCTCAATTTCTTTTCATTGAGACTTGTCTTGATGTTATGCGGCTTTAAAATTTTATAAGTTGAATACACAGTATAACATCCCGTCTTTTTATAAAATAAACATTCATTACATTACACAAAACTGAGGATCTTTATGGTTTAGTGTCTTGGAAACCTGGAACTTAAAACATGAAAACATAAAACATTCTTCTTAAACACTTGAAAGTCTTCTCCTCATGTTCATCCTAGGTTCATTACTGCATCTCATAACCTGGGGACATATATCAAAAGAAAGGGTGAGCAGAAGGCCCAGTAAAGGAAACAAGAGAAACATTTTACATGTGAACCTGAGATACTTCAGTAAGGTCACAGAAAGAACTTTAAGGCATGAAAATGAAACCATGAGGCATATCATAATAAAAATAACATTTTTTATAACTTGAAGATTTGGATACAACATTTAATATTGAAAATCATTTCATTTCACCAAGGTCCATCCCCAAGGTTTCGTTAAAAATTACCAAGGTTTTTCACCAAGGCTTCGTTAAAAATGGTCATCTCTAGAGATTAAGTCTTTACCCAATTCTTTAGAGCGCTATCTGGGCGCACCCTTAAACTGTAATCTCTTGTGGTTACATCATTATCCAATGCAATGGGGCGCTATCAGGGCGCACCCTTAAATTTGCCTTTATTATCATGTGAGCCACATATATAATCATCAATCATTTCATAAACAACCCATATAGCATAAAAGAAATGGGTTTCATTCAATAATCATAACGTTTTAAAAACTGCTTTAAGGACATGATCTTTATGTCACTTTAAACCCACGGAAAGGGGAAGAGGGTTTAATGTATGTAAATCCCAGAATTTAAAATAGAAAATTTTGATATATATTTGAATACCCCTATAGAAATAATATCTTTGAGTATTCACTTTATAACATAAATTAATTTTGAGAAAAGAGAGAGAGGCACTTTGAGACGAAAATTCTGCAGCATAACGGCTATGTTTCGGGGTTTTAGAAAACATTGAGAAGAGAGGGAACATGGGTCAAACATTCATAAATGGCCCATAAAATAGTATAGGGACAAAATATAAGGTATTTAAGAACATGGTAATGAAATTTGAAAATATACCATATGAAATGAAGAACATGAAAGGAAGACAAAAATAAGATTTCTCTTTTGAGAATTCAGCAGCCTAACGGCGTCACTTAAACTTCAACAAAAATGAATTGAAAAGTTCAAATAGGGTCTCTCATCATATGAACATAAGTGTCCAGTATTATAGATATAGAGATAATACCCCAACATAAAATAAAGGAACTTTCAAGACTTGACATGGAATTAGAACTTTGAAAAGGGAGAAAGGTGCAAGGACCACTTAAAAATTTAGCAGCCTAACGACGCCACTTAAACTTCAAAATACTGAATTGAAGAGATCAAATGGGGTCTCTCATCATCTGGTAATAAAAGATCCGTATGATAGATATAGAGATAATACCACAACATAACAAAAAGGAACTTGAAAGAATTGACATGAAAGTAGAACTTCAAAACGAGAAGGGTGAAGAACCACATAAAAATTCGGCAGCCTAACGGCGCCACTTAAAACATCAAAATACTGAATTGAAGAGATCAAATGGGGTATCTCATCATATGATCATAAAAGATCAGTATGATAAATTTAGAGATCATACCCCAACATAATAAAAAGTAACTTGAAATACTTTACATGAAAATAGATCTTGAAAAATGAGAAGGGAGAAAGAGTCTGTTACAAAAATTTCGGCAGCCTAACGGCACCACTTAAAACTTCATAAAACGAAATAATGAGAGTAAGAGGGGATCTATCATTATATGAACATAAAAAGGTCAGTAAGAGGAGTATAAAATAACATCCTCCAACATAAGAACATGGAGCATAAAAGGAATGACATAAAAGAGATCACTTCAAAAGAAAGAGAGGTGTGGGATCCCTTACCTTAAAACGTAACTCTTAAAACTCAATGGTTTGGGCCTTAAGGGCTTGGGGGCACCTTGGGAGGACTCCTTGGGAGGTAATGAGACCCGAAATTCATTGGGGGAGAGTGGGGAGTCGAAATGGATGAGAGGATGGCTAGGTATTTATAGGGAATGTGAGGGGACAATGCATTAATGGCCAAGGGACACCTCAAAAGTGCTTTTCTCAAAACCATGTGCTCTCCCTTGGAATTTACCATGGAGTTAGGCCACATGGGGCCCCCAAAACAATAATGTATCACCCTTGGCCGGCCAACCCTTAAAATATCTCATGAAATCATCATGAAACAGTTATGATGTCATTAAACATACCAAAACCCTAAAACTGTATTTTTACTATTCACTGTAAATTCAACTTTCTCAGAAAGATCCCAAAATTTCACCTTAATCAAATATCAATGCTATGATTTCAAAAATGAACTCCATTTTATAAAAATAATATTCTAAATACTTTTAATCTATTTTTAAAATAATTACACTATTCACCGAAAATTCATTTTTTTCAGAAAAAACCCCAAAATTTACCTTAACATAATATCGATGCTCTGAGTTCAAAAATGAAATCCATTTTATAAAAATAGATTTCTAAATATTTTTAATTTGATTTTTAATTAAAAAACACTATTCAACCGAAGAAACTTATACTTGAATAATAATTTATGAAATCGTTATTTAACCATTTTATTGAAACACATTACTTAATCAAGGTGCCTAGACTATATTAATACTTTATTTAAGTGGGATTACTAATCCATTTGGACACATTACTAATCCTAATCATAAAATCACTATTCATATTTTACTATTCATCAAAAATCAAGTCGATCTTATTAGACTCTAAATTTCGTACTGAACATAATTGTAGAAGACCATTTTTTTGCAAATCATTACACATTTTTAATTATTTATGGTTTACAAAAACATTTTTTTAAAATATACTTTTCTCTAAAATTAATCAAATATTTGCATTCTATGTTTATCCGGTCATTTGAAAATTCATAAACTTCATCATAAGAAGAAATCCCAATTTGTATTTAAAACAAAGGATTACACAAGGCAGTTACGGTCTCCTTACATAGCCCCTTATCACACCAGCATAGGACCTAAGTGTAAGGTGTGCTAAGGTGAGAGAATCAGGTGGAGGCTCGGCCAACATCACACGAGTAGTAATTTCTATCAGTTTGAACTTCTCGCAAAGGCGATTCCGTTCTAGCTTCACACGATGAAGTTCAGCTTGGGTTTGGTCCAGAGCAAAGCCCAGTGGTGCTACCTCCTTCCCAAGTTTTGTTAGATGGGATTCGATCGGTCCAAGACTACTGGGTGAGGCCATCGAATCTTCTTTCTTTATTAACTAACCAAGATTAATTGTATTTAGAGACAATAATCAAAACGTTTAGTTTCCAGCGGTCATATTGACCAATGGTCATATAACAATCAAAAACCAACGATATCATTTTAATTATACTCATGCTATCAAATGAAACATTTTTGTTGAGTATAAAAATAAAATAAAATAACACATAAAATTAGGAAACAAGATTTATTCAAAATTTCGGGTCGTTACAATCTTCCCCCCTTAAGAAATTGCATCCTCACATTTTTTTTAAAATTTTGTTTTGAAATTTCATTGAAAGTCCCACATCGGAAAATGAGCCAGTAAAACTATTACTTTAAAAGAAAGAAAGGGAAGTATGAAGGTCACCCGGGTTAGCCCCACTAGGATTCCATGTAGGAAAACATGGACATGGAAGAAAAACAAAGGGTCAAGTTCTAAGGGAGAGTGATAGAGAACGTGATTTGGAGAAAGTTAACCATAAGAAAATCCCAAACTTATGACGTGTGTAAACGGCCATTGATTACCTAGTAGGAAACGTAAACCAACAACGTTTTTGTTTTACGTTCTTTTTATAATTTTGAGGAATTCATTTACTACATATAACAAAAACATAAGAAAATATACCTACCTTCATGTAGAGTTTCATCCTTTAATAAGTTTCTACGCAAAACTAATCTTTTCTCCAAATGATGAGCATTCAAAACTACTTGGTCTCATCAAAACACAAGAATCATCTTCTAGAGAATCACGTAATCCATAAAAGATTAACAATCTATTTCTTCTATCTTTAAACATTATCCCAAAAACAGAAAGGGTATGGTAAAACAATTCTTCAAAAAAAAAGAATCCCATAGGAATGGACACTACTTTTAAATCTTCATAGTTCCATGGTACTACCCAAAGTTCCGCATAGACCATTCCATAAATAACTGTCCTTAAAATTCCTCAAAATAAACCAAACTAAGATTGAAACCCAAATACAAGAGGGATTTGATAACATGGTCTTCCAAAATAAACTTCATTGTTCATCTCCAAACAACATCAACCACTCCAAACATCTAATAACAAAAGTAAATAACCTAAACATGTTTTACCCAAGATAGGTTAATAATTTCCGTAAGTAACCTAAATTACTATAATTCCACCTTAAATTCATTAATTCTTCAAAATAGAAGTCAACCTTACTCCTCAATGAAAATATCGTACTAATCTATTTACCTCGATCATATAGGGACCCAAAAATAGTGAACCTCCTCCCAAATAGTAATCAACTTTTAATCCCGTAATCATCTCTGTCATATTAATACGGAAATCGTTGCATTTCCTATCACATTGGTTGTTGGGACACGTTCTTCCATTTTCCCCCATTAACTAAGAAGAGAAAGTATAATTAGAGGCTTAAATACTTAACCAATAATCATGAAAATGAACTTAAATCATATTAGGATAACTTGTAAAAGAAAAGTATACCCTAAATTGTGATCCCCTAGGTTCCAATCTAGGTTATCCATGATCATATATTCTTATGTGAATCTTTATTTTGTTTTATCCTTGTTCCATTAATAATGGTTCATATTAAGCTTATGAATTTACCAAAGCATATCCCTCGGGAGTGTCGTAACCAAGAGTGCAGCAAGGCCCGTTGTCGTGTACAAGTTCTCGTTCGAGTCTAGCTCAAAGCGGTTTTTTCGGGATTTACCCCTACGTACATCTATGCTAGAGCCACCTCTACCTGCTCGTATCCAGACATGGATGTATTTCCTTGGAAACCCCTTACCCAATACTCACCAAAATACTAGGAATATTTCCTATATTTAAACTTTTATATAGGGTTCTTCCTAGAGTTTTCATATCCTAATTTCCACAAATAACTAAACCATCCTTTGATACCAACTATAACATCCCGTCTTTTTATAACATAAGCTTTCATTACATTACCCAAAACTAAGGATCTTTAAGGTTTAGTGTCTTGGAAACCAGGAATATAAAACATGAAAAAATAAAACATTCTTCTTAAACACTTGAAAGGCTTCTCCTCATGTTCATCCTAGGTTCATTACTGCATCTCATAACCTGGGGACATATATCAAAAGAAAGGGTGAGAAGAAGGCCCATTAAGGGAAACAAGAGAAACATTTTACATGTGAACTTGAGATACTTCAATAAGGTCATGGAAAGAACTTTAAGGCATGAAAATGGAACCATGAGGCATATCATAATAAAAATAAAAATTTTCATAACTTGAAGATGTGGCTAAAATATTTAATATTGACAATCATTTCGTTTCACCAAGGTCCAACCCCAAGGTTTCGTTAAAAATTACCAAGGTTATTCACCAAGGCGTCGTTAAAAATGGTCATCTCTAGAGATTAAGTCTTTACCCAATGCATTAGAGCACTATCTGGGCGCACCCTTAAACTTTAATCTCTTGTGGTTACATCATTATCCAATGAAATGGGGAGATATCAGGGTGCACCCTTAAATTTTCCTTTATTATCATGTGATCCACATATATCATAATCAATCATTTCATAAACAACCCATATATAATAAAAGAAATGGGCTTCATTCCATAATCATAACGTTTTAAAAACAGCTTTAAAGACATGATCTTTATGTCACTTTAAACCCACAGAAAGGGAAAGAGGGTTTCATGTATGTAAATCCCAGAATTTAAAATAAAACATTTTGATATATATGTGAATACCCCTATAGAAATAAGAGCTTTGAGTATTCACTTTATAACATAAAATAATTTTGAGAAAAGAGAGAGAGGCACTTTGAGACGAAAATTCTGCAGTATAACAGCTATGTTTCGGGGTTTTAGAAAACATTGAGAAGATAGGGGACATGGGTCAAACATTCATAAATGAACCATAAAACAGTAGAGGGAAAAATATAAAGGATTTAAGAACATGGTAATGAAATTTGAAAATATAACATATGAAATGAAGAACATGAAAGGAAGACAAAAATAAGATTTCTCTTATGAGACACTACTAGAAATTAGATCTTTCCCAACACTTTTATACCAACGGTTTTCAAAAACCGTTGGTATATCTCCCATTTCCCAACAGTTTTCCCAAACCATTGGGAAAGGCCCCAAAATTGGCCACTTTTCCCAATGGTTTGGCCAAACCATTGGGAAAGCTAGACCTATCCCAACAGTTTGGCCAAACCGTTGGGAAGGGCCCTCAAATTGGACTATTTTCCCAATGGTTTGGACAAACCGCTGGGAAAGGTGGACCTATCCCAACGGTTTGGCGAAACCATTGGAATAGGTCCCCAAATATACCACTTTTGCCAACGGTTTGGCCAAACCGTTGGGAAAGGTAGACCTATCCCAACGGTTTGGCCAAACAGTAGGGAAAAGTCCCCAAATATACCACTTTTCCCAACGGTTTGGCCAAACCGTTGGGATAGGTCTACCTTTCCCAACGGTTTGGCCAAACTGTTGGGAAAAGTGGGCCGAAAATCACAACCAAGACCTATACCAACAGTTGTTAAAACCGTTGGTATAGACCTATACCAATGGTTTTAACAACCATTGGTATAAGTACTTTCATTTTTTATCGTACCTTCGTACCGAGAACATTATATAAATCAAAATTTAAAATATTTATGAGAATACATATATATATATTTATGTAACTATGATCACAAAAGTCATGTTAGGTTAGTGGTTGAGTCTTTCAATGATAAACGAGGGGTCGTGGGATCAAATCCCAGCGGATGTTTTATTTTTGGAATTTATATACCAACGGTTCCATTACCGTTGGTATAGATTTCATATTACCTATACCAACGGTTTTTGGAAAACCGTTGGTATAGACCTATCCCAATGCCTTACTTGGCTACGGTTCTCCAAACTATTGGTATATGCTATTCCAACGGTTAAAAACCGTTGGTATAGGCTATACCAACGGTTGCAAACCGTTGGTAAAGGTTAGTTTTCCAGTAGTGAGAATTCGGCAGCCTAACAGCGTCACATAAACTTCAACAAAAATGAATTGAAAAGTTAAAATAGGGTCACTCATCATATGAACATAAGAGTCTAGTATGATAGATATAGAGATCATACCCCAACATAATATAAAGGAACTTTCAAGACTTTACATGGAATTAGAACTTTGAAAAGGGAGAAAGGTGCAAGGACCACTTAAAAATTTAGCAGCCTAACGACGCCACTTAAACATCAAAATACTGAATTGAAGATATAAAATGGGGCATCTCATCAGATGGTCATAAAAGATTAGTATGATAGATATAGAGATCATACCCCAACATAACAAAAAGGAACTTGAAAGAATTGACATGAAAGTAGAACTTCAAAACGTGAAGGGTGAAGAACCACTTAAAAATTCGGCAGCCTAACGACGCCACTTAAAACATCAAAATACTGAATTGAAGAGATCAAATGGGGTCTCTCATCATATGATCATAAAAGATCAGTATGATAAATTTATAGATCATACCCCAACATAATAAAAAGGAACTAGAAATACTTTACATGAAAATAGATCTTGAAAAATGAGAAGGGAGAAAGAGTCTGTTACAAAAATTTCAGCAGCCTAACGGCGCCACTTAAAACGTCATAAAACGAAATAATGAGAGTAAGAGGGGATCTCTAATCATATGAACATAAAAAGGTCAGTAAGAGGAGTATAAAATAACATCCTCCAACATAAGAACATGGAGCATAAAAGGAATGACATAAAAGAGATCACTTGAAAAGAAAGAGAGGGGTTAGATCCCTTACGTTAAAACGTAACTCTTAAAACTCAATGGTTTGGGCCTTGAGGGATTTGGGGCACCTTGGGATGACTCCTTGGGAGGTAATGAGACCAGAAATTAGTTTTGGGAGAGTTGGGAGTCGAAATTGATGAGAGGATGGCTTGGTATTTATAAGGAATGTGAGGGGACAAGGCATTAATGGCCAAGGGACACCTCAAAAGTGCTTTTCTCAAAACCATGTGCTCTCCCTTGGCATTTACCATGGAGTTAGGCCACATGGGTCCCCCAAAACAATAATTCATCACCCTTGGCCAGCCAACCCTTAAAATATCTCATGAAATCATCATGACATAGTTATGATGTCATTAAACATACCGAAACCCTAAAACTGTATTTTTACTATTCACTGAAAATTCATCTTTCTCAGAAAGACCCCAAAATTTCACCTTAATAAAATATCAATTCTCTGATTTCAAAAATGAACTCCATTTTATTAAAATAATTTTCTAAATATTTTTAATCTATTTTTTTAAATAATTACACTATTCACCTAAAATTCATTTTTTTCAAAAAAAACCCCAAAATTTACCATAACAAAATATCGATGCTCTGAGTTCAAAAATGAAATCCATTTTATAAAAATAATTTTCTAAATAATTTTAATTTAATTTTTAATTAAAAAACACTATTCACCCGAAGAAACTAATACTTGAATAATAATTTATGAAACCTTTATTTAACCATTTTATTGAATCACATTACTAAATCAAGGTGCCTAAACTATATTAATACTTTATTTAAGTGAGATTACTTATCCATTTGGACTCATTACTAATCCTAATCATAAAATCACTATTCATATTTTACTATTCATCAAAAATCAAGTTGATCTTATTAGACTCTAAATTTCGTACTGAACATAATTGTAGAAGACCATTTTTTGCAAATCATTACACATTTTTAATTATTTAAGGTTTTCAAAAACATTTTTTTAAAATATACTTTTTCTAAAATTAATCAAAAATATGAATACTATATTTATCCGGTCATTTATAAATTCATAAACTTCATCATAAGAATAAATCCCAATTTTTATTTAAAACAAAGGATTATACAAGGCAGTTACGGTCTCCTTACATAGACCCTTATCACACCAGTATAGGACCTAAGTGTAAGGTGTTCTAAGTTGAGAGAATCTGAGGGAGGTTCGGCCAACATCGCACGAGTAGTAATTTCTATTAGTTTGAAATTCTCACATAGGCGATTCCGTTCTAGCTTCACATGATGAATTTCAGCTTGGGTTTCGTCCAGAGCAAAGCCCAGTGGTGCTACCTCCTTCCCAAGTTCTATTAGATGGGCTTCGATCGGTCTAAGACTACTGGGTGAGGCCATCGAATCTTCTTTCTATATTAATTAACCAAGATTAATTTTATTTAGAGACAATAATCAAAACGTTTAGTTTCCAGCGGTTATATTGACCAATGGTCATATAACAGTCAAAAACCAATGGTATCATTTTAATTATACTCATGTTATTAAATGAAACATTTTTGTTGAGTATAAAAATATAATAAAATAACACATAAAATTAGGAAACAATATTTATTCAAAATTTCAGGTCGTTACACACAGACCCTTATAATTTTTATATAATGAATTAATCTTTTATCATGGTAGATTTTATTTAATTTTTTTTCTTTGAGGGGGATTTTGAATTTAATATTTCAAATTTTAAGATGAAAATTTCTTATATGTAAATTATGTATTAATGTTTTTCATCAACCTGCATTTCTCATTTGTTTCCATATTTTTAAAATAATCTTATTAATTTTTTTATAGGGAAGTAAATATTTATAAATTACATTTTAAGTCTATTTTTACGTAATTTTAATGGGATTTAAAATTAATATTTTTATGTGTTTTATAGTTAATGTTTTTCAAAAGAAGAAAGGAATTCACTAATAATAATGTAAACGAAGACAATGACTTTTATGACTCAATGAATATTATTTGATTTTTGGATACATTTAAATGATTTAATTATTCCTATAGTGAAATAACCTATTTTAATTTAATTTTGTTTTTTTAAATGATTTTCAATTGAAATATTTATTTTTTTTATTAAAAATAGGTTTTTAATATAAAATGGTATTTTGATAACCAGAATGAATTTTATTACGAGTTTAAAAGGGGTTTTCAAATATTTTTGAATTGAAAATTTCATGAATTATTTTTTCAATGATACATTACATGAGAATTATACATGATAAATGGGTATGCCTAAATTGCATTGGGTGATCTCATTACATATTATACATTGGGGTGGCCTATATAGAACATGGTGAACCCATTATATCTTATATAAAGGGGAATCCTAGAGAGTTCTGGGTGATACTATTATATATTATATTATGGTTTTGATTATATTACACACTAATTCATTCAATAATGTTCTGTATTTTAATAGGATGAAAGATGGAGTAAATGAAGAGTTTCTCTTATAGATTTTACAGAGCACCAGTTACTTCTCACATTGGTTTATCATGGTTGATGAATTTTATTATATAATTTATTATGAAGGGTTTTAATAGATTTATATGCATTTTAATGGATTTCCATTAGAATAATGTGTATATTTCATGTGAAAATGATTAATTTATTTCTTTCAAATAACATAGATTTGAAGGTAAATATTTTTTTAGGGTTTCACTAGAATAACAGTTTCCTTTCATTTTATATCATTTGAAAATATTTTTTCCCATACCATATTTTAAAATAATTTTCACATTACCGTTATTTTAATGGTTGAAGTCATGTTAAAATTCATGAAGTGATTTCCTGAAAGAAATAACATTTTTAAGGTTTTTAATTATGGAAAAATGATACTAATCTAAATTGTTCAAATTATATTATATAAAGTAACACCCCAAGATTTCATAGTACGTTATCTCATTAAAGTTATTCAATCGCTTGCGCTACATGCAACACCGAGTTCCAGCGCAACACAACTTACCAAACTAGCTGTTTAATAAGTGGTTATGGATATTTTTAACTACATTTTGAAATATTATATACTATATATAATTTTAACATCCATATTATGTGTTTCTTAGATATAATATAAGAAATAATTCATTTTTTCAGATAAAAAAAGTATTTAAAAAAATGAAATTTTACCTCCTTTTAATGGTGAACCCTTTTTAAAACAAATATTTGACACTTTTATATATTAAATTTAATAAAATTAAATTCTTCTTCAGAAGTGGGACATAATAATTTAGTTTGGATAAATTTTTGCTACTTTTCTGATAACTTTTATATTTTGATGAATAGCTAAAAATACTAAATTTTAATTGAAAACAACCTTTTTAATAGAAATAATTTGTAATGTTAAATTATGAATTTTTATGGTTTGTATGTATAATTAGATTATATTTTTATCATTTAATACAATTTAGGTCATTATAAGTAATTTCACAATTAAATTTGACACAGACACATGTCAATATTTTGATAGTTTTTACTTTTTAAAATCCCGTTTTTTGGTTTTGAAAACGAGAATTAATTTAAAATTATTTAATGAGACTTCAATGTTTTTAATTTGGTAAAATAGAATAAATTTTTGAGTTCAGAATATCAAAATTATCATAAGGTGATTTTTTGGTATTTTTCTTAAAACATTTAATTTTTAATGAATAGTCAAACACATTGCGTTATTGTTTAAAATCGACTTTTTATTTAAATAATTAGTTATTTTATTTTAATTAATTTTAGGTCAAAACATATAAATAATACCTATATATGTTCAATGTAATTAATTGGAGTAATTTTATAATAATTTTAGATATATCAAATTTTATTGAACTTTTTACCGTCTTTTACCCACCTTCTAGGAGGATTTGTAAATTTGCATAAAACTAAATTTTTCTGGTTCTGTGAGTTAAATTGGAAAAATTTAAGAGACATGGTTAATATCATTATGTAAAATGTGGTTCAATTAGATGAAAATAATTTTTGGTGAATAGTAACTGTTGACTTTTATTAACAATTGTTAAAAGTAAATAGGATAATTAAGGGTAAAAATGAACTTATAATTACCCTAACACATGTCCTAATTCTATTAGATATTTTTATTTTGACAAAATATACTTTATGAGTAAAAGTAAATCATTTTGGTCTACTTGGATTAGATTAGGGCATTTATAATTATTTTATTTAAATAAGATATAAAAGTGTTAAATTAAATGTTTATTAAGTAAAAAAATTTAATATAGGATTATACATAAGATAAATTTTACTATAAAAATTAATTAGAAAGATAAAAATATTTCTTATATAATAGTATTTTATTTATAATTTTTATACATTAAATAATTAATTTTATTTATGACATAATGTTGATGCTATAATTAGCTTATTAATGAAATATTAAAATAATTGATATTATAAATATCCAAATAAATGTAAATGGGGACTTCTGATGAATTCCACTAATTTTATCAGTTAATATGACATGTCAGGGTTAATTTGATTAATTTTTTTCGAAGTTATATGGTCGTTATGGCTTTCACTAAAACAAAATACCAAATAGTGTCAAAATTTACATAAATTAATTTTTAAAACAAATACTATATTATTGGTTGATATAATATTCCCAAAAATATAAGGTTCATCAAAAATGATTAAATAATATTATTTATGTCATTACTGAACTACTTGAGGTTCTCTTTGATGTTTAGAGTAAGTTTATTAACCATATATTGTCAGAATACAAGAAGACACGGTAAAAGATAAACAATTTAACTAAGAGTTAAATCTAAAATATAATGTTGAAATTGTAACATAAACTAGCCTAAAACCTATTGGATGAGATTATTTCGACCCATAACCGCCTAAGGCTTGAAATAAATTCATTTTGTGCCATTATAAATAGAATATTATTGTATAATAAATTAATATTTTAATCTTTTCCTAAAGTGACCCTCGCAACTCTTATAAAATGTCACTTCCACTTCTCTCAAAATCAGACCTCCATAACCATTTGGCTTAGCCAACCAAAAACCTTATATCCTCTAATATTTCCACAAATCAACGTAGAGTCGTTACTTTGATCATAAGGTCAATCTAAGGAGTACTTTTGATCAACTCAAAAGGAAACTCCTGAAGAAGAGGTAAAAATTTAACCACCATCTTTCAGGTTCTTTTCAACTTCCACATCCTCTTTCACTGTTGTATCCATACCAAAATAATAACTCCAGTACATCCTACATACTTTTATGTTACAATAAATATGGTATAACCATGTTCATTATTTTATGCATCCTATACATGACAAAGTCACCATACGTGCGTAGGTACGACTTACCGTCTCCACGTCGTGGTGTAGTTTGTCATTCAAACACTTCATTATTTGGATGGGTATAATAATGAGTATAACTTATGTAAATAATAAATATAGAATGTTAATGATTCTTTATATATTATATAACATCCAATTACATATTATTTCACCATAAATATAATGATATTGTCGCTCGTGCGTACGTACGGATTATCGTCTCTAAGACGCGATGAGATTCATTCCCACTTTCATCATTAAATTGTGATTATAAAAATATATATTACTAATAAGTATGTTATATATGAAATAATATTTCTATTGGATATATATATATCTATATTTATGTATGCACATATATCTTATTCACTTACTTTCGTTCAATATGATATGAAAACAGAAACAACATTTATGAGTACGTACGACCTACCATCTCCATAAATGGTGTCTTCCATTTAATATAAATATCTATTATAAATATTTATATTCTAAATATATATGATATATAAATCATGTTTTATATTATAGAAGTATTTAAATCATTATCTAAATGATATGATCAAGAATAACATGTTTAAACACTTATGATAAATAATGTGATTATTACACAAAATGTTAATTTAACAGGGAAATAATTATAAAATGGGTAGTATTAACTCATAAATGAATCATGTATGATAATAAATATGAATATGGTTCTGGTATAAATTAATAACATACTATGTTCATTATAAAAGAGGATAAATGTACCCACAACCAAAGGAAAGTGCAAGGTAAATGTTAATTTCACAATCTCTTTATTATCCGAGTTTATTTTTACGTAAGTATATACTAAGACCTATTTATCATCCATATCAGTGTTTCATAAAAATGTATTACAAAACATTGGTATTCTTCACTAGAATATGGTTTAATGATATTTATACCATTTTTTTAATTTTTAAAAAATCGTTTGAAAGGAATCTTTTCATAGTTTTCCAATCAACATACCTTATAACCTTTTTGACAAAATTAAGGTAAGAATGTATATTTTTAACTTATATGGCAATTGCGGCTATTTTCCACCATTATAAAATCATCAAAACGTCCATTACAATCTTATATAAATATTTTAAAAATAAATGTTTTCTTTTATAATTATGTGACTTTTAAGTGATTTAAAAATAGAATGAAGTATTTCTTTCAAGTAGTTTTCATGTAAACTATGTCAAATTCCTTTGTGAAATTTTAAACTTGTTTTATGTTGATTTATTCTGATAAAAATCTTATATATTCTCTTTAAGGTTTTGTGATATGTTTACATATTTATTTTTTGTTTGTATACCATTTATAGTTTATTGGTAAAGTATTAACATTTCATATGCTACTTCCAATACTAATGTTTATGTTATGTTTTATGATTTTCATCTGAGGAATGTATTGAACATAGTGAGTGATGGGTGGAGCCCTCTATAGCTACTCGATGCATCGGTAGGTCTCATGATAAAATTAGATGTGTAATTGGTCGATGCCTTTCCCAATTTGATATATGGTTTTGGTAGAGGCCTTACTCATTTTTAGACATCTTGGCCAAGGCCTTGAAAAAAAGTTTCAAAATGTTTGGCATTATACATTCCCTAATTATGATAGTAATATTGATAGTTCATGTGGTTATTAGACAAGTAGAATACCCATGACTATGTTTTGTTATGACATTTTTTACTCAACTCATATTTCTTCCACAAAGTGTTCATGTTTATTATTTGTAAAGGCATGTGTTTTCAATTATTCACTATACCTATTGTTTATGTTATCTTCCTCTAAATTGTTTACCCATACCGAGCTTCTGAGTGCACCCCCTTCTTATATATTATTTTCCAAGGATTTCCAAGAAGTGTATTATGATTGATATGCTAGGATAGTCTAAAAGGAAATAATGGCATTCTTAAAGAACTATTTATGGTATATTTTATGTTTGAATTTGTAATATGATGTTGATATATGTAATCTGTTTCCAAAACTGTTAAACTAATCTATCTTTCAGGATATGAAATCCTTTTATCATTGAAATGTTTTAAAAGAATGCACTGACTCTGGGAAATTGGGGTTAGGGTGTTACAGTTGGTATCAGAAGATGTTCAGTACAATGCTTGAAAACAATATTTAGAAAAACTCTTATTAGAGAATGTTACCCTAAAATAAAAATTGAGGATTAGTATTGATGAACTTCCTAGAATTTTGGTAATGTAGATATTTTGTGTATTTTCCAACAAATACATCCCTTTTAGGATATGATTAGGTAGAGGTGGCTCAAGCACAAATGTACATAGGGGTAAACCCTGAAAACAACGCATTGAGCTAGACTCGAACGGGAACTGGTGCATGACAATGGGCCTTGCTGCACTCTTGGCTACGACACTCCTATGGGATATTCTTAGGATAATTCACATTTTCTTTACAATAAATTATGAAGGATTTATGAGTTATTACTTCATCAAAGAAATCATTTTTTTATGATTATAGATTATATGAAAAATATATTCAATTTACGTTAGGTATTTTACTAGTTTGGAATTATGCATTGCAATTCATAAACAGTCCTAGTGTATGAAATTGTTTATAAATGGCTCTTAGTATAAGAAATTATAATTCCTGAAATATGAATGATTCAAAGATTAAGAAGGATCATATATTTAAGGGTAACAATCCAACATTTAAAAGGGAAATAGTCTCCCACATATTCTAATCATATGAGGAAATATTATCATCTGTTAATAATATAAGTAAAAAATTCTCTAAGTCATATGGCTTTGAATGGAAACAAGAGAATAAAATTATGGAAGTGAGAAATATGGATAATGGGAAGAGGGGAAAGAAGTATTTCCCATATGTGATAATTGTGGAAAGAATCATCTCTGTAAATACTTGAAGGGAATGGGAGTTTTTTATAAGTGTGGAGAAAAAGGACACCAAGTACGAGATTCCATGGGTAAGAAAAAGGCTTCCAATGTACAATGCTTCATCTTTAGGGAGTTGGGACACTATGCGAATCAATGTCCAAATCATCAAAGTATACCCCAAATGCTGCTATTAGATAATAATCATGTTATGATACTACCGATAATAAATAGGATCGATTAGTGTTCTTATGTTGTTAAATTATTGTGTCATTTGAGTATTGTATTAATGTTTTACATGTTATAATAATTATAGAGTATATAATTATTGTAATTCAGTACTATTTTATTAAGGATTTTAGATTTTGTGGAACTAATAAATGTTACTCAGTAGAATGTTAATCTTTTTGGAAAATACATGGTTAAAGAAAAGATAAAAATTTAATCTGGTCTTGGTAATGAGGTAATGATTTTGGAATTAGATATTTTTTATTTGGATAAATTATATTGGATGTTATTGACATCCTTGGAATTTATTAATGGTTTTTTATTCCATCATTTTTGGATTTTACAATATTTTAGGATATAATTAATATATCTAGTATTCTATAAGGAATAAGAGAGCATGAATGTAATCAATATGGTTTTATGGTAATGCATGGTGTTACAATATTTTAAAAGAATGCATGATGAAGGTATTCACATGTTATTACATGGAAAAAATGATCTTCATTATATTTACCTACCTTATAATTTGGGACAGAGAGTTTGGACAGAAGTATTTTGGATAAGTCTAAAGGTTTGAATCAACTAATTTTGACATTGGATTCTATGTTAAGGTTGAGTCATTTCATGAGATTATTTTTGGATTGTCATAAAAAGGACTACCTGGAGGTCGGGCGACAACCCATCGCATCCGGCAAGGCCGTGAGACTTGAACCTGCAACTGAAGGGCGACAAGGGTGGATCACCTACCACTAGAATACGTGTTGTCCTAGTTTGTATAATGTAGTATTTTTAAATATTCTGACAAATGAATTATAAATTAATTTTTTTTGAAACCCTATATTATTATGATAAATATATTATTTTTTAATTCTATTATCTCTTGGAGTGAAAGATGAGTTTGTGGTAGGAATTAGTTGAAGGATCAAATTCTACTTATAAACTATATATATATATATATATTATATTATTATTTGAAGAAATTAATTCTTAAACTTTAGGGATGATATCTTAAAAAAAAAAATTTGTTATCCTAATACATTATGTTTTTGTGAAATGTTTATATTTTAAATCATCATAGATCGATGGCTTTGAGGCCCTCAATTGTACACTTTTTTCGATTGATGACCTCAATAACTCCCTATAAATAATTACATTTTACTTCCAATTATGTGTCTATAATTTCCATCAATGTTCTCCTAATCGATATTAGAATTATGTTGTGACTTTTTCATTTCTCTATCCCTCTTTTTAAGTCTAAATTTTATTAACCCAATTTCCGATGTGGGTTTTCCACAATGGTATTTTTATATTTTTGACCTTTTAATTTTCAATGAAAAATATCAAATTGGGAGGACACAATTTATTAATTGAGGGGAGAATATTACACCCCCAGATTTCATAGTATGTTATCTCATTAAAGTAATTTAATATCTTGCGCTACAGGCAATACCGAGTTCGAGCGCACCACAACAATCCAAACTAGCCATTCAAAAAGCAGTTATGAATTGTATTAACTGCATTTTGAAATATTATATACTCTATATAATCTTAATAGTCATATTATTTGTTTCTTAGACATAATATCAGAATAAATTCATTTATTTAGATAAAATAAGTATTTTTTTATAAATATAATTTTACCAACTTTTAATGGAGAACCCTTCTTAAAACCGATATTTGACACTTTTTTTATATTCAATTGAATTAAATTGAAATATTTTTTAGAAGCGGGACACAAAAATATAGTTTGGATAAATTTTTCATACTTTTCTGATAACTTTTATTGTTTGATGAATAATTAAAAATACTAAATATTAAATGAAAACAAAAATTTCAATCGAAACATTTTATAGTGATAAATTTGGAATTTTAATGGTTTGTAAGTATATTTATATTATATTTTTATCATTTAATACAATTCATGTCATTATTAGTAATGTCACATTTAAATTTGACATAAACACCTATCAATCTTTAGAGAGTTTTTATTTTTTTTAAACCTGCTTTTTGTTTTTGACAACAAGAATTAATTTCAAATTAATCAATGAAACTTATTTGTTTTTAATTTGGTAAAATAGAATTCAATTTTGAATTCAGAATATAAAAATTAACTTAGGGTGAGTTTTTGGTATTTTTATGAAAACGTTCAATTTTTAATGAATACCGAAAAACACAACGTTGTTGTTTAAAACCGACTTTTTATTTAAATAATTAGTTAAATTTAATTATTTTATTTTATTTTAAAATAGATACATAATACCTATATATGTTCAATTTAATTCATTGGAGTCATTTTACAATATGTTTAGATATATAAAATTTTATTGAACTTTTTACCGTCTTTTACCCACCTTCTAGGGGCATTTGAAAATTTCCATAAAACTAAATTTTACTGCTTCTATGTGATTAATTTCAAGAATCCAAGAGACATGGTTAATAATAGTAAGTAAAATTTTGTTAAATAAGATGAAAATAATTTTTTTTTCATAGTAACTTTTAAATTTTATTTACCACGTTTAAAAGAAAATAGTGTCATTAAGTGTAAAAATGATATTATAATTTTCTTAAAACATGTCCAAATTCTATTGTAAAAATTTATTTAATCCAAAATAAACATTAGGAATAATATATATTCGTTTTTTTCCACTTGGATTAGATTAAGACATTTAATATTATTTTAATTATAGATTAGTTAAAAGTGTTAAATTCAATGTTTATTAACTACAACATTTTCAATATAAGGTTATAAATAAGATAAATTCAACTAAAAGTATTTTTTATAAATATAAAAGTATTTTATACATTGTGGTATTTTATTTAAAATTTTTAGACATTAAATAATTTATTTTATTTATGACATAATGATGATGCAGTAATTACCTTATTAATGAAATATTAAAATAATTCAAATTATAAATATCCAAATAAATGTAAATTGAGACTTATAAAGAATTAAAATAGTTTTCTATATTAATATGACATGTTAAGGTTGATTATATATTTTTTTTGAAGTGATAAGGTTGTAATGAATTTCACAAAAAACAAAATACCAAATAGTGTCAGAATTGACATAAACTAATTTTTAAAACAAATACCATTTTAATGGTTTATATAATATTCGTAAAAATATAAGGTTAGTCCAAAGGGATTAAATAATATTATATATGTAATTAATTAACTAGGTGAGGTTCTATTGTATGTTTAGTATAATTTTATTAACAACATAGTGTAAAAATACAGGAAGACATAGTAAAAGTTATACTATTTAACTAAGAGTAAAATATAAAACATAAGGGTAAAATGGTAACCTAAACTTGTATAAAACCTATTGGTTGAGTAGGTATAAACACATAACCACCGAAATCTTGAAATAAATTCATTTGGATCTATTATAAACTGAATATGATTGTATAATAAATTAATATTTTAATCTTTTCCAAAAGTGACCCTCAGCCCTCTTATAAAAGGGCACTTCCCCATCTCTCAAACTCACACCTCCAAAGCCATTTTTCTCAGAAAAACCCAACCCAAATATCCTCCCAACATACCTGAAATCATCCTAGGGTCTTTAGTTTGACCAGAAATCCAACCTAAGGAGCCCTTTTGATCAACTCAAAAGGAAACACCCGAACAAGAGGTAATAATTTCACCACCCTCTTTCAAGTTCTTTTCTTCTTCCACATCTTATTTCTCTTTTGTTTCCATACCAAAATAATAACTCAATTACCTCTTACATACTATGATTTCACTATAAATATTTTATAACCACGTCTGTTATTCCATCCATCCTATAAATTACAAAGTCACCATACATGCGTACATACGGTATACCGTCTCTACGTCATGGTGAAGTTTGTTTTTCAAACACTTCATTATATAGATAGGTATAATAGTGAGTATAAATGATATAAATAATAAATATAACAATTTAATGATAATTTATATGAGATATAACATTTAATTACCTTGTATTTCACCATCAATTTATTGATATAGTTGCTCGTGCGTACGTACGGATTACCGTCTCCACGACGCGATGAGATCCATTCCCACGTTCACCATTCAACGATGATTAGAAAAAATATATTATTAATAAGTATTTAATATATAACATAATAATTCTACTAGATATATATCTATATATAGGTACTTACATATATTTTATTCACTTACTTCCGTTCAATACGATATGAAAACGGAAACAATGTTTATGCATAGGTAAGGCCTACCGTCTCCATAAACGGTGCCTTCCATTTCATAAATATATCTATTATAAGTATTTATATTCTAAATATATATGATATATAAATCAAGGTTTATATTATGGAAGTATTTATACCATGATATAAATGATACGATCAAGAATAACAAGTTAAAACATGTACGATAAAGAAAACGATTATTACCCAAAATGTTAATTTAACATGGAAATCATTATTAAATGGGTAGTGTAGAGTCAAAATGAATCATGTATAATATAATAAATATTAATTTGGTTTTTTTATAATTTAATAACATACTATGGTCATTATACAGGAGGGTAATCATACCATCGACCAAAGTAAAGTGCAGGGTTAGGGTTAATTTCACAATATCTTTATTATCTGAGGTTGTTTTTATGTAAGTATCTACTAGATCCTCTTTATCATACACATTAATCTTTCTTAAATATGTATTTCAAAAAATTATTATTGTTTACTAAAATATGGGTTAAATTCATTTATAAACTTCTTTAGATTTTTATAATTTTTTTTGAAAGGAATTTTTCCATAGTTTTCCAAACAAGGTACCTTATTACCTTTTCAATAAAATTTAGGTAAGAATGTCATTTTTAACTTATACGGAGGCTATGGCTATTTTACACCATTATAACATCATCTAAGCTTTCCTTAAAATATTATAATAATATTTTCAAATTAAATGTTTTCTTTTATTACTATGTTACATTTAAATGATTTCAAAATAGAAAGAAGTATTTCTTTAAAATTGTTTTCATTTCTTCTATGTCAACATCATTTGATGAATTTTAAACATCTTTGAAGTTGATTTAGTTTGAAAGAAATATTCCAAATTATATTTATAGTTTTTTGGTATGTTTGAATATGGATTTGTTATTTGAATACCATTCGTAGTTAATGGTTAAAGTAATGACATTTTATATGCTAGTTCTAATACGAATGTTTATGTTAGGTTTTAGCCTTTTAATATGAAGAATGTATTGGACATAGTATGTGATGGGTGGAGCCTAATATAGATCGTCGATGCATCTTTGGTTATCATTAGACAATTAGATGTTGTATTGGCCAAGGCATTTCCAAATTTGATATATGGTTTTGGCCGAGGCCTTAATAATTTTTAGACATCGTGGTTGAGGCCTTCATAAAATGTTTCAGAATGTTTGGAATTATACATTCCCTCATTATGAAAACAATATGGATAGTTCATGTGGTTATTCGACAAGTATAATACCCATGACAATGTTTTACTATGGAATTATTTACTCATCTCATATTTCTGTCATAAAGTGTTCATGTTTATTATTTGTAGTGCAATGTTTTTCTATTATTCACCATGCCTATTGTTTATGTTATCTTCTACTAAATTGTTTACCATTACTGCGCATCTGAGCTCACCCCGTTCTTATGTTTTATTTTCCTAGGATTTTCATGAAGGGTATTATGATTGATATGCACGATTAATCTAAAAGGGAATAATGGTGGTCTCAAAGAACTATCTATGCTGCATTTTATGTTTGAAATTGTAATTTAATGTTGATGTATGTAATCTATTTCCAAGACCGCTAAAATGTTTGGTCTTTCGGGACAATATTTACTTGTATCATGACAATGTATTAAAATAATGCACCGACTCTGGGTAACAGGGGTCGGGGTATTACATATATGTTTCTAATGTATATGGTAATACATAATTATCTAAAACTCTATACCTAAAATAATTATAGAATTTAATATAATGAATTATTTAAATAAATGTTACAATTATATATTATTTAAGGTCAGTTCCTTATAGTTTGTATCAGAGGTCTATTTAGATAACTTTAGATGTTTTTATAGTGGTAATAGAATACCATTGAAAAAATTTTCTTCATATTCATGATTAAATTATATATCATTCGAAAATTACACTCTTTATACATTGAAAATATTTCTATTTATAAGGTTTTTTAATATAGGAATTAAGGAATGTGTATTAAGAAGGAATCCATAGGAAAATTTCCTTTTAAATGAACATCCTGATATTGATGGAGTTAGAAAAAAAATGATTGTTGTAGTGATGTATCTGTTGAAAGAAGCTATAAATGGTGTTGGTATCCATTATTTAGAGGAAATAATATTTCCACAAAGGAATATGTCTATTTTTGGAGTATTTCATGAGGTAGCTTCCCATATATTTCAGTGGATCATCTAACCATGTGACATCCAATGGATGGATAAACGACCTGGAGAAGCCATTTGATGTCATAGGATGTTCAAAAATCCAAAATTTTACTCAAAAAATATATCATTTTGATTGTGATAGATATGGATGAAAACATACAATTAAAAATACCACAGTAAAATATAATATTACTAATACAAAATGGGAAACATTAATAGATCATATACTTGAGATATTTTTCAATATGGTTGTTTGATTTGTGGATGGAAAACAATTTATGGAATTGGGGAATATTTTGAATAATTTGGAGTTAAATATGAATAAATCTTCACAAGATTTTCCATTTATGTGACATATTATTTGGGATGGTGATAGCAAGATATACTGATTTTACTTATGAATGATACCAAGTCTAAAAATTAGTTTTTCCATATTCATATTTAATATTTATGATAATGTGGTTTTTTTTCTTGGAATGTTGAGATAGTGTTTTCTAACAAATATTTTCCTTAGGATGAAAATAGTTGAAATAGATAAAGGTGGCAGGAAATAGGGAAACAACCAACTAAAAAGTATAGAGTTAATCCCTCAAAATGTACAATGTGTTGACAAAATCGTTTTGATGAATTTTTTATTGGATCTGAGAAGTTCTTCTAGTGTGGTTAGTATAGCCATAAGTCTTTTGACTGCAAAAAAATAGTTCTTAATGACCATATAATGAGGTAACCAGTAGCCATTATATGTTTAGGTGTATTAGTTTTAATTATTTGTTCATTATGATAATGAATGTATGAATTTAGTTTCCTAAAATTGAAATCATCCATATTTGAAACATCTGTTTGTAGAAAAGTTGTTTTCCACTACAACAATTAATGTTGGGAAATCAAATAAAGTGTGAATACATAAGTTAAAAGTGTATCTAAACTTCTCCAATACCCTATTTGAATATGGATATTCATGTCTTTACATTTAAGATAAATATTCAGGTAAATTTGGAACATCCCCACATGATAATAATATTTATCTTATGGTAAAAAATCTTGGTTGAAGTATTAATGTAGGAATGATTTCTAGTAATACTCATATTGTCATTAGTGTGATGATATTTCCTTCAAATATGGTGGAACTATCCATAGTAAAGTTTGATATCATTACTGGTATGTATTAGATTATATTTTATAATTCTAAGATATATTTTAGTCCCATGAATGTTTTATTAAAGTATTTCATTCCTTTATTGACTTACTAAGAAGTAGGTAAATTCATTTGAGATGGCAGGGAATGTTTCCAATCGCATATTATTGAAAATAAAGAACTATTAAAATTAGTGATGTGTTAGAAGTAATGGAATATAGAGATATATTTCTGGATTAATTTATTGTGGATATTCCAAACTGGGTGGTTGAGTTTAAAATTCATACAGTACCTAATTATTAGACAATTTATAAAATGAAATATATGACGGATCAACTGGAACTTTTAGAATTGATAAACCAATTACATGATTTATTATATAATAGTTTCATTTAACCTAGAAATTCACCACGGGATTTTCTTATTTTGTTTTTTAAAAAATAAAGATGGTTTAATGATCTTTAAATTGATTATAGAGCCTTTTATAACATCACTCTTAAAAAAAAGTATCATTTGCATAATATTAATTGTTTGATTGATCATCCCAAGAGAGATAATTATTTATCAAAAGTTGAATTGAGCTCAGGGTATCATCATTTGAATTTTAAGGAATAATATATTATAAAGACTGTATTCATACTAGATATGGGAACTATGAGTTTTGAGTTATTCAATTTTGGGTTATCTAATGAACTAGAAAATTTTATACACTATATCAATAGAATTTTTAAAAAGTCTATGAAAATGTTTTTTAATGTGTTTATTGATGAAATTTTGGTATATTCCATAATACAATAGGAGAAAAAATGAAATTTGAGGGTTGTTTTAGAAAACATAAATGAAAATAAACATCATTTGAAAATTATTTGGTGTAAATTTTGGATGAAAAATAATCATTCTATAGAAATATTGTTTCTAAGGATGGCATGACTATTTTCCCAGCTAAAAAATTGTAGTAAAAAATGGAAAAGACTGTCAAATAGAATTTATATGCATATGTTTAATGGATTAACATGTTAATACAATCTCTTTATTGAAAAAATTTCTTGATTGTTTAGACCACTAAATATGTTCACATGACAATGAGTTAAATTAATATATATAAAGGAATGTTTTAATTATTCATAAAACAAAAATGGAGCTTGGTTCATCATCCAATTTTGGGCCTAACTTCCAAAAATGGAAAACAGTTCATTGATACTTTATTTAATGTACTTTTATGGTTCCAAATATGTAATGATCATGTGTTTTCTAATTCTTAATGTCAGTTGAATCCTCATAAGTTAAATTACCCTACACATGATTTGGAATTATATATTATGGTTTTTGTTTTAATTTTTTTAATCCTTTATACAAGTAAATTTAAAATATGTACTAATTTTAAATGTTTGAAGTATGTATTAACATGGAAATAATTTAACATTATACATATAATATGGATGAGAATAATCAAAGATTATAATTGCATGATTCATTATCATTTAGGAAAACAAAAAAAATGTGCTTGATGATTTGAGTTGAAAAAATGATTCTATATTAATAATGATACATTTGGAATGTGATCGGTTAGTTAATTATTTTATTAGTTTGTTCCTAGAGGTTGTAGATTTTTGGACATACTCTACATTTTTTTTGGTATCTTTGTAGTTGAATTTGTGTTAAAGAATTAACCAGGATCTAAAAGAGGATCAAGATTTATAAGAAAATGTATAATTTACTTATAAGGATTTGTTTTATGATTTTCATATTGACAAATATGGTATTTTAGGATTTGGTAAAATGTTATGTGTGCCTTATAGTTTCCATTTGGGGACATAGTTGTTAATTTATCCTTAGAGTTCTCTATTTTTCATTCATCCGGGTGGCACAATGGTGTACATAGTCTATTAGGATTATTACAAGTGTTATGGAATTAAAAAATAAATTTCCAACTTTACCATGATGTGTTTTAATTATTAGTAGGTTAATGAATAAAAAAATGTGGAAGTGAATGATTTAACCATTTCTAGGACCAAATTGAGTATGAGAAAATATAAAAATGGATTTCATTCAAGGATTTACAAGGACATTAAAAAGAGAAATTGTGATTTTTATTATTGTTGATCGACTAATGAAATCATCACATTTTACTTTTAATTTGTGATAAAATTCCTTTTGATCAACATTCTAAACCTTATCTAAAGGCAGTAGACATGATACATTGAGTATCATTCCGCATTGTGTATTCGCATAATCCAAGGTTGACATCCAATTTTTGAAAAGGACATCAAAATTCATTTTTTAATGAGTAAAATATCATTTTTTATCATAAATATGTAGTAAATTGTAAGAGATCAATTCAAACCTCGAAAGTTAGTATTCCTTTTTTCTCAATGTATTAACATGGATATTGGTATCAACATTATTTTTTGGGTGAGTATTATTATAATAATAGTTCTCATTCAAATGTATAGATGGTACCATATGAGGCATTGTATGGAATACGGTGCAAGTCACCATCTTTTTGAGAATAATTATGAGAATGAAAATTGATTGGAGTAGAGTTGGTAGAGGAAATGGATGAGAAAGTGCAGTTGGTTTGGAAACGTATGAGGATGTATTAGAGAAGGAAGAAAAGTTATGTAGATAATCATATGAATGATATTTATTTCATGGTTGGGAATCATGTCTATCTCAAATTTTCTCCACAGAAAAGTGTTATCGGTGATAGTAAAAAAAGGAAACTGACGTCAATGTTAAATTAAAATGTTTGAAATTCTAGAGAATGTTTTATCAGTTTTCTACCAGGTATTATTACCCCATGAGTTTATCCCAAGTACAAAACATATTTCATGTTTTGATGTTAATGAATGATGTGATGGATTAATCTCTTGTTTTAAAAAATAGTTTGTTTTAGTTAGAATAAAATATATTCTATGAGGAATATCCATTTTATATTCTAGAAAATAGAGAGAATGTCTCAGGGAATAATGTGATTCACTAGGTTATCATTTTATAGAAAAACAATATAGATGAATACAAGACATGTGGGTGTTGGTGAATGAATAATGACTATTTGGTGGAGCCTCTGAGTTTCTCCACTCCCCCCCCCACTAGAGTTTCTTTCAGTGGTGATTATGGAGGGGACACCCCTATGATACTTTAGGCAGCATCTCCCCTTACACATTTTCTCAATTTTTATTATATATTCATTATTTCCATTTTCGTCCTCAATCCCGTTTTTTACTTTTCTAGTATTTCCCCTACTCTAGTGTTATTTTCTTCACTCATAGCCTTCAATCCCTATTTCAAGCGCTTATTTTCATCTTCATCTGGGTTGGGGTGTCTTTTTCTATGATGGGTTTGAGGGTTAGGGTTTGGTGGTCTAGGTAAGGATGCTCCTTTTAATGGAGTTCCTACATCTTATAACTCTTCCATGGAATTTTCCCTTCATTTTATTCCAAATTTTCTTCTATGGTGGTTCAAGGTGGATTTGGGAGGTGATGTTTGGTCTTTTGAAGGTGTTCTAGGAAGGGTACCCCACATCACATTCAATCAGAGCCATAGGGGGTTCTATCCTAATGATGACTACTAGTGGTATGGTGGAATGGTAGTTTTATATAATTTTTTTTCATGGAATCATTGGGTTTGAAACTACTACAAAAACGTTCAAGGGATGGGCTTCACTTTTATCAGCGCTAAAAGAAGTGCTTATAAAGGGGGCCTTTAGCAGTGCTAAAAAAAGTGCTGATAAAGGGTCGCTTTTATCAGCGTTAAAAAAGTGCTCATAATGCCCCCCATATATCAGTGCTTTTTTTAGGGCTGAAAAAGGGGACCCCTTTGTCAGCGCTTCTTTTAGTAGCGCTGATAATGGGGGGATTTGTCATCACTTTTCCCGAGTGCTGATATGTATTAAGTTTCAAAAAAATTATTTTTTCATGAAAAATAATATTCTGTTATATAAGTATATTTATATTGATATAAATAGAATATATATTTTTTAAATATGTTATAGATACGTATAAGTAGACTATTACATTTAATATATATGAAATTTAGTGAAAATGGATTCAAAATATTTTAAAAAAATATAATATTATTTAATATTTTTCTAATTATTATCAATTAAAAATAATTAAATATCAATTTGAGGACCAAAAAAACAAAATGATTAAAAAAAGATCTAAAATATGTTGAAAATGTAACTCAAAATTCAAACAGTCATAACTTTTGATCCAGGTGTCCGTTTGAGCTCTACAACATATCAAATCGAATCCTGCTATGAGATCTATGTGCTTGTGACCTAGTAAAAGCCTCTATCAAATTTTTGGAGCCCAAAAAAGGCCCATAAGGCCTCCAAACTGAGTTTTTAGTTAGGATACCCCGATTTGTTAACATTCAAACTAGTATAACTTCTGATCCGAATGTCCGTCAGGAATGTACCACATATCTTATCAAAGGTTGTTCCATTTTCATAGATTTGACTGGTTGTGGTGTTGAAATGAGATTCTAGATTATAATTTATGGTCATTTTAACATTCTATGGCTTTTTAAATACACATATATATGTATTTATTCATAAATAAATATGTGTCTATGTGTGTGTGATTGTCAATGTGTGTGTTTGTGTGTTATATATATGTATATATGTTTGTATTTATTTATTTACTTATAAACACACATAAAAAACATATTTTTTCATAAATGTATTTAAAAATAATCTTATATGTACATTCTATGTATTTTCAAATACACATATATTTTTATTTATTCGTAAATGTAAATGGGTTTGTGTGTGTGTGTGTCTCTGTGTGTGTCTGTGTGTTGTATATATCTATGTATGTATGTATGTATGTATTTATTTATTTATTTATAAACACACATAAAAAACATATATTTTTCATAAACGTATTTAAAACTAATCTTTTATGTATATATTAATATACAAATAAATATACGTATAAAAAATTCAAACTAAATATATATATATAAATATATTAATATACGAGTTTATATATATATACTAATATATGAATAAATATATTTATATTAATATGAATCTATATCAATATATGAATAAATTTATCTATATATATATAGATATATCATAAAATAGTGAACAAAATGAAATGGCTTAGTGGTAAAGGTGCAGCCGTGAAATGGGGGAGGTCCCAGGTTTGAGTTCGAGTGGAAGCGAAGCGGGTGCGCACGTATGAGGATGCACAGGAAGGTTAGTGCGCGGGAGACCTCCTAGCACTGATAAAGGGGGTGTGAAGCGCTGATAAAACCACTCCCCGCATTATTTTTAATTTTTGTTATTTTTTTTAAATTTTTTGACCTTTATCAAAGCTAAAAAAAGTGCTGATAAAAGGGTCCTTTATCGCACCTTTTTAGAGCGCTAATAAAAGGGACCCCCTTATATCAGCACTAAGTTTTACAGTGTTTTTTTATCGCTGTTAAACCCCTTTTTTTGCACTGATATAGGCCATTTTTGTAATAGTGTGAGGAGATATGATCCAGATGTTATGGATTTGGTGCGGTCATTAGATATATTGGAGATAGTGGAAGTGGTTTTGGTTTCTATAGTACTTTTATATTTCATTTTTTTCTAGTGTTATGGGACTGTAATTTGATTTTATCTTAATGGATGGAGATAGAAGTTCCAATGATGTTGGCAGTAGAAGGATATTCCTTTATCAACTAAACCCATCCTTGCCATCAAGGTCTATTGCCCTTTCCATGTCAGTTTGGTGCGATGGTCTGTTCAAAATATTTGACTGTGTGGTTTGGGAAGTCGACGAAAAGGTTGACAGTTCTTCTAGAATAGGATTTTTATCCTTTAGGATACATTATTATGAATCTAGTTTTAGTTTCTATTTGCATTGGTCCAGTATGTCTTGATGGTGATGATAGTTGTAAAGACCCGGATTTTCCAAGGAAATTTTTTTATTAAATACATGAGAAATTTACGAGCCCGAAAAAATTTACAACCCATGATTCCGAGGCCCAGTGTGCCTAGAATCAATTTATGAAGTTTTTTTGGGTATGTTTAGTAAACGTATGAGCGGCTTTTTATAACTTCTGGCCCAGTGCTCGGAATTGAAATCTGAGGGAACTGATTAACTTGCAGCGCCGATATTCGCTTAAGAAGACTTTCACCTTGATGGGAGATGATCAGAAATAAAATATCATTTTTGGGTTTTTAATTATGTAAATAAAACTAAGGTTGGGTAAACATTATTTTTATTAGTTGGTTAAAACCTCCATGTGGAGGATGGAGGTGCGGACCACCACACCTTTAAAGGACCCCGGGGAACCCTAAGAGGGGAGGGGTGAATCCAAGTGACAACTTTTTATTTTAAACTGAGGATCTTATTCCCACGTTGGTAGGAACTAGTTAAACCTATATATAGAATATGATCTGTAATGAAACATTCACATGCAAAGAGATAACACAACAAATTTTAATTGGTTCACCGCTAAGGGCTACGTCCAAGGATCATACTTTGACAAGTTGTCGGGCGTACAAAATTTCACTATTCTTCACTAGTTGTGTATTACAAAGGTTTGGACATAGTCACTCTGTCCCAGGCTCACTACCTTAACAATTGTTCAGGCATAGCTCATTGCTTCCCTCGGGTCACTCCCGTTGACTCCTCCTGGCTCACTACCATTGGTGATGTCCCACTCAGTTTATAGAAGTGAAGGTCTCTTCATCATTGCTCAATGAATGCATCCTATGCATTATGTGTATTATCTATTGAAGTCCAACTATCACCCGTGAACTGATCTACAACTTTCGTGCAGCACCAAGACAACTGACAAGCCTCAACTGCACCTGGTGCGCAACTCCAAGGTGGCACGCAACTTTCAATGATGGCGTGCAATTTAAAACTATCGCGCAAGTCCACCTTCAACAAATGCGTGATTCAATCTTCTTTAAAGCCAAACTTGCGCGACTCAACTTCTTTTCAACACAAGAATATTTTTAAACCTAATGGAAACCTATTGCACAGTTTCAATTCTGGCGCGCAAGTATCACCAAATCACTTGCACGACTACTGGATGGGCAGCAAACAACTGTCGCGCTGCTCCACCTTACGTGACCCACCAACTCTTGCGCGACATCATCACCTGCGCGATGGGAGATCTGAATTTCATCAAGTCCAAAGTTTGTGATGAATGAGGAGGTGTGGTGATCTATTTATTGGCATTTGGATACCCCGTGCGGCGGTGCGCACGTCTTCCCTCAGCATGCAAGTCTCGGCACGCAACCCTTATGTCTCCAAGACACTTGCACGAACAACTTCCAATATTGGGTGCCCTATTTACTTTTCCATATTTTGATGATCAAAACATGAAGGTCAAACGGCGTGCAACTTTCCAATCCTCTAATGTACCGGCATGCAAGTCCTTTGTCGACGCGCAAGTCACTTGCGCGACCAATCCAATACTTGCGCGACCCTCTTTCCTTTGCCATATTTTCTTGTTCTCATTCTGAAAAACATCAGGCACGCAAGTTTCCAAGCCTCCAACGCCTCAGCGCACAAGTCTCTTTTCCAAAAACACATTTCTCCATACTGTTGTCTGCTTGAACTGTATGATCACTTTGCTGGTACACATTCTGAACTTCCACTGAGGATTGACAACAAACACAAACCATACACCAATTCATGCACAGAACATCCATGGTTCCAACAACCTTAACATCCCATGATAGGTTATGGAGGTGGGGCCCACCCAAACCTAACCTCCTCTTCATGTTTAATGTGGTGCGGACCACCTGAGGTTGAAAACTCTTCAACTACCCATTAAGTGGGGAGAAACCTTTTGACCTCCCAACTTTATGATTCCATATCCAATCTATTAAATAATTGAGCATCAATTAATTAATTTGAATATTTTTGAATTTTGGGCCAACAACTAAATAGTAGATAAATCTATTATTTTTTTGGGGGGCTCACTTTAATTTTCGTGGAGCTTGGAATAGGAGAAAACATGGAGAAACATATTCCCTCTAACGAAGAACACTCCTCCCAACGAAGAACGGCTGTCGAAGCATGATGAACACTTCATCCACCAACGACGGACATCTTCATCTTTGATCTTCAACCAGAACAAGGGAGGAAGCATCGTCCTTGAAAAACTCCGATGACGTTGTCCTCGACTTCTTCATCTTCTTACCTAACTTCATTGAATCGACATCCGATTTTCTGCGACTTTGTCAATGATCAACGAAATAATGTAGGGGTTCGAACATTGTTTTCTTCCTCGTTCTTCGTTTTCCATTGTGGATTATAAATTGAATCTGCAGGCTATCACCCTAACGTGGAGGGTGCGGGATGAACAAACACGGCCCGAACGATCCTCCTTCTTTGTGAATTTGACGCTAAACACGACATGATTCTGGGATGAGATTTACTCATCAAAAATGGTTGCGGATCGAAGGCGACATCTCGAGGAGTGTGAGGCTACTTCCGGAATGAGATTCGGGCCACTAGAACTCATCCGGTGACCCGCAGAAAGTTCGCCAACAGTTGGAGCAACAATTGTCACTCCATGGATGGCGGTGGTGCAACCGCGCCGCCGGAGGAGTAATCTGCAGCTGACTGGCCGCGAAGGTGTAGCGGCGGCGGGCGCAAGGCCGGCTGTGAAGAAAACCGGCGATCCATGCCGCCAGGACACCTGAGAAGGTTCGGCGCAACTAAGTCGCGTGGTGGATAAAAAGGGGTCTGCGGACCCTGGCCATAGTGGTGATGCGTCGGCCGGCACAAGGCCAGCTGCGAGAAAGACCGGCACCCAGATCCATTGGGTCGACATAGGTGGCGCAGCGCAACAGCGCCGCCCGAGAGATAACTGGCCGCTCAGCCAACCAGTTGGAGCGGGACCCATCGCAAAGTTCCGCGTGACACGGACCGACACCACGTCACTTCGGTTGACTCCCAACCGAATTTCTTAGTTGTTCGTGTTTTCCAGGGGTGTGGCATCCCCCCTGGATGCGGCTAGGGCAGAAAAATGGGACGCCAGCCGCGCGGGCCGCCAACTGCGTGGGTCGGACCCAGCGCGGGCCAGGTCAGACCCACAGACCATTTTGGACCTGTGGACCGGGTCAGACCCTAGTCCGGACCCGGGTCGGGCTGGTTCGGTCCGACTGGGTTAGATCGGACCCTGATTCTTTTGACCAATTTCTGCTCTTTTGCTCGTAACATGATCTACGACCGTCCGATTGAGGAACCATCTACAGTGATGGAAACATTGGGAGGAGACAGTTATTTTGATATACCCTACATGAGGTTTGGACATATTTGGGGTATGGCCGGGATGGATCGAAAGAAAATCCAACCGGGCCCTCGAAACGGAAATGCCAATAACTCTCAAACCGGGTGTCCGATTGATGAATCATCTGTCGTGTTGAGTTTATTATGGAAATATGGATATATTTGATACATGAAATTGGGACTTTGTGGATGTTGATGTATCAACACATGGCTTGAGGAGTGGACCCTATCGGAATCAAGCCTACTTTATCTGAAACCCTATGGCTGGCTGTGCACTAACGACTGTTCCTGGATCCTGTGTGGGTTCGACCGTACTGACGACTGTTCCTGGATATTGTGTGGGTTACGCAGCATTGACGACTGTTCCTGGATCATATGTGGGTTCGATAGCACTGACGACTATTCCTGGATCCTGTGTGGGTTCGACAACTTCGACAACTATTCCTGGATACTGTGTTGGTTCGATAGCTCTGTTTAATGTTCCTGGATCATGTGTGGGTTTGAAAGTTCTAGTTTATGTTCCTGGATACTGTGTGGGTTCGACAGAATAGATGATTCAGTGGATACATATGATAATCTCTATCTCTCTACATCAGATGTATACCTGTGTGAGATGAGTCAGTAACTTTGTGTTTTCCTCATGATTGAGATGGATTACTTGATAACTTAGGTATATGTATGGGTATAGATCTATGTGGGATTTTTTGTTGATTTCATAATTTGGGATTTATACTTGTTGGATTTTTTGAGACCATGAGGGTATCGAGGTCCCTAATGAGTATCGTTATACTCACCCATGCACGGGATATGCCCCCACATCGTTGTGTTCGAAGAAGACAATGGACAGTGCTGATCGAGGCTGAGTGTACTTGGACTGGACAGTACCTGGAGGTGGACTTCAAGATGAGTCGGTACCCAGAGGATACTGACAGACAGGGAGTGTTGAGGAGGCTATCTATACATACCCTTCAGGTAAGATCTATGGTGGATGATCCAGAAGCTTCTTTTCATCATTCAACTTTTTTGTCCCTTTTCAGTTGTACTTGTACTTTTTAGTTGGGCAGGTATTTCTGGCCCCTTCGCTTTTTAGCACTCTCTTGTTATACAGTTTTTTCTTAGTGTTTCGTATCCATCTGTGTGCTCTATTGTGTGTGTTTATAGTTATAAAGGCAATGCCTTCCCAGATTTAGGAAATTAGGCATTTGGTGCTAGTCGCTAGCCCCTGGCCTGTGGAAGGTAGGCTTGGGGTAGTCACGGCATGGTCCATGGGGGATGGGTCATGACAATTTGGTATCAGAGGAGTCGGTTCTACTGCAGAACATAGGACTTAGATATTTTATGTGAAGCAATAATGCTAAGGATACTTAGTGTGGTTTTCAGTGCAGGGAGTCCAGTGTTGGTGCGGTGGCTGACGTATTCATACACCAGGACCCTGACTCTTGATTTCTGACTCAGTGCACGAAAATACTGATTGCATATGTATTTTGAAGAGTATTCTTTGTAATCTTTTTTAGTTATCTCAATAGGTATAACTTATTAATCATGGAACACCTGTTTCCTTTCAATATGGCCCCACGTAGAAATCCAGCCAGGTTTCCAGGCTTTGTACGAGATGGAAGCCCACCAAAGGCCTCGGTGGAGGGCCCTATCACAGCGGAGGCACCACTGATACCACTACCCATTGGGCCATCGATGCCACCAGCCCCAGTAGCAGAGAGTGCACACTGCCTAAGCGGGTTGCATGAGTTCCAGCACCATAGGCCGTCCAGGTACAGGGGTGAGACGGACCAGCAGACAACTAAGAATTGGCTGGAGGTTGTGGTGAGAGTCTTCTGAAATGTAGGGATACCAGTAGAACTTATGGTGATTCTTTCCTTTAGTCTCCTTCAGGCAGTAGTAGAAAGATTGGGGAGAATGATTCTCTAGGTGAAAGACAAGGTGACACTTCTCTAGGCAGACTTCGACAGCCTATTTCGGGCGGAGTTTTTCAAAGCCACCCTATGTCTGTTGCAGATATAGGAGCAACCACATCTTCCGTAGGGTAGCATGACGGTGGCATATTACTCAGCGATGTTCAACGACCTCTTACACTACTCCACAGATATGGTACGAGACAAATTCTTCAGGGCCCGAACATTCAATCAGGGGCTCAAGTGAGAGATCAGGGATTCGATGATCTCCCTTGGCATCCCAACGCAGGCAGGGGTGTTGGAGCGAGCCCTCTTAGGGGATAGATATCTTATTGAGAATTCACCAGAAGTGAGACCCACCACATGGTGTCACATAGCAGAGTCTTCTACAGCAGGCATCAGACAGATGTCGTAGCGGTCGAGGCGCACCAGGCCATCCGGTGGACAACCTTAGGATATGAGTTCAGTTGTACGAGGCACATGAAAAAAATCCATTCATTTGAGGAATAGGAAATGTTTCTATAATTCCCCGACCCCAGTTACCCAGAGCTAGTGAATTATTTTAATACATTGGCATGATTACAAGGAATCAAGTCCTGATGGACCAATCATTTTAACAGTCTTGGAAAATTGATTACATATATTAACTTTACATTACAATTTCTAACATAAAACACAGCATAAATAGTTCTTTGATAACGTCATTATTCCCTTTACTTAACCCATCATATCAATCATAATACACTTCTTCTCATCCTATGAAAAATAAAACATATAAATGGGTGATCTTAGATGCTCAGTAAGGATAACAATATAGTAGAAGATTTCAAAAATAAGCATAAACATTTAAGAAAATTTATAAAAATAAAACAAAAGCCGTTTAAACATGAACTTCATCATAATATTGCTAAGATAAAAATCAAATAAATTTCATTTACTTATTCACATTGATATTCTACTAGTAGAATAATCACATGCAATATCAATAGCCACTTTCATAAGGATGGAATTCATAATGCCATACTTTCATAACCAAATAGTCAAGTCCTTGTGCCATGACTACAAATAAGATTTTGTCAAGGCCTTATGCCAAGACACTAGTTTGTCTCATGAGACCTATCGATGTATCGAAGAGCTATATTGGGTTCCACCCGTCACTCACTAAGTCCAATTCATTCCTAATATGAAATGGTTTAACATAACTCAAACATTCTTATTAAAACTAGAATACAAAATGTCAATACTTTATCCATAAACCATGAATGGTATAAAAATAACACATCCACAATCAAACATATCAAAAAACCATCAATAAAATTTGCATGATTTGTATCATAATAAATCAACTTCAAACAAGTTTTAAATCCATCAAAGGATATTGAAATAGATGAAAATTATTTGTAAAACACTTTGAGAGAAATATCTCATTTTCATGAAAACATTTTAAATCAACACAATTTAAAAATGAAGACATTTAAAGACATTTTTGAATCAATGATTCCCATACCACTTTGAAACTTTTGAATGGAATTAACATTTTAAAAACATACATGTCCGTATAAATAAATCCTTAAAACCCATTTTTAAAACATGGAAATTAATGAGAATGATTTAGAATAATAAATATTTAAACCATTTAAAATGATGATCTAGTTAAAGAGTCCCTTAAAATATTCCTTTTGAAAATATTTTTATGAAACATGTATGTGGATGATAAAAAGGTCCCAGTAGATACGCAAGTAAAACAACGTTGGATAATAAAGAGATTATGAAATTAACCCTTACCTTGTACTTTTACTTGGTCAAGGGTAGGTTAATCTCCTATATAATGGTGAAATAATTCTTATTAAATTATACAAGAATCATATACATTAATATGATATCATATATTATCTTTTAATATTGATTTTTTAATAATATTTTTGTATTATCGTTGTTTCGGGTGTTAACTGATTTGTTTTCATATATATGCTTTGTTATGTAGGTAAAGTTTGTTATGGATATGATGTAACTTATTCATATTCAAAATGATATTTTTTCTTTAAAAATTATTTTTAATCATCTATTAAAAATTTTTCTTTAATGTACACGATGGGGAATGAATCTCAACGTGTTTGTGGAGACGGTAATCCGTATGTACGCAGGAGGGACAATATCATTATTTTGAAATTAAAATAATATATAATTGGATGGTAGATCATATATAAAGAATAATTATCATGTTATATTTATTATTTACATCAATTACACATCATTATTATACCCATCCAAATAATAATGTATTGAATATCAATTACACCACGATGTGGAGACGGTAAGTCGTACGTACTCACATATGGTGACAGGTCATTCAAAGGATGGATAGAATAATGAATGTGGTTTTACCAAATTTATAATAACATCACAGTATATAAAATATACTGGATTTATTATTTTATAATGGAAACAAAAAAAGAAAGAGGAAGTGGTAGAATAAAGGAACTTGAAAGAGGTGATGAAATATTTACCTCTTCTTCGGGTTCTTCCTTTTGATTTGATTAAAAGGGATCATTAGGGTGGATTTATGAATAAAGGAAGGCCTCTAGAATGAAAATAGGACATTTGATAGGGTATTTTGTTAGGGTTTGGCCGAGCCAAATGGCATTGAAGGTGTGAATTTGACGGAAGGGGGAGTTCCCTTTTATAAGACGAGTGAGGGGCATCTTAATAAAAGCTAGAAATATTATTTTATAATAACTTTTTATTCAATTTATAATGGATAAAAAATGAATTATTTAAATTATAATGTGGTGATTGGTCTAAAACCACTCAACCAATATGTTTTATATAGGTTTGGGTCATTATATTTACCTTATTTTTTATATTTAACTCATAATTAAATAGTTTGATATTTACCATGTCTCTTTTATTTTGATATTATATGGTTAATAAACATACTATAAACATCCAAGAGAACCCCATCTGGTTCATTAATGATAAACCTATTATTATATATGCCTTTTTTCCTAACCTTATATTTTTAGGAATATAATATCAATTAATAATATAATATTTGTTTTAAAAACTCTTTTTTGTCAATTTTGAAACTATTTGGTATTTTGTTTTTTCTAAATTCATAACAGCATTATTACTTCAAAAACAATTCATATAACCAACCCTAATATGTCATATTAACATATAAAATTAGTTTAATTCATAAAAAGTCTCAAATTACATTTATTTCGATATTTATAATATCAATTATTTTAATCTTTCTTTAATATGGTAATTATTGCATCATCATTGTGTCATAAATATATTTACTTATATAATGTTTAAATAATATAAATAAAATACTATTATATATGAAATATTTTTAGCTTTATAATTAATATTTATAGTCGAATTTATCTTTTGTTTAACCCTATATTAAAAATGGTTTAGTTATTAAACATTGAATTTTACACATTTAACTCTTCTTTGAATTAAATAATAATAAATGACCTAATCTAAAACAAGTGGGCCTAAAGGATCATATTTTATTCCTAAGGTTGTTTTTGGTCGAAGTACACTTATTCAAAAGGATTAGGACATGTGTTAGGGTAGTAATAATATCATTTTTCCCATAATTACCGTATTTTCTATTAACCGATGTAAATAAAAGTAAAAAGTTACTATTCACCAAAAATTATTTTAATCATATTGAACCACATTTTAATTATTTATATCAACCGTGTCTCTTTTATTTTTTAAATTCAACTCATGGAGGCAGTAAAATTATGTTTTATGTAAATTTAGATATGCTCCAAGGATGTGGGTAAAAGATGGAAAACAGTTCTATAAAATTTTTATATATCTAAAATTATTATAGACTGAATCCAATGAATTACATTGAACTTTTATAGGTATTATGTATCTATTTTGTCCTAAAATAAATCTAAATAAAATAAATAATTATTTAAATAAAAAGTCTGTTTTAAACAATAACTCGGTCTTTTTTCACTATTGATCAAAAATTGAATGTTTTCAGAAAAATACCAAAATTTCACCCTAAGATAATTTTGATATTATGAATTAAAAAATTAGGTCTATTTTACCAAATTCAATACATAGATGTTTCATTTATTAATATAAAATTAATTCCCATTTTTAAAACCACAAAACGTGCTTTTAAGAAATAATAACTAACAAAAGATTGATACTTTTTTTTCTATTTCAAAGTGTAATTATTTACAATAAATAACATTGGATTAAATGGTAAAAATATAATCTATTTATACTTCCAAACCATTAAAATTTATAATTTATGACTAAAAATTATTTTGTTTAAAAAATTTGTTTTTAGTTAAAATATAGTATTTTTCACTATTCATTGAAATATGAAAGTTATCAGAAAAACACCAAAAATTTATTGAAACTAAATTATTATTTCCTAATTCTAAATAAATATTTTATTTTGTCAAATTAAATAAATAAAAGTTTCAATTATTGGATTTAAAAAGTGTTATCCGTTAAAAGGTAGTAAGAATTTCATTTTTTTTAAAATACTTCTTTTAGCTGAAAAAATGAATTTGTTTTTTTTCATTATGTCTAAGAAAATCATTGTATGGATTCCAAAATTAAAAGTATTATATATTGTTTAAAATTTCGTTACTACTATTTGTAACCTCTTTTGAATGGCTAGTTTGGTAAGTCGTGGTGCATTTGAACTTAGTGTTTCTTGTAGTGTAAGTTATTAAATTACATTGAAGATATAACGTACAATGAAATCTTGGGGTGTTACCTTATTCCCTCCTTCAATAAATTGCGTCCTTATAATTTGAAATTGTACTTCGAAAATAATAGGTTGAAAATAGAAAATACCTTTTTGGGAAAACCCACATCGGAAATTGGGTTAATAAAATTTAGTCTTAAAATATGAAATGGGGAATGAAAAAGTCACCACCAAATTATGATCTCTATTAGGAGAACATTGGTGGAAATTAGAGACACATTATTGGAGGAAAATGTAAATATTTAAAGGGAGTGATTGAGGTCATTAGTCACAAAAACTTGAAGAATTGAAGGCTTCAAAGCTATCAATCTATGATGATTTAAAATATCATTGGTTCAACAAAACATAAGGTATTTGGATAACACTTTTTTAGTTTTATAATCCCTTACCTAAAGTTTAAGACTTAATTTATTTATAGAATAAGGGAATAAAAATATATATACTTTAGAGGTAAAGTTCCATCCTTTAACTAATTTCTACCAAAAACTAGTCTTTCACTCTAAAAGATAATAGAACTTAAAAAAATATTCTATTTATCCTATTCATATAGGGTTCCAAAAAATGAGTTCATAATTCATCTACCAGCCCTTAAAAAAACTACATTATTCAATGTAGGAAATCATGTGGGATAGTGGATGGTGATACACCCTTGTCACCTTTCGGTTGCGAGTTCAAGTATCACGGCCTTGCTGGATGCGACATGTTGCCGCCTGACCTCTGGGTTTTCCTTTTTATGGAAATCCAAAAATAATATCAAACTAAAATTATCCAAAATACTTATGTCCAAACTCACAGTCCAAAATTTATAAGGAAGGTAAACACAATTAAGATCCTTTTTTCCATGTAATAACATCTGAACACCTCTATCATGTATTCTTTTAAAACACTGCAACATATTGAATTACCATAAAACATTATTTATTACATTCATGATCCCTTAATCCTTATAGAATAATTTATATACTCCTTCTATCCAAAAATGTTCTAAACTCCGAAAATGATGGAATATACAAATCATTAATCAGTTTCAAGGTAGTCAAGAATATCCTATATAATTTATCCTAATCAATCATGTATAATTCCAATATCACTAGCTCAGTATCAGAACCATATTATGGTTTATATTTCCCTCAACCACATATTTTCCAAAAATTTACCCTACTATTGAGTCACTTTTCTTGGTTCCACGCAATCTCAAGTCCTTAATGAAATAGAACTGTAGTACAATCCTTATATATTCTATAATTCTTAAAACATGTACATCATTACTACAATACTCGACTGAAATAATACTTTAATAACAACGTAATAGATCTAATAATTCCTCTACATCTTCAGTAGTATCATAACTTTATTATTATCCAATAGCAGCATTTGAGGTATACTCTGATGATTTGAACATTGATTCGCGTAGTGTGCCAACTCCTTGTAGATAAAGCATTGTACATTTGAAAATTTTTTCTTACCCTTGAAATCACGTACTTGGTGTCCTTTTTCTCCACACATATAAACAACTCCCATTCACTTCAAGCATTTACCAAGGTGATTCTTTCCATAGTTATCATATATGGGAAATTCCTTCTTTTCCCTATTCCCTTTATCCATCTTTATCTCTTCAATATTTTTCTTCTCTTACTTCCCTTCAAAGTCATAAGACACAAAAAATTCTTTACTTATCCTATTAACACATTATATTATTTCTTCATATGTTGAGAATACATCGAAGACTATTTCCCTTAAAAATATTGTCTTAATACCATAAAAGATATGATCTTTCTTACTCTTTGGATCATATGTATTGTTGGAGTTCTCATTCATTCTACCGGGCACCATTTCTAAACAATGGATTACACTACGTCTGTTTATGAATCGCAATTAATAAATCCAAACTTGTATAACAGTTAACATAAATTGAATAGTTTATGGATATAATCCATAATCATAAAAAATGTTTTCCTTGAGGAAGTATATACTCATAAACCCTTCATAATGGTTTGTAATGAAAATGAGAATTATACTAAGCATATCTCACGGGAGTGTCGTAACCAAGAGTTCAGCAAGGCCCATTGTCATGCACTAGTTTCTGTTCGAGTCCATCTCAAAGTGGTGTTTTCAGGTTTTACCCCTAGGTTCATTTGTGCCAGATCCGCCTCAACCTTCTAGTATCTGGACAGTGATTTATTTCATGGAATACTCACAAAATCTCTACAATACCAAAATTTTAGGAAGTTCTTCTATAATAAACCTCAAAGCCTATCTTAGGTCTATATTCTGTAATCATTGTTTACCTAAATCTAGTTTCCAAGGTTTGTACTAAACTTCCACTAATACCAACTATAACGCTCGAACCCAGTTACCTAGAGTCAGTGCATTATTTTAATACATTGGCATGGTTATAAGGAATCAAGTCCCAAAGGACAGATCAGTTTAGCAGTCCTAGAAAATAGATTATATATATTAACATTACATTACAATTTCAAACATAAAACACAACATATATAGTTCTTTGAGAATGCCATTATTCCATTTAGCTTAACCCTACATGTCAATCAGAATACACTTCTTCGAATCCTAGGAAAAATAAAACAAAGAAATGGGTGAGCTCAGATGCTCAATAAGGATAAAAATATAGTGGAAGATTTCATAAATAAGTATAAACATTTAAGGAAATTTATAAAACTAAAAAAATCATTTTAAAAAAGTACTTTAGGATAATATGGCAAAGATAAAAATAAAATAAATACCACTAACCTATTCAAATGGATATTATACTAGTCAAATAATCACATACAATATCAATAGCCACATTCGTAATGATAGAATTCATAATACCAGACATTCAAAACCACATATTCAAGGCCTTGTGCTAAGACTACAAATAAGATTTTGTCAAGGCCTTGTGCCAAGACACTCGTTTGTCTCATGAGACCTACCGATGAATCGAGGAGCTATAGCAGGCTCGACCCGTCACATACTAAGTTCAATGCATTACTCATATGAAAAGGTGTAAACATAACATAAACATTTGTATTAAAACTAGAATATGAAATGTCAATACTTTATCCAGAAACCATGAATGGTATAAAAATAACATATCCACAGTCAAACATATCTCAAAACCTTCAATACAATATGGAAGATTTGTATCATAATAAATCAACTTCAAACAAGTTTAAAATCCATAAATGGATGTTGACATAGATGAAAATGGATTGTAAAACTCTTTGAGTGAAATATCTCTTTTTCATGAAAACATTTAAAAGTCACATAATTTAAAAAGGAAGAAATTTAAAGACATTTTTCAATCAAATTTTCCCATACCCCATTTAAACATTTGAAACAAATTATCATTTTAAAAACATTCATTTCAATATAAGTAAATCATTAAAAAAATTAAAAACATGGAAATTAATGAGAATGATTTAGAAGAATAAATATTTAAACCATTTTAAATGATGGAATAGTTAAACATTCCATTAAAATATTCCTTTTGAGAATATTTTTATGAAACATGGATGTGGATTATAAAGAGGTCCCAGTAGATATTCACATAAAACATCCTCTAATAATAAAGAGATTATGAAATTAACCCTTATAGTGTACTTTTATTGGGTTGAGGGTAGTATAAAATCCTATATAATGGTGAAATAATTGTTCTTAGATTATACAAGAATCATATACATTAATATGAGATCATATATGATCTTTTAATATTTCTTTGTTAAAAATATTTTAGTATTATCATCATTTCGGGTGTTAACTGATTCATTTTACTTTATATGATTTTTTACATAAGTAATTTTTGTTACGGATATGATGTATCTTATTCATAATCAGAATGATATTAAGTCTTTAAAGATTATTTTTAATCATCTAATGAAAAATAGTCTAGAATGGATACGATGGGGAATGAATATCATCAGGTTCATGGAGACGGTAATCCGTACGTACGTACGAGCGACAATATCATTCTTTTGATATTAGAATAATATATAATTGGATGGTATATCATATATACAGAATCATTTTCATGAAATATTTATTATTTAAATCAATTATACATCATTATTATACCCATCCAAATAACAATTTATTGAATAACAATTACGCCACGATGTGGAGACGGTAAACCGTATGTACGCATGTATGCTCACATGTCATTTAAAGGATGTATAGAATAATGAATATGGTTGTACCATAGTTATAAAAACACAATAGTTTATAGAATATACTGGATTTATTATTTTATAATGTAAACAACAAATAAAGAGGAAGTGGAACAAGAAAGGAACTTGAAAGAGGTGCTGAAATATTTACCTCTTCTTCGGGTTCTTCCTTTTGATTTGATCAAAAGGGATCCTTAGGTTCGATTTCTGACTAAAGAAAGGCCTATATGATGAATACAGGATAGTGGAGAGGTTATTTGGGCAGGTGTTGGCAGATCCAAATGGCTTTGAAGGTGTGAATTTGAGGGAAAGGTGAGTGGCCTTTTATTAGAGGGGTTAGGGGCACCTTAGGAAAATCTAGAAATATTATTTTATAATAAAATAATTTTCAGTTTATAATGGATCAAAAATAAATTATTTAAAGGATAAGGTGGGGATGTGTCGAAAACCGCTCAAACAATAGGTTTTAGACAGTTTTGGGTCATTATATTAACCTTATCTTTTATATTTAACTCTTAATTAAATAGTTTGACATTTAATATCTCTCTTTTATTTTTATATGTTATGGTAAATAACCTATTATAAACTTTCAAGCGAACCCCATGTGGTTCATTAATGATACACCTATCATTATATAAGTCTTTTTTCCAACCCTTAGATTTTTATGAATAGAATATAAATTAATAATATAATATTTGGTTTAAAAACTCTTTTATGTCAATTTTGACACTATTGGGTATTTTGTTTTTTCAAAATTTATAATAGCATTATTACTTTGAAAAAAATTAGTATAACCAACCATAATATGTCATAATAACCTATAAAATTATTGGAATTCATAAAAAGTCTAAAATTACATTTATTTGGATATTTATAATATCAATTATTTTAATCTTTCATCAATAAGGTAATTTCTGCATCATCATTGTGTCATAAATAAATTTAGTTATTTAATGTCTAAAAAATATAAATAAAATACCATTATGTAGGAAATATTTTCATCTTTCTAATTAATTTTTACAATCAAATTTATCTTATGTGTATCCCTATATTAAAAATGGTTTAGTTATTAAACATCGAATCTAACACTTTTAACTCTTCTTTGAATTAAATAATAATAAATGTCCTAATCTAATACTAGTGGACCTAAAGAATCTTATTTTATTCCTAAGGTTGTTTTTGGTCGAATTACACTTATCCAATAGAATTAGGTCATGTGTCAGGGTAATAATAATATCATTTTTCCCTCAATTACCCTATTTACTTTTAACCGTGGTAAATAAAAGTAAAAGATACTATTCACAAAAAATTATTTTCATCTTATTGAACCACAGTTTTCTTACTGATATCAACTAGGTATCTTGTATTTTTTAAATTTAAGTCACAGAGGCGGTAAAATTATGTTTTATGTAAATTTGGAAATGTTGTTAGGAGGTGGGTAAAAGACGGTAAAAAGTTCAATAAAATTTTTATATATCTAAAATTATTATAAACTGACTCCAATGAAATAAATTGAACTTATATAGGTATTATTCATCTATTTTTTACCTAAAATAAATATAAATAAAATAAATAAATATTTAAATAAAAAGATTGTTTTAAACAATAAGACAGTGTTTTTTCAGTATTCATAATAAATTGAATGTTTCCAGAAACAATACAAAAATTTCACCCTAAGATAATTTTGATATTATGAATTAAAAAATTAGGACTATTTTACCAAATTCAAATCATAGAAGATTAATTTTTTAATTTGAAATTAAATCCCGTTGTCAATACCAAAAAGCGTGTTTTTAAGAAATAATAACTAACAAAAGATTGATACGTGTTTATGTTCAACTTCAAAGTGAAATTATTTCCAACAAAAAAAATTGGATTAAATGGTAAAAATATATTCTATTTAAACATCCAAACCATTTAAATGTATAATTTAACACTACAAATTCTTTTTATTGAAAAAGCAGTTTTCAGTTAAAATATAGTATTTTTTACTACTCACCCAAATATGAAAGTTATCATAAAAACACCAAAAATTTATTGAAACTAAATACTTATGTCCTAATTCTAAATAAAGAGTTTATTTTGTCAAATTTAATATATAAAAGTTTCAAATATTAGATTTAAAAAGTGTTCTCCATGAAAAGGTAGTAAAATTGTATTTTTTTTAAATACTTCTTTTCTTTGAAAAAAAATAAATTTATTTTTTTCCTTATGTCTATAAAACTCAAAATATGGGTTCTAAAATTATAAATATTATATAAAGTTCAAAATTTTGTTAATATTATTCATAACCTCTTTTGAATGGCTAGTTTCGTAAGTCGTGGTGTGCTTTAACTCAGTGTTGTGTGTAGTGCAAGTTATTGAATTACTTTGAAGACATAACGTATAGTGAAATTTTGGGGTGTTACATTTTTAAATCCGGCGGGCAGGGTCACATGGATCATGACTGTCCGACCCACCGTTCGGATGATCAGCAGATAGGTGAGGGACCTCCCAGGCAGAGGCATAGGTTCGATGGAGGTGATTCGCATGGCGTAGGCGGACGTGGAAGAGGAGCTGGTCGTGCAGCTAGCGGTGGACGGAATTACGAGGTGTTACCTCCAACACCACTAGAAGGTCCACCCTGACTATAGGGAGCAGGTGGACATGGGAGAGCTCAGATCCTGGCAGTAGAGGCATACGATCATGGCACTCCGAAGATGATTCGAGGTATGGTATGAGTCTACTCCAACTTAGTTGTAGTTATTATAGACACAGGTGCTAGTCACTCTTTCATTGCCACTGCCATCATTTAGATCTTTTAGATTCTGATGGAGCCGTCCGATCGATCCTTATAGGTAGATACTTCTATAGGAGCAGACTCGACGATCACGCACTGGTGCCGGAAGTGTGAGGTTACTCTAGGAGGTGAGAGCTTCGGCTTGGATATCTTCTTAGCGACATCGAGGCCTTAAGAAGTCATCTTGTGTATGGACTGGTTATCTACATTCCATGGTTAGATTGACTTTATTAGGAAAAATGTGAGGTGTTTCCACACGGATGGGACCAGGTTCACCTCACCGGAAAGAAGGAAACCTTTGCAGCACAGGACGGACTTACTCGGAGGAGGGTGCAGCTAATCACTCATCAGTTCACATACCATACCCATGGAGTAGTTGATGTGGAGAGTTTGAGATATCCTTTAGTGCTGGACCAATATGAATATGATATCCCTAATGATGTTATAGGTCTACCATCTGACAAAGAGGAGGAATTTTACATTGACTTGTACCTTGGGACAACACTGATATCTACCCCAACGTATCGGATGGCTCCCACGGAGCATTGCGAGCTGCGGGTATAGCTGGAGGACTTAGAGGGGAAGGGATTTATCTGACCCAGTGTTTCTCCCTGGGCATCCTCAATTTTGTTTTCCAAGAAGGTGGATGGGAGCTTGAGGCTTTGTGTCGATTATCATCGTCTGAACCAAGTGACCTTGAAGAACATGTACCCACTCTCGAGGAATGACGAACTCTTTGATCAGATAAAGGGAGCACGTTGGTTCTCGAAGATAGACCTCAGATCAAGCTATCACCAGCTCAGGGTTCGGGATGAGGATGTGAAGAATACGGCATTTAAATGTCGGTACGGCCACTAAGAGTTCTTGGATATTCCATTCGGTGTAACCAACACTCCAGAAGTATTCATGGAACTCCTGAACAAGATTTTCCTACCCTACCTTGATCACTTTGTCATATTCTTCATCGAAGACATTGTGATTTACTCAAACACTGAGTAGGAGAATGCCTAAAATTTGTAGCTAGTACTGGACACACTTTGAGAGCACCAGCTTTATGAAAAGCTCTCGAAGTTCCAGTTCTGGATCCGAGAGGTTCACTTTCTCAGACACGTCATCTCGGAGGCTAGAGTTGTTGTAGATACAGCGAAGATTGAGGTGGTACTTTCTTTGGAGCCACCCAAGAGTGTGACAGAGGTACGAAGCTTCATGGGTTTGGCTGGATATTACCGTAGGTTCGAATCAGACTTCTCCAGAGTTGCAGTACAACTATCAACCTTGAAGAATAAGGGGAAACCCTTCGTCTAGTCAAAGAGATTCCAGCGGAGCTTTCAAGAGATGAGGTAGAGGCTGACTAGTGCCCCCATCTTGAGGCTTCCAGAGGATGTCAGAGGGTACATAGTCTACTACGAGGCATCAGAGAAAAGACTCAGGTGTGTCTTGATGCAGGAGTGAGTAGTGATCGCTTATGGTTATCGACATCTGAGACAGAAAGAGAAGAACAATTATACCCATGACCTAGAGTTAGCAGCATGGGTATTCACCTTGAAGATGTGGTGACACTATCCGATTGGGAAAACGTTTCACAGTCTACTCTGACCACCAGAGTCTCAGGTATATATTCTATAAGATGGACCTAAACCTGAGACTGTGATGTTGGCTTAAATTATTCTTGGACTATGACATTGAGATAGACTATACTCCCAGGAAGGGGAACATTGTTGCTAATGCACTCAGCAGAAAATCTGGTTTACAGCTGCAAGGAGAGGCCACAGAGCAGTTGGTTGCTTTAAAGATATCTTTTGTGGACTGAGATGGAGCATCTTTCCTTCAGTCTCTTATAGTCTATCCTCCAAATCTTCTGCAAGTCAGGGAGGCTTACCACGGGGACACAGACTGTGAGATGTGACATGCTCAGATATACACAGGGCAGGAACCTGATAGATTTTCTGAATGTGGGGAGTACGTCATCCTTTTTAGAGGACGTACTATGGTTCCAGTGTCACTTCAGTAGGATGTTTTGAGGGAGTTTCACACATCCCATCTGTCTATACATCTTGGAGTGGAAATGATGTACTAGGATCTCCGGCGACAACACTGGTGGTCAGGGATGAAGAAGGCAGTAGCAGAGTTTGTCTCTCGATGCCTCTCTTATCAACAAGTGAAGGTGTAGCATCAGGTACGAGCAGGCTTGGTTCAGCTTTTAGAGGTCCCAGAGTGGAAGTGGTATGGGATACCCATGGACCCCGTGACAGGACTTCCACGTACATCCAGGGGTCACGTATTGATTTGGGTGATCATTGACTGACTCACCATGTCGGACCACTTCATACCGATCAGAGAGCGGGGTTCAGTAGAGAGCTTGGGATGCCTCTACATGAAGAAGATTGTGTAGCTACATGGAGTGCCTTCATCTATTGTCTCCGATCATGACACATAGTTTACTTCCCATTTATGGAAGGGTTTGCAGGAGGTTTTTGAGATGCAGCTTCGTCTGAGCACCACCTTCCATCCTCAGACGAATGGCCAGACTGAGTAGACCATTCAGACCCTTGAGGACATGATGTGTTCTTGTGTCCTTGACTTTAGTCGCATATGGGAGAATCAGTTACCTTTGGTGGAGTGTGCATACAACAACAGTTATCACTCCACCATAGGGATGGCACCTTTTGAGATGTTATACGGGCGACCTTGCAGATCACCCTTGTGCTGGGCTGACTGTGGGTAGTCAGCACTAGTGGGACCAGAGATGGTATGAGCTACCATGGAGAAGGTGAAAATCATCCAGGAGTGGATGAAGACTTCATAGACTAGACAGAAATCACATGCGGATTTGAGACAGATACATATGGAGTTTAAGGATGGCGACCACGTCTTTCTATGTGTGACACCCCGACGAGGTTTATGGAGATTTGGCCGAGGTGGAAAGTTATCTCCATGTTTCATCGAACCTTTTCAGGTCCTCAACATAGTTGGCAAGGTGGAATACCACTTAGTTCTTCCACCTCAGTTACACTGGGTTCATGACATCGTTCATGTATCCTAGCTAAGGAGATATGTGCACAACCCTTCTCACATCATTGACCTTGGAGAGTAGAACGTCGATGATGGTGCAACTTTTAAAGAGGTTCTAGTGGAGATTGTGGATCGACAGGAGTGGGACCTTCATGGATGGTCGATACCTCTAGTGTGCGTTCTTTGGAAAAACGGGAACCTCCAGGAGAGAAAATGGGAGTGAGAGGATCAAATGTGCACTCAATACCCCCATTTGTTCCTTTAGATCGAGTTGTAGCTTATGGGGATGTAAATCCATGAGGTGGGGAGAATGTAAAGATCCAAAATTTCTGTTGAAATTTTTTTCTTAAATACATGGAAATTTTAAGAGTCCACGAAAATTTACAGTGCATGATTCTGAGGCCCGGTGTGCCTGGAGTCAATTTCTAAAGTTTTTGTTTGGGTACATTCAGTAAACATACGAGTAAATTTTTTTAACTTTTGTACCGGTGCTCAGAATTAAAATTGGAGGGAACCATTGAACTCGCATTACTGATATTCACTTAAGAAGACTTTCACCTTGACGGAAGATTTTTGGAAATAAAAGATAGATTTTCTTAATGAATTAAATAAAAATAAGGTTGTGTAAACTTTATTTTTATTAGTTGGTTAAAACCTCAATGTGGAGGTTGGAGGTGGGGACCTCCACACCTTAACCTCCGATGAGAGGTTATACAAGTGAGGCCCACCCGAACCTATCCTCCTATTCATGTTTAATGTGGTGGGGACTACCCGAGGTTGAAACCTATTAAACTTCCCATTAAGTGGGGAGAAACCTCTTGATCTCCCCACATTATGATGCCATATCCACTCCATTAATTAATTGGTGTTCAATTAATTAATTTGAATCTTTTTGAATTTTGTGCCAAAAACTAAATAATAGATAAATATATTATTTTGTTGGGGGGTCACATTCATTTTGGTGGAGCTTGGATGAGGAGGGAATTTGGAGAAACTTATTCCCTCCAATAAAGAATGCTTCTCCCAAAAAAGAATGACCAGCAAAGTTGGAAGAACACTTCATCCTCCAATGATGGACATCTTTTTTTTGATCTTCAATCGGAAAAAGGGAGGAAGGGCCGTCCATGTTGAATGCTGATGACGTCATCCTCAACTTCTTTATCTTCATACGCAATGTCAACAAATCGATGTCTTCTATTACACGACTTCATCAATGATCAACAAACAAAGGTATGGTTTCGAACTTTTATTTTTTTCTTGTTCTTTGTTTTCCATCGTGGATTATAAATCGAAGCTGCATGCTATCACACTAACGTGGAGGGTGCAGGCCGAACAAACACAACCTGACCCCTCTGACATCTTTGTGGAATTTGATGTTATATGCGGCATGAGTCTCAGATGAGAGTTACTCATCAACAATTGTTGTGGATTGAAGGTGACATCCTGAGGAGTGCACGACTACTTCCAGAACGAGAATCGGGCCACCGAAACTCGTCCGATGACCTGCGGAAAGTTCGACATTGGATGAAGAAACAATTGTCACTGCATGGATGCTGGTGACGCAAACGCGCCGCCATAGGAGTATCCCGCAGCCGATTGACCACGGCGGTGCAGCGAAATCCAGCGCAAGGTCGACCGTGAAGAAAACTGGTAGCCCGAGCTTCCAGGATGCTAGAGAACGTGCAGCGCAACTGCCCTTCGTGGGGGAGAAAAAGGGGGCAATGACCCCTGGCCGCGGCAGTGCAGTGGAGGCTGGTGCAAGGTCAGTCGCGAGGAAGACTGGCAACCAGAGCTGCTAGGCCGTTGGAGGGGGTGCGATGCAACATTGCCACACGGGAGGTGGCTGGCTGCTCGGCCCACCAAGAAGAGTGAGACCCGTCACTGGGTCCCGCATAATGCGGACCTATGCCACGTGGGGCTGGTTGACACCCACCCTAACAGCTTAGTCGTTCGGGTTTTCTAGGGGGTGCGGCCTCCCCCTGGATGCGGCTTGGGCGGACCACATTGGCCGCCCACCGAGTGGGCCGCCAGTCCCACAGGCTGGACCAAGTGGAGGCCTGGCCGCCCCCACGGATCGGGTTGGACCCACGAACCTAGTAAGACCAACGGACCGGGTTGGTCTGGTTGGGTCGGACCGGACCCGGACCCGTTTGACCAGTTTCAACTCTTTTGCCTATAAGATGAGCTACAGATGTCTGATTGACAAACTGTCTTCGGAGACAAAATCCCTAAGAGGAAATGGTTTTTTTGGTATACCTAATTCGAGGTTTGGACATATTTGGGGTATGTCAGGGATGGATCAAACATAAATCCAACCGGGCCCTCAGAACAGAAATGCCGATAACTCTCAGACAGGGTGTCTGATTGACGCACCATCTATAACGTTGAGTTTCTTATGGAAAGATGGATATTTTGGATACATCAACTTTGGACTTCATGGCAGTTGATGTAATGACACATGGCTTGGGGATCAGACCCTCCCGGAATCAGGCATGCTTTATGTGGAACCATGTGGCTGGCTGTGCACTGACAACTGTTCCTAGATCCTGTGGGTGTTTGACAGCACTGACGATTGTTCCTAGATCCTATGTGGGTTCGACATTACTGATTTCTATTCCTGGATCCTGTGTGGGTTCAACAACATTGATGACTATTCCTGGATCCTGTGTGGGTTCGGCAGCTTTGACGACTGTTCCTGGATCTTATATAGGTTCGACAGTTCCGTTTACTGTTCCTAGATCCCGTGTGGGTTCGACAGTTCTGGTTTTGGTTCCTGGAACTTTTGTGGGTTTGATAGAATAGATGATTCAGTTGCTACATCTAATCATCTCTATCTCTCTACAAAATTTGTATACCTGTGTGAGATGAGTCGGTAACTTTGTGTTTTCCACATGATTGAGATTGATTACTTGATAAATTAGGTATATGTATGGGGATATAACTACATGGGGTTATCTGTTAATTTCATACTTTTTGGTTAACACTTATTGGATTTTGTGAGACCTTGAGGGTATCGGGGTCCTTACTGAGTATTGTTATACTCACCCCTGCACGGACTATGCCCGTACCTCATTGTGTTGGATGCAGATGACGAACAGTGCTGACCGAGGATGAGTGTACTTGGACTGGACGGTGCCCGGAGGTGGACGTCACGACGAGTCAGTACCCGATGGAGACTGATAGATAGGGAGAGTTGAGGAGGCTATCTGAACCTACCCTTCAGTTAGGATCCATGGTGGACGATCCAGGTGCAGCTTTTCATCTTTTAACTGTTTTGTCCCTTTTATGTTATACTTGTACTTTATAGTTGGGCGTCTATTTCTGCCACCTTTACTTTTTAGTACTCCCTTTTTATACAGTTTTACATTGTGTTTTATATCCATCTATGTTCTATATTGTGTGTGTTTAGAGGTAAAAAGGCAATGCCTTCCCAGATTTAGAGAATTACGTCTTTGGTGCTAGTCTCCAGCCCATGGCCTATGGAAGGCGGCCTTAGGGGAGTCACAGCATGGGCCCCGGGAGATGGGTGGTGACAATAGTGGCGGGTCTGGTTTTCAGTTACTGGTGAGAAGGTTTTCTGACATTCATTATGGTACACTATTCATTATGATTATATTTTAGTGGTGTAGTCTTGGGGCTCATCTTGAGGATTTTGATTATTATTTAATAGCCTGAGTTTATTTTGGTGTGGTCATTAAATCATTATTTAGTTTTTTGTCTTATATTTCAATGCTAAACATTATAACATCTTTAGAAGATAACAATTTGGTGGCTAAGAAGCATATTATGGGATCTATTGTTTAAATATGTTTTAAATTTCAAGTAGCGATGGTTTTGGTTTTTGGTGGTATTTTTAATTTTAATTTTGTCTAATTTTTTCTCACATTGTTTGAAATTTATAAATGATCAAAATTATCCCTAAAAATTGTTTTTATAAAATATTAATATATGGGTTTTGTGGAGGAAAAAGCGACACGAGAATCTTAAGACACTATAATTAAAATATATCCTTACTTAGTTAATAAGAGAATAAAATTATGTGTACTTAATTTAAAAAATATACGAAGGATGTAATGACCTATTTATGGATAAATTATATCATTTTAATATTTTATAATAAGAATTACATTGTTATATAAGTTGTAAAAATATTATGAAAATTTTAAATTTAAAGGGACTAGTTTTAAATAAACTCTTTCTTTATAATGTTATCTTTAAAAGAATAATTTATAAGTTTTAGAATTTTATTTTGAAAACTTGAATAACTGTTTTCAAATTATCATATCAAATTCAACATTGGGAGATTTTTTTTTATTTTTAAAAAATATCAATTTTTATTAAATAGTGAAAAATACCGCTTTTTTAAAAAGTAATTTCTTTTAATCAATTTATGTGATTTAAAAGTATGTATGTTTCATGAATATTAATTAATTTATCCTATATATTATCCATTTTAATTTGGACTAATTAATTACATTATAAATAACTTTATATTTGGTTCTGTTAAAAAATAATTAGGATTAAATACGATTTTTTTCTCAAAACTATTTTAAAATGTATACTTTTTATCCCTTTAAATTAATGAAAATAATCCCAATGAGGGAATGAATTAAATTATATTTATAGATTATTTGTCATTAAATTTTAACAATGTTTCATAAAATATGTATTTCCATTATTAGATTTAATATAGATTCATCTTTTTCTAGGAAAATAATCTTTTTAAAAAACTAGTTGTCTTGTCGTGTCTCCATGGTTAATATTAAATTAAAACGATCCACTATTGTGAATGGAATTTTTTATAATGGATTAAATATTTTGAATCATAATAATTTCTAATTTCTAATAATTACAACATAATTTTATTTCCATAATGATTAGTGATAGCAGATAAAATTAATCACATCGATTATGGAAAAAATGAGTTTACCAAGGGATTAAAAATTAAACATAAGGGGAAAAATATATAGAATCCTCTAAAAGGTACATTGGATATTCATATTTCTATATTATACCTTCTATGATCGATAATTTATCAATATTAGGTCTTAGTGACATGGAAAAGTGTTGGGCGAATTCACTCATTCAAAAAAGTACAATTGTGCCACTCACCCCACTTGTAAAAGGCCACCAACTCTCCTTCCCTATTCACAATTCCATACCTCTTAGATTCATCCTATTACAAAATGTATTACTTAAAAAAACTCATCTCATCATATTATAAACTTTATTATTTTCATAATGCAAACCAAGGAAGGACTTTGGATTAATCCAAATGATTTACCTAAATAAGTGGTAACATTCATCAATGAGTGTTTTTATTTTATTTTTCAATCCACCTATTTAGTTATTTATAAAAGATTATTTCATATTATCTTAATTATTTTTCATATAATTAGATGTTATTATATAAATTCATTAACATAAACCCTTACCCTCTTCAATCAAATGGTTTACAAAATCATCATTCATGTGTATAAAGAATTTCCTCCTAACAAACTTATGTGGTTTTTTTCATTACCACCACTTATGGTTAGGTATAATGATGTATATAAAATATATCTATGTTAGTTATAACATAAAAATAATAATTTAGTAATTATATCATATATAATTATTTAAATTATTTTCCATAGGGGATAGGATAACACTGTATTTTGTACGGAAGACTACCGCCTCAAAAAATAATGTCAATAATTTCTCACTAACAAATAATATGGAATGTTAAAAAGGATAAAATAATCAATATATGAGATTTAAAAGATTTTTTTGATAATAATGACCTAATTATAATTATTTAAATATAATGTTTAATTTTATTTCATTTCTTTTCACACACTAAAAATATGATAACATTGTTCATGGATGTGTAGAATACCGCCTCTTCAATGTGATTTAATATCCTTTTTCATCCCCAAATAATAAGGATAATGTGTATAAGCATATATATTTAAATATAATGGTATTTTTGAATAAATTATCATTCTGGTAATATATTATATTATTTACCTAGTTTTTATAATTATCATTGTATAAATGGAAACGTTACTCATGCGTACATATGACATACCATATCCATGATCATAACATTAGTTAATTTTTCATAACCATAATTTACGATGGTTTATTAAAGTATAATTAAATTATAAATATGAAAATAATTTCATTATTTTTAATCATTACATGTTTAAATACTTACCTCATGGATCATTGTTAACATTTTAATTTCTTTTTTGATCCATAAGTCTAATATGGTAAAAATATCATACATAAACATAATTGATTATGTAATTGTATATGACCTATTAATATGTGAAATAAAATTAATAATAATCAGGAAAAATGTTCTCTAGCTATAAAATAATTAAAATTATTCTATTTTTGAGGATGATAATGGAACATGTGACATGTTAGACACGAGGTAATGAACATCGACACATTGGACATTCATTGTGACATATCATGAAGTTATTAAACTTTAATATTTTATATGGTTTATATATATCCTCTTTGACATGTTATGTCATTAATTTATATTTTACCAGGGTATTTAATTTTTTTAATATTTTATTCTTTCATGGGGTTTATGATTTAAGTATTTCAAATGTAAAAACATACTGTTTTAATGTATGTCATCTTTTAATGTTTTACTTTAACATATCGTTCTCTTATGTGTCCATGATTTTAAATTTATCATATTATTATTTTAATATGGACATAAAATATTTATAAACTACATTTTATGTTTCTTATTTACTTATTTAAAATAGTTTTCAAACTAGATATTTGTTTTGTGTTTTATATGGAATGTTTTAAAAAATGGAAAAAGGGATTCCATATTGTTAATATATATTGTGGCAAAGAATTTCCTATTGATATGACCATTAATTTATTTCTAGAATCCATTAGAGGATTTAATGTCTCCAACAAATAAAACTACCTTTTTCTTTTATTTGGTTATTTTGGTTCAATAGAAAAGGGCTATATTGAAAATCTTTTTTTAAATGAAAAGGGTATTTTCATATCCAAAAGTGATTTTCTTATGTGTATAAAAGGGTTATTTAATGTTTTTATAATAGAAAAGTGAAATATTAATTTTTTTATTTGTTAAAAAGTAATAGAGATTTATAAATTGTAAATGGGAGTTCCATGATATCATCGAGTGATCCCCTTACATCTAATATGATAGGGTGGACCAGATATCATCAAGTGAACCCATTATATTTTATGATAGGGAGGCCCAGATAGCTGTGTGGATGCTTGTTACTGGATATATGATGGTTGTACCCATATATCACACTATAAAATAGTGTAATTTTATTTTTCTTAACAACAAATGAGTGGGGATTTACCCAATGTTTTCTCCAATGGGTTTAACTAGGATATACCTACTTATAACATGGGATTAGAATGGGTTATAAATGTGAAGCTCTATGTTACTTAGAAGGGTTTTTAATTATATTTCATGGGGTTTAAAAAATTATTTTAGAAAATAGTTTTTTAAATGTGAAATTTTTTTATTCCTTTCACTCAAATTACATTTATTAAAAGGTAACTATTTTATGGGTTTTCATGTTTTCAATGGACTAATTGTTTCTATTATTATTATATCCATTACTAAGAATTTTGTTTTCATCCATTATTTTTAAATGTTTTTCACATGATGGTTATGATAATGGATGAAGTATAGTAAAAATTCATATATATTTTTCGTGAAATAAATAATGACTTTTCAATGATTTATATAATAGAAACATTGGATAATCATAAAAAACATCTAAATTGTATTATTTGGTTTTTTATTGTATGAGTTATAAACAAGTTATATAAAACTATAAATATTAAAAAGATAATCAAATGTAACAGAATTAATTATTTACTTAAAAATAAAATTTATGAAATATTTATTATTGGTTCATTAAGGTAGTCATCATATTTTTATCATTCTTCTAAAAATATAGTTTCTTGGTAATTATATATACATAGGAATAATAGTATGTAACTTCTATATATTATATCATAATAAATGATTTTTAGATCTATAAAATTTATTTTTTGTATTCAAACCCCCAACTAATAGCTTCTTAATCACCATAAGACTTTTTTCTACCTTTAAGTTCTATACATTCATTAAACACACATATTTGACTCCAAAGTATTGTTAAAATTAATTTCCAACCATCAAAAGTGGTTAATTTTTTATTAAAGTAATGTTCAATAAATCATTAATTTGTTATGGGTTATTATGAAAAAACATAGTTCCATTAATTTTTATCTCCTTTGATTAATATAATTCTCAATAATATTTTTGACATGATTGTTACATTATTTTGATAAATTAATCCCTATTAATTTTTATCATCTTTTGATAGTAGACCATGTATCTTTGGTATTCAATGATTCAATGGTTTCATATTTTAGAGCATGTTGGTTTTTAGAATAAAACATGGGACACACATAAGGATCTTAAATTTAAATAATTTTTCTCTGGGAATTATCTATAATCCTTTAAAAAATTAAATACTTAGTCATTATTATATTAAGGTAACTTCAACCCCCCCCCCCATCCCCATAAAAATTATTGGCGATGTTAAATTATCTTTAATTTCAATGTGTTTTCTCCCAATCCATTTTTAAAAAAGAATTAATAGTCTTCTATGTGATGGATCTTCTTCATTAATTTTGTATCTACATTAATGAAATTGTTTTGAGTACCCCTTTATTGAAACATTGGTATGAGGGGGTACATTTATTCATATATATTGTTTCTTCTACACCATTACTATATTAAACATTATATAAATGATGAATTTATTAAGAAACTGTTAAAAATAACGTTTCATAATATAGTAATAAAAATTTAACCCACTCTATTTGTTTATATTTAATTGTTGATCTAAAAATATGTGTTCTTTATATGGACCTTAATAATGTCCATTTTATTTACTAAGTCATTGAAACATTTCTGTTATCATATTTTGGGTTGGGTTCAGTGGAATTTAATTCTACTCACATTCATATTTCCACCTCTAAAATAACTTCAATAATAATAAATCATGAAGTAACACAGTTCTCCACATTTTAAATACAATTCATACCCCATCAACAATAAAACACTTAAACCCCTTTGAAATTAATCTTTAGTTTTCAAATAAAAAAATATTATGAATAATTACCCACAAATATAACAAAAAAATACAATTATCTATATTTTTATATATAAAAATCATATCCTTGATCATCTAGAGCATCCAAATATGAGTATATCCATTTTAAATTTTTATGAAAATTTTAATCTTGGTACATTAACATTGGTGTTCCAGAATTTTTTCCACCATTAAAAATTCATTCAGTCTTCAGTGACTCAATTGATTTCTTTTTTGGTAGAAACATTTTATGGGTTACATCACCATAAATTTTATTTTTTATTAATATACATAAAAATTATTAGAAAATAAGTTTTCTCTTCCATTCCCCTTTCGTTAATGAAACATGGATGATAATGGTTTCTCAATGAGGAACACCCTTTTATTTCACCTTACTTTTTTATCATGTATTAACTCTTTTTTTCCAAGAATTATGTTTCGTGGGTTATATAAATTTCTTCCTATATTGTTTATTATTTACTTTTCGTGAGAAAATATATATAGTGTCGACTAAAAAGGAAGAAGTATTATTTAATTTTTCCTCTAACCTTATATATTCTTATAAATATTTTCATTGTATGATTATGGAATCCAATTAGAGAATTATGATCATTCTTCTTGTGATGTGAAATGTTTATTGTAAATGTAAATTTTAAAGCTTTTATATGGTTATCTACCAACTTCTCCATTTTAAGTTAGCATATTAGTCACTTTTTAGGAGTTTTGATAGACAAATTACACCAACCATGAATATAATTATCTTCTGGTAAGTTACTCTTCGTATTATACTTCTAATGAACCCCAACATCAGCATAAGATATGTATTCTACCATTACTATCAACAAGTATCTTTCATAGATAGAATTAATATCTTTATAGAGAATTATTCCAATAACATGATTGTTCATGGAGATTTTATATATTTCCATGTAATGGAATTTCATCTATATATATAGAATATTTTATAAGCTCTTACATATTCCATAAATTTTATGTGGGGTAAGTCCTTCTTTTCAGCTCTCTTTTCATTACATCACAAGGTATACATAAAATCTTTCTTGATTTTAATTTTCATTAGACAATTTTTTATTATTCAACTTTTTTTTTGATTTTTGTTTTGTAACTTTAACCCGTCACTCAATATTAACGTGGCCTATTCCTACTCACCTAGAAAACATATCTCAAACAAATTCATATTATTTAGATAACAACTGATATTTCATCTTTTTTTACTCAACATTTACATAACTACATTCCTATTTACTTCTATTATTCCCCTTTTAATTAGTCAATATCAATTTTTCCAAATTATTCCATATTATTCAATCAACAAATATCACATTTTTCAAAATTAAACAACATCAGAATTTTTTAATAAATCAAATTTATATCATGGAGTGTAGTTTCAAATGGTGGAGGGTTTTACATTTTTCTATTCTTAGGAATCCCATATCATATTTTTTTTATAAAAATTAAATTAACAAAAGGGAACGATGGAAAGATAACATTAACCCAAAGTAACTCATAACTAGGTTTAAAAAAAGTAGAACATGCCTTGTAAGTGAATATTTGGACATAGAAGAAAAGAATAAATATTTATAGAGAGTTATATAGATCACTGGTTACCAGAATGTGGATGATCAATTGGTAGTTAATGACCACAAAAAACATAATTCTTTGATGATCTTAGGGACTATGTGATTCATTTGAATTGAATGAAATAAGAAAATATTTTTATTATCCAAGATACTTTTTCTAATGGTGTAGAATTATCCAAATATGATATACTTACTCAAATTAATTCTATTACAAAATCATAATCTGACCCCTGAGTTATTCCTTGATCAATTTATTCTTCACCACTTATTTAATGGAATGGAGGCGTATTTTTTATTCCTGAGGCTAAAATAGATCATAATATCCACATAGATACTAATAATTCATTCATTCCATATTTTGATGTCATCATAGAAAAATTATTGTCATAGTTTATCCAATATACATAAATATTCATATGAATAAACAATAAATCAATCTATAAAAAAATATTTAATTTTTAATAAAAACAATTTTAAAATATTTAACTTTATAAACATTCACAAATTCAAAATTTATTATATTTGTCCCTTAATTTCCAAAACTCAAATTAAAATTAATTATACAAATATCATTATGAATCCAATAATCTTCAAATTTAAATTATTTTAATGACATGGTCATATATTCTCTTGAATTATGGTAATTACCATAAACGTCTCTTAAAAAGTCCTTAATCATGACGAAATCTAATCATGTATAACCTAGAGAGGGGGAGTTTAACACATTGATCATATTATCATCCTTAAACGTATAAACCCATGTTAGAATCCATAACTCTTATGTTAATCATATATTAATACATATACACTGATAGATTTAAAATCACCATTTATTCCTCATATAATCTCAAATATTATAAAAAATAATATTCATTTGAATAATTAATTCATCCATATACAGAAAAATATATAATTTAATTTTTCTATAATCTATATAATTAAACACAAGAAATTTCCCAATAATATTTTCTTACGGGGCTTTTTCATACAAAACCAAACATGAAACTCCCATCTAATTGAGGGATGATAAGTGTACCTTATTTATCATGGTTAAGGTCATCCAATTTGTTGGTATAATGTTTCCATTTATTATTTTTCTCAAATGTTTTTTGAGGATTAACATACATATTTGTCTTTATAATTGGGCACTTGATAGAATAATTTCAAAGATCCTTTATGGGACGTTTATTTTTTTTGGTCTTTCTCATTATTTGAATCATTCACTAAATATTTCTAATAACACATTTATTCAGACACTCGATGTCCTTTATTTCCACACATAATAAATTTTCATGTCCCATTAAGAAAAATAAATCTATGTTTCTTCCGAAACATTGTTCATAAATGAAACCTCATCTTATTATCTCCAGGGTTCATAAACATTCCATTGGATTTCATTTTTATCTTATTATCAAAAACCGGATATTGATATGTAACTCTAACATTTATTTAAACTTTGATAACACATCTAAAAATATGTTTATATACAATAATTTTTATTTTATCTATAGAAATTTGGATATTTTGGGTTAATATATTGAAGAATAGGCCAATATAACTTTAAAGTGATATGATATTACCTGATGATTTCCCTAAATGTATTTTAAAATTTTCTTCATTGGAACCAAAATATTCATTATCTATCCACTTAAGATATAGTAATTCCTACCAAATGTTTTTATAATTAATATGAATATAGTATTTATTGGAAAATGTTATATTAAACTCATCCCACTCAATGAAATAAATTTCCTATTATTCCCTCATATTTTAAAAAATATCCACTATTTATCTACCCTGCCTTCCAAATGCTATATTAAAAAGTACCTTTTTCAGGCTACAAAAACTGTAGAATAGAAAATATCATTTACTTGTACTGATCCATTGATCCAAATCTAAAAACTTAGTCAAACCACTAATAGTAGGTGGGGATATTCTCATGAAGTACTTAAGATAGTGATGTTCCCTCATTTTCACATTTAGATATTCACCATGATTCATATCTTGAGAAATTTGTGTGATCATTAAAATAAGTGTTTTTATTTCATATCCCTTAATATTTGGTAGCTCAAGAAGATAATTATTTCAATGTCCATTAACTTCCACATTTACAAAGTTCCTTTCAGTTACAAATATTTACTATAACAAAAAACAAATTTTGAGAATCACTAATCATATTTTAAAACCATATAATAATTATAGAACACATATAATATTTATATATCCTAATAACAACTCCAATGACACCTCAAGTTTATCCATGGTCATTTGAACTGTTTGAAAAATCCAAAATAAATACATATTCATGTATCATTATACAAGAAGTCGCGTTATTAGAATATAGATGATCATTTTAATATATTTTTTAGATAATCAGGTCATGCCTCAAACATATTAACTCACATGTCACAATTTAGTCACATCTATATAATATCCATTTTCTTATAAAAATAAATTTATTTAAGATAAAATGTGTTATATATTCAAAACTGAACATTATAACATACTACTTGAATTATTAATTTCTCTAAACCATCAATAAACCTTGTGATGATCATTTGAAAACATGTGATGAGAACTAAAATCCAATTAAGATACATAAAAGAAGAAAACCATTAGTCCAATGGAAAAGTCAAAAACCCATGTAATATTTAATTTATTTACAATTTTATTTCATCAATGAAGTAAATAATTTTAATATTAATATTAAAAACATTTACCTTAAATAACATTTTTTAATATCATTGTAGTAAAATAAAAACCCTTCTTGAAATATAAATCATCACATTCATATCATATTTTAAACACATTTCATAAAGAAATGGTGCCTAGTTAAACCAATATTAAATCCCATTTGACAACTCTCTACTTCTTAAATTAAAAATAATTGGTATATGAAACAATTCATTGGAGCATTATATTGTCTCACTCATCATTCAATCTATATTTAAATCACCTAATTCTTATTGTGCCACCCCATTGTATAAGTTGTAATGGGCTCACCTAGTGATATCTGGGCGCACCCAATTCCAATGGATAACTATCAAATACCATATAATCAATATTAAAATATATTATCACACTTTTTCTACATAAAAACTTGAAAATATATATTCAAGTTGTAAATAAATAACTTGTGGATCGTAAAATACCATTTCATTTTAAAAATGACTTTAAAATTCAAAACATTGTGAACATCATAAAGAAAATATATTATAAAAAATAAAAAAATTAATTTATGATTCGTGAAATAGGTAAAATTCACTCATTTTTTTTATATTTAAAAAAAATTATATTTTAGTTTTGTAAAAATAGATTAAAATAAAAAATTTAAAAATAATTCTTAAATGAAAGTCCCTTAAAAATATCACATTGTTGAAGTGAGAATTAATAGAACGAATTGATTTCCGATTCATCTATAGATACCAAAAAAAGTAGAAATAAAAAATACGATAATAAAAATTCATTTCTCATAATATTAACATAACGTAATAAACGATGATGAAGTTTAAGTCAGATAATAGAAATTGTGTTATAAATTCCCTTACCTCGAGTATGATTAGTCATAACTGTCCTTTATCATCATGAATAATAAAATTTTGCTATTTATTTTCATATATGATAACCTTTTCAATTTTTTTATACATTTATTATTACATACTATAGTGTTACATCCATTACAAAATTATTCATTTTCACATGAGACATTTTCATGATATTCAGTTCATGTGTCCAAAATGACTTTGCTTTGATCACTATGGTCAAAGTGGCCTCAATCCCATTACCTAAATAATAATAATCAGGAAATAGTTTCGTTTTTTATACATAAATTCTTCTTTTAAATCCACCCATAAAATATTGTTATAAGAAATGCAGTATGTTACAATCATGGAGATGGTTGGCCATACATAGACATGAGTAACCGTTTCCTCTTCCAATGATCATTTCATTAATAATTATTTATATTTTATCAATCCATGATGATAATAATATAACATATATCATATTAATACTTTTAATATACTTATTTTTTACATTATACAAGTCATTTGATGATAAAAAAAATTAATTAGATCGCTTCATGGAGGTGGTAGTCCACACGTATTAACGAACGATGTTATCATTTTCTATGAATTAAAAATTATGAATGTAAATGAAATATATACATAAAAAATAATAAATATATCATGAATATAATTTATAATAACTAATAACATCATTATAACATATCTTGAGAAATAGTGGTGGAAAAACATTACAACAACACATGAGGCAATAGTCCATCGTACACACAAATAATGAATTATTTTCTCATTTGATAGAAGTGGAGATGGATTTGGTTCAGTAAACATATATTTTATCATCTTTTTATATCAATTATATTTGATTTATGATTTTATAATGGTTAAATATTATTTTGAAGATGTGTAAGAAGATATAAAATAGAAACACATCATTGAAAATGATACCACTTCTTTGGGACACCACCTTCGATTAACGCAATAGGAATTATAATATTATTATCATACCTAAAAGAAGACCTCTAGAATAAGGGTATGAATTATAGGAAGATATTTAACAATATTGTTGATGAACAAAATTGTTTTAAAATTTTTATAAATGGGATGAAGTGGTTCTCTTCTATAGGAGAGGGGGAAGGTACTCCTGGAATTTTTCAAAATAATAAAATATACTAAGGCTATTGAAGATCTATATAATTCTAATTATCCTATAAATTCATAATGAATAAAATTGTATAACTAATATTATCCACTATGTTCTTATTTTATTTTTTTAATTTTTTTAAAATTTTAATAAAATATTAATTTTAAAAAATCATTTCTGTAAACATTAATATTATTCATTACTTTGATATTAATAAAATCAAGGCAGTAAGTAAAATTATAACCATTAATTTAGTCCTATCATAAATATGTAACTTCCATTAATAAATTTATGTATCAAATTAATTATATGAGATTTTATTTAAATTAATATTTTTATTATCATTTATTTGAATATTCTATTAATTAAATAATTACATCATCAACGTTGTGCAAGATTTAAAGGGAATTATTTCATCACTAAAAATTTTAAAAAAAAATTCTTATGATGAATATAAATAATTCCAATTTGTAAAAAATATGTATGGTTTATAATATCTTATGGAAATCTATTTTATAAAAACATATTCATATTTAAAACAATAGTGGGACAAGTTTGACATTTCTTAAATATAATACCATAAAGGTTATAATCTCATCAAGGTAGCTACAAAAGGTAATAAATAAGAATAATATATGATTATGTTTGGAGATTACTTATCTAATTAAATAGTAAACAGTGATAGAGTCATTTTTTCATCTTTATAATTCAAATTTTAAACTTAATTAACAATTTTTACAATTTACGATGGTAATAAAAGTTACAATGTTTACTCTTTGAAATGTCCAAAATTAAAGGTGGTCTATTTAATAAATTTGGAAATTTTGATTAAAAATATGGAATCCATTTTCCATAATCGAAAATATATAATGTTTTTCCATTAATTAAAAATTAAATCATCAAAACACAATGAAAAATATTGTTTTGAAAATGGCATTTTTAAATAGAAATTGTTTAAATAAAAAATCAATTATAAAGAATACTTCATAAACTATAATTGTGTTATCTAAAATAAAAAGTAAAATTTTAATTTTTAAATATAATATAATTTTCATTTCTAAATACTTGAAATGAAAATAAAATTTTCAATATAATTTTGTACTTTTCAATATTAATTGAAAAGGATATTTTAATAAAATTCTTAAAAATTAATCATAAAATAATTTTGACAAGGTGAAATCAAACATTAAATTAGTTTTTCAAATGAAAATACTATAATTTTAAGAATAGTCTTTTAAATAGTTACATATATGAAATTAGTTTAACAAAAAATTTATCATATTTATTTTAATAAAACCATTACATATTATAACTAATTTAACTATTTAGTTCGTGAATAATAATAAATATAAAAACAATTTATTTTATCAATACCTAGGTTTTTATATTTACTCCCCATTATGAAAATTTGGACCTCAAAATTATATTCAAATAATATAAAATTGAGGATAAATTTACCACTTTACATTTTCAAAATCACATGTTGCTTCTTTTACCATATAGTTCTTCTAAGAAATCATACCTGGATGAATTACATTATTCTACAATTAATTCTCTCTATGGTCATGAATATGAACTAGTTAGTCTTAATTATAATATTTATCTTCCAATTTGATAACCTTAGGTCTCCAAATATAAGATGAATTTTGTAGACAATTTAATTAAATCAAAACCAGAAAAACATTATGTACCTGGGTTAAAGTCATAGGAAAATCCACTCGATTTCCTATATATCAACTTTTATCCATTATTAATAATGGTTCAATAAAAATTTTTCTTAAATTTACCTACTAACCAAAATTAATAAAACATTTCCATGAAGAAAAAGTAAGAAAAGGATGATCAACACCCTATAATGAAAGATCTCTCCAATTTTTATCATCATAAATTTTATTTCTGCTTTGCATTGTCCTCATATATTAATAAATCATATTCAGCTTCATATCCACTTCCTCTACCAATTTGGGTCCCATCATCTTCCTTTCACCTCATTCATCACAAAATTTTGGAGTTTGAGATCATTTCTATATAATTCCTCAAAAAGTAACATATGTATATTGGAATGAACAATGTATTAAAATTAAAACTCATCCAAAGAAATATGATGATACAAATTTACCAAGTAATTCATTTAACAATCATTAAACATGTTTTCCATGGAATGAATTATTTTTTATAACTGTCAATATGATTGATGATGAACATGTGTACTAAAATTTAATCCATTATCCAATTAATTTTTAAGGCCTTTACCAAAATAATAAGTGAACTTAGGATCATGGCCTAATTCAATGGGAGAGAGAACTCCATTTAACCTATCAATATCATTGATGTAGATTAGATAAGATTGATCTAAAAGAATAGTATCTTATATTGGAAAAAAATGTATAGATCTTTTCATTTGATCAACAATAACCCAAACTACATTATTAATCGACGATAGATATAGTTGGTACCACCCTTAAATCCATGTATATATTTTCACATTTCCACTATAGAATTGGGAAAGGAAAAATAATACCCTTTGGTTATTTATATTCTACATGAATATGATGAAAAGAAAAAAATCATAGTAATGTCAGCAATATTAATGTTCATTCTATCAAACTATTAATATTTATAAATGACTATGTGCATCTTAGTTTTTACCAAATAAAAAAATCATGAAATATGATGTTCAACCAATAATTATCTATTTCATTGGGAATCCAGAGGCACACCTAATACAATTCCAAATATCAAAATGCATTTTTTATTAAAATTAAATTCATCCAACATACCCTTATTTACATATTCAATGATTCTCTATTACATAGGGTCTTTGTTATGAGGTTTCGTAATTATACTATACCTAGATTATTGCACTATCCCCTGAAAAAAAGTGGATTTTTCTTCCACCACAACATCCAAACCAAAATCCATAAAACATTTAATAAATGGGTTATATTATAAACATAACATGGTCAATGATTCATGATGCTTTTGAATCAAGCAATATCCCACTTTGTTTACATTTCAAAGATGGTAATTATTCTTGAAATCAAAATTCATTATTTTATCCAAAAATCTTCTCTGTCTCTTACTGAATTCCATCTGAGTGAAGATATACTTTAATATTTTGTTATCATAATATATCTCACACATTAATCCAAAAAAAATTATAACTCCAAAAATTCAAATAAAAAATAATAGTAACAAATTTTAGATAATATGTGTGGTAATTTAAATCATGAGGGTTCAACTGATGTGAAGAATAAGAAATTACCTAATAATTATCTATGAGAAAAAACTAACTCACTTTAATGAATCATCAATGTATACGAAAAATCCCCATTCCTAAATGGTAGGGCCAAAACAAGAGCATTCACTAATCGTCATTTCAATTCTTCAAAGAAACCATAAAATAATTCTATCCTGATGGATTTAGCTCCTTTTTATGTTAACATAGTTTTCCATCCTGAAAACAAAATAATGATCTCAAAAAACTATTGGCAATAACCCTCTAATCCATGAAAACCATGAATCTCTGTGACATTGGTATGTCATGTAAATAATTAAATATCTTCCTTCTTATAGGATCAAATATAATTTCATCATTACTTTTTATATTCCCATGGAAATTAATATATTGTATCCCAAAGCCACATTTACTAAATTTTCCATATAACTTCATTCCTTTAAGGATTTTTAGAACAATACCCATATATTTTTCATGATCCTCATTTCATTTTGAATAAAATATAATATTTTCATCAAAAAAATACTAAGTTATCCATAGATCCAAGAAAAATAAAATTCATAAATTCAATAAATACATCCGGGTAATTTTTCAACCAAAAGAGAATAACTAAAACATCATAATTCCCATATATTTTATAAAATGTAGTCTTCGTAATATTTAACTCATTCACTTTCAAATAACGGTACACCAACATGAGATAGATCTTTAAAAATGAATGTTTTCTCAAGAGCTAATCAAAGGAATAATTGATAAGAGGAAAATGTAAATTACTCTTAACTATGATATTATTAAATAGTCTATAATTGATGAAAATCATCCTGGAACCATATTATTTTAACAAAAAACAAATTAAAACCCCATAGTGATGTGCTTGGTCGAATAAACGAATTTTCTAGAAACTACTATAATTAATTTTTCTGTTCCAAAAGTTGTAATTAATACATTGGATAAGAGGGTATCTAAATAGTCTTCATATCAAGAAAATGTTAGTAGTAAAATCAACCTCCTGATCTAGAATGATAGTAAGAAAATTTTTTGGAAAACCATCCCTGTATTCATTTACTACTAGTACATCACAAACCTGGAGTACTCTATTTTTTCCAAAGATATGTGATAAGTAAGTTTCAATTCCACTTCTAATCAATTTCTCTACTTCTCAATAGGTTATTAATTTTATGAATTCATTGAACAAATCATTCATAGATCTTCAGTCTATCATAGAACAATAAACTGAGAGCTAATGTATTGCAAAACAATATCAAAAAAAGATATGGGAAATTAATAAAGATGTGTATGAAGGTCTATTACACCTATTAAAATAGGATGGCTCATATATATCTTGTTTTAAAAAATATTTCCACCCATTTTGTCACAAAATGTTCTATTATACATACATGATGTCATAATCCCATTATTCATGTAAATTTCTCAAATATGAATGTAGAAGAAGATCAAAAATCAAATAGGGTATTTGAATAATATATATACATGTGAAATACCCATATTCAATCACATTAATGGACCTAAATCAATCATTGTAGTAAAAAATGACATTTCAATATGAATTCTTCATCTAATCAGGTTGATTTCCGTCATGTTCAACACTGTTCAAAAAAATATTATAATAGCTGGAAAAATATTGCATCTAAAACACCTTACCCTTGTATAGAGATCATTCACAATAATATTTTTTTTCAGGATTCATTTCTGTATAGTCACAAGCCCTATGGACAAATTAAAGACACAAAAAAACTTTATATATCCAGTATAACATTCCTTGAAAATAATTTTACTGAAATTGTAGTATTTTGGGGAATTTCATCCTGAAATTTTACCGTGTTTATTCTCTATAACATGACTCCATGAATTTTTCTTACTATTGAAATCTTGATAAACTTATGTTTCATAAAACACAATATGAATTTTCTCATCACATCAAACTATTTTCTTATAATATTCAATTTCTTATTCAATAAAATATCTCCATAAAACTAGTTTCATCCTAGTGTAAAATCTATTAAATATTCTATCATTTTCCTATAAAAATTTAGTACATAATTTTCTAGTATTTTTATCTTTTCATATGACGAATTCATAGAATCTTCATCCTTCAACTAACTTCCACGAATTGTTTTCTATTTTATGTATAACTATATTGGAAATTTATTTTTCAGTATAGATATAATTAAAATCATCCCATTCCATAAAATCATGATCATCTTTATCTCTGAAATTTTTAATTAGAGACCTTCATCAATCAGCATCGCCTTCAAAATCACAAATTGGAATGTCTACATTTTTGGAATTCTGAACACCCTTAGACTTCAAATATCTTTTTATAGAGATAAAAAATCTTTCTGGTACAGCATGATTTTAAGTTTAACTGAATTCTTGAAGATGATTACCCCTAAATGATCCACTACTGACATATTCCTCTACAGTTGATCCAGCTTCTTCATAAAATAGATATCACCACCAGTTATATCATCAGTGAACTAATCCATAACTACAATAAACTATTCTATTTGTCTTCAAAACATTCCCGGTTATTGTTTTTTAAGGATATTTTCCTCCTCAACATCTTCCCATCATGCTTCAAAATTTCCTATGAGGAAACCCATTCTAAAACGATAAATCTTAGTTAAAGAAACATGGTAATCCAAAAATTCTATATCATTTCATCTTAACCCTAAATAAAGAATCATTTATGGATATTCTATTAAAATTTAATAACCGTTAATGTTATCTAAAAATTTTATTTTCTACCAACATTAAGGAACTAACCTTAATCATTACTGTGAGGCCCCAACCCTGGAGCCAATGAACGTTGCCCCGAGCCGGTTGGCCACATTCCATCAAGTGCACCTCCCCTTGCGCCAGAGTGTTCCGACTAGAAGCAAGGGTCTGGTATGTTGGTCTTGGGGAGACTATACCCTATTTTATCCAAATCAAAAGACCAATGGAAGTAAACAACAATAACTAAATTTGGAATCATATAAATATCCAGAATCGTAACATGTCATATAATATTCAAACTAGAAAATATAAAACTCAACTGTAAGGTAAAACATGCTATGAAAATGAATGTGCAATGTGTCTACAACGCAACTAAATGTAAAGAAACAACTACTACAAAGAGGGTCCTTAACTATGTATGGTTCCCTCTCCCATGCTCTAATCCAAAAAAAAACTTATCCCTAGGCCTTGAACATTTCTTACACAGCAACAAAAATGTCTACTTAGTTACCGATCAGTCGTCCCGAATAGGGTGTGAGAACAACTCAGTAGGCCACCACCAACAATTTCTAAATCAAATCATGTCAAAAGATAGTTCATGGAGTTTTATGAAGCAATGGATATAATGATTAATTAATAAGTTTTTGTATTGTAATTTAATATTTAATCATCACATTAGGCCTAGTTTCAATTAATGTTTTCCATTTGAATCATCGATCATTATTATTAGTCATTTGGTATAGGTTTTTATGCCTATAACCCCAAATCTCATTAAGTGTAGTTTTCCATGCCTATCACTCCATACCTCATTCGGTGTAGGTTGTCTTTCCTAGCACCCCATAATCTCATTCGATGCTGATTGTCATGCCCAACACCCCATAATCTCAACTTTGAAAATGATTGGGGAGGAACGCCATGTCCATGTACCAACTTCTAATCGGTATAGAACGCCATCTCTAACACTAAAAAATTCTCCTACATATAAACATTTATTAATTCAAAATAATTAGCCACATCATTCCATTACAAATCCAATGATTAGTCACACATTTTAAAGGCCATTAGTTAACAAAACCACTAACTAAGCACATAACCCATTAATTAATTGATAAATTAATTAATAAATCAACACAATTCTTATTACATAATTAATACTTCATAATTAATTATCCTTATCAAAAATTATATGTACATAATTAATTTTCACAATTAAAATTCATTGATCAACAATATGGCACATACTTAATTCTCTCAATTATTAATCATTCATAGCCAAACATTATTTTATAATTAATTCCCCCCAATTAATTACCATTATACAATCAAATAAATATCACAATTACAATATATCAAACCATAAAATGTCTTCAAATATATATTTGTGAAACCCCCTGTCCTTTTGTTCTGTGATTAAATTATCAATTAATCAACATCCCAAATGCAAGTCTATTCCACATTCCTATTTACTACAATTTTAGAAATCTGTCATCAATATAATCTACAAAATCATAAACTCATATACACATATCAAAATCAAAACTGTGGGAGTACGATTTAGACCACCTACCTTGGTTTATAGATGGATGTTCGCCAAATGGTAATCCCCAAAATCAGTGTGGCACAACATCGTCGATCAAGCTTTAGATCTAAATCCATAAACCCAAATTAAGATCATAGGATTCAAGATCATGACAATTTAGATCTAGATCCACAATTCTAGATGTACATATCAATTAATTGTTTTTAATCCATGGAAACAATGGATATCGTCCATGAAATGATTAATAAAGAATAGAAAAAAGAACGAGATATGCAACAAGATGAAATCCACTTACCAGGAAAAGAGAGGATCTTCAATCTGTGCTTTCGATCTCCAAGAATAGTGTTTTAATCACCAAGGAATCCCATTGGAAGGATCTGTGAGAACCTATCATTTCACAAGCCTGATATGAGGTAGAAATATCAGATCCCTGGGGGGTTGGGGTATTAAAATGTATTTTCAGATATTAAAGTCCACATTCATGGTTTCATGGGTAGAGGCACATAGTTAGGGAAAACCATGCACCAACTGTGCTGAAAATCTATCTAGGTTTTCCCAGTTGGAATGGTTTAGTCACACAGTTTGTCAAACCGTGTAAAAAACTGTGCAAACCTCTATCATGGTATGGTTTAGCCACATGGTTTTCCAAACTATATGAAAACCATGTGTACCCCCATTTTCCATCATTTTTCTTATAATTTCTCACAAACTCACCCCAAGTCAGTACTCTAAAATGAAGGTACTTAAAAACCTCATAAAGTACATGAAAATGAACTTGGGATGAGTCAAGAAATGGGAAGCGATCTTACAATCTCCCTACCTTATAACAGCTCATCCTCGAGTTTCACTCTTGAACATCTCTATGATTCCAAGCCAAAAATATTTAGCCATTGAGCCCCCATGTATTCTTCCAATTACCATGATTCCTATTGAATGCTTCCATGTTTCCATAACACATGATCTGACGATATGGTATTTCCCCATAACACATTGTCACTGTGACCCAAAACACGTATCAGATGCTCCTGAAATGACACATCTACCTCACGGTCAACCTCTTCCATATCAATCACATGAGAATATTTAGGGTGATACCTTCGTAGTTGTGACACATGGAAATCATCATGCATAGTGATAAATTTCTATGGAATTATTAATCGGTACGCCACCAACCCGATTCTCTCTAGATCTTCAATCAGTTCTCCAAACCCTAGATCCCTCTTTCCCTACCACTGTATACTATGGTGACCCAATCTAGGAGAACCCTAAAGGAATACATGATCACCAATTGTAAAATCTATAGGTTATCGCCATATATCATCATATGACTTCTACCTACACTGAGCCGTAGCCATACATTTTTGAATCAACTACACCAGCTCCGATGTCTCCTAAACAAGACTCGGACCCAACAACTTTGAATCACCCACATATAACCAAAATAGTAGTGATCTATAAGGTCAACTATAAAGTTCATCATATGGTGCCATCTGTATTGTTTTCTGATAACTATTTTTATAGGTGAACTCCACTAAATCCAAGCGATTCTCCCAAGAACCACCAAATTCAATAACACATGCTTGAAGAATATCCCTAAACACATATATAGTATGTTCCAACTACCCATCTATCTATGGGTGGAAGGAAGAACATAACAAACCCATGTACAAAGTGCCTTCTGTAAACCATATTAGAAGTGTGATGAAAAGCACAAATCCAAATATGAAATTATAGTCTTTCGCACCCCATAAAAACAATATTTCTCTGGAACATGCAGTTCTCCCAAATATTCTATTATAAAGGCTTCCTTGATAGGAAATAAATGTTCTACCTTTTTTAGTCGATCCAAAAATAACAAAATATATCCATTCTTCCGAATATTCAATCTAATTCCTACCAAAAAATCTATAATCACAGCGTCCCACTTCCATTTTTGAATAGAAAAAAGATGAAATAGGCATCCATGTCGTTAAGGGTATGCCTTCACCTGCTGATATGTGAAATGTCTTATTACGTACCATGCTATCACCTTTTTCATTCATGGCCACCAAAAAAATCATCATAGGTCACATTACATTTTTTTCAACCTAGGATATACCACCCATTTTGAGGAATGAAATTCTCACATGAGTTCATCTCATATGCTCCTAGGTATAACAACTCAATTTTTCACATATATGATATCTATTTCATCTATTATAAACTATGAAGGTGTCTCCCAAACATCAAGGCATTCCCTTAAGGCTAAACACTATGGATACTCAATCTGCCTTTCCCTGAACTGTCTCATGAGTGTAGACTCCACTTCTACATTTACTAGAGTCCACCACTCCTGGATATCATGAAAAACCAGATGAATTTCCACCAGCAAAGTCATCATCTTCCTCTCTGTACTCAAATCATATACTATCTATGTCTGAGTTTTCCTACTCCTGGCATCTACCACACTATTCCCCATTCGAGGTGTATATGCCAGTTAAAAATCAAAAGACTACATATACTCTACCCATTTAGGAGCCGAAGATTCATGTCATGATGTGAAAATATATAGTTCAAGCTTTTGTGATTTGTAAAAGCTGTAAACTTTTCACCCAAAATATAATGTCGACAACACTTAAGAGTATAATCCTCTTTTTCCAACTCGAGGTCATACGTAGGTTAATTCTGTTCATGTGGTTTTAGTTCTCGAGACCCATAAGGAACTAATCGATCCCCTTGCATCATCATAGCTTCGATTTCGATCCAAGATACATAAAAATACACCATATACTCCTCACCTAAGTCATGTATGATCAAAATTGGTGTTGATTTCAAGCACTTTTTTGAACTCTGGGAAATCATTCTCACATGCTTCTATCTAAAACAACATTACCCACTTCTTGTTAAAACTTGAAAGAGACACTACTGGAAATTAAGCCTTTACATACGGTTTCAAACCATTGGTAAAGGCTTCCAACCCTTTGGTATATCATATACCAATGGTATGGAAAACCATTGGAAAGTAAGGCGTGGTAGTAGCCCATTACCAACAGTTTTTCTATAACAATTGGGAAAGCCAGTGTAATTGGAGTATTGCCAACGGTTTGTAAAACCGTTGGAAATACTGGTAATGTAATCCTATTTTACCAACGGTTTAAATAATAATTGTTATATAGGAGTATATCCCTGTTTTACCAACTATATTAGTAAACCGTTGGTAAAAATATCTACAGCACTATACCAACAGTTTTAGTAAAACGTTTGTATAGTGTATTACTAGAATTCCACAGCCCAGCCACCTAAAATCACCTCCACTACACACTTAACTACACACCTGCATACACTCTTAACAATAACAATAACACCTGCTATAGCACATAAAAACAAGACAATATTATAACCATGGAATGTATCATAATTATAATCATGTATATGAACCCAATTACCCTATGCCATACAGAATTCATAATTGAATTCTCAAATGAGTACATGCAGAATGAATTATGTAATGAATTCTAAATTATGAATCAATAACACATACCAAATTAATTATGTTGCATAAAAAATTCTGAATTATATATAACACATGTATAATATGTCATATAAGGGGTTGGGGTGTCCCGGGATGTGGGGGTGTCTAGGGGTGAGGGGCTGTCCACGGGGGTGGGGATGTCTAGGGGTGGGTTATATAGAATTAATAATAAATACAAAATTACATTTTCATTAACACATATATGATTGAATTCATAAATTAGATGCTAATAACACCAAAATAAAGTATCAAGATAATCTGAATACGTTTGGTCGGGTTTCCGTATACCAGTTGTTTTTACTTAAAATGATGTCCATTTTAAACAAAAGACATACACTTTGAGTGATACCAGCCACACTATGCCTCAGATTGAGGTGGTTTTGACTCGTACACATCATAGATGACTCATGAATTGTTTTCATAATGTATCAACAGAATCTGAATGCGTTTGGTTGGTTTTCTGTATGTCAGTTGTTGTTTTCACTTGAAATGTTTTCCATTTCAATTAATGGTGAGACACTTTGAGTGGTTTCGGCCATACCGCACCTCAGATTGAGGCGGGGTTGACTCATACACATCACATACGAACCATGGATCATTGTACTAAAATATCAACACAATCTGAATACGTTTATTGAGTTTTCTGTATGCCAATTGTTGTTTTCACTTAAAATCCAGTCCATTTCAAATAATGTGAGACAATTTGAGTGGTTGCGGCCACACCAGCCCTCGGATTGAGATGGGGTTGACTCGTACAAGTCACATATGACCGATGGATCATTTTCCTAATGTTTCAATATAATCCGAATGTGTTTGGTCGGTTTTCCGTATGTCAGTTGGGTTTTTCACTTAAAATGCTGCCCATTTTAAACAAAAGAGAGACACTTTGAGTGGTGTTGGCCACACCGCATCTCGGATTGAGGCGAGGTTGATTCATACACGTCAAAAATGACCCATGGATAGTTTTCCTACTGTATAAACACAATATGAATGCATTTGGCATGCATTTGACTGTTAAACGCAGGTTTTGGCCATTTACGACACGTGGAGTGCGTTTTCAGCCACCGCGGTCACATGACACCTCCGATTGACGTGTCGTCTAGCAGACCATTTCACAATTCAGCCACCCTTTGTTGACTTCCGATTTCATGTCATTCTAAGGTCTTTCGGCCGGTATCGACCACCCCACACACGTTTTTCAAGTATGCCAAACACCTAAAAAACACATATTCAGTTGTGTCACGCAAACCGTGTGTTTGAATGACATTTCGTCTCCTCTTACACCTCACGAATAATATTTAGGGTGTTTCATGTGATTCAAAGTCATTCCAATGTCATTCGGCATGAATTTGACCATTAAATGCTTGTTCTGGCCATTTACGACATGCAGAGTGCGTTTTCGGCCACTACGGTCACACGACACCTCCGATTGATGTACCGTCTGGCCGACCATTTCACAATTCACCCACCCTTTGTTGTCTTCATATTTCATGGCATTCCGAGGTCGTTGGGAGGGTATCGGCCACCCTAGGCATGTTTTTCACGTATGCCAAACACCTAAAAAACACATATCCAGTCGTGTCGTTCAAACCGCGCGTCTGAATGATGTGTCATCTCCTAGTACACCTCACCAAAAAAATAATTGCGGTGTTTTGTGTGATTTCAAGTCATTTTGATGTCATTCGGCATGCATTTGACTGTTAAACGCATGTTTTGGCCATTTACGTCACACCGAGTGTGTTTTCAGCCACTGCTGTCACACGACACCTCTGATTGACGTGTTGTATAGACGACCATTTCATAATTCACCCCCCTTTTTTTGTTGTCTGATTTCATGGCATTCCGAGGTTGTTCGGCTGGTATCGACCACCCCACGCACTTTTTTCAAGCGTTCCAAACACCTAAAAACACATATTCAGCCGTACCGTGCAAACCACACATTCAAATGACATGTCATCTCCTCATACACCTCACAGATAATAATTATGTTGTTTTCGTGTGATTTCATGTCATTCTGATGTCGTTCGACATGCATTTGACCGTTAAACGCATGTTTTGGCCATTTACAACACATGGAGTGCATTTTCGGCCACTGCACTCATACGACACCTCTGATTGACTTGTTGTCTGGACAACTATTTCACAATCCATCCACCATTTGTTGTCGTCCGATTTCATGGTATCCCGAAGTCGATCGGCCGGTTTCGACCACCCCACACATGCTTTTCAAGCGCGCCAAACACCTAAAAAACACATATTTAGTCGTACCGTGAAGACCGCAAATCCGAATGGCATTTCGTATCCTTGTACAACTCATGAATAATAATCGGGTATTTTTTTGGGATTTTAAGTCATTCCAATATCGTTTGGCATTCACTTGACCGTTAAACGCATGTTTTGGCCAATTACGACACGCGGAGTGCATTTTCGGCCATCGTGGTCACACGACACCTATAATTGATGTACCATCTAGCTGACCATTTCACAATTCACCCACCCTTTGTTGTCATCCGATTTCATGGAATTCTGAGGTCGTTCGGCCAGTATCGACCACCCCACGCACGTTTTTCAAGCGTGCCAAACACCTAAAAAACACATATTCAGTCGTTCTGTGCAAACCGTAGGTCTGAATGATGTGACTTCTCCTCTTACACCTCAAAAATAATAATTATTGTGTTTTTGTGGGATTTCAAGTCATTCCAATGTCGTTCGGCATGCATTTGACCGTTAAACGCATGTTTTGGCCATTTACGACACGCAGAGTGCGTTTTCGGCCACCACGGTCACACGACACCTCCGATTGACGTGCCGTCTGGCCGACCATTTCAAAATTCACCCACCCTGTGTTGTCGTCCTATTTCATGGCATTTCAAGGTTGTTTGGATGGTATCGACCACCCTACGCATGCTTTTCAAGCACACCAAACACCTAAAAAACATATTCAGCCATGCCGCGTAATCCTCGAGTCTGAATGACGTTTTGTCTCCACGTACAACTCCCGAATAATAATTAGGGTATTTTTTTGTGATTTCAAGTCATTATTATGCCGTTTGGAAAGCATTTGACTGTTAAACGCATGTTTTGTCCATTTACGATACGCAGAGTGCGTTTTCGACCACCGCGGTCACACGACACATCCAATTGATGTTCCTTCTGGCCGACCATTTCACAATTCACCCACCCTTTGGTTTTCGTCCGATTTCATAGAATTCCGAGGTCATTTGGCTGGTTTCGACCACCCCGCACACACTTTTCAAGCACGCCAAACACCTGAAAAACAAATATTCATCCATGCCGCACAAACCGTGGGCTCGAATGACGTGATGTCACCTCGTACATCTCACGAATAATAATTAGGATGTTTTCGTGTGATTTAAAGTCATTATGATGTCGTTCGGCATGCATTTGACCGTAAAATGCATGTTTTGGCCATTTATGACACGCGGAGTGTGTTTTTGGCCAGCGCGGTCACACGACACCTCCGATTGACAAGCTGTTTGGCAGACCATTTCAAAATTCACCCACCCTTTGTTGTTGTTTGATTTCATGTCATTCTGAGGTCGTTCATCCTATTTCGACCACCCCACGCACGCTTTTCAAGCGCGCCAAACACCTAAAAAACACATATTTAGTCATGTCGCACAAACCGCATGTCTGGATGATTTGTTGTCTCCTCATACACCTCAAGAATAATAATTAGGGTATTTTCGTGTGATTTCAAGTCATTATGATGTCGTTCGACATGCATTTGACCGTTAAATGCATGTTTTGGTCATTTACGACACGCAGAGTGTGTTTTCGGCCACCGCGGTCACACGACACCTCCGATTGACGTTCCATCTAGCTGACCATTTCAAAATTCACCCACCCTTTTTTTCTTCTGGTTTCATGGCATTCCGAGGTCGTTTGGCCGGTATCGACCACCCCACGTACATTTTTCAAGTTTCCCAAACACCTAAGAAACACATATTCAGCCGTGCCATGAAAACCGCGAGTCCGAATGACGTGTTGTATCCTCATACACCTCATGAATATTAATTAGGGTGTTTTTGTGTGATTTCAAGTCATTCCAATGTCGTTCACCATGAATTTGACCGTTAAACGCATCTTTTGGCTATTTATGACACACAGAGTTCATTTTCAGCCACCGCGATCAAAATACACCTCCAATTGATGTGCCATCTGGCTGACCATTTCACAATTCACCCACCCTTTGTTGTCATCCGATTTCATGGCATTTTGAGGTTGTTCGGCCAGTTTAGACCACCCCACGCATGCTTTTCAAGTGCGATAGACACCTAAAAACACATATTCCGCCGTGTCATGCAAACTGCGCATCCGAATGATGTTTCGTCTCCTCAAAAACCTCACTAATAATAATAAAGGTATTTTTGAGTGATTTAAAGTCATTTTGATGTCATTCGGTATGCATTTGACTGTAAAACGCATGTTTTGTCCATTTACGACACACAGAGTGCGTTTTCGGCCAGCACGGTCACACGACACCTCCGATTGACAAGTCGTCTAGCTGACCGTTTCAAAATTCACCCAACCTTTGTTGTCGTATGATTTCATGGCATTCTGATATCTTTAGGCCAGTTTCGACCACCCCACCCACACTTTTGAAGCACGCCAAAAACCTAAAAACAAAAATTCAGTCGTGCCGTGTAAACCGTAATTCTGAATGATGTGTCGTCTCCTCGTACACCTCACGAATAATAATTAGATCATTTTCCTAAAGTATCTACACAATCTGAATGAGTTAGGGATTGGACATGTATATTTACCTGGCTATCCAAGTCATGTACTGTGTACATTCCAATGTACATTCCCAGGACACTATATTATAGTAGATTCCATATCAACCATTATACACACCATGTGAACCCTTGTACCATATCGTCATTATTAAAACCATTAATAACAACATATTAAACAACATCACTTGTCAAAGATAATAAAATTGAACATAAATCAATAATAATATTAGATATATCAAGTAAAATTAAGTCATACTATATTACATCCGAAATGACCAACCACACCCATGATTAATGACCACAATGATCCCCTTTCGTCCAGATAAAAGTTGAAAACAACATCACTTGTCAAAGATAATTAAATTGAACATAAATCAATAATAATATTAGATATATCAAGTAAAATTAAGTCATACTGTATTACATCCTAAATGACCACCCACAACCATGATTAATGACCACAAAGATCCCCTTTAGGCTATATAAAAAGTGAAAACAAAAACACATAATTGTAGAACAAAAAAATCAAGGAATCACTTACAGATTTGATATGTAGAAGAAAAAAATTGCTTGATTGATGATGGATCAATATGTGGAATAAGTTTGGTAGGAGGAAGATTGGATTTAGGGCAAAACGAGCGGAACTGCAATCTGTAATCGAGCGGAAGGGGAATGGATGCCCGACTTTATTTAGGGTAATTTTTCACAAAGGTTTTAAAAAACTGTTGGGAATGTATGTTTTTACCAATGGTTTAAATAAATCATTGGTAAGAAGGTGATATAGAAGGCCTTTACCAAACGTTTTGAAAAACTGTTTGTAAAATGATGTATAAAATAATTTATACCAATGGTTTACATAAACTATTGGTATACATAGACATTCCCAAAAATTTACACAAATCGTTGGGAGGTAAGTGTGGGTAAAAGTGCCATTTCCAGTAGTGTAGTGATGCCAATTAGAAAAATTAATGGATGAACCTCTTGTAATAACTAGCTAATCCAAAAATTCATCAGATATCAAAATCATTCTTTGGCTTCTCCCAAGAAACCACTGCCTTCACTTTTTTGGGCCCACATCCACACCTTATTTTGAGATGATATTCCCTAAAAATAAAACCGTGATAATCCAAAACTGACATTTAAATAGCATGGAATATATCCGATAATCTCATAGTGTACCCAAGACCATGTCAATATGTTCAAAAAGATCCTCATATGTCTTAGAGTACACCATGATGTCATCCAAAAACACCACCACAAACTGATCTATGTAGGGATGAAATATCTTGTTCATCAAGTCCATAAACACTAATGGAGCATTTTTCAACCCAAACAGAATTACAACAGACTCATAAAGGCCATACCTGGTTCTGAATGTAGTATTTGGAATATCAGAAGTCTGAACTATCACCTGATGAAACAGAGATCTCAGATCGATCATTGAGAACACACAAGCCCCCTTCAGCAGGTCAAATATATCATTAATACATGGAAGGTGATATCAGTTCCTTACGGTCATTTTATTCAAAATTCAATCAATGACACAAACTATAAACTTACAGTGGTCTTCTTTGCAAACAAAATAGATGGTCCCCATGGCAACGTACATGGATAAAAAAACCCTTAATCCTAAAATTCCATCCACTGTGATTTGAGATCTTGAAGCTCAGTTAGTGCCATTCTATAAGGTGGAATAGTTACAGGCTTAGCACCCAACAAGATCTCAGTAGTGAATTCAACATCTCTCTTCGGTGGAAATCCGTAAGATTCATTAGGAAAGACATCCTGAATCAGTTCTACTACTAGTTAAAGGTTATCTGGCCAACCAATCCAATCATCCCGAAAAAGACTAGAAACATGGGCTATGATCTCTCCCATTTGATGTGTAATTGGCCACACTCGGACTGCATGGATATCCGATTCTCCATTATGAACATACTGGTTACCCATAAGAGATAAAAATGTAACTCTCATGTGGTAAAAATCTATGTGGGGTCGTTATGAGAATATTTATTCCATAACTATAATCAAGTCAAATCCCATGATATCAATGTCATAAATATCCCAAATATAATGATACTCCCCAATCTGTAGCAAACATCCCTTGAATAAAAAGATATCCCTAGACCATGTTCACAACAGTGAATCGATATTCATCACCCTGCTAACAGACTTCAATTTCAAGATCAATCCATTAACAATATTTGAAGATATACAAGAGTGAGAGGCACCAATATCAAACAATTATTTTTATAACGTAGAAGCAAAATGAATAGTAACTCACACTATTGATGGATCAGTCTCACTCTCTAAGAGTGTAAGATGCGCTATAGATAACTATCATACCCCTCTTCTATGCGTTGTTATCTGACTCTATTGTGTATCACCACTATGTTGATATGGGAACTCATTTATGGAAGCACCACACCCACTTCCTATACCACATCTTCCTGTAGAACTCCAACTTCCAGTCCTATATAGTGTAGAATAACCACTTCCAAAACTCTGACTATGAGTAGGAGCTCCTTCAGCACCAGCTTGTCACAGCTTATTGTAGAACTACTGTAAGTGTCCCATCTTGCCACAAAACCGGCACTCCACTGGTGGTCGATGACACTGTGTATTATAGTGTCCCTGCCTACCACACTGGTGGAAAATCACATGATTAAGATCTCGTGAAACTATTCCTCCAGACTGTCCACCTTTATTTCCACTGTTCTGACTAAGGTTCTTGTAATGACACTTCCTACTCTCAAAAGGAACACTCCCTTATCATCTAGTGAGAACTACATTTCCAATACTAGATGCCTCTTTCAGGATCCCCTATGAAATGAGAGCCTGATTAACCACTTATGATAACATTTTCAGACAAAATATATTCACCTTGGACTTAATTTCACACCAAAGTCCATCCTGAAATCATTTTGTTGATGAAGCCTCAACTTTCACCAAAGTTAGATAAAAACACAATAAATATATGAAATTTTCATCATACTCCATTACATACATGCTTCCCTGGGTCATATTCATAAAATTTTAATAATTTTATTGTATCATCATCTCTGGATATAAGTTCTCCCAGAAAATATGTAGAAATTCTTTCCATAACATTTCTTTGGTCTATCTAGGTCATACTTGAATGTCCCACCAGTGCCTCTCTAATCCCTATAGCTTATATGCATCCCACTTGACCCTCTTCCTAGCTAGAGTCTCAAAATGGTAAAGTATCATCTCTATGTATTTAATCCAGAATTCATCTACCTTAGTTACACCCTCTCTAGTAAAAGTAGGAGGGTGTTGTAGCTGAAACTCCCTTTTCAACTCTAATATTCTTTTTAGAACCTGAATTGGGTATCTCTCCATCAATTTAATGAATCAAGCAATATTCTATCAAAACTATTCCCCTTCCTCCTTATAATGCTCAAATGGTTCCTCAAGCTACCTGTCTTGATGATTGTTCTGGAAAACATCCCACGGTTTCACCAAGAACAAGAATCGTGGGTGCATATCTATAAAAAGCCAAATACATATCTTATGTATCATAACACAACCTTAAAACATTACCATAAAAGGAGAAACTAACACAAAATCTTTCAACATATAATTTCACCTTTGTATAACCAGTTGGTCAACACCAACACCTTATCACTACCCTTAACCATCCTTCTCCTAGGTCTTTGTTTAAAAGGGTACATATATTCCAATTAATTAATTCAACTGTTAATTAATCACATTATCCCAAATTAATTAATTCAGCAATTAATTAATTGATCATACTCATATAATCAATCAATATTCTCATTGGACAACCATTTATTCTCATTTTCATCATTATTTCAATCTCACCACAAGGAAAAAGTATTTATGTTCAATAACTTACACATAACCCATTTCTCATGAGTTACTAGAATGATTCATGTTAAAAAAACCTTCAGTTCCTAGAATAATGCATGCAGACTCAATTATTTTGCCTCTTTAGGCCCCGAATCAAAATTCAATAATGGTCAAAACAAATCTCACATCACACCACAAGCGTGTAACCAAAGGTGAAATAATATCCAACTATAACAAAAAAATCAGTCACAACAATGCCACCCTGAGTACTTTGATTTCCCCCCATATATGGGTTTGAAACTCCCATTCACAAGTTCATTGACAAGCATTAATTTTTCCAAGTATCATGTCAACCATTCCTAAAATAGTAATACAAAAGAAGAAGAAATAAAATAATACATATATGATACCACTTTCCAACGCCCCGACCCGGGATCCACTGAACGGTTTCCTGAGCCGATTTCCACATGCCCTCAAGCACGCCTCACCGTATGCTTGAGGGTGGCGACTACTAGTGAGGGTCTGGTATATCGGTCTAGGGGACACTATACACTCATTTATTATAATCAAAACAATAATAGAATAAAATAATAATAACATAGTGAAAATTTGTATAAATAACCATAATCATACCACTTCATATAATAGTCATACAAGAAAATACAATACTCTACTATATGGTAAAACATTCTTTGAAAATTCAATTTCCATGGGTCTGCAATATAACTAAAAGTAAAAACACAATGACTCCCAAGAGTATCCCAAACCATGTCAGGTTTCCTCTCCCATGCTCTAATTTTAACCAAAGACTTATCTTAGGGCCTTCCCCGTATCTTGTCCGGCAACAAAAAAGTCTACTTGAGTGCCAATCAGGCGGCCCAAACAGGGCATGATTATGACTTAGTAGGCCCCCACTAATGTTGTCTAAGAAAAGTCTAGTAAAAATATTGTGCATTCAGTTAAATGAAGATATAAATACAATTCATAATTAAATAGTTGTCACATTGTCATTTAATCATTAATCATCAAATTAGGCCTAATTTAAATTCATTTATCCCATTTGAATCATCATTCATTATTATTAATCATTTAGTGTAGGTAGTCGGGCCTAGATACATAAATATCATTAAGTTTAGGTCACCATGCCTATCAATCCATATCTTATTCGATATAGGTTTTCATGCTTAGAACCCCTTAATCTCATTTGGTGTAGGTCGTAATTTCTAGAACCCCATAAGCTCTTGCTTGGTTAAATATTAGTGAGGAATGCCATACCCAGGTCCTAATATCTAATCGATCAAGAATGCCATGTCTAGAACCAAAAAAATCTATGATTGTTTGTCATTAATTAATTCATACTAATTAGCCACATTATTCTATTACTAATCGAATGATTAGTTACAAATTTCAAAGGTATTAGTTAACTCACCAATTAACTAAGCATATTTCCATTTAATTAATTCATCAATTAATTAATTATTCAATATGATTCGCATTCCATAATTAATTCTTCACAATTAATTATACCTATCAAATCACAAGTTTTCATAATTAATTATCCCAATTTATTATCTTTGATCAATATTATGGCACAAAATTAATTCTCAAAATTAATTATCATTCATATCCAAACTTCAATTCATAATTAATTCCCCCAATTAATTATCTTAACACAATCAATTAAACATCTCAATTATAATATATCTACCCATAAAAAATCTCCAAAATATCTATTTGGGAATCTTACTACTATTTGTTATGTTGTTCATTTATCAATTAATCACTAAGTAAATCACAAGTCAATTTCACATTCCTAATTACTCAGATTTAGGAAATCAATAATCAAGTGAATTAAGAAAATCATGAACTCACATATACATAGTAAAATCATGACTATGGGAGTTCGATTTATACCACCTAACTCAATTTATTGATGGATTTTAGCCCATGTAAAATACCCAAAATCCAAGCGGAAAAAAATTATCGATCAAGCCTTGAATATAAATACCTAAACCAAAATTGAGATAAAAGGCATCATGATCTTTCAAATATAGATCTAGATCCACAATCCTAGATCATGATCTAAATTCATTGGTTTAGATCCATGAAAATGGTGGAGATATTACATGAAAATATTAATAAATAATAGATGAAAGAACATGAGAAGCATTGAGATGAAATCAACTTATCAAGAATACAACAGATATTCAATCCAGGCTTTCGATCTCGATGAACGGTGTTCATATAACCTTGGAATCCTTTGAAAAGGCTCTTAGAACACATAGAATTTGTCAATCCAAATCCAAGGTCAAGTTATATGAGCTAGGGAGATTTGAGTGGTTTTAAAAATGATTTTCAGATATTTAGTTTAATGGGCACACTTTCCTGGGTAGAGGTGCTTAGTTAAGGTAAACTGTGCACCAACCATACAGACTCTTCTAACCTGGTTTTCATGGCAGCACAATTTAGTCACACCTTTTAGCCGCACATTTTTTCAAACCGTGTGCAAACCATCCACACCCCAATATTTTCTAGTTTTTTCTTAAATCCTCAACCAAACACACCCCATGTCACTACTCCAAAAACAAAAGTACTTAAAATCCAAAAACATTCCTGAAAACATGCCTGATATGGGTCAAGAAAAGGTTAGGATCTTACAATTACCTATTATATTGAATTCATAATAGTATTTCCATTATTCCAATCCATATGATATTTTTATTTAATATATTTTTATAATTAATTCACTAATCATAAAACCACTCATTTTTTTAAAAGTAGTCACTTTTACACAGTATCAATGTTTTGCAAAAAAATCCTTAAAATCAAATTCAAATTATTTCCAAAAAATGTCACTACTACCAAAATGAAATATTATTTTTTATTAATCATCAATAACCCTATGAGAATTATTTAAAAACATGTAATTAACACAAAAATCGAAGTAAGGGACATAAAATAAGAAAACCATCTGTCTAGTGCAAAACATGAAAACCCATTTAATTTTTACTTTTATCTCAATTTTCATTAAGATGGTGAAATGGATATTTTTAACATAATAACAAACACATTTTTAGCTTCAATAAAATCCTATAAACTCATATAAATAAAATAATTTTTTTTGAAACATAGTGTATCCCATTTATAACCTATTTTAAATGCATGTTATAAATAACTAGAGCATAGTTAAATAAATAAGAGAAACAATTTGGTAACACCTTCCTTATTAAATTCCAAGTAAAAGGTAAATAACATAATTGAATTCATCTCTATCGAGGAACACCCATATTTTTATCTATATTGGGATCACCTGATGCTATCTAGGCCACCTCATCATATAAGATGTAATGGGATCACCCACCGCTATCTAGGCACACCCATTTTCCATATATTATGATCAAGTAAAATATAATGAATAAAAATATATGATTCTTGAAATTTTTTATCATAAAAGTTTTTTAAATTTTTTTCTTGTCCAAGAAAAATCAATTTTGGGCATTAAAGTTACCATTTCATTTCAAAAACATTTAAATTCGAATCACTATACACATCATAACGAAATCATTTCCATTAAATTTTAAAATATAAAGAATAATGTAATCATCAAATTAATAAATAATCATTAGAGAGATAAAATATTACCATGATGTATATTTTGAAACAAACATTCCTTTTGAATATAGTAAAAAGAGTTTAAAAAGGAACATTAAAGGTATATTTTTAAAAGAAAATGCCTTACTAATATCATATTATTGAAGTGAAAAGTATAAAAAGAATAAATTATGTGTATAAAATGTAAGTAAATATAAAAAATTTGTAACTAAAAAAGAATATAACCAAAGTAATTTCATATAATCTTCCCATGATGTAATAAATTTATAATTAGTTCAACTCAATGAAATGAAATTGAGTTAAGAACTCCCTTACCAAGAGTCCATTTTTTCACATATGTACATTATCATCTAGAATAATAATCATATGTTAATTATTTGATTTATTGATATCCTTTTTTATGTTTATTATTCCATTAATATTATTTATTACTATGTCATAATAATTAAATAATTATTTATGCTCGCATTATATGTTTCGATGATATTCAGTTCATGTGTTCAAAATTAATTCAATCTGTTGACAATATTAAAAGTGACCATTGATAAATCACATCCCGAATAATAGTAATGAAATGACTAAAATTTATATACATCAATTTTTCTTTTAAATTCATCCATTAAATATGGTTATTCTAAATGATCTACATTATAGGCATTGCTACTTTAGGTCGTAAGTTCATGTGGGTTAAGTTTTCATTTTTCAATATTCATCTCAAAAAGTAATAAAGTATTGTTTTTTCATTACAATATTTCATTAATATAACATATACCATATTAATTATTTAAATATATATATATATATCATCCAAGTGATTTGATTATGGAAATTGAATCACATCGCTTCAGGGAGGTGGTAGTCCACACGAATGAATGAACGATGTTATCATTTTCTATACAAGAAACAGTAATAAAATAAAAGACAGATTATATTGAAATAATGATTAATATATCAATAATATCATATATTACCAACAATTCCAACATTAAAACCTATTTTTTATGATAAAGGAAAATGAATTACTTCCGTTCATTAGGTGGCAGTCTGCTGTAAACACGAATGATGAATTATACTCCCATTTGATAGATGTGAAGATGGATATGGGTCATTCCATTATCATAATAACAAATTTCATTTTATAATAAAATGTAATTATTATTTTATCATTTTTTTGAAGATCTATTTTAGTTATTTTATGAATAAATAAAATAAAAATAATTGATTAAAAACGACAAATCCTTTTTGGGAAAACACCTTTTCTTAACACATTGAGGCTTTTAAGGTTGATGGAATGCTTAATATAAGGACTCTATGGTGAGGGTAGGGATTAAAGTAATCTATTTTGGAATATTAGAGTTGAAAATGTGGTTTTTATGTCTGTATAACTGGGAATAATTGGTTCCCTTTTATAAGTAAGTGAAGGGGCACTCAAGGAATTTCTCAAAATTATAAAATATAATAAATCTATTATAGATCCAAAGACTTATGAATGGTCTATAAATTAATATGGGATGATAGTTTTCACAATACTATATCCAATTTTCTTTATATTATATTTTAATAATTTTTAAACAATTTATTAAAATGATAATTTCATTACAGATCATTATTGTAAAATTTAATATTAATCATTACATTCAAATTACAAACATCAATAAAATATTTAAAATTAGAAACAAATATATTATTATATCCTCGTAATGTAAAATTCATATACGAAATTCCCGAGTCATATTAATTTTTTTTATATTATATTTATTTTAATATTTTTAATATTATTTATTAGAATTATGCAAAAATATAAATATAATTTCATTAGCGTTGTGAAATAATTTTAAGTAATTATGTATTCCCGAAAAATTAAAAATAAATTAACATGTTGAAAATAAATATTTGTTATTTTAAAATAGTATTTATTATTTAAAATAACTTTTTCACAACCATATATTAAAAATATTATACTTATTAGAAACAAGAGTGTAATAAGTTTTACTTTCCAATAAGTAAATCATTATAAAGGTTATAATCTCATCCATGTGGGTAAAAAAATACATAAATAAGAACCAGAGATTATTATAGTTGAATATTACACATATAATTAAATTTAGAAATGTATTGGGTTTATTTTTTCTTGTCCTCAAACGTTTATTTTTACCCTTATTTACCTTATTTACCTTATAGCGTAATATAAAAAAATTACTTTTTTTACTATTAATATTTTTGGAAAATATAAGTAAAATGTATTCTAAATTTTGAAATCTTGATTAAAAATATTGAATCCGTTTTAAAAAATTCAAAACCCAGATACTAGAAAATTTATTTAAAAATTAAATCTGAAACAGAAATGAAAAATAGTCTTTTGAAAAATTACCTATTTTAAATATGAAATGTATTTATACTAAATTCATCTATAATATTTATTTAAAAGTCAAAATTATATTATTTTAAATAAAAAATAAAAAATTATATATTTAACACTAATATAAATATAATTTTTAAATACGTTAACATAAAGTAAAATTTAAAAAAAAATTAAATTTTCAACATTCATTGAAATGTAAATATTTTCACAATATTGTTAAAAATTATTCCAAAGATAAATTTGACATGATGAAATCCAAAATTAAATCAATATTTTCAAATAAAGAATTATTTTATTTGAAAATCACTATTTTAAATAAATCCATATAATAAATTATTGTTATAAAACTATTTCCTTATTTATTTTTCAAATTAGTTAACATATTTATAATGAATTTAGATATTTAAATAATAAATAATAAAAAACATCTAAAAAATTATTATATTATTAGCATGTTTTTTACACATAGTCACATTCTATTTAAATCCATCATACTGGTTTGTTAAGAGTTTATAAATTTTCAAATCATATAACCAATGACTGTCAAACTACTTTTGCATCAAGACCCATTATCGTGTATCAATTCCCAATAATGTCTAGATAATTAAATTTTTTATGTGGTTATTACACCTATGTACATTTTTGCTATAGGTGAACCACTTCTAATATCCAAACATATATGTAATTTCTTAAAAACAACTCCCTCTACAATTTTCCAAAATTCCAAAATATTATCCTATTTGGTGGATCATACATACACTTGTCATTAGATATATCCATAGAAATATCCATAGGGAACACAATAATTTTTCTCATTCTAATTTCCAAAGGTTAAGTAAATATTTCCATTGATACAATCTTTAACGACCCAATATTAACAAACATGGATATTACATCATTTTTATTATTATTAATTTCATTATATAAACACCCACCTGAGGGCCATAATATTTTAGTGTCTTTGGAAACATGGAACAAAATATGACAATTTTTTTAAATATCTTCAGTTTTCACAAAAAAAATCTTCTCATTTAGTAATCCTTATTGATATACCCCAAATAATACATTTCTTCATAACCCAAGGAAAGAAACCATATGAAAGGATAATCTCATGTGCCCTGTAATGGTAATCAAAATATATACATCTTAATAACAAGAACATTTGGGTATGATATCATGAGAATATAATTTTAAAATAATTTCATGCATATCAATGAACCTTATCATGATTCATAGAATACATTTTGGTAGTTCATAAGACATAAATCAAATGTCAATCATATAACATGAAGAATTGGAACATAACATTTTCATAAGACATGGAATTAGTTGGATACACAATATAATTGAAGATATTATTTCAATAATACCCAAAATTGTATTCATAACATGTTAATCTTGGGATGACCCCCAATTTACCTTTATCGGGATTAGGATGACCACAAGTGTTACATCTCTTTTCGTCATGGTATTAACACATGTTTACCCTAATATTTGTTCTTGGGATAAATTTTTGTGTACCCTTATCTTTGGGATTGGGTTAAACACTAGTGTACCCTCATAATTGGGCTTAGGCTAAACAACCATGTGTCCATTGAGCTCAAATATAATTTGACACTATTTGAGGATTGTGAGGGAGATATAGGTCCCACTAATCACATAATGAAAACCATATTTATGTGTGCGAAAAGTTCATAAATATTTAACATATAATAAGCCACAAAATTAAATATGTATTTTTATAATTAAATTATATCTAAACCTATGGAAAAGTGAAATTTTTCATAATAATTTCGTCATAAAATAACATACAAAAGAGTTTGGGTTCATAAGCATTTTATTATGTTTTAACCCATTGAAAGGAAATTAGATTTACAAAACACATTTCATTATACAAAAAAAAACATTCATATAACTAATAAGGATTATGTACTTAGATAATATCCCTAAAAACATTTATTATATAAAATTGTGTCATATTATATTAATAAAGTTTTTGAAAAATAATTTGTATTATTTCTTAATGATGATAATATTTCTTCAAAAATCGCTTCCACAAAACATCTTCAAAATCCTTGCCTTTGAACATAAAAATGAAATCAAATAAAGAAATATTTAAAAATTCATTAAAAAAATATCATGAGTAAATTATACATTCTTATATAATAAATGCTTTATAATATGTAAAATCTATGAAAAAAATTCTTTGAAAATAAATTTCAAAACATACAAATGAATATTTGAAAATTATTTAGGAACCTTTTTAAACAAAAACAAATTCCATTATTAATTATTTGAAAATAAAAATAAAAATAAAATCTTTACAAAATATTTATTAAATTATTTATTTTTATAATATTACTTAAAATATATAACGAAAGCTTTAATTAATGGATTGGTATTATTACGATGAATTTCATGAGTGATGTATACATAAAAAAATATTCCATTCATATTTTTAGTGGAAGTCAAATGGTCCTTGATCAGAAAAGGATAAGAATATTCCATTTAAAATATTTTCATAAAAAGTTAAAACATGGTAAATATTAATTTTCAAAATCATAGTATAAGTGTATAAATGTTTTGGTTTTTTTTTTAAAAACATGGTTTTTGGAGACTGACTGAAGATAGAAAAAAATTTAGATATTTTTTTAACCATTTTATTTTGTTATATTATGTACTGAAGTGTGGAAAAATGAAACCAATACATGTAGATATCAGGTATAATAAAAGGTAAGTAAAATATATAATAATTATGTATATTTTGATCATGGTATTTAAAAATTAGAGAATTAATCATAAATAATCCTGATAACCGATGAGATTATAACAAAATCAATTTACCACATTGGTAAACACTAATCATAGTACTCATGAAAGAATAAATTTATATGGACATAAATATTTCATCAAAAGAATTATATTAATTGTATTACATGATAATGGGGAATTATTTACACCTCATAAAATAATATTATTTCATAAAATAACATGTGTCTCAAATAACTAAAATTAAAACAAAATTCTATTTATGATTGACTTACATTTGAATCATAATCCTTATGAATGAATAAAATAGATGGAAAAATTAATTAGAAATAATTTGATTATTTTTGTGATATACCTTGTCATAATAATCTTTATACACTACACAAAACAAATGAGGGGTGAATATAGAATAAGTCACTTGGAAATTAATTCTATAATAGAAAACCCATTATCTTTGGTATTGAATTTCTTTGTACATGTAAAATAATATTTTATAATAAATATAATTCAATTATAAATACATTAAATAATTATATTAATATATATATATATAATATCATATATTATTTTATTATAACCTTTTATTAGCCTTTTATTAACAATACCATGTTGAAGTTCTGTTTCAGATAATAACTGCCTTGTTTTTCATATATGTTTTGACATATTATATTTTGGATTCTCTTACATTAAATGATATTTCATCCTATAAAAAATGATAAACATGTCATAAATATTATATATACCCAGTATATATATGTTTATTAAAATCTATAAAATATAGAAATTATAAATGAAATACAACATTCATGGAGGGAGTTGGTTCTACGTACACATGGACACTATTTAAATTTTCATATCATGTTGATAGAATAAAAATTAATTGATATAAATATTATCCTTATAGAATCATTTTTATGTTTTATATAATTTTTTTTAAACCCAGCCTTAATAAATTCCATGTATAATGTGAATGAATCACATGACTTCATGAGCCGGTTGTCTGTCGTACGATTGAATGAAGTTATTATATTCCCCAAAAATGGAATTAATTAATGTATGAGATATATAAAGATTTAAAAAAAATTATAAACACCATACATATCATACATATCATATATAAACATTATTTCATTCATTATTTACAACCATGAAAGTTAGTAATGTAAAAGACGAATCACGTAGATTCGAGAGGTTGCAGTCATCCATATATACGAGGGATGATTTCAAGGTCCATTTGATGGATGTATTTATTTTTTTTGTAATATCCATAACATAATAACATATTATAATATTTATGATATAATTTTTATTATATATTCATGATATAATAATAATTAAATGAGTTTGGGGATGAAATAATAAAAATATGTGTGTTGATGAACGTTATATCTTTCCGGGTATCCCCTTTTATTTTTCAAAAAAGAAATTCCTCAGTTGTATTAATGAACAATTAATGGATTTTAGTATGATATTAGAGAATATGATATGCTATTTTATTATTAATTTTCTATGAAAAATTATTTTAGAGGTGTTCATAAGTCATGGGAGTGAGTGCCATTTTATAGATGAGAAAATGTGATGTTACTTTATATACTCAAATGTATTCACTATTGTGTGGTAAAAATTATATAATGTGGATACAAAATAGATAAGTAAATGTATTTATATATCTTACGATATATAAAAATTTACAAAACACAATTATAGACTAGTTATAAAAATTTCAATCATTAACTTCTATGTTTCCTAATTTTTCCATTTTTCATTAGGTTAAGTAGTTTTATACCCTCAATAATTTTTTCAATAAGAATAATTTAGAGTGATACTTGTTATATAATTTAGAATCATTGATTATAAATATTATATTAAATTTATAGTGTATAAATCCTATGTATGTTCAAAATTAACTTTAACATAATAACATATAACATACAGAAAGAATGTTTTAACTGTAATCGTCATGATTGAGTTTCTTCTATTTACCATAAAATATATTCCTTATAATATATCAATTGGTTCACGAATAGATGATATTTGATATTTATAAATAGTAAAAAATTACATTATTCAATTTATGATTTATAATAATTTTAAATCATGTAATAAAATTTCATTTTATAAAAAATTAATTCAATAACAATTTTGAAATTATTCATATAATTTTAATTAATATATATATATATATAATAATAATTTAAAAAGATTAAGTTAAATAAAAACCCATGTAAAATGATATATTTATCTAAAAAACAATTTTAATACACTAATTCATTCAGTTTTGTTCACTTTTATGTTTTCAGTATTTGTTGGCTTATTTAATTATTATCTAAATAATTCTTACAGTGAAAATTCATACGAATATAGTATAATTATATAATCTATATTAAATTCCAAAATATTATCCTAATAGAAAAAACTCATTTATCTTCCAAAATAATATTTTAACTGAACCTATGTTGTTTTCTCCATATTTCAATGCTCGAAAAACTCTAAAAGGAGGTAAGGGACATTTTTTTCTTTTTCATTTCATAATTTAATGTATGGGTCAATTTCTTGTAAAAGTGTCCCAAAAACTCATTTTATTATATAATAAGTCATAAGGGATGAAATATGTCCATAAAATGATGTTTTTACATGTTTTGAGTAATTCCTACTATTATATTCATTGATAAACCAATGGATAAAATCGTTTTTTCATTAATCACTATAAATAATTTTAGATATTTCTACATATGATTATAGTGGAAAATTAATTAAACCATACATTATAATATAAATTATAATGATTACAAATACTTAATCTAGTTTTCCTAATTATATTTATATAATTGGGAATATGTAAATTAAAAATAAATCCCATATAAGTGATGAGAAATACGGTTTCTAAAGTAAAAATGTGAAAAAAATATTCATTGTTTTTATATCAAAATTAAATATGAAAATGAGTCAAATGACATAAAATTTATTACTAGATGTATAATTTAACTATTTTTATTTTTATACCAACAAAAATTATATTTTAATACTATTAATTATTTTTTAAAAAAATAATCTCAATTAAAATTCCTCATTTTTTACAGTTCATCAAAAAATAAATCATCTCTAAAAAACACCAACAATAGAACATAAGTAAATTTTTATATTCCAAAATGAAAAATGAATTTTATTTTCCAAAAAAAATCTAGATGTGATAAAATTTAATTTTAAATTATGTGAAGAAAGAAATAATAGACTATCATTTTAGAAAATATATTATTCTTCTAAAAAATACATTTTTATTTAAATGATTGTTATTTTATATATCATAAATTGATACCTAATATACTTGTTAAAACTATATATTTTCATAATTAAATTAATCATATTTATTCCCTACATTCTAACAGCAAGATAATATTTAACTTATAAAATTATAATATTAATCGTATATTGTATTTCTAAAAAACTTAGTATTGCGTGTAGTGAAAGATATCAAATTAAACTAATATTATGTGTAATACAACACAAAATTATTTAACATGTACTACATGAAAAATATATTTTTATGTTCGGTTCTATATTAACTTTGTGTTATGTATAATTAAATATTATCTTGGTGTAGCAAGCAAAGTAAAACATCAATGTATTTTAATATTTTTTAAAAATCTAATCCATGAAAACTCAAGGGGCTACACATAAGATCATGTTTGTACCTGGTTTCATACTCATAAGATTATGAGTGTTTTTTATTTCGTATCCTTAACATAATGAGTGATCTTATTTATATTTATATGTGATTATTATTTTAAAAGTCTATGTATATGATAAAATTCAATGTATAATTCCAATATTATGATCAAAAGGATCGCGTTATTTGATTATTTTTTTATTCATGTGTTATAAAAATCCATGATTTATTCCCCAATTTAATATTTTGATATATAAATTGTAATTTGTGGTTTTAAAATTTCAATCTCATGGCCTTATATCCTTATAATCATGTTAGGGCTATTTTCTCATTGATATCTCCCTTGGTTACCCACATAGTGCATCTAATCTTCCCCTACTTTATGTTTTCTCCACCAGTTTATGAAAAAATTCTATAGGAATGATATTTCTTATAAGGGTTTCAGTTATTAAGAACATAGCAGGAAATGATGTATATCATTTAAGTGAATATTTTTATATTGGTATGATAATACATAGTAAGTAGACCAATACAATTTTTGTGTATATCATTATGTTAAAAAATATAAATTTGTCTTTTAAGATGTGATTTCAATGTATGAATGGTATGGGTCACTATAATACTCATTAACATGCTTATTCCTATAGAGTCCCAAATTTTCCATTTATATTGATATTAATAACTATAGGTGGAGTGGTATTTTTTATTCAAAACATATAGTGTGCATCCCAAACACATAATATCTAAATATAAAAAATCATCCCAACATAATATTGTACCTAATTGCATCAGTTTAATATCTCCTCGCATTCTTGAAGAGGATTTATACTACAATATTTTCATCAATTATATTAGTTTCACAATTTGAATTTTTTTACATTTAAACTACGTAATTTGGAGCTCCCACATTGTTCTACATAACTAGATACATTGGTATTATCAATGTTCTTTCAAACCTATAATTTCCAAATTATCAATAAACATTAAATAAACCAAATTACATTTATAGTTATGGTTGTAAACATCTTGTACTAAAAAATATTTTCTCATAATAGTCACCCACTTTTTATTATTTTACTCAAATAGAGCATCACCATTATATATCCCATAATATTCTAATAAATTTGGAGAATACACATGAATAAATTTTCTACTCTCAAATAAATAACTATAAAATGGAACAAATTTAGTATCTTTTGATGGTCTTGGTATTTCACTCCATCAATGCTTCTTCGAAGAATAATTGTCAACAATTTTATACTCGATATCAAATTTTGAACTTAATCACAATCATGTCATCATAAATATCAAAATATTAATGTACATATCTTTACCATCATAATGTATTATCATTATAAATTTGGTATTTCCTTATATCATATTCCATTTAATAATATTCCATTGTATTTAATTATATTCTTATGGTTCACCCCTTTTATCCACTAAATCATCAATGGGAATTAGTAGTTAAAATATTATATAACATCATTCTTGTTCTCTCAATGTTTTCCACCTAATTCACCTACATATAGTTAAAAAAATATTATACAACTTACTCTTCTAATTAACTTAGATTTAACCCCTTGTTTTAGTTGTTATTTCACATGGATATCTATCTTACCTAGATTATTCAAATCATATTTACCTCAGATCGATCATTCAATCAATTTCGCATCAACATTTTTATTAACATACTTATTTTTAATATTATCTTCTTCATTCTAATCATACCAAAACAAAATTTCATTTATTCATATTATAATAATTTTTGTTGTAATTTATATTCTACTTCCAATATAATTATTTATAATTATATAATAACTATCTCAATATCCATTTCCCAAGAGTACTCCATCTCCTTCCACTAAATTGAAATCTCCATTATTCTTCAAATCCATCCTCAATATATGGCGAGTAAGTAATTTTCAAGTATATCATTTGGATTTGTAAATTCTACCCAACATGAATCATTGATGTGTTTTTTCCAAAGTGATTCTCAAATAATGAACTAATCATATTACATCATAGGGATTATCTTCACACATTTAAATCATTTTGAAAACATAAAATATATTATAAATTCTTCTTCTAATGATCTTCCATCATATTATTTATGTTATATCTTTATATGACGTTTCTTCCATAGGTATTAAAAAATCTAAACTGCCTTTCATTCCATTTTTGTATTCCATGAGTAACTTACATTGTAAGGATGAAAAATAATTATAGTATTTGAGTTTATTTTCACAATAATTGAGTGGATTTATTAAAAATAAATTATATCATAATTCATTTTATGTATATATTTCTTTTATACACCATCGTGTATCTTCATTGAGATAAATCCACTACTTTTTTCTTTGGGATTACTTCCCTGAGAAGTTCATCTTAGAGATTTTGATTGTTCATCTTCTGAAGAAATTTTCTTCTAATAATCTATCATCTATAGTGACCATAGTATCTTTATTATTCATTATAAACTACTTCATGATACATTAACATCATATTTCTATAATTTTATTTTCACCATTAATTCTTCAAGATGAAATAATGCGATAAATATCAATTCTAAAATGTCTTACAACCTTTTCGTTCATCTAGGATCCATCAAATTCGGTAAAAAATTATTTTTGGGTATTTATACATCCCTTACAAGTAAAAAAATGTATCTTTAATAGAGTATATCATTACACTATTTTCATTAGAAGATATTTAGATTTTCATTTTCTTTCATCAACCTACCTGACAATTGGATTCCTAAAAACTGGCAGACATTACTTTTTAATTTTTCGATAGCCACATATGGGAAATATTATTCATAAAATAAAATAATTTTTTACAATGGGTCGTCATGATTCTTCAAATATTAGTGGATAATTCAGAATAATATTATTCAAATAAATTTATCCTCCAAACATCAGAAGTATTATTATTACAGGCAGTTTCCCTAGTGTTAATTTATATGGGATAAAAACAAAATTATTGAGTTTAATAGTAAATAGTATTATACGTATGTATTTTATTTATTTTTTGATGGTTTAATCGTTCACAGAACATATTTTTGGTATAATAACATCCAAACCTTCCATATAAAACATTATTAAACATAAAATTATTAAATAACTATTCTATAATCCATTGAAAATATTGTTAAACCTCGCCTATATCATTTTATGGTTAGTTTATAATGAAAAATTCATGTATATGAATAATTATTTTTTATTTTTTATGAAACATGAATATAGATGAATAATAGTCGAAAAGAAAATATTAGAACATTTTAAAATGGGATTTAATGAATATATCTTACCTTAAGTTTGACTATCCACATATTTTCTTTATAACATGTAAGAAAACATATTTTGTTATTTCAATTTCTTAGTAACCATGTTATCGTTTATTAAATTATCATGATATATTTTATTTTATTTTATATATAATATTATATTGATATTAAAATAGCTAAGTTTAGGTGAGATGTTTTGAGGAAGTTAGTTTATAATCTCAAAAAAATTCAGATTTCAATTCAAAAATTTCTAATTCTCCCATAATATAAAAAATAAATTACATGGAATAATTATCATGATCACAAATTACATAAAATTTTAGAACTAGTTATGAAATGTGTAGAATAAAATTGAATAAAATATCTTTATGAAGGTAGTAGACCACACATATGCACATGTGATATTATCATTTTCTAATGGATAGATATGTAAGAGGGTAATTAATATAAAACATCTATATAATAATATATCTATTAATAATACAATATCTATTTAAAAAATACATAATAATGGCTAGTCATGAATGGTTGTTATAGAAGGATAAACATATCACTTCATAGAGGTGGCAGTCTGATCATACGTGTAAGTGATATTTTCACTTCTAAAAGGATTTAATGTGCAGATAAAAATTGTTCTAACACAATAATTAAAAAATGATACTATATTTTATGGTGTTATTTAATTATATAATTATCTAAATAAAAGGATTTATGGAGGTAGATCAATGAATAATTATAAATGTAATATGGTAAGATGTATACCACCCCTTTTGATATCCTCTATTTGAATGATGACAAAGACTTTAAAAGAGATTTGCATGGTCCATCATAGGGATTGGGGACGTTGTAAGGGAAATTTAGGGGGAAATTTGATATATTTTTATAATAAAACCTAATAGACAAGATATTGTGGAATGCATAGTTTGAGTTCCATTGATTGGGAAAATAATTTCCTTTTTTATAATTTCTCAATATTTATGGGTCATAGAAATAATTTTAAAATTACCTTTTGTTAAATACATGAAAAATGAATTATTTCTACAAAATTTCCCATTAAAGAGTTTTTAATTGTATTTTTAAAATTTTATAATGATTTTAAAATAATATTTACAAATGAAATACCATTTATGATTATTTTGAAAAATGAAAAAAATATCTCTTTTAACATATCAGGAAAATAATGGAATTAAAAAACATGAAAAAATGATCACTTATCCTTAATAATTATCTATAAAATTTTTGATACACTATGATTCATCCAAAACTTATAACCTTTAATTTATTTATAACAACCATATTCATTTTCCTATGCTTTTTATAAACACTACGTTAAAACAATATTAGTGTTTTATACAATTATTCTAGTATAGGAAGAAATGAAAAAATTTATATCAATATATTTTGTTGACCATAATTATAATCATCTAGGAAATTTAATAATGTATATTTACTGTTATCCTTACAATAACAACATATTTAGGACATTAAATGAGAGAATGTGACATTTCTATAAATAAATTTTATTAATAAAAAATGATAACATATTCCCATGTAATGTGCAACAAAAATGGGAACAAATTAATGGAATATGGTTTAGATTAATAAATATGCATCTATTAACTTGGGATATGATTTTGTGATCATATAAAATAATTCTTTCTTTAATTATCCCATTTTATTTTTTAAAATGGTGGTTATATTTTTTCCATTGTAACTTTTAATTATTCTTAGAAAATTGAATTTTTTACCAAATTCACACTCCCTAATTATTAATTTCAAAAATAAATTAAATAATGTTTTCATAACTAAAAAAAATTATTTTTAATATAATATTCAATATAAAATGAATAATGGATTTTATAAAAACACCCTTCTAAACAAAAAATGATTTTATAAGAAAGTTTCCTATAATGTTGATTCTCGTATAAATAGTTGAATTATGTTTGCTGAAATGGGACTAATTTTTATTTAATATAATATTTCTAATATAAATAGACTTCTAAATTACAATATTTAATGAAAATAAATTTAAGGTTTTTAAAAATTTATATTTTATACTATAAATTCAAAATTTTGTCATTATAGAAAATTCCAAACAAAAATATCTTTGACGTGTTTAAACATTATGATTTTAAGATAAATCATGTTATAAAATAAAATTTCTAAAAGTTATCAAAATTAATTACTAAATAGACATATGCAACGTATGAAAAAAAATTATATAAAGACAAATTTATATTTCAATCATAAAATTTAATTATTCCGATTACATTCATAGTAACATGAATTAAATAAGAGTTAATTTTTTGGAATATTAATTTATTTATTTCATATCAATAATTAATAAGTTGTGAAGGATTTTTTTATTAATATAAAAATTCATTGTTCTCTTAAAAGGAATTTTTAGAAAAAATTTCTTTTACTGATACATCATTTTATGTTCAATTCTATCTAAATGATATTCAATATATGAATAATTATAAATTTTATTAAGGAAAATATTTTTCATATTTTTCATAAAGTATTTACATCTATATATATCCCCCAATTCAAATATTAGGTTATAATTATTATATTGGAAAATTAATATTTTCAGAGTATATCATAGTTTATTTTAAGCTTAGTATTGTTTTTGGTAAACACAATCAAACATAATATTATTTTAAATAGATGATAAAATAAACTCATGTAGTGTAATGTGATCTACTACAAAACATATGAAAATATTGTAGGAAAATATAATGTTTTCATGAGTAATTGAGTGCCAGTTTAGTGTGTGAGAAATACATCTTAGTTGGGTTACATTAAGTTTCCCTAATATTCACATAAATGTATTTATTTATCAAATGAAACTAAATTACTAAAATAACAAGAATGTATATTCTTTGTGTCAAAAAGTGGACAACATTACACCTATCTATATCGAATTTGGTCATTACTGGAACCCTATCTCAACATTCCAAATATTATTACCCATACCCAATAATGTAGTGTTTGAAATGAAACCATGTCTTATGAACTTCCAGATTTTTTAGTATAGGTTGGCTAAACAATTCATAGATCCATCTTCATACTCAATGCAAGGCCATCATACACATCATGGATAATACCATATATAGATGGTAGGCTCAAAAATACAAATACCAATTCCTTCCATATCTATAATAGTAGGCCTATGTATCGTTTCACAAAAAACCCTGGAACCAACATCTCACTCAAAGTGGTATATGATATTATCTTCTAACATAACAAGGGTCAATTATTCATACCATGGAATGATTAATTCAGGAAGGGTATAATACCACATAACAACCTAGAATGTGGTAACCCTATTATTTTTATTAATATACCAGTTTTACTATTTATTAATATGTATGTTTATGAATATATATATATATATATATATTTAATTTAAACATGTATATATGTTTCTATGTATTTAATATGACAAATTCAGTACATATTATTCATTAAAAATTTTTATGTTCAATTCATGATATAAAATATGTTTTATTGAAAAATTTATTACAACTATGCAATATTTTTATTATTTTTAGCAGCCCAAAGAATAATTTAATTGTCAGATATTTTATAAATTGTTATGTTTTTAAAACATATATATATTTATATTTATATATTTATAATGATAAACATTTTCACCATTGTATAAAGAGGAATGATTTTTTTATTTGATAAAAAATTACTTTTTTCAATATAAATGGTTTTCCTATAGAATATTTTATAACAATTAACATTTATATGTTTCAATTTTATAATTTTAATTTGATAAAATATAATAAAATTGTTGGTTTCATCAGGTCTAAATAATATTAGAGTTATTTTTTGTAATTTTATAAGAAATAATATTTTTTATTGAATCAAAAAAAATCATTTTATGAATACTGCCTCTTTAATGAAATTATCAGAATATAAATATGATTTAAATATTTTTAAAACCCATGTATTGTATCTTAAAAGACAATATAATCAAAATATAAACTATATATTATTTAATTAATATAAATTAAAATTTATTTTGTGAAAATTATGGATTCATTTATGGACGCTGACTAATGTGTGTGCATTAATGGAGAAGTTAAAACTAATGTGTTTGAGATAATAGAGTAGAAGGTATAAGAATACTTACTAAATTGATGATAATTATGATGAGTAATAAATTTAATGGGTTTAATGTTATGAATTTATAATTTATAACACAATACTTGTTTCCCATTTCATAGTTAGCTCTTTAGTGAGGTTAGAGAAGTCAAATTGTTTTTTCAAAATAAAATCATGATAACAAATAAGATAAATAATTTTATAAACTGTTTGGGATAATTATATAGATGAATATTAAATTATATTTATGTTATTAATTTATTACTAATACTGAATTAAAGGTTAATTATACAAAACCCGTATATAATATTGATGTAAAGCGTGTTCATGCAATAAAAAAGAAAAATTAACTATTTTAATAAATTTAATGAATTAATGAATAGTATAACTATCATGTGAAAAAGAAATTATGTATATATTTTAATTATATTTGTTTTTATAGATATTTATCCATGAATTGTATAATTTTTTATACTTTTAAACTCAAATTACAATAATATCCCAAAAATTCGATTTAATGAGTATTTCATATTAAAAATAACTTATAAAATAATAAATAATCAATAAAAAATATCCTAGGAATTTTTTGGATTGTAAGTGGTCTATAATATCATATATTATCCATATATATGGTATTTTTAATTTTTTAATTATATTCATGACCCTCAATGATTGAATATTTATTAAAATGTTAATAAAATTATCATATTAAAGGGGGCTCATTTGATCATCTCAAAAAGAAAACTAATTTTCATTTCGCTCTACATATTCAAAAAATAATAATTCAAAAATATATGAAATTAAACATTCAAAATTCATTTCCCAAACAAAAATAATTATAATTGAAGTACTCAATGACAATCTAAAGGACGTGATTTGAAGAGCATGGTTTCCATTTCCTTGCCCCTTTGTCCTTTCTTATTTATGATTATTTTAATACCAATATTTTAATACATCACTTATTATTTAAAAATATTAAATTATAATGGTCTTTTAATATTTTTTATAACTAAATTATTTGAGATCACCCATAAAATATCGTAAAACTATTTTTCATTGGCTGTTTCTATGTTAAAATAATGAAATTTCAAAAAATAATGACATTTCATTACAATTATTTCCATGACCTTTCCAAAATAATAATAAATCATAAAAGGAAACCCTAAAAAATATTTTAATAAAAATAGTACTTTTTATAATCATTTTTTATTTATCTATTTCCCCTTTATATTTTCTTTTATGAAACACATCACTCCATGTGTTGGTTTTAGGCTACATAAGTGAAAAATATTTTTTCATAAACAACATATTTTATTTTTATTCATTAAATATTATCTAGTTATTGAATATAAATTTAATATTTAATTAATTTTATGAATATCATTTTTTAAAGGTAATATAATCATCATAAAAATTAAATTAAAAATAATCAATCATAGTCATTTTTAACAATAAAAAAAGCATATCGAGGAAGACTCACATAATGAAAACTATTTAATAGAATGTTGATTTTATTTTATATTGTTAATATTTTGAAGTAAAAAAACTAACACTTTTGGTTTTTATATAACCAATATAAATGTATATTATAACAAAAATATATACTGGAACTATTTTCAAGATTAAAAATTAAACAGCTTCAAAATGACAGATTTGAACATTAAAAAATTGGAAAATGGATGAAACATGATATTTATTGAGATTAAAGGAATAACAATAAGGATTGAAATAATATATATGTTCTTAATAAATTAAATTATTAAAATTTTCTATTATTCATAATGTTAGAGGATGTAAGAAGTGATTTGAGGATCTAGGTAAGTTGTTTTTCTTTTAATAATTTACTTTAAATGTTATAATGATTCCCTAAAATATTTCTCTTATATATTCATATTATTTTTTATATATTATATTTTTCTATATATATATATAATATTTCAGTAGGTTATTTTAATTTTTTTTCAATTTATCTATAAGAAATTAAGTGAATGAATTTTCATGTTTTCGATAGGGGTTATTCTATATTATTTAAAATGTGTGTTCATTATATATTTTTAAGTGATTACCACATGATATCAATTTCCTACCATATTCTTACGTTTTCTTAACTAGACATTCAATACATTTTCAATGTTCTTATAATGTAATTTATATTCTCAATATTTTATATATATAATTATTTTGAATTAAAATTTTGAATAACATAAAGGGTTCTCATAATTTTATGGGTTAGACGAAATAATATAGATATGGTATTAGTGATTTTATTTATTCATTTTATGATAAATATTGAAATCCCATAATTTTTTTCATAAAATATAGTATTTTTTAATTTCATATAATGAATGGGGTACCTAGGATACAAATCTCTAATGAATTATATAATGATTAATACTCCATAGAAATGATGTTGAAATTAACTATATATAAGTTATACCATTACAAAATATTATAAATAATTTGGTGTATGTCATTTTATTGAAAGGGGGATTTAATGGGTGGTGAATATGATTTCCCTAAATTTAATTATATACTCTCTATACCATTTATTATTTTTTATAAATATAGTAATATTTTATTATAAAAAAACTATTTTATGAGAAAAGGAACATTTTTTTGACTTTTCAAAGGAATAATTTTGTATTTAAGGTAATGTTTGTTCCATTTTATTTATTAAAATTTTTATAAGTATTCAGGATTTATAAGTAACATTTAAAATATTTATATTTAATTTTACATGATCATGATTTCACTTTACAAAACCATTTATAAAAACAATCATATTATATGTTTAAAATTATTATACAAATGACATCTAATATTTATGAAAAAGTATGTACTTTTTTAATGTTTTTTTGTATTACAATGGAATAATGGGGTTTTCATTAAATTTATAACACTTAAGTACTTTTATTTCCATCACATTTTTTCAAATAGTTTTCACACAGATAAAGGATTAGTTGGGATGATTATTTGTTTCAAATTTAAATATGATATCTAATACATGAAAAATGAAATATTATCTTGTAAAGAGTTTCAATAGGTGGAAATGAATATCAATTAGGTAGGTTAAGAATGGGTTTGTTATATAAGGGGTTTTATTAATTCTGTAAATCTCTAAACCAAAAACATTATTAGAATATACGTAATGTAATATTTTTAATAAACCATATAAATTTTTTATGGTTATTCCTGGGTCAATATAGATAGTATTTGATAAGTATTAATATATATTAATATATTATGATATTGTTTTTTAAAGATAATATAATAGTTATGTATGTTATCATGGGTTTATAAGTTAATGGGTGATCATAAATTCAGGGGAATTGATAGAGTTTTTTGGTCGAATGTGATTGTATTTTAATGAAGTTAATAATATTATGCGAGATATTTAATGCATTTTAGGAATAATACATTATTATAGTATGAATAATACTTTTTTTTAATATGTGATTTTATTTTCATGTAATTTTTAATATTTTGGATAAAAATATTTCATTTTTTGATTATATACTGAGTAGTATAAATACCCTTGTAGATATAAAATTGATTCAGTGAAGAGATGATACAAGTGATATTGGAAGGTTTTTATAAATTTTTAAGGCCATGCAAAATTAATGTGTATATAGGGAAATTATTGGTTAATATTAAATTTTTATTTATTTAATAATGGATATTTTTAGATATTAGATAAATGTTATTTTGGTGGGGGGAATATATTTAACGTTATAAATTTGAATAGTAATGAATTTGAATGCTATTTGGGATTGATAATTGTTTTTAAAGTCTATTTTGATTTGTTGGAGAGTAAAGGTGGTATCGTTTTCCCTGAATTTTTTTCTTCTGAAATATTAATGAGAATATAAGAGTATTTTTTGTTTCTTATTATGTCAAATTTAATTTATTGGTTTGTACACTATGATATTTTGATGTGTTCCTCTATATTAGTTTTATCCTATCCTATTATTTGATAATATAATATTTCCTCTTTATTTTCAATAGTTTTACATTTCACAGTGAAATGTTTTTCGAAATGATTATTACATTATAAATTATGATATTCCAATGGGGTTATTATCTCAATTGTCACCCATTGAGATATTTTTCACATTTGAAACTGTTTTTAAAATATATGGTGTATATAACACCCAATTAAATTCTTTTATCATTCTATTCGGGTAATTAAATTAATATAAAATTCCATTTTAAATTCTCCCCTATATTTCAAATTTATATATGTGTTACCAATGATGTGATGGTTTTTATTGAATTGATATCTTTTCCGTGAGTCATAATTTATTTTGTATAGTCAGGTGATTCCATGATTAATGAATCCTATTTTTTCACCCATATATGGTGTTTTTTTTTCAAGGGAAATTTCATTTCCATTTCATGTTCTTCTTGTTTTTTGAAATTATTATTTTGAATGAAATCCAAATTGTTAATAATAATTCTCCCACCAATTTCTTGACTAATATTCTCTTCTCTGTCCATGTGATTTCTTACCATATTTGTTGTTTCTGATGTTTATATTTAAATATTAATTTAATTCTGGTCTATTTATCGATGTTGGATTCCATAAAACTACTTAAAAATCATAAGATATATATATATTGTAAATGTTAAATATTTATTTTATCAGACACTCTATTTTTATTTTCATAATTTTTTTAATTTATGTTTCCATTTATAGAGATTTTTTATAATTATATTATTCGAAGTCTACTTTTCCCCCCTTGAAATGGATTTCTATAATTTTAATGTATTTTTACTATTTCTAAAACATTTCAATTTGGTAATTATGAAATAATGGATAATTAGGATTCTAGTAATCACATAATTTTTTTATGAATATTTTTATTTTATTTTTCCATTAAAGAAAACTTTTTAGTTCAATTGATAGAATACTATTTTTAATTTTAGAATGAATGGTCAAGTATTAAGATATTGAAGACTAGTTCTATTTTTATTGTTTTATATTCATGAAGAGTTTGATAAAGTGATTTAATTACAAAATTTTCTCCCAAAAAAATTAAATTGTGAGAAGTAATTTTATAAAGGGGGAAAGTGAAAACTAGATTAATTTTTATAATTTTAAAACAATTTAATTAATATTCATGAATATTATCTTATATATTTACTCAAAAAATTTATATATGTATGAAAGGATTTAAAATATTCAATTATAAACTTATATTACCAATAAAATTATTTTTTTATTCAGGACATAAAACATGTTTTAATTGAAGGTTTAGCATATTTCCTCTACAATGTTTTTATTTTTTTTATCTTTCTAAGAATTATTTTATCTTTTAATATTTTATAATTTCTTATTTAATTAAAATATATAAAATTATATTAATATTAAATATTATACATATGTTTTTTTGGAAAATGAAATAATAATATAGTCTTAAATTTGAGAAAATAGTAGTTTTATTTTAAATATATTGTTTTTTATGTATGATATGACTTTATTTGGAAGGATAAATATATAATTTTATGTTTCATCTTTTAAAAAATAAAATTAATTTTTTACTTTGTTTTATATATTTTTTCTAAAAAATTTTTTTGGTATTTTTCAGGGAAAAGATAAAAAAAAATTTCACTGTAAAAAATTTAGCCTTTATGAATACTACATCATCAAGGCATTATCAAGAAATAAATATAAAATAATACTTTATGACTCATTTTGATGAATTATTATCTGGTAATATAATAAAAACTTCATATAAAAATTCACTAATAATTGTAAAAAAATTATGTTAATAAAAATATACAATATTTATTGGTGAAAATGTAATATAAAAACTCTGAACCTATACTCTTAGGTCTAGTTCTAAAAATATAATCTTTACATTCCAAGATTTGATACAGAAAAAAGTGACCCAATTTTTACCCCCCTCCCCCATATTGGACATCATAATATAATAATAGTTCACATACATAACCAATGAAATTTTATATTTAGTATTTTAGAGAGTTTAGACAAACTCATTCAAAGCGGTAATTTCTAAAAAGTCTACATTTTTTCAAAAAAATCATTAAAATGACATTTTCATTTAATTCAATGTAACATACATATAATGATATTCAGATTTATTAAATTTCATACTCATCCTTAATCATTAGGAAGAATCATTTGAGAATATTTCATGGGAAAATATTAGTAAGTGATATAAAAGTAAGAAATATATTAGTAAAATGATAAACAAAAAAAATTATAAAATATTCATATCATTTCCATGTAATTTTTTCATAATTAAAAATAAATAATATCTACATGGAAAATAATTTTCTTCTCAATAAATCCTTTAAAAACAATATTAAGCCAATAAAACATCATTTAGTCAACTTAGAGCATCATATACACAACCCATGTTCACTCATGTGAGAAATAATTAGAGCCTAGAAAAATCAACAGGAGAAAAATCTGTAGTCAAATACATGTTTATTACCTTTGATGACAACAAAACATTACAAAATGAATTGTAGAGCTATATCAGGATAAATAATTCATATAAGAAGAATTAGGATCACCCATTCATTTAAACTATATTGTGGATACCCATTTATATAAGCTATATCAGGCTCACTCATTCATAAATGCTATATTAAGAATATTAACCATCATATATAATTGTATAGTAACATATAATGAATTAAAAAAATTATTCTTGGATCATTTCCTCAAAATTCCCTAAAACAACTCTTTTAAACCTATATACTAAACACATTCAGATGTCAAAATATCGTTTTTTAAAACATGTTTTCATAAATAAAAATAAAATGAAAAATGAAACAATATGTCATATTGGAAGAAATAAGGTAATTTTTATATTAATAAATTAATCATCTAATAGTTGATGATCTAGGATAATTTTTTGATTTCTTATACTTTTAAATAAAATATTCTTTTTTTCAACTTCTAAGGATAGTGAAAACATTTGTTTTACCAAATGTAAACTCATTGATTTTGAAATTATTTATAATAAAATGGAAATATCCATATATATTTATATATAATATAATTATGAAAATATAAATATATCTATAAAATTATTTTTAATGTATAAAAATTGAAGAATCAAATTATGAAAATAAAACATTAAAACATTTAAAATGAGTTTTTAAGTTGTACGGACCCTTAACTCAAGTCTGAATCATCATCTACATTATCTATCATCCTAAATAATAAAATTAAGTTATATATTTTTTATTTATTAAAATTATTTTACATTTTATTATTCATTTTATTTTATTATCATGTTATATTCAATTATATTATCATTTATGTTCATAACGCATGTTCTTTACAATATTCAGTTTATTTATTTGAAATAATATTATTATATAGAATATTTCGAAATATAAGAAAACTCTATCATCTCCAAAATAATAATAATTAAAAATCATCATTTTTATAACTTAGTTATCGTTTTAAAACAAGCCATTGAATATGGTTATCAAAAATGAACTACCTTGTAATCATAGAGATAATGGGTCCAATATATGCATGAGCGACCTTATCATTTATCATTAATTATAAATAAAAAAAATGTAAGTGATATTTTATCATTAAATAATGATTATTATATAACTAATATGACATAATTTTCTAAAATAAACCCTTATATAAAACATTATTGATGTGGTCATGAAAAATGAATCACGTCGCTTTGTGGAGGTGGTAATCCATACATTCAAACAAAAAACATTATAAATTCCTTATGGAAGGAAGGGTATGAAAATATAAGATATTTTATTCTCCAATAATGATAAAAAATATTAAATATCATATATTTTCATATTATGCATCATTATGAATATCTGGTAGTGGATGTGAAGTAAAAATCAATATAGTAGTTCATGAGAATGTAGTTTTCTATACACCTGAACTATGGTTTCATTTCATATTTCATTGAATAAGATGATGTATATACTCTATGTCATTAATATAATAACATTTAATTATATGTAAGATAATTTTTCTATTTATTTTTTATTTTTGATGAATATTTGAGGAGTTAGAATAATTTATTAATGTAAATCATTTTGTTAAAATCAGTAATTCTTCAACCTATATACTCCTTTTTTACATTAATCTCATTAATGTTTGTATTATGACCAAAATAAGAACCCTAGAACATGATTAGGTATTATAGGGAGGGATTTGAGTTTGTTATTTCTAACATAAATTTCTGTGGAAGTGTGTAGGGGAGAAGAGAGGGCATTCCCTTTTATATTTAAGGTAGGGACACTTTTGGGATTTCATAATGTAATAAATTAATATAATTAATTTTTATCTAAAATTCACTCCAAAATGATATAATTAACATTTAAAATTATTATGAGTAGAAAAACTCTCATTTTATAAAATTTATACAAGAGTATATTAGGTTTTAACCCTTATCTTTTTTATTTAACCCCCTTGTAGACCTTTTTCTTACAATTTAAATGATATAAATGTTTTCTATGCATTAAGGGTAATGGGGGTATAATAAAATTAAAAATAACAATAAATGGACATTAGATTATATTTTTCACCATATACCATACATTATGATGAGTACAACAATATTATTGTTTTTTGATAAACCCATATTTGAATATGATTTTAGGTTGACCGTTGTTATTGATAGGATTTGATGTTGATGATGAAGGATAACTATCAAAGGTACTGTGATTATTTGGAAAATTTTCTCTAAAAGACCTTGTAGAGTAAGATTATCCTAATATATCATGTAATGTATGAATACCTTAAAGGATCACATTGATAACATAAGTTCCAAATTAATATATAGTTATATATATGTACTAATGGATAATATATATTGTGTTTGTTTGTCCATTGTTTTCATCTCCCTGGTGTGATCAGAGTAATGAATACAATAACAAGATTCCATTACTTGATATACATAATTATAAGATAATATTGAGTACATATCACATGAAGGGATTAACGATACAGTATGATTTATAGATTATCTCAAGATTAGATCATTTAAATCTCTTGAAGACATGATATAATTGTCATTAGATCTCATGAGGATATCATGAGAAGAAAATCAAGTCACTGAATGATTTTAAAAAGATATCATAAAGAGATTAGGTGATTTTTGGGATGTAATAGGTGTTAGAAAATATAGATATATCTTAAGATCTTTCAAACAAAATTGAACTCATGAAAATCATTGGATCACATAAAGAGACCTTGTGAATAAAAGTAAGAAAAATTTTACAACCATGCTGATTATGAATGTGTTTTTTATTAAAATGTTGTCTTTTACTTTCAAGGTATGTTTTCTTCATAGGAAATCACATCATTTTGTTTTGTGGAAAAAAGTTTTTTGTGTTTGTTTTTAAGAGAATCAAACCAATGTTTTTTTGAAAATTGGAGACATGTATTTAGAATGTTTTTTCAAAGGATGGGAATGAGAATTGTTTTAATGGAATGTTATGATACTATTTGGTGTAATTATGGTGGTTCTTTTCTTATTTTTATTTCATATAAATCATGATTTATATTGTGAGCTTGTGATGATAACTTGGTAGAAGAAAGGGGGAGTAAAAGAGATGCTTCCAATCCGAAAAGAGTCATAATAAAATTTATCATACCCATATGGGGGAGAGAAATAAATAGTAATTTTTTTTCAAAACAATCATTTCCATATTGAAGAGGTGGTGATGACTAAAGAATATGTACCAATAAGAAGAGAATGTGATAGTATCGATTGCTTTCAAAATAATTGGATTAAGTGTGGGTGTAAATCAATTGTTTACGATTTCACTAGAACTATGTGTTTATGATATAACTATAGTGTATGGTTATGATTTCACTACACTAGGTGGTTATAATTTCAATATAGAAACAAGTTACAATTTCACTATAGCAGTGTAGTTAAGATTCCATTGTAGTAGTTGGTTACGATTTTGTTATATCAGTGTGGTTATGATTTTATTATAGTAGAAAGTTAAGATTTCTCTATAGCAGTTGATTACAATTTCACGGTAGCAGGTGGTGATGATTTCAGTGTAGCACTAGGATACATTTTCACTGTAGTGGTGTGGCTATAATTTTACTGTAGTAGATGGTTACGATTTCACTGAAGTAGCTGGTTACAATGATATTATAATAATATGGTTACAATTTCACTATAGTAGCTAGTTATGATTTCACTGTAACAGTTGGACATGATTTCACTATAACAAGTGGTTACGATTTCATTGTATCAGTTTTTTATGATTTCATTGTACTAGTGTGTTTACGATTTTACTGTGAGAGGTGGTTATAATTTCACTATAGCAGCTGGTTACGATTCCACTGTAGCAGTTCGTTATGATTAAACTGTAGCAGTGTGGTTACAATTTCACTATAGCAAGGGATGTTGATTAAAAAGGTAATGAGGATTGAAGAGTAAGACATGGTTTGGACTATTCTTTTTCCACAATGAATCTTATATTGGTTTTTTTCAAATGACTTTATTAAGTGGGATAAGAGATGAAATGTTTTATGTTCTCTTCATGAGAAATATCAATTGGGTCATGATCCAACATGATATTAGGGAAATAAGATGTTTTTATTTTACATTGATGAAGATTTTTGCGGGGAAAAGAGTTCACTAGAATGAATAAAAAGTAATGATAAATTCTAATAAAACTCAGACAGTGATAAAGTTGATCCTCAATGATTTTAATGTCATGAAGATGGTCATGATTCAAGAACTGGTTTTTGAATGAAGTATTTCTTCTCAATTGTTTCATGAGAAAATAAAATTAAATATTATTTCTGAATGATTTTTCGATGGGGAGATAAAAATTCATATACAATATTTTGATTCAAATCGGTTCTGATAATCGTAATGAACAATCTGCAGAAGGAATCAGACTTAATTGATCCGAACAGTGTATTCCTAACAATTGAAATTAGTATTAATAATTGAAATGGGATTCTAAAGTAGAAGAGGTGAATATTATAGATGTTTCGAGAAGAATCAAGACGCATTGAAGAAGTCAAAATAAATTTCAATATTTTAGGAGAAATGGCATTTCAGGTGAATTTAGGTGAGTGGGATAATGTTTTTCGAATTCCTGCCTTAACCTATTTTGTGTCACCCTTAAAAGGTGAATGTTCTTTTTTACATTGTGATGCATTCACTATTAACTGCAGATGAAAGGGAATATTTGGTTTTATTTTGAGATGAAGAGATCAATTATATATTTCTTGATAATTGTTTTGGTTGGTGTCGATTCATTTATTTTCAATTAAGCATGAAAATTGTATTTTGGAATTGAAGTGGTGTTTATTATACTAAATCGTACTCTATCAAAAAATCAGACCGATGGTATTGTTTTTTAGGAATTGGACTCAGAGGAATCAGACTCAGAGGAATGAGACTCAGGAAATATTAAGCTCAGTGATTCATAACAATGTCCAGGTGGTTCTTACATTTCATATGGGTATGAAATTGATGAATTTTATTTTAATTGAATACATTTTTTGAATTGAAGTGTGGCACGTAGAACATGAGTTGTTACAAAAAAACATTATTACATTATTGTACTTATATGATGAACATGCACTAGTTATGTTGTTTCACAGTGCTACAGGAGTGAAAGGGTATATCCTACTTGTTGTAATCCAAAGATTTATTTCTAATGGATTGTATGGTATTTGATCATTTACAACCATGGATGTAGATATTCTTATTGAATAGTGAACCTTGTAATCTGTGTGTTCTACTAGATGTTTGTTGATTTGTTTCTCAATAGATAATTGAAATCAATAATTGTAGGAGAGGATGTTTCAGTTATAATGAAACATTAATGAAAAATGGTATCACTAATTCACCCATCCCCCACTCATTGATACAATACTCCAACAAGGAACATTCAATTGGTATTCAAGACAGGTTCCCTTATTTATTATTTTTTAATGGAGAACTTGAAATATGTGAAAAATTACTGTATTGTGGTTTTTTATGGAAATAACTATCTTGTCTGGAAATATAGAATGTTTCCATATCATATGTTTATCATTTATGATGTTTTTGAAGATGAAACAGTTGGGTTTCCTTCCATTGAGTATAGTGCTCCACTAACACCTGTTGACATGTAGTTTCTTAAGATTTATGGAAGGGTCAAGAATGTTATATTATAATCACCTTATGAATGTGAATTATTGACAGTGAAAGGTGTTTCCATAGGAAAAGGTATATGGGATAAATTGAAAAACAAATCCAAAGGCAATACAAAAGTGAAGAAGGAAAAGTTAGAAATATGGAGAATGATGTGTGATGATTTGAAGGTGTTTGAGAATAAATCTATTGGGGAATTATTTACTAGGGTGAATAAAAATATAGTACTATCAAATTTCATGGTTAAAATAATAAAAACACTATAGTTGTTGAAAAGATCTTGAGAATCATATCTGATAAATTTGAGGAAAATGTTACTTCATAGGATGACAAAGATCTCGAAACATTACCTATTTATTATTTACATAGTACTCTTATTTCCTATGAAATGAGAAAAGAGAATTCTATGAAGAGAAAAACAAAGGTTGATAGAGAAATTTCATTCAAGTCTATAATGATGTAAAAGTCAAAGATGTATGTTATTAAAGATAAATATTGTGATTCTGAATCTTAAAATGAGGTAGGCAAAAATCTCAATGAAATAATTTCCTAGTTTTATAACAATGTGAAGGGAGGTATATAGAAACACAAAGGGAAACTTACCTTAAAATGTATTGAATTTGGAGGTGTTGGTCACTTGGAAGAGAATTTTTTTAGAGTAAAGAAAGAAGAGGATAATGTTATTGAATAACGAAAGACAAGAAGAATGTTGAAGAAAATGGGAGACAAAGGAATAGAAAAAAAATGATTCATATCAAAAAGAAGAAGTTTCTTTTCCAAAGAAGATAAAGAAGAAGAGTATGATGTTGAATATTAAAAATCTATTGAGAATAGTATTGAAAGTACATTAATTGAAATAGTGAGTTCCGAATAATTTGGAAGTAATGGTCATGAAGAAAAAGAAATTTAGCTTAAAATGAATTTGAAAGAATAGTTGAAAGAATTTATAAGAAAGATCAGAAGGCTTGAAAAGAAAAACAAAATGTTAGAAGATGAATTCTCAAGAAACCAAGAATGTTTTGATGGTGAGAAAGAAAATCTGGTTAATGTGATTTATGATTTGATGATGTCTTTTAAAGATGAAAAGAATTGTAATGTGAATTTGGAAGTGAAGCTAAATAAATAAAAATAAGACTTGGAACTTGTCCAAAAAATCTTTTTGATGCTGAACAAAAAAGTACAATTTTCCAAAACTCTAACACTGAAGTTAGTGAATTTTCTCGTAATGATAAACTTGATAAGGTTAGACAAAATATACATTCAAAGGGTGAGATGAAGAATGGAACTACATCTGAAATGAAGAATGGAGGGAAAGGTATGTTTGTGGTCAATGTTATAAATTCATAAGTTATAAAACATAATGTCTTTGAAAAGGTTTTATCAGGATCAGGAAAATTTTCAATTACTTTTGATCCTATCAAGGCTGAAAAGAAGAAGAAGAATTGAATTGAAAGTGAAAATAACATGGTTGAGAAATGTTTTCACAATTCTGATCAGTATAGAGGTTTCTAAAGGAAATACTCTTTTTATGGGTATTAAAGGTATTGTGAGGGATTCGATCACATAGTACATATGTGTTGGTTCAATCAACAACGTTAAAATTATCCCATAGGTTATAAAATTAAGGGATTTTGTACGATTAAATCCCATCAAAGAATTAAAAATGGGATGGTTGTCTTAAATAAATCTTAAAATAATGAAGTGATGATTGAAAATAGGTTCCCACCAATTGAAACTATTTATGAAAGATGTGAAAAACCTAGACACCTTTCAAAAGGATGACTTGTTTTGTGATTTTCTTATAAAAATATTCTCACTTCTCAAAACCCAAGTTGAAGAATGAAAATATTGGAGAAATGGTTCTTGTTGTTGAAACTGCCTTAAAATTCAGGAAAGAAAAAGACCTTGGATATTTGATAGTGGGTGTTCTTCTCATATGAGAGGACAAATGAAATTATTCAATTATGTGATATATTATAAAGAAGGAACAATTACATTTGTCAATTATGAATTGTTGAAAATCAAAAGTGTTGTGTTAGCCATTATTAGAAAAAGAAAAGATAAAATCTAAGAAAATATTGTATGTTGATGGGCTAAAATCTTGCCTTCTATGTGACTCAAAATTGTGTGATAAGGGTAACATTTTTAACTTCATAAATGGAGAATTTTTTTAAAGAGAGATGAAGATAGAAAGATTGTTACAAGAGGACAATGTACAAATAGAAATTTGTATTATTTTGGTGATTCAAAAAACTCTTGTTACATGATTATGGTGGAATTGAATCAGTTATGGAATAAAAGACTTGGAAATATGTGTCATAGAAACATGTGAATGTTATCTAAAAGAGATAGTGTCTGAGACATTCCTTATTTCCCAATAATAATATATCAGTGTTGTACTATCTTTTAGAAGGGAAAAATTAAAAAATTTTGCATAATAATGTTGATATTTGTTCAAAACAACCCTTAGAGCTGATCCATTCTAATATATGTAGGAAAATGAGAAAAAAATCAATATATGGAGATAATTACATCATTACATTCATTGATAATTTTTCTCAAATTACTTTTTTTATGTGCATGAAACACGAATCAGATGCTTTAAAAATGTTTAAATGTTTCAGAAGAAATGCTAAGAAATAATGTGAGAATTCAGTGAAGAATTTAAGAAAGGATAATGGTGGTGAATATAAAAGAGAAAATTTTGAAGACTACCATGAGAATTATGGAATTTGGAATGAGTATAGACCTCTATACACTCCCAAAAAAACGGGGTTGCTGAAATAAATAATCAAAGCCTGTTGGAAATGGGAAGAACAATGTTACTTAACCATGTCCATTCTCATTACTTTTGGAGGAAAGCATTGAGTACTACTATTTATATTCATAACTGCTATTTCTATAGGAATTAATCAAGTATGACTCCCTATGAATTGTTTTGTGAAAAAACTCAACGTTTTAAGCACTTTAGTGTTTTCAGGAGTCCTTGTATTATTTGGAAGAAAGGTGGAATGTAGTGTAAGTTTGAGCATACATGTGAGGATGTAATCTTTCTAGGTAATTATCTAGATAGAAGAGGGTACAGATTCCTTAATAGAGAAACAAAAAAAAAATTGATTCAGTTGATATAATATTGATCGATGTATATAAGAATGAGAAACATGTTTAGGCATACAATGAAGGTAAGGAAGTAGAAGAATCTAATTCTGATAGGGATATAAATGAATGCCATCATAATAATGTTGAATAATCAGACTCAGTGATTTCTAGTGATAAGGAAGCCAATAAAATATCTTATCTAAGGCTAAGGAAACATTTATAAGAAAAAATATAATTGGTGATCAATATCATAAGGTTCAAACAAGAAAAATAGCTAATTCCATTGCACATACTTATTTGTATTCAAATGTGGAACCCAATGATGTGAATGAAGATTTTGAGAAGTTGGAATGGGTTCAAACTATGAATGATGAATTGGATCTTATTGAAAAGAATAATACATGGGAACTCATACCCAAGCCTGAAAAAAAATCATTTTCACAAAACAGGTTTCCCGGAACAAGATGAATAAAAAATGGGAATTTAAAAGAAAATATGAAAGTTTGGTTTTAAATGGGTATTCACATATTATGGGTATAGATTTTGATGAAACATTTTTTCTAATGGAAAGTCTTGAAACAATAAGAATATTTCTTGTTATTGTCGCATAAAGAGGCTACAAGTTCATTCAAATGGATGTTAAATATGAATTCCTAAACGGTTCTCTTGAAAGAGATGTTTATATTGAACAACCATGTGGCTTTATTATTTAAAAAGATAAATTTAATGTGTGAATACTGAAAAATTCATTGTATTGCCTAATAAAAGCTCCAAGGGAATGGTATTCGAAACTCGATGCATGTTTAAGAAAGATGAATTTAAAAAAAAGGAAGAGTTGAATTTAATCATTGCATAAGATAATGTCATGAGTATTTAATCATTTTAATTATTTATATTGGTAACATTATATTTGCTGGGAATGATGATTGAAGATGTGAAAGATTTTATGAAGAAATGATAAATTTATTTGAAATTTCTTTGTTAGGATAAATGAAATACTTTCTTGGGTTACAAATACAGCAAAAGAAAGAATACATTTTCCTCTCCCAATAAAATAATGCAAATGAAATTCCCAAGATGTTTAGAATTGAAAATTCAAAAATTGTTTCTAAACCCATTTCAGTGGGAACAAAGATGAGAAAATACATAAAAGGAAGTTGATAAAAAAGAGTATGGAATGCAGATTGGATGTTTATTGTATTTGACTACCTCAAGACCCGGCATTGTGTTTGTTGTTACCTTATATTCTATATTTAAATGTTCTATAAAATAATCACATATAATTACTAGAAAAATAATTCTCAGATACATAAAAGGCACAACAATCTTTGGAATAAAATATGATAGCTCAAATTGTATTGAATTATTTGGGTATTCAGAAGTAGATTGGGTAAAAAAATGTTGACGATAGAAGATCCACATCTGGTGGGGTATTCATTCTAGTAAATAATTGTGTTTTCAGCATTCAATGAAACAAAATTTAGTAAAACTAAGTACAGATGAATCTTAGCATGTTGCTGATACTCAAGATGCTACCCAACTTTTGTGGATGAAAACATAGTTGGAGTATTTGTTTGTTAAATTGAAGTTATATTTGCTTTGTGGTTGTGAAAATAAAAGTACAATCTATATCACTAGGAATCGAATGAAAAATTCTCATTCAAAACATATTGACATCAAAAATAAATTCATCAATGAGAATGTGGATAATAATGAATTGAAGTTGGAAAATATTCCAATACTATAATAAGTATCTGATATTTTCCCAAAACCATTATCGAAGAAATCATTTTCCAAAATGAGGTTGAACAAGGGTTTCTATCCTCTTTCCCTTTAAGGATGAGTCATGTTTATATTCCCCTCTCATATTACCTTTGGATTGTTTTTTCAAGGGGATATAATTGTTTTGTTTCACATATCTATTTAAGAAATGAAAGGGTTATGGGTAAGATTTGAATTCATAATTGTTTAGTGTGTGCACTAGTCTAACTGTTTGATTGAGTGGTTGATGGAAATGAAATTAAATTTTTTATAGGTATAATAAAGGAAAATAGAGAAAATAAAGAGGATTTCATGTTGAATTTTTTTGTATAGATTGGTTTTTATTTTAATGATTATTGTTCTCTATAATGAGTTAGCTCACATTGGCATAGAATTAATGATATGCAATCCATTACTTGAGGTTACAAAGTAGAGTGACTTATTATAGTTGGTTTAAAAAAATATCCAATGGGAGATATTGTTAGGACTAAGTTGATGATGAGCGTGTTTTTTATTAAAGTGTTATTTTTGTTTTCAAGGTATGTTTTTTTGAAAGGAAATCAATTTACATTGTTTAGTGGAAACCCTTATTTTTGATTTTTTTTAAAGAATCAGACTCAAGTTTGTCTAAGAATTGGAATCAACTATTCAAAATTTTTGTCTCGGGATGAGAATGGGAAGGAAAGAATAAAACATGAGTGAATATAAATTTATGAAACTTTCCGATGTAATTGTGACGATGCTTGGATGATTTTTCTTTCATATAAATCATTATTTGAATTGTGAACATGTGATGAAAGAATGATAGAATAAGGGGGTAGTGAAAGAGACTCTACCAATCAGAAAACAATCATATTCATATTTATCATATATGAATGGGAGAGATAAAGTAGTGGTACTTATTGTTTTTCCAAAAAATCATATCTAGATTGAAGAGGTAGTGTCGATTGAAGAAGACGTACCAATAAAAAGAGAAAGCGGTAATATTGATTTTCTTCAAAATAATTGGATTAAGTATATATTTAAATGAACTGGTTATGATTACACTGTAGCAGTGTGGTTATGATTTTATTATAGCAGCTGGTTACAATTTCACTATAGCAGGTTGTTAAGATTTCATTATAACTTCTAGTTACGATTTCCCTATATATGGTGCTTATGATTTCACTATAGAAGTTGGTTATGATTTCACTATTATATCTGGTTACGATTTCACTCTAGTGGCTGGTTATGATTTGACTTTAGTAGCTTCTTACAATATCACTATAGTAGCTGGTTATTATTTCACTATATCAGGTGGTTATGATTACATAGTAGTATATGGTTACAATTTTACTAGGGTAGTGTGGTTATGATTTCAATCTAGCAGGTGGTTATGATTTAACTGTAGTATATGGTTATGATTTCACTATAGGAGGTGGTTACGATTCTGTTGTAGCAACTGGTTATAATCTCACTGTAATAGTGTGGTTAAGATTTTACTATAGTATGTGGTTACAATTTCACTATAGAAGTTGGTTACGATTTCACTATAGCAGCTGGTTATGACTTCACTATAGTAGTGTGGTTATGATTTCACTATAGAAGGGGATGCTGATTGAAAATTTCTATTTATTGAAGAGTAAGAGATGGTTCTGATTATTCTATTTACATAAATAATTGTACATTGGTATGTTTTCAAATGACTTCATCAATTGGGTAAAGAGTTTAATTGTTTTATGTTATCCTCCTGAAAAATCTCAATTGGGTCAAGATACATCATGATAAGAGTGTAAGAATATGTTTTTTCTATTTTGATGATGATTTTTGTGATGAAAAGAGTTTACTAGAATGAATGGAAAGTTATGATACTTTCCAATTAAAGTCAGATGATGCAAAAGATGATCCTCAATGAATTCAATGTCGTAAAGGTATTAATGATTATAGCACTAGTTTTTGAATGAAGTATTGTTTCTCAAGAGGTTAACAGGAATGGAAGAGAATATAATATTCTTGAAGGATTTTTCATGGGGGAGATAGACTTTCATATAAATGTTTTTGATTCAAATCGGTTCTGACATTCGTATTTTACAATCATCTTGACGAATCCAACCCAATTGATCATAATCATGTATTCATAATAATTGTAACCAGTCTCAAAATTGAAATGGGAGTATGAATAAGATGAGGTTATATTGGTAGTTTTCTCGAGATGAATCGAGAAGCGTTGAAGAATCCAAATGCATTCTAAGATTCCATGGGAAATGGAATTCTGGGTAAATTTAGGTGAGTGGAATTTTTTTTGGAATTCCCACCTAAACTTGTTTTGGGTCACCTATAAGAGGTGAAATTACATTGTACTTTTTTATTCTTAAAATATTCACTGTAGAAGAGAGAATATATGGGTTTCTAGAGAGAATAAGAGATCTATTCTATTCATTGGACAATTTTTTTGGGTGGTGCAGATTCATTAAAATTTTATTCAACTTGAAAATTTTATTCAGAAATTGGAGTGGTTCTTATTCTACTATATCACATTTTATCAATAAAACCAGAATTTGAGTATTTTTTTGTAATAATTTTACTTGAAAGAATCGGACTCAGAGGAATCAAACTCAAGAAAGATCGGACTCAGTGTTTCATAACAAATTCCATGTGATTCTCACCTTTCTACTTAGTAAATAATTAATGAATTATATTTCAATTGAATACATTTGATGAATCGAAAAGAATCATATGTAACATGATTTGTTACAAAACAATGGTATTACATTATTGTTCTATGAGGATTCACATGCACTAGTTATATTGTTTTATAGTGCTACACGAGTGAAAGGGTACAACCAACTCATTGTAAACAATTGATTGATTTCTAGTTGAATTTATTATATTGGATCATTTCAAAACAATTCCAAGGATGTAGATATTCTTATTAAATAATGAACCCTGAAAATCTTTTTGATCCTTAGGATATGTGTTGATTAGTTTCCCAGTAGAGAATAGAATTCTTTAATAAGAGGCAAATGTTGTTTCAATTGCAAAAAACATAAAAGAAATAAGGTATCACAGATTCACCCCTCCCCCTATCAGTGATATAATACTCTGACTGGTCACTTTCAACAAAGAGGCTAAAATAAAGAAGTTATATCATGGTCACATGAAATCACTTGACCCAATGATTATAATTTTCTCTCTTGGTGAGCTAAAATGAAACATTTTAAGACAATTTGACGAACCATATGATTGTTTTGGATCCCATTATGGGATAACCAGAAGTGTTGGAAGACAATAATGTTAACCACCACATTAGAATATTTGGTTCTAATGGAGGGGACATGAATAGTGAAGAATCGTGTTCTATATGATGTTGGAACAGATGCATAACAATGGTTCGAAGAGTTTTTGAGGTTAATTTATTCCTATAATACGCTATGTACTATATTTAAGAGGGTAGAGTACATTTCCTAAGTGGATTTATTAGAATAAAGGTATTTTAAATGCATATAAGATGGTCTTGTGCTAGAATAAAATAATTCATATAAATAATAAAAATCATTGATGGTGTATCAGGATGAAGTATCAGGAAGGTTTATTGTGAAGGGATGTATGTGTTGGGAACATGTATAGCTATTTATATGACATGTTCTATATAAATAGATAATGGTCTAAAGAGAGAGTCACATAATTTCCATGAATTGAAGAAATTATTATAGAATAATCATATGAAGGAGTCTCATAACGGTATATTATAAAGGGTTCTTAATGTGGAATCTCACGAAGGAGTCACATAGAGGATACTTTTGAATATATCGTTCAAAGGGGTATCCTCAAGGGTCCTTTCAAAGGGGTCTTATGAGCTGTTATTATTCCAAGTCTTCATGATTAGATGTCATGAAATGAGATATGTATTTATGTTTACATTTGAACAATATCATTTTCAATTCTTTATTATTAACCATGATAATATAATTATGTATTTATGAAATACAAAAAATATTTGAAGAATTATTTTATTCAAAAATACATCAAAGGCAATGAAATGAAGAGCTAGAATATTTTAATGATATTGAATATGGAAGGAGTATTTTTCATTATACCACATTGAATGGTGATTTATTAGAGGATGTTAACATTAAGGATAAGAAGGAGCACGTTAGGTTCAAATATTTCTATCTCTCATTTGGTGAAACTCTCAGTATTAGAATATATTTCAATTTGATCAATGTACTAATGGTTTTTTAATTCAAAGATAAGTGTATTCGAGGGAAGTGAGAGGGAAGTGATTCTTTTGATATATTGTATCTTCCTAGAAAATTTTGAAGGTGGAGAACACAAGAAGTAGTGACCTTACCTAAACTAACAAGCCATGAGAATAAAGTTTTTTTTAGAAACACAATTTGGATGAATTCTCCATAGACTATACTAAAGTTCTAAACCTTTTCCAAATCTATGTGTCCTTGAAATTTAATTACTAATTAACATTCTATGAATCATCATCAAATAATTTTGGTTAGTATTTGAACAATATAATCACAAAAATATACAAGTAATAAACCTTAAAATAAATTTGTCTTTATCTAGTTGAAATGGAGTAATTTTGAAAATAATATCCACACCCTGATTGAACACCCCCCCACCATCTGGGTATGTAATCCTATTTTGTCTAAGAAATATGTATCATTTGGAGGTTTCTTTTATTAGAATATTTTCTTTCAATTGATTTATATGAATATTTCAATTTATGTTTCATTATTCTATTATCATAGTTCTAGGGGAAAGGTAATAACATCAAAAAGTAAGTAAAAGATTTATGGAACTCCTCAATGTGTATTTTTATATGTAAATTGTCTGATTATGTTAAGGGAATCCAAAAATGTATTAAATAAAGAGTTGGATGAATTAGAATATGTGACTATTTAATTATTCTATAATTCTAAATGAATAATTAGAGAACCTACCATTCCAAGTCATTCATGAACTACTGATATTGAAGAAATTCCAAGGAAGACATTGGTGTTCATTTTCCTCATAACAAGGTAAATAGATTTGAAATTGAGAGATGAAGATAATTCAAATATATATATATTAAAGAATATTAATATGAAATCAATGATCTAAAAGGATTAAAAAAGTCTTATTTAAGTGGAAAATTATATGATGGAAGAGAACAATTCTCATGAGTAATATTTGAAACCGATTTCTATATTGATGGAAAAACTCAAAAATGATGATAAGGGAAAGAATATAAACTCAAAATAAATTCATAATCAAGAAATCAGAAATGCTTATCCTGATACAAGACAATGAAAATGAGTCATAGAAAAAATATTAAAATAAGAGTAGGTTTTCTTCAAATATTATTTATCCAAATTGTATTCATAAATAATAGAGTAATTTGACATGGTGTATAAGTTATCCTATAAATATGAAGATGATATGAATATTGCAAAGACTATCAAGTGAGAACTTAATGCTTATAAGAAATAAGGGAATAATAATATTCATCAATTGATAAAATTTTGGAATCAGTCAAGATTGAATTTGATCACTCTTATTGTAATGGAAATCTCAAATTGAATATTTGTTTTCATTTCTTATTTAACTATACATCAGTGGGAAATAGTGAAATAAAAAGAAAATATTCTATTTCATAGAATCAATTTAGCTGATTAATCCATCCCAAAGCTGATGCAATTTTGGAAAATATTTTATTTCCTATAATGAACCATCTCCCATATATGAGAGGAAGAGAGACGTGAAAATTTCTAAAAATAGTGAAATTATATAAGTGATGGAATTATATCAAAAAAATATTTTTTTTATGATGTAATGAAAACATGCGTTATCTCAGTGGTTTTCATGGAAAAAGTTCAAGTATCTATTTTATGGATTTGGAATATAATTCATTTTATTTTTTCCATAAATATTTACATTTTATGAGTCAGCATAATATTGTTAAAATTTAAACAATAAAATTATCTTATAAGAATATTTTTTTAAAATTTATACTATTTTGGATGAATGGGATGCACCTAGATTATGTTTATATAAGATCAAGGGATTAATATAAAAATAATAAGTCTATAAACATCAATATCTCAACAGAAAAATATGATTTTAAGTGTGTTTTTTACTAGATATGCTTTATATATACTAATCTTGGGAATGTGAAAATATATTATATCTTGAAGAAAGAAGGTATGAGAATATAAGTCCACATGAGATTCCCAACTCCATTGGTGTTTGCTTGTAAAAACTATTTATTTTTTGAAAAATTGATTTTTAGTATCATAGAAAACATAAAGAGCTCAGGGAACTATGTAACAAGAAATTTCTCTATAACTCTCACATCATCTCCCATTTAAATAATGTAAAATACTATAATAAATATGGAGGAGATGCTCCAATTAAATATAAGAAGAATGTATGTTTATTCAAAGAATCACCCTACAATAAAGGGAGTGTTGACATTGATTATAAGTAAAATAAAAATGAGAAAATAATTCCATTAAATATTTGTGTGTCATGCCAAATTTGGAGATGTGGTGGAAATATAATTAACACTATAATGGAAGAAGAGGCAGGAGAAAATGACAAGCTACAATATTTCTAGTCATATAAATAATTATTAAACCTAGAGTATAACTAGATCACTAATGGAATAAAAATGTCAAAATGGGTTTAAACACAAAATTATGAAAAATAAAAATACTATAAAAACTATGTATTAGAATAAGCCTAATAATGTGGGTAATAAAAATCAAGTAATATATCCATATCATAAAAATTTAACTGGATATGTGCAATAAGAATACAAATTTTTTAATTTATTTAAATGAAATTTTTAATGGTATGTTCATCTAGATCAACCACATTACTTTTCTAAGATATTCTAGAGACACCCCTCTCCCCATGAATATAAGTGTTTTTAATGTGTGTTTGATGTGGTAAAGGATTATTGGGAGATATGATCCAAGGGGTGTGATTGTGATGGATGTGAAAAGGTACATATGGTGAATAGATATACATACAACAAGAAGAATCACAACACTTGAAGTTCGTATATGGTATCTGATTCAAAATGTGGTTTCCAAAATCACACTATTTTTTTATATTTATTTTGATGTTCAATGTCAAGTAAGAGTAATATTATATGATGAAGATAATTATTTAAAACTAAATTTATTCCAAAACTCTACATAGATTATCTAGTGGTTCCAAGTCACATTTAATATCTAACAAATGGTATTAGAACTATATTTACGTAGTATTTGTTCACAGAGAGGATAAATACTTGTAAAGATGTAGAAACATACTTATACATCATTTTTATATCTTTTATTATAAATATTTTATGTCATATAAATAATTTCAAATTCTAAGAATATTTTATAAAAATAATAGAACTTCTAAATATTCTTCTCCATTTTATAAGAATTAACTAAATATCAATCTCCAAATCAAAAATCAAAATCACTAATCTGTATCTGTGTAATGTTGGTGGTTTTTATATGTAAGTGTGGATATGTATTCATGATGATATATCCTCATCCATAAATATAATCCTATAAATAATATAATTGGTTAATGTCATTAGAATCCATGAAAGTAAGTGAGCAAAACTAAAAAAATTATTTTTTATTGTCTAATGTTTTATTTCATACATGGAGTTCCATATAAGTAGTCATAGATGATCTGTTAATGACTCAGTGTAATGTGGACACTTCACTTATAGAAAACCAATTAATAGTGTCAAGCTCAAATTGAGAAAACAGTTATATGATTGGAATATTTAAAAGGATTTTTTTCAAATCATAAGTTGGTAAATAAAGTCAAAGGTGAAATTGAAAATAGTATACCTAACCATGTTTCTTTCAGATGTCAACCTATGGTGTCATGTGTTCTAAGAATATTTTAATTTTAAATGGAGGAGAACCATCTATATTTATATTTATTATTGTTTTTATAAGAACAATGTCTATTTACTCATGATTTTATAAAATATCAAAAATCTAAAGCCTGAAGATCATTTGTTATGTGAGAGTAAATTCATAAGGTAATGAATACCCAATATAATTTCATGAGAAATGGTGGAATTGAATTAGAGTCTATAATCGGTATTATTCTTTAAAATTTATGTTATACAAATCATCAAAAATATACATTTTAACACTCATGGAAAATGAACATTGAAATATAGTATCACTTCATCAATAAGATAGATGAGAACTGTCTTCAGAAGATAGTGTATGTGGATTTTAAACTAGAACGTGAAGTTATCCTGATTAATACCTTTCCTAATAATGAATTTGAAATACATTTTCTCTATCTTGAAGTTTATATTACAATCTATAAATCATAGTTTGGATATGGGACACCCATCAACATGATGTATGTTTTGTTTTACTGAATGTACTATTTTGTGTTATTTCCCATGATAGAGGCCATGAAGGAGTGAAATTTTTGTTCATTGAAAATGGTTGAAATAATGTATTGATAATGATATAAAAAGTCACGGGAGAAGCTGATAGAGGGTGAAATGAAATATGGCTATTTTTTTGTTTATGATTAATATGGTCTATCAATAAAGAAGGATCATGAAATGTTGTGTCCTTTGGGATCATTATATGAGTAGATGACATGATCATGTTATGAAGTGATCTTGAGAGCTACACTTGTTTATAGTTTTTGTGTCATGAAGGCTTAAAGAGGGCCATTTGAGAATTATGAAATTCATTGATGAAATTTTAATGTTATTAATATTTATCATGCCCTTATTGACACATATGGGATAAGATTAGGTGCTAGGGATGTCCATGATCACTAGGTGGGGTTATAAAAGGTATTTTGTTTAACAAATGTACTCTTGTTCAAAATGTTGATTTTTAGGTTTTGATATACTTTCAAAAAATCTAAATGGGGATATTTTTGTAATAAAATCCCTTTCTATGGTGCTTTTTTGATGATTTTATTTACTGATATGTTTTTGGATCACTGAAAAAGGTTTATTTTCAAGGGATGAAATAATAGTTGGGGTGAATTTCTTAAAAATAACACCAAGGGAAAATTCCCTAAAAGTATATTCACAATTCCAAATATCCTAATAGATCACATGGATCATGCATGTTATAAATTATTTAGTAAAAGCGTGTTAGATTTAAGAAATCATGTGAAGTGTATTTATCATGAAAATGTTATAAAGACCCAAGATTAATATTTATGGATTTTACATCTTTTTAGATGAATATTTATCACATTAAAAAAATAACATACCTGAATAACATAATATTTTAGTGTCTTTGTAACCTTGGAAAACAATATTATTACAGGGTTAAAGTTCTTCATTGTATCCCACAATGATCTTCCAATTTAGTTCTCCTCTTTGGACTATCCAATATAAATATTTCTTCATAACAAAGGGAATGAAACATAAAAAATAGATAACTCATATTCTTAGCAAGGGAAACCACAAGAGATATTAATATATGAACATATAAAAGGATAATAAATGAATAAGGGTGTATAATAATTAATCCACACTTTATATGTTCATACTCATCTATCATAGATCGCAAACAGGACTCATGACATAAATATTTATCATTTTAGTAAATATGCTCCCAAAGGGAGAAAATCATCATAAATCATTCATGAACCATATTATCTTGTCATAATTATGTGAAAACATAATACATATAAAATGTAATTTCATTTTTCAAGGTTAATTACTAAGGTCATTATCATAGTGGATCAGGACACACATGTTTCCTATTGTAGATCAGGACATGCTTGATTCCCCTTGTGGATGTGGACAAGTATCAAGACAAATGCCTTGTTTACATAATTTATATCTTGAGATATAATTTATTACCAAATTTATTGGAGGTATATATATGTCCCACCCATTAAATAATGAAATCACACACATATGTGTCATAATATCATAATTCATTCATCACATCAGAAATCATGAAAACAAAATGTTTTTGCAAAAATTCCATCAAAGTGTATATCATTGAAAAATATTTGGATACATAAACATCATTGTATAAAGAAATAAAATATTCATAAAAAGAGTATGAATATTTCGATTAGATTTTATACCGATCAAGGAATGACTAACAAGAACACATGTCATCAAAGGTGTAATTTTTTAATGATCTTTTTAAAAAATTTCATTAAGAAAATAACATATCTTCAATGAAAAATTATTTTTAAATGATAAAACATTTATCAAACCATTATCCTTGAAAAAAATTCTTCTAACTATAAATATATATTTTGAAGCCATTTTAAAAATATTTGAAATCATTTTCCATAAAAATTCATAAAAGTTCATTGAAAAACCTTTTTGAAAATATATTTAAAAAACAGGGTTTTTGAATAAAACAATTTTGAACGAAGAGAGGATAATATTACATGAAAAATATGATATCATTAATTAATGGATATTAATGTAAAATCATATGAAAAATTATTATATATATCTTTTAATATAATATAGGTCTATAGAATTACATGTTACTCGAAGTGGGAAAATTGAGGCAAAATTACCTTACTGATTTACAGACTTGTGAAATTTAAAGACCGTGAAAGAAATATCAACAAATTAATTTATAAATTACAATAAAATTTATTATTTTTATAATATTTTACTTTAATGTTAATTATATACACCACCCAATAGAAAAGAGTAATGAACATGACATATGTTTTACGGAAATAAATGTGAGACTAGAAACCCTTTAAATTAATTTTTGACATCCATTGTAAATGTTCAATACTCTATAATAATAATTTTATTTTTATTATGTATATAACACACACACATATATATATATATATATATATTATGAAAAAAAATTCATAGGAATTTATTTTAATTATTTATTAACAATTTCATGTTAAAGTTGTGTTTGGAGTAATAATCGCTATATTTTTCGAATTCATTTTAAATTTTAATGATCAGCCCTCTTATATAGATCAACATTTAACCTATTAAAAAATTATTAATAGAATATATATTTTCTATATTTTTATTATATATTTATTTTTTTGTAATTGTTTTAGGTCAAAAATAAAGTACATTGTTCCTAGAAATGGTAGGACATATGTTTTCAAAAAAAATTGATTTAAATTTATTATAGGATTAAATAAAATAAATTATCTGATATATTATCATTGAATAATAATTTTTATTTCATATATATCTCAAATATTTATTAAAACTATCCTGAATACATTCTCTAAAAATAGTGAACAAATCACATCTGTTCGTGAGGTGGTAATCCTATATACACACGAACGACATTATCGTATTCCCAGCAAATATAAATCATGAATTTAAGTGTGATATTAAAATTCAAGAATAATAATAAGATCATAAAAAATATATATATCTTATAAAAACATTAAAATCCATCATTATTTTGAACATTTAATGGTGGTAATTGAAGAATGAGCGACATCAGTTCGTGAGGTGGTACATCTCTATACACATGAATTATGATTGTGTATCCCATATTATATAAGTGTGTCATGATGGAGGTAATAACTATAACAAAACATTATCTCATCATATTTAAGATACTGAGTTTATTATATAAAAATAAATTAAAATAATTGAAGGTTCTTAAGGACGAAATAAAACAAATATTTGTATTGATGAACGTTACCTATTCTTGGGGTATCTCTTCTTTGTTTTCTCCAATATAAATTAATGGGTGGATTTATTCCCCAATGAATTACTATAGAATTATTTTAGGGAATTTTGGAGGATATTTTGATAGGTTTTCATTCAAAAAAAATAAGTTTTTATGTGTTAATAAATGGGAAGAAGATGTACCTATTTATAATTTATGTGACGGGTATTTTTGGAATTTCTCAAAAGACTAATTTATAATTAATTCAATTTCAATATAAAAACCTCCAAAAGAAAATGAATTGGTATAAAAGATAGAAATATTTTTTTCATATCATCAACCATTATATTATACCCATGTTTTCATTTTATTCTAAAACATATCATTTTTATTAACTATTAGTTGACAAATTTTGATTTTAATTTTGATGACGACATTTTAATATTTTGATGGATGTATTATTTAATATTAAAGATTCAATGGGACCATAAATGAAATATTAATGATAGATTAGGACATATATATTCCCCTTGTTCCTTATATAATAGTTATCTTATTTTTAAATAATTTTATTAAAAATTATTTTCAAAAAATATCTTTTGTTTAAATTATCACAATATTCATTAAATTAACATTAATATAATCTATATAGAAATCCAAATACTAAAAAAAATCATTTAATAAAACAATAATATTTATATTAACCAATAAAATTAATGTATAACCTTAATTAATTCAAATTATAATTAGTTTAATCTTTTGATATCATTTAATTGGTTTTGTTATAAATTGAAAAATTATTACGTAATTATCATGTAATTAATTATGGTAAATTTTAAATCACTAAAAATTAATATTTTAATTTAATTTAGTAGATTTATATTTTTTTATTTCATAAAATTGTATATAGTAAAATATATCTTATGTATAACCCTATATTAAAAATAATATACTTATTAAAAGTAAGAGTGTGTAATTTTTTTCCTCTCATTGATTTTTATAACATTTAGGTCATTTTCATAGAGAAAAGTCCATTAAATAATTAAATCTCAAAAAAATAGGTTTTAATATTATAATAAACATCATCCTATAAAATTTGGGGAAATTTTATAGTTATTTTAGAGTCTTTATAACATGATTTTTAACCTTAATTACCTAATATACCCTTTACTATGGTGAAACAATTCCTAATATTAATATTCATATTCACCAAAAATAAAATGAAAATTTTTATTAAATAAGGAACTAATGATTGAAAATATCAAATAAAATTTTCAAAATTCAAAACATAGAATTGGGTAAAATTAATTAAAAATTAACCTTGTTGATAAGGTGATAAAGTTGGGTTTTAATGTGAAAATGATCAAATGTTTGAAATGATTTTATTTCTAAATTCTACAGGAAAAATATTTTAACTAAATGAATAAAATAAATATAGGTATTATTGATCAAATTTTAATTTAAAACTAATTTAAAATATACTTTAACATTATAAATTATTTAGATGAAATGACAGTCTTCAATTAAAATGTAGTATTTGTTAATATTTAAAAATAAAACATATAAGAAAAATAAAAGGTAATTATCCAAAGTAAATTTGGATATTAATATTTAAAAAATGATTTTTATATTTCAAATATTCATTATCAAAGTATAAAAAATGTTTAAAATTAGTGCTCCATTAAATGGTAAACCAACTGCATTTTGAAAAAAATATCTTTCTATGAAAAATGGGATTTATTATTACACTACACCTGTCAATTCAATTGTATTAAGGTAATAAAAATTATATTGTATTTATAATATATAATTTTAATAAATTTTTTATTATTATCCATTCCCACTAATTAAAAAGATTTATTATAACTATCATAATCTTAACAGTACAATGTTGTCTAGTAAGGCCCAACCTTACATATAACACATGTTATTGAGAAAATTTGATGTTATGTGTAAGAAAATATATTTTTCCCATACAATGAATTATAAACCATTAATTCTATGTAACTCAATATTAATAATAATATCAATTATTAAGAAATCTATTTTATAAAAATCTTGGCATGTTAAATTTTTTCCCTTAATTGGAATTTCGCCCTTGAAATTCAATTTGGTCATCAAAGGTATAATATTTGATAGTTTACTCAAAGAAACCCAAATAATAAAAATGGATACTAAAACTTCCATAAAAATAGAATTTTTGTTACTTAAAAGTCACCAAAAGGTACTTAAAACATGATTTCCACATAGAAGAACAAACGTGGTAACTGAAAACAAGCCCATATAAGGGAAAATTAAATATCATGTTCTGATGGAGAGTGATAGAGATCATAGTCATTAATAAATTAGCTATTACAATAAAATAAATATTTTATTATCTAAGGTACTATTTGATTTATCTTAAATGAAGCCACTTGGATAATATTGTTTTCAAGTCAATTTTCTTAATGATGAATAATTTTTACAATAAGTTTTACAAACTGGATTTCATTTAATAAGTATTGTCTCTCTCTTTGGTTTTACCCTGATCAATATTTGCATAAATTAATACACAAAAAAATAATATATAAATTTTAATACCTTCAAACTTAGTTGATCATAATATCCATAATTGGATGATAATCCATTACATATATCTCTAGTTGTCATCATAGTAAACTGATTATCACCGGTTATGTAATACACATAGATATTCATATGGTTTATAAAAACATTAGTCTCTAAAACCTTATCAAAATTTTAACTTAGGCCATTCCATAATTTCTAAAACTTATCACCCTAGTAAAATATAATTTACCCATTATCCCTAAAATAATCTCTTATCTTGTACCAAAATAATTCATTGTAAACATGGGTCCATCATTATACTGATATCATATTACATGTGACATGATTAATCCAAAATAATTTTAGAGAGAGATAATCAAAATGAAATTTACTAAACTATGAACAAAAATATTTTCATTGGTCTTATTTATAGAAAATAGAACCTGAAATTCCCATATATAGTGTGGAGGATATGTGTTCCCCGATTATCATTATTCACTTCATCTATTATGCTTGAAAAATATTTTTATTTTCAATTTTACTTAGAGGTTTTTGAATCTACTCATCTATATTATCCCTTGTATTGAGGTATTTATTCTCAAAATTCTCTAACTCCGTGCTCTTAAGACATAAGATTATGGGTGCTACATTTATTGAATTCACTTCTCCTCCGTTGTATTAATTATCCCTTTAATCATTTTTTGATATTAAAAAATTTTATGACCAAACTTTCTACATTTAATGAACCTTCCCTTTCCATTCATGAAAGTCCCATTATGATTTTTCCCACATTTATGGCACACAAAAGTATTTAATATAATTCCTTGATTTAATTTTTTATGAAACTCAATCATCAATTTCATATTAAAACAAAATTAATGGTTGTAATATCTAATTTACATTTCAATATTTAGTTCACAATGAATAACATATCTATATCTACTATAGTCTCTCATAGAAAATTGATTTTAATGAATTGATTTCCGTCTTCCAAAGAATAAATCAATTTTTATTTTATGTCTATTTACTAAAATTGACGCATAAATTTAAATTATTTAAAAATTATCTACATTGGTACTAATAGATTCATCATCATTTTTTTTACGCTCACAGAATTCCATCTCCATCCATGTTTGTATAATATGATGGAGGTACTTACTAATAAATATCTCATTAAATTTATTACATTATATATATTCAATTTTTTATTTTTCGCATTATCTTTTAATAAGAGTCAGCCACTGATATACTTCACCTTCCAAATGATGAGTAGAAAAAATTACTTTTTCATTCTCTAACAAAGGAAGAATATAAAATATCTTTTCTATGTTATTGATCTATTTCTCAGCCACTAATGAAATATAGGAACCACTAAACGATGTTGGATGTTACCTCATGAAGGAAGTAATATAAAATGGTTTCCTCTATTTCACATGTATAAGATCAACATGAATAAAATATTGAAATATTAGTTAGAGAATATCAACACAACTTTTCATTTCTTCTCCCATATCATTTGGTTTCTCAAGAGTATAATGATCACATTTTCCATTCCATTCAACATTAAAATTGTTATTTCAGGTTAAATAAATTGACAAAAATAATATAATTAGTGTGAGAAACCCTAATCATAGTTTAAAACTATAAAATCATGAAATGGTAATTACAGGATATCTAAATCCTGAAAAATGAATAATTTATTTATGAAAATTTTGGTTCATCCTATTTTATTCACATATATATTCTATTTAAATCATTTTTTTGTTCATAAATTGTTTCTTATATTTACACATAATACCCCTAAGAGTTTCAAATAAGGTTTGTAGAAAGGATGATTATCATGAACCTGTTCCAAATTAAATCTCTCTCAATAATATTTTGTTATAGTTACCCCATGGTATGTTTATTATAAGGAGACATCAACTTATAGTATCCATATAGGGATGTATTTATGGGAATCCACTCACTCTATTATTTACCAAAATTCTAGGTAATTTTTCTCTACTCCATCTCATCTATAGAATATCCCTTAATGATCTCCCTAAATATATCCTTATAAATATCCATATGGTTACCACTGAAGTTTTCGCATCATAGCTTCCAAAGGGTGAATAAACCTTTTCTATGATACCAACTATAGTGACCAAGGCTAAACATACTTGAATGTTAGATATATTTAGATTAATATTCATCACATTACAATATAACACGCCAAAAGACAATAAAATTTATTATCATTGAAAATATGGAAAAAAATATTCATATTAGAAAATATGATCTATAAGGGTGATAAATCATAAATGATAAATATTGAACCATATGCTCTTATTATAAATGTTTGTCACCATAATAAATATAATAACCAATTCATGTGTGAATGTTAAATACCATGCCCATAAACACAGTGGATCAAGAAATACCTATTTCCCATTGTAAATCAGGACAGACCAGTGTCCCATATTCGATCAAGACACACCATTTTCCCATTAGGGATCAAAACAAACTTATTTCATAATTAAGATCATGTTAGTTGACTTGTTTTCCAAGAAAGATCAACCACATTGTCTTATTTACCTTAATTATCTCAAGATATATAATTATTTAACCAATTAATTATGGAAAGATATAGGTTCAACCCATATTATAATTATATATACGTATGCAATATCTTAAATCATTTATCACCTCAAAAAGCATGACAATAATTTTTTTTGAAATAATTTTATCATATCATATCACATCATGATGTATTCAGATTAATAAAAAATTCCATTAAAAATAAAAATATTAATAGAAAATGTATGACAGGTTCCCTTGGATTATATCCCTAATAATTCATAAGTAACACCATTGGATTTCATCCTATATAAAAAATAATTTTGAATGATATTCTTCAAACATTTCATCTGTAAAATATCATTTCTCATTTGAAAATTAATATTTAAATGGTAAAAAATTTATAAATACTTTTTCAATGAAAATAACCTTAAACATTTATATTCAACATTTTAAAACCATTAAAATCATATTCGAAATCATTTTGCTTAACAATACAAAACATAATTTTAAATCATTTTTAAAATATTTTTAGAAAACATGGTTTTTGGATAAAAAAATTACAGAATAAAGAGATAATAATATTACATGAATCATATAATATAATTAAAATAATTATATTTGTGATACAATATATAAAGGGGTATTATATTCAAATTGTCAATGAATTTATGTGCAGAAAATAACATCTATCTAAAAGAAATAAATTCGATAAAAAATTACCTTATGGATTTGAAAATTTATGTAATTAAACCCCCATGAAATATAGGACATAAAATTAAAATTTAATTCGATATTAATTTAAGGATAATTATCATATATTACATTAATTTTCAGGATATACATCAGAACCGATAAAAGCAGTGGTGAATATAGCATAAGTCTCACAAAAAAGAGAGACTATAAGTCCCCTTACCATATGTTTTGACTTCATTCATAGATGATAAATGGTACTTTATAATAAATAAATTTTCATTATGAAGTAAACCATATTAATATTTATAATAACACACATTATTTACTCTGGGAATTATATAACTTATTTTTTTTAATATTTCCATGTAAAATTAAGGGTTCAAGTATTAACCACTTTTTTCAAACCTGTTTTTACTTGAAATTGTTGGACCTATTCCTTATATAATTATTTAATAATATAAAAAATTATTTGCCATGATATAAATATCATATATTATGAGTATAATTGTATTTATGGTAATTCATTAAATATAGTGGTAGAAAAGAAAATACAACGTTTAAGGAAATGGTAAGTTGTACATAGACATGAACAATATTTACATTTTCATTTAAAATTCAAATAAAGGAAATTACGTGATATATTTCCCTTAGAGGATAATTTTTATGTTTTTTAAATCACATAATTTTATTAAAACCATACCAAATATATTCCATGTAAAGAGAGAAAAAATCACATTGCTTCACGAGTCAGTAGTCCACCGTACACATGAATTACATTATTGTATTCCCAAATAATAGAAAGCATAAATTTATAGGTGAAATAAAAATTATATAATCATAATAAAGTCCAAATAATAACATATCTCATATATAAATGATAAATTCATTACTATTATGAACCATTAATAGTGGTGATGGAGGAATGAGAGACATCGGTTCGTGAGGCTGTTGTTTGTCATACACATGAAATATGATTGTATATTATATTTTATGGGTGATTGTGAATTTGTAGGTCATAACCATACCGTAAAACATATGATTATATTAAATTTCATTTATTAATTATTTAATCATTAAAAAATATAATATCTAGGTCTTAAAGAGTTAATAAAACAAAAAATTTCATTGATAATCGATACATATTCTCATGGAATCTTCTTTTGCTTTGCAATAAAGGACATCCTTGGATGGGTTTATTCCCAAAGGAATGACTCATGGAGAAATTTTTTATTTTTGGAGAATATTTGGACATGTTTTTTCAGAACCAATGATGTTTTTAAGTTTATAGAAGAGTGAATAAGATGTCACCATTTAAAATTGAGGTGAGGAAAACTTTTGGAATATCTCATAATATTAAATCCTAATAAATTCAATATGAATCTAAATTCTTCTGGTAGACCGTGTAATTAAAATTAATGTAATATAGGTCTCAATATCAAAAAAAAATATTAGACATGTTTTTTCGTTATTTTAAACCTAATAATTTTGATTTACCTTTAGTTAAATAATTTAAATTTTAAAAATGGGAAGAACTTTTTCAGTATTAAAATGTTTTAATTTTTTCAGATAAAGTGTCAATTGGACCATGAATTGAAAATTTATGGAATTTTATACCATATATCATCATATTTTTTCTCATTTAATGTTTTCTTATTTATAAACAATTTACTTAAATATTATTTTCATAAAACGTCATTAGTGTCAATTTTGAAATTATTCATTATATTGACATTAATAAAATCAATAGAGAAATAAAAATTCTAAAAAATCAATTAATATACCCCCAATAAGTTATAAGAGCCTATTAAATTCATTTTTAAAAATTTAGATTATTTATTACTTTCAATATCAATTAATTTATTATTTTAACAATTGAATAATTACTGCATCATCAGTGTAGAATTATATAAATTATTTATTCAATTTAATTAAAACTATACCATTATGTATATAAATATTATATATTTAATTATAATATTGATGGTCAAATATAACTTCTGGATAACTCTATATTAAATAATTAGATTTCGTAAGAGTAAGAGCGTTACACTGTGACACTTGATTTTATTTTATTAATATATATGTCATTTTCATGGAAAAAGTTACATAAAATAACTCAATTTAGATCATTATGGGTTTAGAGTCGAAATAAATTCATCACTAATTTTTTTTCATGGGTTAGGGCCATTTTAGTGTCCTTATCACGTTAATTGTTTACATTAATTACCTCATTTAACTGTTACCGGGGTAACCAAAATTACCAATGTTACTATTCATATTATCCAAAAATAAAGTGGAACTATTTAATGACATTTTATGTTATGATTCATTATATTGAATCCATTTTTAAAAAAAATTAAAAACGCATAATAGGATAAAATAAATTTAAAAATTATCGTCTAGATGGTGCGAGAGAATGAGTTTCTAAAAGAGAAAGTGTTCAGTAGATTGATTTTTTTTACAAACAATCAACATGAAAAATATTACTACTGCCTAAATTGTATTATTATATGTAAAATATATATAATATTACTCTATAAATATTTTTTAATATAATCTATCAATATAATATATTTAGATGAAAAGTATGTATTCAATTAAAATGTAATATTTTTTACTATTAAAAAATGAAACTAATCATAAAAATATCAAAACATTAACCAATTTTTTTTTATATTATGATTTAAAAAATGATGTTTATTATTTAGAATTTAATTTATAAAGAGTTTGTGTTTATTTTCAAGACAATTATGTCATTATAAGGGTACATAACTACCTTTAAAAAATACAGTTTTTTGTGATAAATTGGACTTATTATAATATTATTCTTATAAAATCAGTTGGATTAATGTTATAAAATTTGATTGAATATATAATAAATACATTAAATTATGTCCTTAATACTATTCATTCCCATAAATTTAACTAATATGTTATAACTATCATTATATTAATTTTATATTGTCTTCTTACAAGAATTGTCATTGTGTGTAGTACATCTTATCAAAAATAATTTTTTTAATATGAGACAACAGATATAATTTATGTTTTGTGTAACAAAATATTGACAATTTATTTATTGTTACATAAGATACTAAATAATTTATTTTATTTAAAAAAAATTCAATATTTTTTTGTGTGTCATAAATGTGGATTTGTATCTCTTTTGGTCACGAGAGTTGAATGAGGTCATGTGACCACGTCATGCGATCTATGAATGTATAAATGGATCTCATTGATAGATCATATTATTCCCTTTAATAAAACACATAATTTTCAAAGGATATCATGATGAGATCTTTCAAAGCACACAAAGACACCACATTAATTTCATAGGACCTCTTAAAGATATCATGCGAATAACTTGAAGTAATTTCATTATTAAGAAGGGACATCATAAAGAGATCATGTGAAACACAAGAAATAAGAGAGGGTTGAAATTATAGAGATATACTTTTGTCATTTAAAATCTTTAGACCTCATGATTTTCAGTTCATCATGTAAACCTCATGAAGATATTGAGGATGATAAATGAAATAGATATCTCAATGTTTTTTGGAAATGAAATTACTTCAAGATATTTTATTGATCTATTTATGAGTTCAAGAGAAGAAAATGAATATAATTTCAATGATGACAAGATTCTAATTGGTTCCCACAATAGGACCACAAAAAATAATTCTAACACAATAAATAATACCATAATAATAATTTTTTTATATATCATTATTGGATCACATAGAGGTTGTAATTGTGTTTACTATGGTGGTGAAACAGATAGATAACTATCGATTAAAGAGTCAAGGCTGTTGATTAATTCAGATAAATACACCCCCTAACCCATCATTAAGAAGATAGAGAAGTTTTTTATGTTCATTTATCTTATGAAATGTATTGCTAATGAGTATTATAATTTTTTACATTTTAGTAACATGATCTACTTAATTAGAGAAATGTATATTGATGGTTAATCATAAGGGATTCATGTAAAGGTTTCATGTGAAGGGATGTATGTGTTGGGCATTGGAAATCCATTTAGTATCTCCATATCAATGTTACCTGAAAAAGGTCCCACACCTAAGTCATGTTATTCATGTGAACATAATAAGATATCTCAAAGGTATTTCATAAAGAAGTATTATAGAGGACTCCGATGAAGTAATCTTATAGAGGTTTCTCCCAGAGTTGTCTTGTGAAGGGGTCTCGTAAAGGGATCTCATGAAGGTATCTCCCAAAGAAATCTTGATAGGTGGTCTTCGAAGTGTCCTTTATCAAGGGTTATATTTCAGGGTTTTATAAAATGATTTAAATTATTAAGTAATCCTATGGACTATAACATTTTTATATTGAATTTTTTAATAAGAATAAGAAGACAAATAATCAACGCCATCTGAAATTTATTACCGATGTAGTCTATTTACACTTACATCAATGGTAGTGAAATGTAAACATGGAATATCTCAATGTACATTCTAATGTAATGATTAGTTTCCATTATACCACATAGTAATAGTAATCTCATGGTTATGTTCAATTAATGGTTGATAAGGATAAAGTGATGTTTTGAGGCACATATATTACATTCAGTGCAACTGTTGAAAATAGAATATATTTTTCATTGGAAAACCAGAAAATTTGTTTTTCTTTTAATGAATTTTTAATATGAGTATAGTTTGAAGGATGTGATCTTGGGTATCTACTGTATCTTCTCAAAAAAATTTAATGTCACTGATCCTATATTAGAGTGGCATACCCTAAACCAACATGTAGTGAGCCTAGTTATTTTAGTTCACTTAAATACTATAGGATGTATAATCTTTTCACTTGCCTTTAGAGGTAAACCAATTAAAAATAGAATTTTAATTTTACCTTCCATATTTCTTTACTTTTCGTTTATCGTCATCAAATAACATTAGTAGCGATAGGATTGATATAAATAACAAATGTCAAAAAAATTGACTTTCATAAAAATGATGTCATGATCCACTAGGGAAGAAAGAATTTTGAAATGAATATCCTTACCCTAATTCAAGCCCGTATATGTGTATCTAAGAAACATTGGGACAAATTTTTTTAAATAAAATAATATAGAACATTGTATGATAAAATATCATTATGTTAATTTTTGGAAATACATGAAATATAATAGTATAATATGTTTCCAAAACAAGCCAAATAGTTCCAAAATGACTATAATTCAAAGATAATGATGATATATACTCAATTTAAACAATAAAATTTTTATATAGGTATAGATATTATATTAAATCATATCTTTTTTAAACAAATGGTTAATAAATATTATCATTTACCATTGTGATGACCTTTTTAATAGAAAAGGGTTATATGTTTACTTATAATGTTGGAATAGGGTCATAAAAGGAAAAATCATTAGAATTTAGACTATTTATCATCATAATTGTCCTCTATAAAGACATTTTTGTTTTTTTAATATTCTTATAACATAATTTTTAACAAAAAAAATAAGTTCAACTTTGAAACTATTAATTTATTTTGACTATAATGATAAGAATATAGTAATGGGTTTTTAATTTAATGATTTAAAACATCAAATAATATGTTATATTTATCAATAAAATTTTGGGTACATTATAAGTAACCTTAAATAAATAACATTTAGAGTTCTTAAATACTTTTTCTTGATTTTTTTTCTTTAATTTGCGAGCACTATAACATGTTATATAAGAATATATGATAATTATTTAATTACAACTTTTTATATAAAATTACCATTAAAAAATTTACTTTAAAATTCTTACTTAGAATCAAACATTTTTTAATCATATCACAAAAAAATATAGATATTATAGGAAAAAGAACAAGATTTTTTGCTTTATATTTACATAAAATAATTTAAATGTTATAATAAAAGTAATTTGGAAATAAATTTCCCAATTTAATATTTTTTTATCTCTATGGGTGAGAAATAAAATTAAATAGATTCATTTATGGTATGATTTTGAGGATTTATCATCATATTTTTATTAATAATTACCCAATTTATCCTTACTAACATGACAATGTTTTACTACAGTTTGAATTCAAGATGATCCCTAATAAAAGGGAATTATTTTCAAAATTTATACCTAATAATTTGAAATATTGAATCCATTTTTTAATATATAATTTTTACATGTGGTAGAAATTATCTTAACATAAAAAAAATGTAAAAACGTTTCGAAAAAAATGTGTTTTAAGCAAAAAAAATAAACTCAAACCGAAATCAAGTATAATGATGATTAGAAATCTCTTAATTATATATTAACTAAATAAATTTTTTATTTTTTCATTTTTTATAGATTATATTTCATAAATGTACCATAGAATAAAAATTAATGATAATCAAAAAAGAATAATTTTTCATACTATACATTGAATGAATAATATTTTAAAAAATACCAAAACATCACCCTAAGATAATCTTGGTAATCCAAATTAAAATTTTATAAAAAATTTATAGTATTAAATTTCTAGAAGAGTAATAAATTTATTTTATTATCCATACACAAAAAAAATCATTTCTTCAAGAAAACATGCTTCTATATCATAATATGACTTTAGTAGAAACTTTGAATGTATTTTTAATGAATTAAACTAATTTAGATTTTGTAAAACCATTAGAAATATTTTTCATTATATAATTAATAAATATTATAAATATAAATTTAATTAATAGTGAATAATTTTCAAATTTTAATATTAAAATTAAATGGTTATTTTAAGCGTAGTGTTGCATGTTGCATATGGTATCCCATATAATATTATTCTAAAAATATATTGTTTTTATATTCACCCCATTTAATAAATTATTTCCTTGTAATTTGAAATTAAAATGACCAAAGATTTAATTACATGGAAATTACATCTCTTTTGAGGAATACATAATAAAATACACAAAATATAAGTCTGTATTAGTTTACTGTCTTTGGAAACTCTAAAAAAAATCTTTTAACTTAGTGAAAGAACTTAAACATCTCCAATAAAGATCATCCCCATTTTTTTCCTACCTACTTCCATTATTTATATCTTGGGGAAAAGAAATCATAGAAATGGTTATCTCAAATTCTTAGTAAGGTTAAACATAGAGAACATAAAACAAACTATAACCATTTGAACGTAAAAACATAAACATCATGTTTAAAAATCAAAAACTTGATTCATGAAATAAATCACTGAAGTTCATAAAGAATATATCATAAAGGAAAATTGACCATGATAAAACTACACTGGTATAAAACATGTAGATATGTAAAATAAATAAACATAAAATATGATTTCCATAGTAGCCAAAGAATTGTTACCAAGACCATCATAGTGGGAAAAGTCCATTAATGAACCGGGTTTACTTGTTGTTATAGACATGTATTACTAAACTGGATTTACTTTTTGTTATATTCATGTCTTTCTTATGAGATATAAATAATTAACTAATGCATTGGAGGGAGATATAGGTCTTACCCATCTCATAATGAAATCATTCTTACATGTTACACAAAAATAAAAATAATTCATCATATCATAACCCAAAATAATCGATTCCTTAGACATCAGTTCATTATATTATATTCTATATAAAATAAATGGATACAAAAAACAAAATAAAACCCACATAAAAATAGTGATAGAAACTTAACCCTATGTCATCTTAAATGAAAAATAATTTTTATAAAAAACATGAACATGATTTTTAAGGAAAATATCCTTTCTTATTTAGAAACATTTTATTTTCTCAAAACATCGTGCAATTTTAAAAGAAAATAATTTAGCTAAAAATTAACATGAAATATTTTAGAGAAATCATCATGTAAATAATGTGTCGTGAATATGTAAAATCCCATTCATGTTGTATATGTTAACAAAAAACTCCCCTCATAATTTGGTTAGAAAAGTCGAGAAGTAAATCGTATGGTAAACAAAATAATGATTCCTTCCATACCACATAGTAAAATTCAAAAGGTGGTAAAAATAAATTTAAATATAAATATAATAATATGAAACATTTTATGATTTTTTTTAGAAAACATGGACATGAATGTTAAATATTTCTCTAGTAAATACATATGAATAAACAATCTGTGATAAAAATGAGATTGGAAAAGATATCCCTAACATTATGTATGATTTATTTTATATTGGTCTCAAACTCATATATATTGGGTTTAAACATATTATTAACTTTTAACAAAACAATAATAATATGTATGATATAATATATGTTTTAATTATGACTTTATATTACTCATTCATTTATCATTTCCATGTTAATGCAGCGTTTTGGGTAATGATTATTTTACTTATCGTACCTATATGGACGTGTTATTCTTGATATTATTACTTAGAACGTGATTAAATTAATTCCATAATATAAAACGTGATTTATATATCATATATGTTATATATAAAAATATATCTAAAAATATAATTGGTAGATAAATGGAATGGAATACATCTTTCATAGAGATGGTAGGTTGTACGTACGCATGAACACTATTTTCATTTCCTTATTAAATTGAATGGAAGTAAGTAAGTGGACCATAAATATACATAAATCAAGTATAATTAATATGCAAAATATTTAATTATTATTTATTATATATAATTTACAATCATTCTTGAATGGTTAACGTGGAGAGATAATCTCATCATGTCTTGGAGACGGTAAACCATATGTACGCACAATCAACAAAATAATTCCCAAAATTATTGAATGGTATTAAAGTGTATTATTTATAATATCTCAGAATTAGTATCATGATATAATAATAATATATATTTATTTTTTCTGCCATTATAAACATCCAAGTAAGGTGGTGGTGAAAACAGATTACACCGCGGTATGGAGACGGTAAGTCGTATGTACGCACTCTCAGTGATGTTGTTTTTCGTATGATGGATAGAAGGTGAAATAGGGTTGATTAATATTTATAATAAAATATAATAATATGAGTGATAATGATTTTATTAATTTATAATGAAATAACAGATTAAGATAAAGTAGAAGAATAAATAAATTTGAAAGAATCAGCAGAAAATATTACCTCTTCCTCAACATGCCTCATTTAAATTTCCACTTACAGCACTAGAGTTAGTCTTTTAAGAAGACCAGAACCTATAGAATGTAACTAGGGAAGTTGAGAAGCTAAATGGTAAGGGTTTTTCAGAGAATAAAGGCTAAAAATAGAGTGAATATGGGAGGGAGGAGGTTCCCTTTTATAAGAGAGGTTAGTGTCACTTTAAGAAACTCTCCAAATATTAATTTATTATAAAATCAATTTTGATTAGAAATTGTCCAAAAAATATTTAATTAAAAAATAAGATTACTTTCGTTTTATTAACCAGTATAAAATAATTTTTTATGAAATTTTTGAATATTTTTTTATCCTTATCATTTTGGTTTAACATTTATTTTTCCCTATTTAATCTTACCATGATATCATGTTTTTTACACATTGTGGGTTAATATAATTAACATACCATTTCAAACGACCAAAAACAAGTTATTTATGACATATAAGGACTTATATTTAACATTATTCCTAATATTTGATTTTTAGGATTTAATATCATTTAAGAAACTATTTTGTGTTTTCAGTTACGAATAATGTCAATTTCGGACACTATTCAAACTTTTCATTTTTTACATCATAACAACCTGATTTATTATATCCAAAAAAATTAAATATTCCCTAATAGGTCAATTACATTCATAAAATTATTGGATGGCATAAAAATGTTCAAATTAAATTTATTTTAATATTTATAAATTCAATTATTTTGATCATTAATTAATTAGGTAATCACAACATCATAATTGTATGATAAATAAATATATTTATCTACTGTATAAAAACAATAAAAAATACAATGATGCAGGATATATATTTATTTTTATAATGAATTTATATATATATATATATATATCAGTTATATAACCCTATATAAAAAACCATTTAGTAAAATATATATGTTTATGTTATAATATTCTCTACATTAAATTAATTTTTATGAAATTTTATATTCACATACAAGTGAATCCATAGGGTCCTGAAATTGACCCAAGGATTCCCATGGTCAGAACTATATCACCCAATATGATTTGGACAATTTTTAGGGTATTTTTACACTATTAATTTTTTTATCATTATTTACCAGATTTACCCTATAACCATGGTAAATAAATAATTTCTAAAGTTACTATTAATAATGTCCAAAAATAAATGGTAACTATTTAGAAAATTCATAACTTCTTATACCAAATTTTTAATCCATATTTCCTAATTAAAAACAGAAAAGTTTTAGTAAATAATTTAAAAATAATTCCAATTGTCAAGACCAAAAAATGGTTTTTAAGAAGTAATAACTAGAAAATATTGACATGTGATTATGTCCAATTTAAAAGTGAAATTACTTATAAAGAAGAAAATTTTATTAAATGATGAAAATATAATCCAATTACCCTTTAAAACCCATTAAAAATACAATCTAACTATATAAATAAATCATATTAAAAGGAAGTTTTGAATTTAAATGAAGTATTTTTCATTATTCATTAAAATTTTAATTTTATTATAAAAATACCAAAAATTAATAAAAAGTAAATTATTTGGTTCGTATTTAATATAAGAATTTTATTTTGTCAAATTTTACTTATAAAATTCTCAGAAACTACAATTAAAATGGGTGCTCCATCAAAAGATGGTAAAAACCAATTTTTTTTAAAAGTGTTTATGATATCAGAAAAAATTGTTTTTATTATCCTATAATGTTCTAGAAAATGTGTAAGATGAATGATAATGTTATATAAAATTAAAAATGTGGTTAATAATATTCATAAAGGGTAGTTTATATTCCATTAAATAATCATATTTTAATGATATTTCATTGTTTAGTGAAGCATGGTATCGCGTATAACACAAGCTATCAAGGAAAGTCACTCTTGTGTGTAACACTAGCCAATTCAGTGTTGCATGTAGTAAAATATTCCTTTGGTGTTTCGTATAACATAATCCAAACAAAGTTCATTTATACATTGAACAAAATCAATACTAAGTGTTGTATAAAATTAATTCTATCAGAAGAACTTGAAATTGTGTGTAACAAAAGCCAAGAATAGTGTTACATATATTTCATGATAATGTGGTGTTGCGTATAGCACAAACTAATCATTGTGTAGCATAAAATAATAAGAAATCAAAGAAATTAAAAATAATCTATCTCATAAAATCTCAAGGTGTATTATTCCACCCCCTTAATATAAAATTTTCCCTCAAAATTCATCGGTGTTATAAATGGTTTAATACATTAAAGTTTCTTTCATATAAACCCACATCATAAAAAGGAATACTAAAACATAATTTTAAAAAGGTATGTTAAAAACATAATGGATACAAAAATTAACTCATTAATGGGTTTCTACATATGAGAACATAGGTGGAAAGTTAAATCATGGATATGGAATAGAAATCTAACTATCAAATTCTGATGGATAGTGATAGAGAATATGGTATAGGGAAAGATAACTACCCGAAATCCATAAATCTATTATGATTTAAGGGACAATATGGTTCGTTGGATATGAAGGTACTAGGATAACATTTTTGCTTTCATAATCCTTTTCCTAAAGTTGACTAATTTTTCATGAAAATAAATACATAATTGATTTTGGTACAATATCACCATAGATCGTTCCCAAAATAATTTATAATTCATATCTTTTTAAAGAAATGAAGTTGAATTTTTCATTCTTGAAGTGTTAGTAGATCATGTGATTGAATAATAGGTCATTCTATCTATCTCAACAAAATGGTTAGAACGGGTTATCAAATATGCATAAGTCCACCTATAGTGACATAATACATTAATCTAACAATCTTAAAATAGAAAATGACTTATTTAATCAATAAATTAATAACATTAAAATCCTTCCAAAAACTAAAACTTTAGAAAGAGGTGAACTAAATAGAAATAAAATTTACCTACCATATCTCATAAGGTAGTTCTTTTTTGTCACATTCTAAACATGTAAATAACATAATCATTTATTGACTTCAAACATATCATTAAATTCTATAAAACATTAGTGAAAACATGAATTCTTTCAACATTATCTCTTTCCACACACTAAAAAAACAAAACAATTATATATACCCAAACCATGATATCACTTTGTCTTTTTATTAGTCATGAGGTCCTTAATATTATTAAAAATATCTCTATCTCCATATCCATTAATTATATTCATATCATGTTCCTTCCAAAAAATATTTTAGTCACTTTTCATGGTTACTCGTACCATATACATATGGATAACCACAATGGACCTATAGAATGATATTCCAATATTCATTAATATTATAATTGATATTCAAAAACACTTTTTTGGAATCCCATTACATAAACACTTAATCATTCAACCACTTCATTGGCATACAAAACATCACCAATAGTGATATAATGTTATTTTCCATTGTCTTTGTCCTTAAAAGGTTGTTGGTATTTATAATAATCTTTAACCCTTGGATTAGGGAATTGGTTACCATAATTTCCCATTCCCTTACTCTTGTAACCATGATTTTTTAGATATTCAATATATGGTGCTTCTATTTATTTATATTACCTCGACAGTAAAATGATCAATAAACTTATTTTTACTCTTCAAAAATTTATCAGTACCCTTAAGAGAATTTCCTCCATATTTCCTTCAACATATTGAGAATAATGAAAATATAACATTCTTTTATCCATAATTATTATAATTTCCTTTTAATTATATCTTCCATTTATTTTTATTACAATGATATAGATGAGAAAATATAATATCCCTTTTCGTAAGAAGAATACAAGGAATGTAAATACTGAAAAATAAGTTCTTGACCTCATCCCAATCCACAGAGATAATTATTTGTTTCCTCGTATTATTGATAATGTCTCACCACAAATTCTCTTTAACTTCCAAGAAATTAGTGCCAAACTTAGTCTTTTCTCTTTATAAACAATGTAGAATGGAAAATAACTTTTCAAATGTAAAAAATCAATTTCCCTGCAACTAGTGGATCAGTCATTTCACTAAAATGTGGTTGATGTTGCCTTAAGAATGATTCAAGAGAATGTTGTTCCCACCATTGGTCATTTAGAAGCCTAAAAATATTTGTGGTCATAGAAAAAATATTTTTTATTTTGGATCCCATAACATTTGGTTTTTCCATTGTACAATCATTTCATTTCCCATCACATCCAGCATTAACGTGGTTCCTTCGGCTTGTAGCCATTGTCTAAAACCCAAAATAAATAGTGTGAGAGGAAAAAATCCTAATCAGAAAACAACATAATCAAGGCGGAGTACATTCAATCCCTAATATCTTAGGGTTAATACTTGGTTATTCATTATCATTACTATAATTCTAGTAATGTAACATATAGTTATACTTAACCTTAGAGACATCCTTAGACATACCGTAAATAATTTTCTAGGGATCTCACTAAAGTTTTTTCTTCCTAGTTTCTAAAGATGACTAAACTTTTCTCTGAGACCAACACTACTGGTTTTGCTGTATTTCCATAGGACTAGAATTCGTAACTATTATAGCACCCCATGGAAGGCTACACCCCCTGGATAGGGAAGACAACCATCCCCAGTGGCATACATTTCCACATGAAGCCCTTGGGTGGAGATCCATGCTTCGTCCAACATTCACAAGTGAGAGTTCCCAAGGACAATATTCATTCTTACCTTATTTTCTCTAATACCATATCTAATGAACCAAACTTGATGTACATGGACATTTCATTTATTTTTCAGAATACTTAATACATTACACAAAATATATTCCCAAATACCGTATTAGTTTTGGGTCTTTGAAAACTCAGAACTTAATCGTCAAATTTGGTGAACGATCATCAACATCTTGTATATAGATCCTACACTTTTTCCCTACCAAAAACAATTATTTATATCATGGGTGAAATAAAACATGAAAAGGGTGATCTCAAATGATCATTAAGGGTAAACATGGAGAACATAAAACAAACCATAAACATTTGAACACAAAAACATGAACATAATGTTTAAACATCAAAATCATGAGTCATGAAATAAATCTTGGAAGATTGTAAGGCATAAATCCTAACAGAACATATAACTTGATAAAATAGAATTGTTATAAAACATGTAATTTTGGAAAATAAATAATCACATAAAATTATATCCATATCTTCCAAGGTATTGTTTCTAAGACCATCATCTTAGACAATGTCCATTATTGAACTAAGTTTACTTGTCATTTCCCACCTTGTATTACTAAACCAGATTTACTTTATAGTGCATTCATGTATATATCATGAGATATAAATATTTTCCCAGTGCATTAGTGGGAGATATATTTCTCACCTATCTAATAATAAAATCATTTATACATGTTCCATAAAAACATAAATAATTCATCATTGCATAACCAAAGAAGAAAATGGGGTTCTCAAACATCATTTCATCATAATATAATCCATATAAAATAAATATATATCATAAAAAAAATAAAATAAAATAAATAAAATAGATTAAAACATAATTCTATGTCATTTAAGATGGATATTAATTTTGATAAAACACTTGAATATAATTCTTGATGAAAATATCCTTTCTTCTTTTAAAACATTTTTTTTCTCAAAACTCTGTGCAATTTTAATAGAAAAGTATTTAATTGAAAATAAACATAAAGTATTGTATAGGAATATTCATGTAAATAAATCTTTATAAATATGTAAAAACACATTCGTGATGTATAATTTAAAAAACAAAATTCTCATATTGTTTCTAGAAATGTCAAAAGGTACCTCGTATGGTAAATAAAAGAAATATTCCTTCCATACCACGTAGTAAAAGTAAAAAAGGGGTAAAAATGATATTAAATATACATGGAAGAATATTAAATATTTTATGAAAAAATTTAGAAAACATTGACATGGTCGATAAGTATATCCCCAATAAATACTTAGGAATAAACTATCTCAGATAAAAATGAGATTGTAAAAGTTATCCCTTACTTTAGGTCTGAATTCTTCCATATGTGTCTAGAACTCCTATATAGTGGTTTTAAACATATTATTAACTTGTATCATGACCATAGAAATATTTATGATATAATATATGTTTTACTTATGACTTTATATTACTCATCCATTTGTCTATTACATGTTAATGCATTGTTTTGGGTAATAATTGTTTTATTTATCATACGTGTTTAGAGTTTTTATTCTTGATATTATTACATTGATCATGATTAACTTACATAAAATTTTTAAAAATTATTTATATATCATATATATTCAGTAAATAAATAAATATATAATATATAGATAAATGAAATGGAATACAACATTTATGGATACAATTGGTTGTGTGAATACATAAACATTGTTTTTATTTCCTTATTGAATTGAATGGAAGTAAGTAAATGACACACATATATACATAAATATAGGATAATTATTATGTAATGTATTTCATAATTATTTATTATATATACATTGAATTCATCATTGAATGGTTAATGTAGATAGTTAATCTCATCATGTCGTGGAGATGGTAAGTTGTACGTACGCACGTTCGATGATATTGTTTCCATAATTATTAAACGGTATTAAAGAGGATGCTGTATAATATATCATAATTAGTATAATGTTATAATAATAATATATTTTAATTATTTCCACCATTATATTAATCCATGTAATGTGGTTGTTAAAAACATATTACACCACGTCGTGGAGACGATAAGTCGTAATTACCCACACGCGATGATTTTGTTTTTCATAAGATGGATAAGAGGTGGAATAGGGTTGATTCATATTTATAATTACATATCAGTATATAAGTGATACTTATTTAATTAAATTATAATTAATCAAAAAATTTATAAAAACTGGAAGAATAAATAAATTTGAAAGAATATGTGGAAGAGATTACCTCTTCCTCGATGAGCCGCCTTTAAATTTCCTCTTTGGCCACTACATTTGGTCTTTTGAGAAGACCATCACCTCTAGAATGTAACTAAAAAAGTTGATAATAGAAATGGTCAGTTTTTTTATTCTCTTTGAGGCTCAAAATGGATTGTAAAGAGGATATGGAGGAGGATCCATTTTATAAGAGAGGATATGGGCACTTTAGGAAACATTAAAAATATTAATTTATTATAAAACAAATGTCTACTAAAAATGGTGTGAAACATATTTAATTAAAATATAACATGATTTTGGTTTGAATACCCATAATCCAATAATTTTTAGACAATTTTTTAATATTTTATTATCCTTATTATTTTGGTTTAACCTTCATTTCACCCTTTTTAATCATACCGTGATATAATGTTATTTACTAATTGTGGGTTAATGTAATTACTGTTTCATGTGAGAGAACCAAAAGAGTTATTTATGAAATATGTGGACGTATATTAACCATTATTTTGAATCATTTATTTTTAGGAATTCAATATCATTTAACAAATAATTTTATGTTTTAAGTAATAAATTATGTCAATTTTGGACACTATTCATACTTGACGTTTTTAAAAAAATTCATAAAAACATGATTCAATCAGAATAAATGAAATAACGAATCCCTAATTTTTCAATGAAATCCTGAATATTTGTGTACGGAATCAAAATGTTCAAATTAAATTTATTTTAATATTTTTAAATTCATTTATTTATATCATTCATTAATGAGATAATTACTACATCATAATTGTGTCGTAAATAAATATATGTATCTAATGTCTAAAAAATATAAATTAAATTCCATGATGTAGGAAACATTTTTATATTTATAATGAAAATTTATAGACATAGATATTTGTTATATAACCCTATATTGAAATCAATTTAGTAAAATATATATGTTTTTCTTATAATAATCTTTACTTTAAATTAATTCTTATAAAATGACATTTTCACATCAAAGTGAACCCATGGGTTCCAAAAATTGACCCAAGGATGAAAAAGGTTGGAAATATCTTATCCAATATGATTAGGACACTTTTAAGGTAGTTTTATACAATTAAATTATTATTATTTTACCCTTATTTACCAGATTTACCCTTTAACCTTGGTAAATAAAATAATTACTCGATTTACTATTCATAATGTCCAAAAATAAAAAGCTGCCAATATACACAATTTGAGCCTTCTGATTTGAAATAAATAATCAATTTTTTCAAATTAAAAACACCGATGTTTAATTAATTAATTGAAAATTAATTTTCTTTGTCAAAACCAAAAAGTGAGTTTTTTAGAAGTAAAAACTATCAAAATATTGACAAGTGTTTCTGCCCAATTTAAATGTAAAGTTACATAAAATGACCACCATTGTATTGAATGACAAAAATATAATTCAAATAACATTTAAAACATATTTAAAATATAATATTACTATATAAATAAATTATTGGAAAGGTAGTTTTGAATTAAAATACACTATTTTTAACTATTTATTAAAATTTCAATTTTATTATAAAAATAAAAACATTTCAAAAATAGTAAATTTTTATTTCCCTCTTCCAAATAAAAATTTTATTTTTTCACATTTAGATTAAAATGTTTCAAATACTAGATTTATATTGGGTTCTTCATCAAAATGTGCTAAAACATCATTTTTTAAAAACAATTCTTTTATCTAAAAATTTGATTTTTTTCTCATAAAAAGTTCTAGAAAATGTGTAATGTTAATTATATTGTTATATAAAATTTCAAATGTGGATAAGACTATTCATAATGTCATGTTTAAATCGCATTAAATAATAATATTTTAATAATATATAGTTGTTTAGTGAAACTCGGAATCGCATATAACATAACCTATCGAGGATGGTCACACATGTGTGTAACGCAAACCAATTCAGTGTTGCATGTAGTACAAGATTTCATTGGTGTTTTTTATAAAATAATCCCAATTTATTTCATTTATACATTGAAAAAAATCTATACTCAATGTTGTATGAAATTAATTCTATCAAAACAACTTTAAATTTTCTGTAACCTAAGCCAACAATAGTGTTTCATATACTTCACGATAATACAGTGTTGCATATAGCATAGGCTGATATTGGTGCAACGTACACCACAATTAATCAAATAAATTAAAATGAATCTATCTCATATAATCTTAAGGTGTTACAGAAATTATCCTTAGTAATTGAGTGTTTAAAATTTGAAAATACCAATATTGAAATCTCATGTCGTAAAAAGTGTTAAAACCCCCATTTGAATAAATGAAAAAAGAAAATATGAAGGCCATATTTTAAAAAAAAACCTCTGTTCCCAAATAGAATAAATTTGTGAGAAGTGAAATTATTGAAATTGTGAAAAAAGGTAATCTGTAAATGATTAGAAATAATATAGAATGTGTTCATGAGAAAGTAAATTTCTACAATAGTACAAATCAAAAATGAATTAATCCGACCATAAAAAGTCATTAGGAGTTTAATTAGATAAAATTATGGTTTCATGGTCCTTTTCCAAGTGTTGAGAAAGTTCTTTATCATATATAATACGAATATATAAAAATTTACTTAAATTGTTTTATTTCCACAATTAATGAATTTTAATTAGAATCTCAGGTTTTTCTTTTAATGATTAATATTCAAAAAAATAATGCTTGATGCACTAAACTAAATATATATTAGAGAAAATAATTTATAAAAGGAAGAAAATGTATTCATTCACTCATTATACATTAATCAAAAGATAAATTATTTGCATAAGGTAATATAATTCAAAGTTGAATAAATATTCCTATGAGGAAACAATAAACATCACTTAAAAATTTATATAACAACACCAAATGATCCACATCAATAATTACTTAATTAAAAATTCATTACATCCATCAAAATATTCCTAATAAAGATAAAACCCAATTATTAGAATGGATTGATCACATATTCTTAAAATTTAAATTTAACATTTATATTCAATTAACCTCAATATTTATTATTTTTTTCATACCAGAAATGTATTTTCCCTAATCATACAATCTATATTATATGATAATAATTTCTATAAACAACCTAAACCCCCTAATGATACATTAAAATCACATATACATCCAAAATATAATTCAACTTTTATTCGTCAAAGAAAACACCATATTTTTAGGTTACCTTGATCATATAATATTACACAAAATTATGTTGATCTTATTTATAAATAATTTTTGTAACGCCCCGACCCCAGTTACCCAGAGTCGTTGCATTATTACATAACATTGGCATGATCACAAGAAAGATCAAATCTTGAAAGACCGATTCGTTTAGTAGCCTTGGAAACACTAGATATATTCATAAGTTTTACATTATATCATAAAATGAAAAACTACTACAACAACATAATGTTTCCACAGTCCACACTATAATCCCCTCATAATATCCCTGCAGGTCATTCATAACTTACATCTTCATATCCTAGGAAAAATAAAACATAGAAAAGGGGTGAGCTCAAATGCCCAGTAAGGATAACAATATAGCGGAACATTCAAAAATAAGCATAAACATTTAAGGCAATGAATTACTAAAACAAAAGCCTTTTAAACTTGAACTTCAACATAGTATGGCAAAAGTAAAATGAAATAATTCCATTTTCTTGTTCACATGGATATTCTACTAATCGAATAATCACATGAAAAATCAATAACCACTTTCATAATGTTGGAATACATAATGCTAAACTATAATTACTTTTCAGGGCCTCGTCCCAAGACCTTGGGGCTAACTGTAACCGGAACCCAACCCGGAGTGCCTCTAATAACCGGACACCAACCCGGAGTGCCTCTAATAACCGGACACCAACCCGGAGGGCTTACTTTTACCAGTCCCTAACCTGGAGGGCTTAATTTTACCAGTCCCCAACCTGGAGGGCTTACTTTTACCAGTCCCCAACCTGGAGGGCTTACTTTAACCAGTCCCCAACCTGGAACATACTTGTCCAACACATTCATATGAAGTAAAGATTGAAATATAACATAAACATTCTTATTGGAACTAGCATACGAAATGTCAATATTTTCACCATAAACTATGAATGGTATAAAAATAGCACATCCACAGTCAAACATATCACAAAACCTTTAAAACAATATAGAATTTTTGTATCATAATAAATCAACTTCAAATAATCTTAAAACCCATCAAAGGATGTTGACATAGATGAAATCAAAATTCTTTTTAAAGAAATATCTCCTTTTATTTTGAAATCATTTAAGATCCATATAAAATCAAACATTTTCTTTGAAAATAATCATATAAGCTTTTAAGGGAAGCTTTGACGATTTTATAACGGCGGAAAATAACCGCACCCGTCGTATAAGTTAAAAAACATTCTTATCTTAATTCTGTCGAAAAGGTTAAAAAGCACCTTGTTTGGAAAACGACGGAAAGATTCCCTTATAAAACTCTTATCAAAATTCAAACAAGGGTATAAATGACTTTAACCCATATTCTTTTAAATATTAAAAATGTTTTGAAATACATTTTGAAAAAACATGGATGTGGATGATAACGAGATCCCAGTAGATTATTACGTATAAACAACCTCAGATAATGAAGAGATTGTGAAATAACCCTTACCAGGTTGGTAACTTATGAAACATACAACCCATGAAAGAGGTATCATACAATGAATATGTAAGTACACATAAATTAGAGTGTATTACACAAAGAATATAATTATGGGCAGTACATACACCACACAAAAGGTAATCTTGGCAATATGGCATGAATCTCATGAGAATAAGGAGTGAGATGAAAACCCCTGACCACGTTAATCAACTGAGTCGTTTGGACAAAAGTTAATAACCACCAAATGATTTACAGAATAACATGAATATAAATAGAATCATGATAATATATATCAAATGGCAGTACACAATACACCACTTTCAATAATTTAGTGGCGAACAATGGAAATCTCACGGAATTGAAAGTGAGATAAGAAAATCCCTTACCTTGTACTTTTCCTTGGTTGGGGTAGGTTAACCTCCTGTATAATGGTGAAATAATTGTTATTAAATTATACATGAATCATATATATTAATATGATATCATATATGATCTTTTAATATTGATTTGATAATAATATCTTAGTATTATCGTTGTTTCGGGTGTTAACTTACTTGTTTTCTTTTGTATGTTTTGTTACGTAAGACATGTTTATAAAGGATAGGATGTATATTATTCAAATCAACAATGGTATAAAGTCCTTAAACATCATTTTTAAATCATCAAATGGTAATTATACTTGAATGGATACGATGGAGGATGAATCTCTTCGCGTTCGTGGAGACGGTAGTCCGTACGTACGCACGAACGCAACTTCCATTTAATTTTTATTTTAAAAGAATTGAATCCAAATGATACTTAGGTATATTACTATTACAGTATAATATAATATTTTATATATGTTACATTAGTTTCATTAACACCATCCTTTATACGTTCCATGTGTGGTATGAACGAGTCATATCATTTTAAGGGGGCGGTAGTCCGCACTTCCTCAAATGAAATTATCGTATGTATATACAACATGAAACGAATAATGGTATGAAATAAAATGGAATTACAGAAGCTTATATATAAAATATATATCATTAATATCATATTTAATTACAGTTCCATCATAATGGCCACCATGAGAGGCGGTAAGATGTATTTGAACAATCATCGTTTCGTGAGGCGTTAGTTTTCCATCCACAGAAACATTATGTTCATCATCCATTATATGGAGTTGTGTGTATGTGTAGTTTGAATACTTCTTATAACAATATCCTCGTATATTGAGGATACTGGTGTTGTTACAAAATAAAGGAAATAAAAAGAGTTTGGGGGTTGGAGAAGCAAAATAAATGAAAATAATTTAAGAGAAATCGTTACCTTTAATTTAGGTAACTCACTTTGGTTGGAACCAAAGGACTTCTTGAAATGCTTTCTGCCTAAGGGGAAGCTTCAAGGATGAGGAGAGGGATGCGGGGAGCTTAGTTGGGCAGAGTTTGGACGATCCAAGTGGCTTGAGAGGTGTGAGGAATGAGTAGAAGTGGTCTCCTTTTATAAGGGAGGGGAGGGGCTCTTTAGGAAAGAGTGAAAGTATTACTTTATAATATAATTATATTCGGTTTATAATGGTCCAAAAATCATTGAGGTAGAAGATAAGATGACTCATATTCTAAATAACATCAACCAATAAGAATTGGACAGGTTTTAGATAATATTTTAATCATTATAATCTTATTTATTTAAATGATTTATTAATGAGGTAAACATTTCATCACTATTGTGTCATTAATAATTTAACTTATTTGATGTCTAAAAATTATAAATAAAATATCATTATGTAGGAAATCTTTTTAGCGTTCTAATTAATATTTATAATCGAAAATCAAACATGTATAACCCTATGTAAAAATTGTTCTTCTAAAAGATGTAAGCTTATGCCATTTTTATTTTTATTTTAACTTTATTAATATAAAGTGTCCCTACCACATACAAGTGGCTCCAAGGGGTCTCCAAATTGACCCAAGGATGCTCATGGTCGGGTATGTGTCCACCAATAAGGTTAGGACACGTTTTAGGGTAATTTTGTATTATTATAATATTATTTTTTAACCCTTATTTACCGGATTTACCCTTAACCATGGTAAATAAAATATTTACCACAGTAATTATTCAAAATGTCTAAAAATAAAAGTTACCTATTTACACAATTTGGACATCCTGATTCCAAATATGGAATCCATTTTTCTAAATTCAAAACACAGAAGTGGCAGATATTAATTTAAAATTAATTCCCGCTGTCAAAACAAAAAGCGTGTTTTTAAGAGATAATAACTATCAAAAGATTGACACTTGTTTATGTTCGGTTTAATTGTAAAATGATGTCCAATGACCAACATTATATTAAATGGTAAAAATATATTCTAAATATACTTTAAAACTACTAAAATTCATAATTTATCACTATTAATTATTTTGATTAAAAAAGTTGTTTTTAATTAAAATTTAGTAATTTTCACTATTCATCAAAATATGAAAGTTATCCGAAAAGTACCAAAATTTCACCTTAGGCTAAATTCGATATTCCGAATCCAAAAATGAAGTCCATTTTAAAATATAAAATATATATAATTTCAAAATTTAGGTATTACTATTCATAACGGCTAGTTTGATTGGTTGTGGCGTGTGTTAAAACTCAAGGTTGCGTACAACACACGCTACTATTTTATTCAAAGGAAAGCGTACCGTGGAAGCTTGGGATGTTTCATTTAATTTTTTTTTTTTGATGTCCCAATTTATTCAGATAGTTTAAAATATTTTATTTAAAAAGGTTTCACTATTAAAGTTGATAAAAGTGCAATACTAAAAATGAATCTGTTCTTGCATTATGACTAAGAAACTCATAATATGGATTCTAAAATTATAAGGATTATATAAAGTTCAAAATGTTGTTAATACTATTCATGACCTCTTTTAATGGATTTTTTTTTGTACGTCATGGTGTCATTGAACTCGGTGTTGCGTGTAGTGCAAGTTATTGAATTATTTTTAAGAAATAACACACTATGAAATCCTGGGGTGTTACATTCTCCCCTCCTTCAATAAATTGCGTCCTCGCAATTTGAAATTGTTCTTCGAAAATAAAAGGTTGAAAATAGAAAATATCTTTGTGGGAAAACCCACATCGGAAATTAGGTTACTAAAATTTAGTCTTAATATGAGGAAAAGAGAAATGAAAGAGTCACCACCAAATTATGATCTCGATTAGGAGAACATTGGTGGCAATTAGAGACATATAATTGGAGGAAAAACGTAAATATTTATAGGTAGTGATTGAGATCATCAATCACAAACAAGTGTATAATTGAGGTCCTTAAATTCATCAATCTATGATGATTCGAAATACCATCGGTTCAACAAAACATAGGGTATTAGGATAACACATTTTTGACGTTTCAAAATATCATAGTTGAAATCCCACATCGAAAAATGAATTAATGAGGCCTCTATTTAAAATAAAGAGTGGAAAGTATGAAGATTACCGAAAATAACACATACTAGGTTCCATGTAGGAAAATATGGATATGGAAGAGAAATATAACCATCAATTATTTGATGGAGAGTGGTAGAGAACATGGCTATGAAAAGGCCAACAATCCCAAAGCCATGAATTAGTGATGATTTAAGGTACCATCTAGGACAACATTTTTGTTCTAAGTTCCTTTTATTAATGTTGAGGAATATATTTATGAGATTGGCTAAGATCATAAGGAGATATACTTACTTTATCATTATAGTTTTATCCATTAATAAATTTCTACCACAAACTCATCTTTCACTCTAAAAGATAATAGAATGTAATTTTTTTATTTAAACTATTCGTACAGGGTTCCAAAATAAACGAATTTATAATTAATCTACCAGATCTTTAAAAAAAACAACATTATTTAATCCAGGACATCTCGTGGGCCAGTGGTAGGTGATACACCCTTGTCGCCCTTCGGTTGCGGGTTCAAGTCTCGCAGCCTTGCCGGACGCGACGGGTTGCCGCCCGACCTCTGGGTTGTCCTTTTATGGTAATCCAAAATAATCCAAACTAGAACTATCCAAAATACTTCTGTCCAAACTCACAGTCCAACATTTATAAGGAAGGTAAACATAATATAGATCCTTTTTACCCTGTAATAGCATATGAATACCTTCATCTTGTATTCTTTTAATAAACTGAAACATCTTGAATTACCATATTCCTTATTGATTACATTCATGCTCCCCTATTCCATATAGAATGCTGGATATACTTCAACAATCCAAAAATGTTTTAAACCCCAAAAAAAATGATGGAATATACAAATCATTAATCAGTTTCAAGGTAGTCAAGAATATCCAACATAATTTATCCAAATCAATCATGTATTATTCTAAAATCACTAACTCGGTATCAGAACCATATTATGGTTTATCTTTCTCTCAACCATATATTTTCCAAAAATTTATCCTGCTATTGAGTCACTTTTCTTTGTTCCACACAATCTCAAGTCCTTAATGAAATAGTACTGCAGTACAATCCTTATATACTCCATAATTATTATAACAAGTACATTGTTGATACAACACTCAATTGACATAATCAACATAAGAACTCTAATCATTCCTCTTCATCTGTGGTAGTATCATAACTTGATTATTATCCAATAGCATCATTTGCGGCATAGTCTGATGACTGGGGCATAGGTTCGCGTAGTGTCCAAACTCCTTGAAAATGAAGCATTGTACATTTGAAACCATTTTCTCACCCTTGCAGTCACGTACTTTGTGCCCTTTTCCTCCACACTTATAACAAACTCTCATTCCTTTCAGGCAAGTTCCAGGGTGTTTCTTCCCACAGTTACCACATATGGGAAAATTCTTCTTTTCCCTCTTCCCTTTATCCATTTTTCTCTCTTCCATCCTTTTCTTCTCTTGCTTCCCTTCAAAGCCATAGGACTCAGTAAACTCTTTACTTATCTTATCAACACATGATATTATTTCTTCATATGATGATAATACATGGGAGACTATTTCTCTTATAAATTCTAGCTTAAGACCATGAAAGATATGATCCTTCCTTCTCTTTGGATCATGTGCATTTCTGGAGTTCTCATTCCTTCTACTGGGCGCCATTTCTAAACAATGGCATAAACTAGATCAGTTTATGAATCAAAATACATAATCCCATACTTATAAAACACTTAACATAAATTGAACTATTTATGGATATAATCCATAATCATAAAAATGTTTTCTTTGAGGAAGTATATACTCATAAACCCTTCATAATGATTTGTAAGAAAATGAGAGTTATCCTAAGCATATCCCCCGGGAGTGTCGTAACCAAGAGTGCAGCAAGGCCCGTTGTCGGGCACCAGTTCCCGTTCGAGTCTAGCTCAAAGCGGTGTTTTCGGGTTTTACCCCTAGGTACATCTGTGCCAGAGCCGCCTCTACCTGCTCGTATCCAGAAAGGGATGTATTTCTCGGAAAACTCACAAAATCTCTACGATACCAAAATTCTAGGAAGTTCTTCTATACTAATCCTGAAAGTTCATCTTAGGTCTACGTGCTCTAATCAGAGTTTATCTAAATCTAGTTTCCAAGGTTTGTACTAAACTTCCTCTGATACCAACTGTAACGCCCCGACCCCAGTTACCCAGAGTCGTTGCATTATTACATAACATTGGCATGATCACAAGAAAGATCAAATCTCGAAAGACCGATTGGTTTAGTAGCCTTGGAAACACTAGATATATTCATAAGTTTTACATTATATCATAAAATGAAAAACAACTACAACAACATAATGTTTCCACAGTCCACACTACAATCCCCTCATAATATCCCTGCAGGTCATTCATAACTTACATCTTCACATCCTGGGAAAAATAAAACATAGAAAAGGGGTGAGCTCAAATTCCCAGTAAGGATAACAATATAGCGGAACATTCAAAAATAAGCATAAACATTTAAGGCAATGAATTACTAAAACAAAAGCCTTTTAAACTTGAACTTCAACCTAGTATGGCAAAAGTAAAATGAAATAATGCCATTTACTTGTTCACATGGATATTCTACTAATCGAATAATCACATGAAAAATCAATAACCACTTTCATAATGTTGGAATGCATAATGCTAAACTTTAATTACTTTTCAGGGCCTCGTCCCAAGACCTTGGGGCTAACTGTAACCGGAACCCAACCCGGAGTGCCTCTAATAACCGGACACCAACACGGAGTGCCTCTAATAACCGGACACCAACCCGGAGGGCTTACTTTTACCAGTCCCTAACCTGGAGGGCTTACTTTTACTAGTCCCCAACCTGGAGGGCTTACTTTTACCAGTCCCCAACCTGGAGGGCTTACTTTAACCAGTCCCCAACCTGGAACATACTTGTCCAACACATTCATATGAAGTAAATATTGAAATATAACATAAACATTCTTATTGGAACTAGCATACGAAATGTCAATACTTTCACCATAAACTATGAATGGTATAAAAATAGCACATCCACAGTCAAACATATCACAAAACCTTCAAAACAATATAGAAGTTTTGTATCATAATAAATCCACTTCAAATAATCTTAAAACCCATCAAAGGATGTTGACATAGATGAAATCAAAATTCTTTTTAAAGAAATATCTCCTTTTATTTTGAAATCATTTAAGATCCATATAAAATCAAACATTTTCTTTGAAAATAATCTTATAAGCTTTTAAGGGAAGCTTTGACGATTTTATAACGGCGGAAAATAACCGCACCCGCCGTATAAGTTAAAAAACATTCTTATCTTAATTCTGTCGAAAAGGTTAAAAAGCACCTTGTTTGGAAAACGACGGAAAGATTCCCTTATAAACCACTTATAAAAAGTCAAACAAGGGTATAAATGACTTTAACCCATATTCTTATAAATATTAAAAATGTTTTGAAATACATTTTGAAGAAATATGGATGTGGATGATAACGAGATCCCAGTAGATTATTACGTATAAACAACCTCAGATAATGAAGAGATTGTGAAATAACCCTTACCAGTTTGGTAACTTATGAAACATACTACCCATGAAAGAGGTATCATACAATGAATATGTAAGTACACATAAATTAGAGTGTATTACCCAAAGAATGTAATTATGGGCAGTACATACACCACACAAAAGGTAATGGTGGCAATATGGCATGAATCTCATGAGAATAAGGAGTGAGATGAAAACCCCTTACCACGTTAATCAACTGAGTCGTATGGCCAAAAGTTAATAACCACCAAATGATTTATAGAATAACATGAATATAAATATAATCATGATAATATATATCAAATGGCAGTACACAATACACCACTTTCAATAATTTAGTGGCGAACAATGGAAATCTCACGGAATTGAAAGTGAGATAAGAAAATCCCTTACCTTGTACTTCTCCTTGGTTGGGATAGGTTAACCTCCTGTATAATGGTGAAATAATTGTTATTAAATTATACAAGAATCATATATATTAATATGATATCATATATGATCTTTTAATATTGATTTGATAATAATATCTTAGTATTATCGTTGTTTCGGGTGTTAACTTACTTGTTTTCTTTTGTAAGTTTTGTTACGTAAGACATGTTTGTAAAGGATAGGTTGTATATATAAGGCCCCAGCCTTAAACCTTACTTAATCTTGAGTTATTACAAGATTACACATTGAGGATCTTTTCGGGTTTAGAGTTTTAGAGAATTAGATCATAAAACTTGCATTACATTCCACATATAAACAAAGTGGTTACATAAAGATAGTATTCTTCATTCCCATCAATGGAACACACATTTAAAATAAAACATGGATTAATTCTTGACACATCCTTGACTCTATCATCTTATCATGTACCTTTCCCTTGACCTGTGAAAAACATTTCAAAAACTTGGGATGAGCATAAAAACACAGTATGGGTTATAAAAAAACATGGAAAGGAAACATGAGTTCATATATAAATAAGAATGAAATCATACTTTACCCATAAAACATAGGCACTATAACATACCTCATAAAATCATGAATAAATCATAGAAATCATAAGACATAAAGGTAACTTGAGGCATTCATAACATTCTTACGTAGGGAGTAACCCTCTTGGTTACGTTTGGAATACCCATCACAGTATATTCCCTAAAATCTCTTCAGAGAAACCTTAACGTTTCACTCCTTCGCGTTACCCAATGCATTGGAGAGCTATAACGGGCTCACCCGCCCTTAGTTTATCACGGAACCACCCGTCTTCATAATAATGCCCAAGAACCATAACATAATCATATCACATAAAACATGCATAAAGGAAACATAAAATTTCCACATTTCAATCATGAGATATCAATACAACACATTGATATAAAAACATTATGAAAACCATTTTCAATACCAAATTAAAAGAAAAGTAAAACATGGTATTTATTTTTCTTTTAAAAAGAAGGTATGGCTTGTAGAGGAAGCCGAAACTCAAATAACGGTTACGACGGTGGAGAAGTCGTTGTCGCCGCATACGTACGACAAAAACATTCCCTTTTGTCGTTTAGTAAACGCCTCGTATAAAAAGATTCCTTTTGAATAAATGTAAAAGTCAAAGGGGTTTATACACCGTATAAAAGAAAGTTGTGTATAAAATAAAATATGCCTCAACGAAAGGAGATTGAGACGAAGTCCCATACAAAGATAATTTTTAAAATAAAATAGATATATTATGTGCATTCTCTATAAGTACACATAAATAAAGTACAAATACAAGATATGACATAATAATATAATGACATACTTTGAAAGTACGAGATTAACCCAAAGAATGGAAATTGGGTTAAGAAGTTCCCATACCTCGTATCTGACTTGACCCGACCGTTCTTTAAACTCCTGAATAATAAACTTTAGTTAATCTCTACTTTCTTAAGAACCTTTTTCAAGTTCATTATTCCTTTTATACCATGTTATGAACATCATGTAATTATTTAAGTTAATAATGTTCATTTTGTCGGTATTTGGTTCTTAAGTCAAAAATAGGCTTCTTACAATTACATGTTGTTAATTTGGTCAATGTTTCATTATACCAGAATGATATTCATGATGTAGATATCATATATGTCATATATATCCAGTACCTGCATTCATTTATAATATTACATCACATTTAGAGGTAAGAAATGAAATGCACCGTTCATGGAGACGGTAAGCCGTACGTACGCATGAACGCTACTTCCATTTCTATTTCATATTTTCTGGAATGGAATCATAATGATATAAGAGTATATTATAATTCCAGTATAATAACATATATAATATCATTAAATTTATCCTTTACACATCCCACATATGGTATTGACGAATCAAATCACTTTCAGGAGGCGGTAGTCCGCACTTCCTAAAATGAAGATATCGTGTTTTACCCATAATGGAAACCATAAAGGTATGCCCAAAATGAAAAAAACAGAAGCTTAAGGAAAACATAAACATATTATATATCATATATAAAAATAGTGACATCATAATGGCCACCTTTGAAGGTGTTAAATGAGTGTTGAACAATCATCGTTTCGGGAGGCAGAATTTCTCCATCCACGGAAACCTTATGTTCTTTAACCATTTGATGTAGTTGTGTGGAAGTGTAGCTCAAATAAATCTTATAACAACATCCTAGTATATTGAAGATACTGGTGTTGTTATAAAAGAAGTAAATAAAAAGAGTTTAGGGGGTTGGAGAAGCAAAATAAAACAAATGAACATGAGAGAATGAATTACCTTAAAAAGTGTAACTCCTTTTGAGTTGAGCCTAAAGGATTCCTTTGAAATGATTCTGCCCAAAGGGAATCCTCTAGGATGAGGAGAGGGATGTGGAGAGAGCAAATGGGCAGGGGTTGGCCGAGCCAAAGGCTTGAAGAGTGTGTGAAATGAGGTAGAGGTGGGGGCCTTTTATAAGAGGAGAGGAGGGGCACTTTTGGGAAGTAAAGAAACATTACTTTATTTGAAAATGTGTTTCGGTTTTAAAAGGTCCCACATTTATATAATTCGTGGATAAGGTGATAAGGCTTCGAAATCCACTCATCCAATTGGTTTTGGCCATGTGTAGGTTTTAGATTTTACATTATCTTTCTATTTTATTTAAATCGTCAAATAATGATGTCACCGCTGCATCATTATTATGTCATACATAATTAAATTTATTTAATGTGTAAAAATTATAAAAAAAAATACTATGAAATAGGAAATCGTTTTAGCTTTCCAATGACTATTTATAATCGAAATTTGGACTTGTATAACCCCACTTAAAAATTGTTTTAGTAAAACAATTTATGTTAGTGTCATTTTCACTTTAACATTAAATAAAAAGTATTTTATGTCATTTCCCAACAAAAGTGGATCCATGGGGTCCCCATGTTAGGCCATGGCTTGTCGTGGTCGGCCATGACACAACCAATGAGGTTGGGACATGTGTCTAGGTCATTTTATATTGTTAAAGCATTATTTATACATTAAACTACCCTAATTACCACTAATCGCGATTAAGAACTTAATAAGTTACTATTCACCAAAAAATTATTTTAATCTCATTGAACCACATTTTACTTCTTAATGACAACCATGTATGTCGGATTTTCAAAATTCAACACACATTAGTGGTAAAATTTCATTTAACCGAAAAATCAGTTTGCTTGATTACCACTTAGTGGTTTCACTATTCATCAAAAATTGATGTTTTTCAGAAAATTACCAAAAATTCACCCTAAGTTATATTTGATATTCCGAATTCAAAAATGAAGTCCATTTTACAAAATTCAAATCATATAAGTCACATTAATTAATTTAATAATTAATTCCCGCTGCCAGAGCAAATAGCGTGTTTTTACAAAACAATAAGTATCAAAAGATTGACACCAGTTTAAGTCTAATTTCAAATCGAAATTGATTCCAATGACCACCATTGGATAAAATGGTAAAAATATATTCTAATTTCACTTTAAAACCAATTCAAAAGATAATCTAATCATATAAATAAATTAGATCAAAAAGAGGTTTTGAATTAAAATGCAACATTTTACACTATTCATAAAAAAATGAACTTTATCAGAAAGGTACCAAAAATTACACAAAGTAAAATTTGATGTCCTGATTCTTAATAAAAGTTTTATTTGGTCCAAAAGAATGTATAAGAGTGATCAAAACTATATTTAATGACGGTTCACCATTAAAAGGTGATAAGTGAACCTTTAGTGAAAATTAGAGTATAAAAGCCTAAAATTGAACTCTTTCCGTATTTTAAGCCTTTATCTTTTATTGGGTAAATGTAAAAACATCTAAAAACATATCTATTCATATTTTAGTTATTTCTATTCATTCCCTCCAGTACAACGGCTACTTGTTAACTAACATAATATTATTATATTACTAGTGTGCTACGTAAGTTTCAAAGAAACTCATCATTGCGTATCGGGTACGCTATCGAACATAGCAACCCCTTTTAATTAAAATTCATATTTAATTCTCTAATATTAATAAATATGAAAATTATTTATTCTTTAATTACCTGGGATGTTACAGTATATTATTCAAATCCAGAATGGTATCAAGTCCTTAAACATCATTTTTAAATAATCAAATGATAATTATACTTGAATGGATACGATGGAGGATGAATCTCATCGCGTTCGTGGAGACGGTAGTCCGTACGTACGCACGAACGCAACTTCCATTTAATTTTTATTTTAAAAGAATTGAATCCAAATGATACATAGGTATATTACTATTACAGTATAATATAATATTTTATATATGTTACTTTAGTTTCATTAACACCATCCTTTATACGTTCCATGTGTGGTATGAACGAGTCATATCATTTTAAGGGGGCGGTAGTCCGCACTTCCTCAAATGAAATTATCGTATGTATATACAACATGAAACGAATAATGGTATGAAATAAAATGGAATTACAGAAGCTTATATATAAAATATATATCATTAATATCATATTTAATTATAGTTCCATCATAATGGCCACCATGAGAGGCGGTAAGATGTATTTGAACAATCATCGTTTCGTGAGGCGTTAGTTTTCCATCCACAGAAACATTATGTTCATCAATAATTAGATGGAGTTGTGTGTATGTGTAGTTTGAATAATTCTTATAACAACATCCTAGTATATTGAGGATACTGGTGTTGTTACAAAATAAAGGAAATAAAAAGAGTTTGGGGGTTGGAGAAGCAAAATAAATGAAAATAATTTAAGATAAATCGTTACCTTTAATTTAGGTAACTCACTTTGGTTGGAACCAAAGGACTTTTTGAAATGCTTTCTGCCTAAGGGGAAGCTTCAAGGAGGAGGAGAGGGATGTGGGGAGCTTAGTTGGGCAGAGTTTGGACGAGCCAAGTGGCTTGAGAGGTGTGAGGAATGAGTAGAAGTGGTCTCCTTTTATAAGGGAGAGGAGGGGCTCTTTAGGAAAGAGTGAAAGTATTACTTTATAATATAATTATATTCGGTTTATAATGGTCCAAAAATCATTGAGGTCGAAGATAAGATGACTCATATTCTAAATAATATCAACCAATAAGAATTGGACAGGTTTTAGATAATATTTTAATCATTATAATCTTATTTATTTAAATGATTTATTAATGAGGTAAACATTGCATCACTATTGTGTCATTAATAATTAAACTTCTTTGATGTCTAAAAATTATAAATAAAATATCATTATGTAGGAAATCTTTTTATCTTTCTAATGAATATTTATAATCGAAAATCCAACATGTATAACCCTATGTAAAAATTGTTCTTCTAAAAGATGTAGGCTTATGCCATTTTTATTTTTATTTTAACTTTATTAATATAAAGTGTCCCTACCACATACAAGTGGCTCCAAGGGGTCCCCAAATTGACCCAAGGATGCTCATGGTCGGGTCTGTGTCCACTAATAAGGTTAGGACACGTTTTAGGGTAATTTTGTATTATTATAATATTATTTTTTAACCCTTATTTACCGGATTTACCCTAAACCATGGTAAATAAAATATTTACCACAGTAATTATTCAAAATGTCTAAAAAAAAAAGTTACCTATTTACACAATTTGGACATCCTGATTCCAATTATGGAATCCATTTTTCTAAATTCAAAACACAGAAGTGGCAGAAATAAATTTAAAATTAATTCCCGCTGTCAAAACAAAAAGCGTGTTTTTAAGAGATAATAACTATCAAAAGATTGACACTTGTTTATGTTCGGTTTAATTGTAAAATTATGTCCAATGACCAACATTATATTAAATGGTAAAAATATATTCTAAATATACTTTAAAACTACTAAAATTCATAATTTATCACTATTAATTATTTTGATTAAAAAAGTTGTTTTTAATTAAAATTTCGTAATTTTCACTATTCATCAAAATATGAAAGTTATCCGAAAAGTACCAAAATTTCACCTTAGGATAAATTCAATATTCAGAATCCAAAAATGAAGTCCATTTTAAAATATAAAATATATATAATTTCAAAATTTAGGTATTACTATTCATAATGGCTAGTTTGATTGGTTGTGGCGTGTGTTAAAACTCAAGGTTGCGTACAACACACGCTACTATTTTATTCAAAGGAAAGCGTACCGTGGAAGCTTGGGATGTTTCATTTAAAAATTTTTTTTGATGTCCCAATTTATTCAGATAGTTTAAAATATTTTATTTAAAAAGTTTTCACTATTAAAGTTGATAAAAGTGCAATACTGAAAATGAATCTGTTCTTGCATTATGACTAAGAAACTCATAATAGGGATTCTAAAATTATAAGGATTATATAAAGTTCAAAATGTTGTTAATACTATTCATGACCTCTTTTAATGGCTTTTTTTTGTACGTCATGGTGTGATTGAACTCGGTGTTGTGTGTAGTGCAAGTTATTGAATTATTTTTAAGAAATAACACACTATGAAATCCTGGGGTGTTACATTCTCCCCTCCTTCAATAAATTGCGTCCTCGCAATTTGAAATTGTTCTTCGAAAATAAAAGGTTGAAAATAGAAAATATCTTTGTGGGAAAACCCACATCGGAAATTAGGTTACTAAAATTTAGTCTTAATATGAGGAAAAGAGAAATGAAAGAGTCACCACCAAATTATGATCTCGATTAGGAGAACATTGGTGGCAATTAGAGACATATAATTGGAGGAAAAACGTAAATATTTATAGGTAGTGATTGAGATCATCAATCACAAACAAGTGTATAATCGAGGTCCTTAAATTCATCAATCTATGATGATTTGAAATACCATCGGTTCAACAAAACATAGGGTATTAGGATAACACATTTTTGACGTTTCAAAATATCATAGTTGAAATCCCACATCGAAAAATGAATTAACGAGGCCTCTATTTAAAATAAAGAGTGGAAAGTATGAAGATTACAGAAAATAACACATACTAGGGTTCCATGTAGGAAAATATGGATATGGAAGAGAAATCTAACCATCAATTATTTGATGGAGAGTGGTAGAGAACATGGCTATGAAAAGGCCAACAATCCCAAAGCCATAAATTAGTGATGATTTAAGGTACCATCTAGGACAACATTTTTGTTCTAAGATCCTTTTATTAATGTTGAGGAATATATTTATGAGATTGGCTAAGATCATAAGGAGATATACTTACGTTATAATTAGAGTTTTATCCATTAATAAATTTCTACCACAAACTCATCTTTCACTCTAAAAGATAATAGAATGTAATTTTTTTATTTATACTATTCGTACAGGGTTCCAAAATAAATGAATTTATAATTCATCTACCAGATCTTTAAAAAAAACAACATTATTTAATCTAGGACATCTCGTGGGCCAGTGGTAGGTGATACACCCTTGTCGCCCTTCGGTTGCGGGTTCAAGTCTCGCAGCCTTGCCGGACGCGACGGGTTGCCGCCCGACCTCTGGGTTATCCTTTTATGGTAATCCAAAATAATCCAAACTTGAACTATCCAAAATACTTCTGTCCAAACTCACAGTCCAACATTTATAAGGAAGGTAAACATAATATAGATCCTTTTTACCCCGTAATAGCATATGAATACCTTCATCTTGTATTCTTTTAATAAACTGAAACATCTTGAATTACCATATTACTTATTGATTACATTCATGCTCCCCTATTCCATATAGAATGCTGGATATACTTCATCAATCCAAAAATGTTTTAAACCCCAAAAAAATGATGGAATATACAAATCATTAATCAGTTTCAAGGTAGTCAAGAATATCCAACATAATTTATCCAAATCAATAATGTATTATTCTAAAATCACTAACTCGGTATCAGAACCATATTATGGTTTATCTTTCTCTCAACCATATATTTTCCAAAAATTTATCCTGCTATTGAGTCACTTTTCTTTGTTCCACACAATCTCAAGTCCTTAATGAAATAGTACTGCAGTACAATCCTTATATACTCCATAATTATTATAACAAGTACATTGTTGATACAACACTCAATTGACATAATCAACATAAGAACTCTAATCATTCCTCTTCATCTATGGTAGTATCATAACTTGATTATTATCCAATAGCATCATTTGCGGCATAGTCTGATGACTGGGGCATAGGTTCGCGTAGTGTCCAAACTCCTTGCAAATGAAGCATTGTACATTTGAATCCATTTTCTCACCCTTGCAGTCACGTACTTTGTGCCCTTTTCCTCCACACTTATAACAAACTCCCATTCCTTTCAGGCAAGTTCCAGGGTGTTTCTTCCCACAGTTACCACATATGGGAAAATTCTTCTTTTCCCTCTTCCCTTTATCCATTTTTCTCTCTTCCATCCTTTTCTTCTCTTGCTTCCCTTCAAAGCCATAGGACTCAATAAACTCTTTACTTATCTTATCAACACATGATATTATTTCTTCATATGATGATAATACAAGGGAGACTATTTCTCTTATCAATTCTAGCTTACGACCATGAAAGATATGATCCTTCCTTCTCTTTGGATCATGTGCATTTCTGGAGTTCTCATTCCTTCTACTGGGCGCCATTTCTAAACAATGGCATAAACTAGATCAGTTTATGAATCAAAATACATAATCCCATACTTATAAAACACTTAACATAAATTGAACTATTTATGGATATAATCCATAATCATAAAAATGTTTTCTTTGAGGAAGTATATACTCATAAACCCTTCATAATGATTTGTAAGAAAATGAGAGTTATCCTAAGCATATCCCCCGGGAGTGTCGTAACCAAGAGTGCAGAAAGGCCCGTTGTCGTGCACCAGTTCCCGTTCGAGTCTAGTTCAAAGCCGTGTTTTCGGGTTTTACCCCTAGGTACATCTGTGCTAGAGCCGCCTCTACCTGCTTGTATCCAGACAGGGATGTATTGCTCGGAAAACTCACAAAATCTCTACGATACCAAAATTCTAGGAAGTTCTTCTATACTAATCCTGAAAGTTCATCTTAGTTCTACGTGCTCTAATCAGAGTTTATCTAAATCTAGTTTCCAAGGTTTGTACTAAACTTCCTCTGATACCAACTGTAACGCCCCGACCCCAGTTACCCAGAGTCGTTGCATTATTACATAACATTGGCATGATCACAAGAAAGATCAAATCTCGAAAGACCGATTGGTTTCGTAGCCTTGGAAACACTAGATATATTCATAAGTTTTACATTATATCATAAAATGAAAAACTACTACAACAACATAATGTTTCCACAGTCCACACTATAATCCCCTCATAATATCACTGCAGGTCATTCATAACTTACATCTTCACATCCTGGGAAAAATAAAACATAGAAAAGGGGTGAGCTCAAATGCCCAGTAAGGATAAAAATATAGCGGAACATTCAAAAATAAGCATAAACATTTAAGGAAATGAATTACTAAAACAAAAGCCTTTTAAACTTGAACTTCAACATAGTATGGAAAAAGTAAAATGAAATAATGACATTTACTTGTTCACATGGATATTCTACTAATCGAATAATCACATGGAAAATCAATAACCACTTTCATAATGTTGGAATGCATAATGCTAAACTTTAATTACTTTTCAGGGCCTCGTCCCAAGACCTTGGGGCTAACTGTAACCGGAACCCAACCCGGAGTGCCTCTAACAACCGGACACCAACCCGGAGTGCCTCTAATAACCGGACACCAACCCGGAGGGCTTACTTTTACCAGTCCCTAACCTGGAGGGCTTACTTTTACCAGTCCCCAACCTGGAGGGCTTACTTTTACTAGTCCCCAACCTGGAGGGCTTACTTTAACCAGTCCCCAACCTGTAACATACTTGTCCAACACATTCATATGAAGTAAAGATTGAAATATAACAAAAACATTCTTATTGGAACTAGCATACGAAATGGCAATACTTTCACCATAAACTATGAATGGTATAAAAATAGCACATCCATAGTCAAACATATCACAAAACCTTCAAAACAATATAGAAGTTTTGTATCATAATAAATCAACTTCAAATAATCTTAAAACCCATCAAAGGATGTTGACATAGATGAAATCAAAATTCTTTTTAAAGAAATATCTCCTTTTATTTTGAAATCATTTAAGATCCATATAAAATCAAACATTTTCTTTGAAAATAATCATATAAGCTTTTAAGGGAATCTTTGACAATTTTATAACGGCAGAAAATAACCGCACCCGCCGTATAAGTTAAAAAACATTCTTATCTTAATTCTGTCGAAAAGGTTAAAAAGCACCTTGTTTGGAAAACGATGGAAAGATTCCCTTATAAACCTCTTATAAAAAGTCAAACAAGGGTATAAATGACTTTAACCCATATTCTTTTAAATATTAAAAATGTTTTGAAATACATTTTGAAGAAACATGGATGAGGATGATAACGAGATCCCAGTAGATTATTACGTATAAACAACCTCAGATAATGAAGAGATTGTGAAATAACCCTTACCAGTTTGGTAACTTATGAAACATACAACCCATGAAAGAGGTATCATACAATGAATATGTAGGTACACATAAATTAGAGTGTATTACCCAAAGAATATAATTATGGGCAGTACATACACCACACAAAAGGTAATGGTGGCAATATAGCATGAATCTCATGAGAATAAGGAGTGAGATGAAAACCCCTTACCACGTTAATCAACTGAGTCATATGGCCAAAAGTTAATAACCACCAAATGATTTACAGAATAACATGAATATAAATAGAATCATGATAATATATATCAAATGGCAGTACACAATACACCACTTTCAATAATTTAGTGGCGAACAATGGAAATCTCACGGAATTGAAAGTGAGATAAGAAAATCCCTTACCTTGTACTTTTCCTTGGTTGGGGTAGGTTAACCTCCTGTATAATGGTGAAATAATTGTTATTAAATTATACAAGAATCATATATTGTAATATGATATCATATATGATCTTTTAATATTGATTTGATAATAATATCTTAGTATTGTCGTTGTTTCGGGTGTTAACTTACTTGTTTTCTTTTGTATGTTTTGTTATGTAAGACATGTTTGTAAAGGATAAGTTGTATATTATTCAAATCCAGAATGGTATCAAGTCCTAAACATCATTTTTAAATCATCAAATGATAATTATACTTGAATGGATACGATGGAGGATGAATCTCATCGCGTTCGTGGAGACGGTAGTCCGTACGTATGCACGAACACAACTTCCATTTAATTTTTATTTTAAAAGAATTGAATCCAAATGATACTTAGGTATATTACTATTACAGTATAATATAATATTTTATATATGTTACTTTAGTTTCATTAACACCATCCTTTATACGTTCCATGTGTGGTATGAACGAGTCATATCATTTTAAGGGGGCGGTAGTCCGCACTTCCTCAAATGAAATTATCGTATGTATATACAACATGAAACGAATAATGGTATGAAATAAAATGGAATTACAGAAGATTATATATAAAATATATATCATTAATATCATATTTAATTACAGTGTCATCATAATGGCCACCATGAGAGGCGGTAAGATGTATTTGAACAATCATCGTTTTGTGAGGCGTTAGTTTGCCATCCACAGAAACATTATGTTCATCATCCATTAGATGGAGTTGTGTGTATGTGTAGTTTGAATACTTCTTGTAACAACATCCTATTATATTGAGGATACTGGTGTTGTTACAAAATAAAGGAAATAAAAAGAGTTTGGGGGTTGGAGAAGCAAAATAAATGAAAATAATTTAAGAGAAATCGTTACCTTTAATTTAGGTAACTCACTTTGGTTGGAACCAAAGGAATTCTTGAAATGCTTTCTGCCTAAGGGGAAGCTTCAAGGAGGAGGAGAGGGATGTGGGGAGCTTATTTGGGCAGAGTTTGGACGAGCCAAGTGGCTTGAGAGGTGTGAGGAATGAGTAGAAGTGGTCTCCTTTTATAAGGGAGAGGAGGGGCTCTTTAGGAAAGAGTGAAAGTATTACTTTATAATATAATTATGTTCGGTTTATAATGGTCCAAAAATCATTGAGGTCGAAGATAAGATGACTCATATTCTAAATAACATCAACCAATAAAAATTGGACAGGTTTTAGATAATATTTTAATCATTATAATCATATTTATTTAAATTATTTATTAATGAGGTAAACATTGTATCACTATTGTGTCATTAATAATTTAACTTATTTGATGTCTAAAAATTATAAATAAAATATCATTATGTAGGAAATCTTTTTATCTTTCTAATTAATATTTATAATCGAAAATCCAACATGTATAACCATATGTAAAAAATTTTTCTTCTAAAATATGTAAGCTTATGCCATTTTTATTTTTATTTTAACTTTATTAATATAAAGTGTCCCTACCACATACAAGTGGATCCAAGGGGTCCCCAAATTGACCCAAGGATGCTCATGGTCGGGTATGTGTCCACCAATAAGGTTAGGACACGTTTTAGGGTAATTTTGTATTATTATAATATTATTTTTTAACCCTTATTTACCGGATTTACCCTTAACCATGGTAAATAAAATATTTACCACAGTAATTATTCAAAATGTCTAAAAATAAAAGTTACCTATTTACACAATTTGGACATCCTGATTCCAAATATGGAATCCATTTTTCTAAATTCAAAACACAGAAGTGGCAGAAATTAATTTAAAATTAATTCCCGCTGTCAAAACAAAAAGCGTGTTTTTAAGAGATAATAACTATCAAAAGATTGACACTTGTTTATGTTCGGTTTAATTGTAAAATTATGTCCAATGACCAAAATTATATTAAATGGTAAAAATATATTCTAAATATACTTTAAAACTACTAAAATTCATAATTTGTCACTATTAATTATTTTGATTAAAAAAGTGGTTTTTAATTAAAATTTAGTAATTTTCACTATTCATCAAAATATGAAAGTTATCCGAAAAGTACCAAAATTTCACCTTAGGCTAAATTCGATATTCCAAATCCAAAAATGACGTCCATTTTAAAATATAAAATATATATAATTTCAAAATTTAGGTATTACTATTCATAACGGCTAGTTTGATTGGTTGTGGCGTGTGTTAAAACTCAAGGTTGCGTACAACACACGCTACTATTTTATTCAAAGGAAAGCGTACCGTGGAAGCTTGGGATGTTTCATTTAAAATTTTTTTTGATGTCCCAATTTATTCAGATAGTTTAAAATATTTTATTTAAAAAGGTTTCACTATTAAAGTTGATAAAAGTGCAATACTGAAAATGAATCTGTTCTTGCATTATGACTAAGAAACTCATAATAGGGATTCTAAAATTATAAGGATTATATAAAGTTAAAAATGTTGTTAATACTATTCATGGCCTCTTTTAATGGCTTTTTTTGTACGTGATGGTGTGATTGAACTCGGTGTTGTGTGTAGTGCAAGATATTGAATTATTTTTAAGAAATAACACACTATGAAATCCTGGGGTGTTACAATTTTAACTGGTTTTGACCAAATTAAATCTATTACTAATGGTTTTTACGAAGAAAAATAAATTCCAACAGTGAAAATAATATTTATCTCTAAAATAGTTTATATAAAAATTTTAATTTAACCAGGACATCATATAGTCCAGCTGTAGGCATTACACCCATGTCACCGTTCAATTTTGGCTTCAAGACGTACGACTTTGTTAGATGGGACAACTTGTGTCCAAGATATTGGGTCGTGATTTTACTAAAACTAAATTAATATAATTTTTGTAAAATTACAAAATATATGATGAAAATCCTCAAAATTAACCTTAATAACAATAACATTAAATAATATTTTGACCATACTGGTTATTTCATACACTTCACCTTAAAACACCAAAAATAATTGAATTATTCAGAAATAATACGTTACATTAATCAATGTAATTACCCATACCATAAAAAATATAATTACTCCAAAAAATATCATTCATCGCCTCAAAATAATATCAATTCTGTTAAATTTAGCGTCACGATTTAACATATATACCCATGATGATATCTTTAAAACATAATTTAACCTTACATAAAGGAATCCTAATCTCCAATTCTATATAATCTATGTTTGTAATATCAGATATAATTACATCAAATACACACTCCTAGATATTCTTATAATAATTAATCATTACATTTATGGAATTGGTATTTATAATTGTGGCCTATTTTAATAACTTCAAAACATTCAACATAAATAGGAAATATATGATCACATACATTCATGAGGAACCTTTTGGCTTAATAGTTTAGAGAGTAAGAACAACTATTTGAAAGTGGTTAATCCTTCAGAGTATCCTCCCCCAAAAATTAATTATTGGGAAATTATTGGTTTTCCTAAGGTAACATTAATATATAAAAATATGAATTTATTAAAATTTCAACAAATCTATTAACCCTACAAAATTATTTATAAACAAGGGATGGGAAAAAATTATAAATAATGGACATAAATTTAAAAAATATATTAGTCCAGTAAAAATAATAAAGCACCATAAAATATGCACCTTTAATATTATTTTTTTTATTGTCTAATGTAATATATATCCACAAAAAAACATTGTTTTTTATCATGAAAAAATTAAAACCCATATCCAAAAAATGTAAATATATTTAGTTAATTTAGAGTATCATATTCATGAATTATTTTAAATAATTTAATAAATAAATAGATCTGAGTTAAATACGTAGAAGAAACCACTATGTTTTACACCCTCCTTCTTTCCATTGAAGACAAACTAAATTACACAATGTATTAAACAGCTATATCAGGCTCACCCATTCAAATACACGTTGTTAAGATCAACAATTTTTATATGATTTATCGGTCTCTCCCATCAGTATAAAATGTGTTAGGATCACCCTTCATCATATATAATAATGTAACATCTTAAAAATAAATCATTTTATTTTTAATCTGTTTCATCGTTAATACCACAAAAATACCCTTTTGAACTCTTAGGAAATATACTTTCGGTTATTCAAACACCATTTTATATTCAAAATAAACTTTTATGACAAAAATTTCCAAATAAATTGAATGAATAGATTATCATTTAATAAAATATATGATTTTAAATGGAGGGAGAAAATAAAAAACAATGGTTGATGAATAATTAAATACCGTTGATGTTGTAAATTCTAAAAAAGAACATTAACTTTTTTACTTTTATTAATAAAGTGTAAATGTTCAATAAACAATATTAAAAAATATTCCTTTAAAAAAAATTTCTTAAATTTAAAATATAAATATTTTTAAATTTTAAATTCATTTTTGTCCTTATGTATAAATCTGTAATATAATTTTCATTATTTGTACCTTAATGAAATAGATTTAGAAAACAAATCATTAAAATAATTAAAATGTTGTTTTAAGTTAAAGTGTACATTTCCTTGAGTCTATGTCATCACATATGTTATTTAATTTTTAATATTATAAAATTATGTAAACTATTTAATTTCATATGACTATTTTTCAATTTAATTAATAATTTTTTAATAAGAATATTACATTTTTTCTTAGTCATTTGAGTAACTATCAAAACATTCGATGAAATTCATCTAATTTAACCAAAAGGAATTCTAAAGGATGAGGATGGTAAAATTGGTAATTGTTCAAAAATATATAGAATTGCAATAACTAAATAATAATCATTTTTATACTTTAATAGTACTTTAAAATGAACTATTAAATATGTTTATAAAAATATAATCGCATTGCAATTTTTTGGATTCGGTAGGCCCTATACATGCATGAGTAACATCTCCATTTTACAATGGTTGCGAAAGAAAGTTGGGAAATGTTACTTTATCACTATAAAATGATTAATATATGATAAATATAATTTATTTAATTAAATACACTTATATACACCATCTATGTGATGCGTTCATGAAAAACGAAACACATCTCTTCATAGATTCAGCAATCCACATATATACCCGAATAAGAATATAATTTTTACAGGTTTGGAAATTTAATAAAATATATGAAATATTATATTTTAATAGATTATAATAATTTTATTAATTTTATATAATTAATTAAAATCCAAAATTATAAAAATCTGTGAGAGAAAGTGATGGGGAAAAAATTACAACATTTCGTAAGGTGGTAGTCCACCATAGACATCAATGATGGGTTTTTCCCCATTTGAGGTATTATATAGATGAATCTAGGTTATATATATAAGTAACATAAAATCATATAAGTATATTAAATTTAATAGTTTTATTATTTAAATTTTATTAAAAAAATCATGGATCTAGAATAAGAAATTGAACTAAAATATTCACTGATAAGTTATATATATTCTCCAGACACCCTCCATTTATTAACATTAGAAGCCCGTTATGGTTGGTATTATACAGAAACTAAGACAAAAATTTCATTTTTATTGATTTTAAGAACATATTTTTGAAGGTATTATCCAATGCAAATGTCTATTAAGGTGTGCAGAGAAGAGGATAGGGTTCCCTTTTATAACATAAAGAAGGATGATTTTGGAATTACATAATGTATTAAATTAATATCAACTAATTTTAATTCAGATATGAATCAAAAATGATATATTTATAATATAGGATGGGTATGAATTGAAATAAAAAACATATAACAAAATTTGGATAATTTTAGCTTGTTTCTTCACACTTATCTATAACTTTTAACCCCCCATTATCCTTTTTTTAAATTACTATGACATCAATTTTTTTTATTCATTGAGGATCAAGAAAGTTGCTATAAAGATAAAAATGGAAAATAAATGGACATTTTTTTATATTTAAAATCATATCACTTTCACTTGAATGAGGTTACTATTTTTATAAATTTTAAATCATTTAATAAAATATTATTTAATATAAATTAACAATTTTGTAAATAAATGAAATATTATAATAAAATACATACCTAAAAATGTACAATGGTTAAAAAAAATTACATGTATTTAAATATAAAAAGTATATGGTAAAAATTTATTCTTAAAACCAAATTTATATAGTTCTAGATATTATTTTTATCTATTTCATTTGGTTTAACCAATTTTGAATCTAATTCCAACCTTTATCACAGTGATGGATTTTTCAACATTAAAGTGTAATAATTATACTTATAATGATAAAATTGGTTAAAAATGATTATAATATTAATTTTTTGATCATTTATCATTTTAATTAATATATATACTATTTTTATTAGTTTTAACTAACTTAATATGAATTATTTAAATTATAATATCACTAATTTTATTTTTGAAATTGTTCATTTAACATGATTTTAGATACATGAAGATAGTAATGTATTTAGAATAAAAAAATCACACATATAGAAATATGTTTTTTTGATATATAAAATTCATTGGACACTATAAATAACATAAAAATTATTTTATAGTATTAAATATGATTTACATGATCTTTTTATTAAATATAAAACAATTTTAGTATAAATGAATAAGAATTTAATGTAATTACTTCATAATCAAAATCTAATAAAAAATATTATAAAAAATAAATTACAATTCAAAATATACATTTATAACTATATAACTTTTTTATATCTATTATAAAAAATTAGAAGAAAAAAATTAGGGGTGACCTTTTTGACATTATATTTATATAAACATATCTTAAGGATATAATCAAAGTAATGTGGAAATAAATTTCCAACTTTTTGAATTTAGGATTATTATTGAATAAATATACTCATAATATGAAATATATGAATGTTTTGGGTTGATCTGGAGACCATGTCATATTAGTTTTAACTGATTTATCTAATGTTTTTTGACCATTGTTCAAAATTTGTAATACAGTTACTATTAATAATTATTGGAAATAAAAAAGAACTCGTCTATTAGATTTCAAACTCTTGATTTGAAATATATACTCTATATATAAATTTAAAATTTCATGAAATTTTATAATTTTATTTAAGTTAAAAATAAAACACTTCTAAAAAATGAATTTATAAAAAAAAATTTATGACCAAAAAATAACATATACTAAAATTATTTATTTGGGTTATTTAAATGTAATTAATTATATATTGTCAAATTTAAATGGTCTTATGTTACTTTGACATAAAATTAAATTCATAAGTGGATTTGCAATGAAAAGAAATGATTATTAAACAAAAACTATTATCTTTCAATATCATTGAAAAATAAACATTTTCAAAAAAATCCCAAACATTCATCGTAAGATATTTTTCATATCATAATTACAGAAAATATATCATTTTTTATTAAAAAAATCTAAAATTTGAAAAAATTAAATATATTATACAGGCATAGAGGTTAATAAGAAATCAATTTCTAAAGAAAACATACTTTAAAATAATTAAATGATCATACCAAAAATTAGGTATTTATTTATTATTAATTAATACAAAATTTTTAATATATAAAACCTTTAAAAATACTTATTATTATATGTTTGTTAAAATTCTTGGCTAAAAATTTAATAATGAGGTTATAAGAGACACATTAAAATATTAATATTTCATGGTTCATTTATGCTCAGTGTTGCTTGTAGTGTATGAAATTGAGAAATATGCTCTTTTAATGAATTGGGGGTGTTACTTGGAATTCTTAGGCAATAATGATATCATTAAAATTTTTGTTGTCAAGATAGTATTTTAGGGGGGATGCGAATATTTTTTAATTTAATGACAAACAAGAGGATGAATAAATCTTATATATGGATATTTATTATTTCCAAATTTACATTATAATAAATTAATAAAAATTATTATCTATATCTTTTGGAAGTTAAAAATTTTATCAGGATTTATTTTGGATAAATATTACAGTGAATATTTTTGATGAACTATGTTGTTTCAATTATTTTTTGTATACTTATGAAATAAAAATAATCATATATGTTTTAATTTTAAAATTTTATATATTTTTAGATAATTTTTATCTAAATTTACAATAATATACTTATAAATTTATTTGTAGGTTTTTTGGGGATACAAATGATATATAAATTTAAAAACTAATAAAAACAAGTATTAAGTCAATTGGTGTAGGTAAATATTATATAATTTCATAAATGTTTCAATTATAAACAATAAAAAAATTATATTTACATTCGTGAAATTTAAATATTGAATATGTTTCCAAATCACCATTGAATTTTTCATATAATAATAGATTCATTATAAATTTCTAAAAAAACTAATGTTCTTATTCATGTCCATATTCATTCCAAATAGTTCTGTAAACATACCTTTATATTTCTATATGGATTACTACATTATTAATTCCATATCATTGATTTTTATAGATTTAATCATATGTATTTGATTTAGGAAGAATGTTTAGGATTTTCATGATACTTTCTCATTTTTTATTTATGACCCTATATCTTATTTTTAAAAAAATTATATCGTATTACAAATATTATTACATAATCAGTGTATTAAATTACATATGATCCATATATTATGAGATATCTCCTGTTACCAGTCACTAATAGTTATGCCATTAAGTCATTACCATGTCAAAATATGTTTTTTCCATAAACCCTAACTCATCATTCTTTTATTTCCTTTTCTATTAAAAAAATTATATTAATTAGTATAAAAATCCATAATAATGTTGTCAAATTATATCCTAACAGTTTTATGAAACTTAGATATTTATTATGTTCTACATATTTTATTCTCTTTGAAAATATTATCACACACCATGGTGATTTTACAATACCTATATGAGTGATGATGTTTTCTTAAACAAACCTATATCATTGATATTATCAAAAAATTATTCCATCAAATAATAAAAATATGTAATATTAATTTATATAAATCAACATTACTCTTGAAAGTTTAAATATTAATCAAAATAATGGAATTAGAAATATTAATCATAGTCATTTATAACATTAAACAACAGGCTTATTGAGGATGAATTTATGAAGGGTAAAGGTTTCGTAACCAATTATAGTATTTTTTAATAAATACATATGATAAATAACATTAAAGATATGGAATATTTAGAACCATTTTACATAAACCATTAAACATTATAAATATTCTAAAGTAGTTTAATATATTATGAACAGATCAAGCAAAGAAGGATAGATGTGTGAAATTCCAATTTGTTAAAAGAATGAAAAATAATTACAAAAAAAAGTGTTAGAATAATTATATGTTGATGAATATGATAAAATTTGTTATTTACATATTTAATTAATATAAATTTATTATTCTATGGGTTATAGAAAGCATGAGGGGAATCTATACGCAAGGTATGATATTTAACGTTTAAATAATTACTTTTAATGTTTTTTTATATTCCACTCATCTCATTCAACTCCATGTTCATATTATATATTTTATGTAATTAATATATTTATTCATTATTTACTAATTTCTCAATTTTATTTTATATTTCTAATGAATATATCTATACTAAAGTAAATAAATTAATTTTCACATTTTCTGTACATGCCATTTTATATTCATTAAAAAAGGTTTTATGGAATATAATTTTAACTACTTTATACATGATCAAATTTTCCACCTATCTTCATTCATTTTCATTATTAATTATAATATTAACGTATTCATGGAGTTAAATTTCAATTTATTTTCTCATTATTTTATAAATATATTTTCATTAAAATAATATAATTAAAAACATAGCGGAAATTTATTCTTATTTTTATTTGTTGGCTGATATATGATTATTCATATATATCTTAATATATTCGTTTTTATGATATGTAATTAAGATTTATAAATGTATTATTTAAAATATATTTCATTATAATTGTATATAATTATTGGATTTTCCTATATATAATTGACCAATGCATTGGTTATTGGTTTATTCTCTTGAGAATATTGTTTGAATTAACTTCACATATGTCATTCTATTACATTTTATTATAAATTACAAGTTTTGAGTTATTAGATTTAATGACTTATTTAAAAGGGTGATGAATTTAATTTCACAGAATTCCGTGATATTATTTATATGAGTGTTATGGGTTTTTATAAAAATTAATGGATTTCTTGAAACAAGAAATTATTTTTATGAAAAAATTGTAGTTTTTGATATTTTCCACGGTGGAGGATTGTATTTGATGGAAATATTATGCTATTTTAATGATGAAATTGTTATTTATTTATTTTTTTGTTTCCTTAATTTTCATTCAAAATCATATCATTTCCATGTGATAGATTACAGTTTTCTTAATGAAATTATTTTTAGTATAAATGCTTGTTATTGGTTTTAAAGAATGATAGATATGATCATAAGTCTCAATGATTAACTGAATTAAATTTTCAAATTTTTTTATGTATTAAAAAGGTCTAAATAGTTTTTTTTCATTTATACATCTTAATATGTCTAATAATATTCCCATATTTTAAAATTAATTTTACTGGTCTTATGGATGAGTATGACTGATTATTCTTTCTAACTTTGAATATGAGACTTTGTCCCAGAATAAATAAAATGTATCATTAAAATAGTTTAACATATTGTAAAAAAATTCCTATTTGGTAGTTGAAGCCTTAGGGTTATTTATGTATTTGATTTTAGGGTTCTCTAAATATCCAAACCAATATAAATCAAGGGAATATAAATGTTAAAATATTTTCCATAATCCATGTAATAATGGAATGATTGGGTTATGGGTATTAAATGTGGTATTATAAAAAGGTTTAGATATGTATAAAAATTTTTATGTTAATGATTAAAGATAATTTTTGTGTTACAATTATAATCAGTGGCTGAGATGATTAATTCTTATCAAAAAATTGTAGACAAAGACACACTTTTGAGGTTATTTGTGAATTTATTTTACATTAGTTGATGATGTTTTAGGAGACATTTATTAGGTTTTATGAATAATACATTATTATGGAATATATAATAAATATTGTTTTAATATATATACATATATATATTTTATTTTTAAGTAATATTTTTGTTTTTAGATAAATAAATATTTTATTTTGGAAATATATGTTGATATGTATACATAACCTTGGATATTAACGGTTGATTTAGTGACAAAACGATTGAGGTGCTTATAGAAGATTTTTATTCTAATTTTGTGAACACTTATATTTATTTAGTACAAATAACAATTATATGTTCTATTTTTAATTTAAAATAATATGTGTATATATATTATATAATTATATGTAAATATTAGTTCCATGAAATTATGTAGTCATTGTTTTATAATATTTATTTCAAAAGTCAATAATTTAAAGGTAATTGAGGTTTAATAAATTTTTAGATAAATGATAGGTTGGTTTATTAGAGGTAACATGTGATATAAGATTCCATGATAATTAATATTATAATTTAGCGATAAGAATTTTGGAGAATTAATATTATTATATAAACTTATTTGATTAGAACATAGTATTTCTCATTTCAGTAAATTATTAAATTTTTTGTTTATTGTATTATATAATCATATTATACTTCATTTAATATTTAATTTCTCTGGATTTAAATTTAATTATCAAAATTTCTATTTAAATTGATTAATACTTTAGAAATTATAATATTCCTTAAGGTTTCATGTCTCATTTTACATTGATTATGATATATTCCATATTCAAAAATATTATTCTTATTTGTGGAATATATACAACCTCATGAATGAATTTCATCATATAATTCATGGGATTATATATATTTTCAAATCCATTTTAAGTTACCTAATTCTTTATCTCTTGTTTTATATGATACCAACATCATAACGGGTTTTCTTGACTTATAATGTTTGTTTATGTCATTATATTTATTCATTGGCCATGATCTTCTATGATTAAAATATTATATTATTTTTTTATTCAGTGTTGTTTTAAATTTTCAATATGGTAAATAAAATTTACTATAATTTTATTCTTATTGTATGAAATTATTTTTTTTAAAAAAATGATGTTATTAATAATTACTCAAGATTTATTTATTGGGTAGATTTCTACTCCATATCCACATTAATTTTAATCATAAATGTTTTTCTGTAATATTTGATTATTTATATGTATTATATTTTAATATATTTGTCTATGTCATTTTATATGAAACTATTTTAAAATTTTAAAATTTAATTTTTTCTACTTCTATATATTTATTTCATCTTCAACATTACATTTGATATAATTAAATTTTTATCCATTAATGGTTTAATTATTATATTATACTTTAAATATTATATATTCTGATGTCCTATTTGATCCAAATAATTTTATTTTGAAATTTTTTTAATATATATTTTAAATTCAAAAACCCTTTCTCTTTGGGAATGACATGATAATTGAAATTTATGAGTTTGAAAAAGGTATGATTTTTTTAAAATAGTTAGTTTATAAATTTGTTTTAAAACATTTATTATATGAAAATCATTAAAATTATGTTCCTCATTGTAGAAAGAGAGATTATAGAATAAGGGGAAAATATTGGTGAAAATTTTTATGAGATATATTCGTTAAAAATATAAAATATTTATTTTTTTGAATTGTTTTTTTTTTCGAGAAGATAAATTTTGAGAAAGAACATTCATTAAGTCAGAGAATATTTAAACTGATTATTTCTAAAAATATATCACATTCATTTTTAATTTATATTCATGATCACGATTTTTTTTCTTTATAAAAGAATATATATATCTATAGATGTTATATAATAACTAAAATAAATATTAAACATTCAAAATTTATTATGATTATTTCTCGACATAAAATATATTTTATTCAAAGGTAAATTTTATTTCCATGAGATGATTTTTATTTTCAGCTATATGAAGAATTATTTAATTATTCAATATTTTATATATGAATATTTTTTAAAATATGTGTATTAATATTTATATTTATTTTCATAAATAATTTTAGTCATGCATGAATTAAGAAAGTTATTTTTCATTTGAGAAATGGAAACATTTTATTTTAAATACATTTTTTCTTGTATTCAATATATTTTATTAAAATATAATTTTATAATTTTTGATATTAAATTACATGAAAAATTATTCATTTTTTCATCATATCAAAATTATATTAGAATTAATTATTGTATTTTATTGGAATGTTTCTTTATAAGTGAATATTCGAAAATACAATTTTTAAAACTACCATATCATTCATGAAATCACAATGACATAAATATTAATAAAAAGTTTATGAAGCCCATGGAAATTATATTCCCTGAAAATATAATCAATATATATTTTTAATTATTATTAAATTAATATAAATTATTATTTATGTCATGTGTAATTATCAAACCCTGATTGATGTTGACATAGTTTATTTACATTATCGCAAAGATAGAATTAGGTTGATTGAGATTATATTTAAATATAGATAATGATATTATCATCTTTAGTGTTAAATATTATTATTAATAAATTAATTTAATATATATTAGTGGTTTTTATATTTATATAACAAGGTAAATATTTAAATTCTTATATAATTCTTTCACAACGAAAGAATAGCTAAAAATTTTTATCCTATATGTGTAATCATAATAGAAATATTGATAAACAAAAGTATAAAAGGATATAAATTATTATATCATTTAATAATAAATTATATTTATTTTATTAACTTATTTTCAAAACTAAATAATAGGATAACTATTCATAAAGCTTATGAAGTTTCGATGCACCACTAGTTCAAGAATTATGAAAGTAAAATATATTATTTAATAATTATTAATGTGATATTTTTTTGATGAACAATAGTGTAACATGAGATTTATGGGAATTTATGAAATATAATATATTATATAAATATAAATTTCTGAATTTTATAACTATATAGGTAGTTTTGATCTCAAATTATAATAATAACACTAAAATGGCATTAAATCATATTTATTGATCTCTTGAATAATAATTCTGTTAATTTAGAGATTGGAATGTAGTCTATCATTTATGGAAGACTTTTAAATTTTAAAATTATATTATTTACCCTTAGAGATTTGATTTTTTTTGAAAATGACATTAAATGTTATTTAAAAATAATGACTCATTATAACATTTCCATAATACTAATAAGTACATTTTTAATCTAAATTATAAAAAATATATCTTTAAAAATTTATTCCCACCATCATTAGGTGCTATATTTACAATAATTCTATTTTACATGAAATTTAGACTTAATCTGATTTATGTGATTGAAATAGTAAATTTAGGGTTTCCTAAACTTTTTCTTCTTTATTATTTATTATTATTTATCATAAAACTATTTAAAAACATCTTTTTAATTAATTAATTGATTAAAATTTCATTCTATTATAAATCATGAAATAAAAACCATTTCATGTCACTCAACACTGTTTTAAGCAATAACTATTTAAAATTATAGATCTTCCAAATAATGAGACTTCTATTTAAAATTATTCAGTAAATATCTTCAAAATAAATATGTAATATTTATATGAATCCTTAAGATAATATTCTTTTTATAAAACAAATTTTTAATAAAAAAATTATATTGAACAGTCATACCTTGTTTTTTTTATGTTTTTTTAATGATCACCCCATGTGTTGTTACATTACCAAAGTTCTCGATGAAGTTTCATTAAAAAGGTTTCTATGGGGTATTATAAAAAAATAATTAAATAATTGAATATTAAATTAATATTAAACTTATATTATTATTATTATTCCTTAATGGTAAAATATTAAACTTAAAAATGAAATTAAAAATCAACAGTCAATGATATTTTTATCCCTAAAAACAGATTTATCCAGAAAAACTCTTTTAATAGAATTTATTTCTGGATCTATTTAACTTATTATCATCTTGAAAGATATGGCCATAATACCTTGAAAATTTCAATTCATATGAAACCATTTTAGAAGTCTAATTAACTATTAAAAATATATCATTGATGTTTTAGAGGTTAAGAACTAAGAGACCTCAAAATGAATAATGTGAAAAATATCAATTTGGTAAATGAATGAAACTTGAGGATAAATTAAATATAAATATTAATATTAAGGGAATTATTATGAATAATTTTATTATGAAAATAAATAATTTATTTATTTTTATTACTCAAGAGGGAAGATAAAGGAGGTGTTGAGTTTGGACTCGAGGTAAGGGGGTTTCTTAATCCTTTTCATTAATTATCTTCATGTTATAATCTCATATATTTATCTTTCATATTCATATTATTAAATTTATATAATTAATTTCTTTTTTAATATTTATATGATTTATTGATGGGTTTTTTATTTTCCCGGACATTCTATATAATTTATTGATAATAAAAACATTTGAAATTTTTTTCTGAGTCATTTTCTATTATTTTCCAATGTTTAGATAGAAATATCATATTAATTTTTTCATGTTAATCTTAATATCATACCATATTCCCCAATATTATTTTTCAATACTACACTTTATCCATTCATGTTTTAAAACATAATTTCTATTCTTATAGAAATTGTAACAAAATCCCCTCCTTTCGCCTCTTGTAATCCTATTTTGTTTATCAATAAATTGTGCTTTGGTCTTTGACCAAAGCATTACCCCTTAAAAAACATAATTTCTATTCTTGTAATTTTATAATAATATTTACTTTGAAATATTGTCTTAAAAATGTAATGTTCATTAATACTTATTTGAATGTGATAACTAAAAATTCGAAATCATTTTTTTCAAGTGTTAGTCAGGAATAGTTTTATGATAAATGGTCTTAGATTTTAAATCTTTTTCATGACACATAATACAAGGTAATTTTATATAAGGACAACTAATATCAATATATGGCCCTTAAATTTGTTGTTTAATGATTTATATAATAAGGGAATGTTTTCAAGATTTGCATGATATATGTTATTCCATTATTGGTTGTTTAAAATTACTGGTTACAATTTATTCTGTTGAATCATAAATTTAATATAGTGTTATATATGATTTCTAAATATATAGTTACGTGTTCCCTATGAATAAAGTTATTTTTAGTGGTTATATTTGAATTTTGTAAAAAAACAAGATGTTAATTTTATGATGAACAAGGATTATTTGATAATTGGAATGGTAATGGTTTTTTGTTAATATGGAATTTTGGGAACATATATTGATTTAATGTTTTAGTAGGTTTCTATATTTTCTTAAAGAACATTCAAAATTATTTCATTTCCAAATTCTAGATTATGATATTTCATTATGAAAATATTTTCTCCAATAATTGTAGTTATATTTTTGAAAGTATGGTTTCAATGAGATCATAATAATATGATTCAATGAAATACGTTTTCAATGGTTTTCCTGTATTCTATTGACCTACAAGGATTTATAAATATTTTTACTTATTACAGTGTTTTGTTCTCACCATATATTTTCAAATTATTTTTGTCACGAACTGGATCTGGTCGCCACCATTAACGGCACCAAATCCAGCCCTTGGTAAGGCCCGAAGGGAATTCCCTGTCCCCACGGGCTGGCACAAGTTCCTGGGTATCAAACAAATCTGGTTTGGGAATGATTTACCCAAGTATGAAAGCATAAATCATAAAAAACAATCAATTATTAGAATCTGAAATTTTCATGCTAAACAATTATTAACAAAACCATATCTGAATACATATGTTTAAAGACACTACAAGTGGTCTAAAAACAAATAATTGCAACATAAATATATCCCCATGGACTCCACATGACAAGGGGATCATCACCCGCAAGCTGTCTCTGCAACTCTGCCCCAACGATGGGGACTAACACCCTGAACCGCCATCACCCTTAGCCTTCCCTTTACCTGAGTCAATCATAAGTAGGTATACTTACACCCAAGGGGTGTAATTAGGTTGTGAGCCTAATACCAATAGGATACCACTAGATGATTCCAAAGATCATGCAATGCAATGTGAACAAAACAAGCAATTTTAATACACAAGGTGAAACAGTGTTAAAATTCAAAGCAATGCACCTTTCAAATGAAAATAGTTTTCAATCCGAGAATTTTCAGAATGTTAGAAAATTAAATAGACATGTGAGATACTATAATGTAATACTAAAATCACCCCACAACAAGGTTAAATACCACATATCCAATGAGCATCAAAATTGGGAACAGACCTAAGCACTAGGTTGTCTCGGGCCCAATGTACCTCGTACCTCGTTGTACAGTAACCATAGAAAAATCCATTCTCATGCACGAGACACTATTAGGGAACATAATAATAACCTAGTGGTTCCCAATAATCATACACATAGTTTAGTTAGAGTTGTCGTTATCCAAATGCTAAGTGGAACAGGGACAAAACCAATCTGATCCACTAGCCGTACTAGTAAAAATCTGCCCCACCTAGGTACCCGTGCTTCCCCTTTTTGTGCTCAAAAAATTTCAGCAAACAACACACATCCTATTGAATATAAAATATCACTACTGTTCAGAAACAAATTTTACAGTAGCTACACACATTTTATACTATTTAAAATACACAATAAAATAATTTTATTTTCAATAAAACAACCTCTCAAAACATCACATTGTTTTGCACCCAAAGCTCGTTAAGATATCCACTTTTCACACTATGTGAACAATTTTAAGTCATTAAAACAAAATTTCAGTTCAATACCCTTTAATGGAACCAAAAATTCAGTTATGGTGAAGTCCAATGTGAACCAAGAAGTTATATCTTTTAAAGAACACCATTTTCACACAAACATGGCACTTAAGGCCGATTTGCTTCCCAAACACCATTTAAACAAACTTTCACAGCTACAAAAAAAAAAGAATAAACATTAAAAACATTATTTTCAGTCCTAACACAGTTCAATAAAATCAACTAAGTAATTATATTTCAGCCCAAAATGAACCAATAAATGATTTGAATGAAATACCCCCAATTTCACCAAAAAATGGAACTTAAAATTCATTTTCATTATAAATGAAACTAAAACAAATTTTTACGGAAAAATTTAAGTTAAATACACATTAATGTACCAGGAACAAATCATGCTAATTCACAAAAATTGCACACACAATGGAATCACCTACCAAAGTAACAAAAACCCTTGAATCTCCGTGCGAAAATCAAATCGCACCCCCGCCGCACCAAGAGAGAACTAGATCAAACCTAAAACCACATAAATTGGCCAATAAATCCCAAAGTTAAACCCTAGGTTCGAAAACCTAGTTTCTGGACATTATTAAACTCAATTATAATCGAAGAAACACAAAGAACAATGAGTTAAACCCAAAGTAATTTGAAAGAGGAAAGAAAACGGCTCATTTACTTGAATTATCTTGAAGTAATCACTACAAAACACCAGTATATGAAATTTAAAAGAGCCAAAATTTAGGGTTCGTTCTAAAAAGATGTATTAGGTCATTTAAGAACTGGAATGGAGGTAAAATATAGAGAATTTAGAGAGTTATGAAAGAAATACTTTACCTCTTAAAATATGGGCGATTTGAGGAACCCTCTGAAGTTCGGCACCAAAGCGTGATTAAACAGAACTCCAAAGATGGGAGAGAGAGTTCAGACGTGCGTCTGACTTAATTGGGCTTGGATGAGACTTAGAATGACCTAAAATTCCCAAATATTGAATAAGTTATAACAAAATAAAATTTTATTTTTAATACAGGAATTGGGCTTTCGGGCAGGCTCAACCCCTTAGATAAAAAACCCAAATAAACCCTGGTTATGGATTTATAAAAGATCCAAATGACCTTGGTGGTGTTAATAGGTTAGAGGATGTCAAGTAGGAATTTTAATGGATGAAAAATGTTGAAAAAATGAAAAATATATAAAAGATACAAAATTTATTTTTTAATCTGGAATTGGGCTCACGGTTTGGCCTAATTCATGAATACTCATCTATTCCTCCATAAAACCTATGGAAACCCCCAAAACAAAGCAAGGATGTAAATTAAATGAAAAATGCCTTTAATATATGTCTTATATGTGATTATTCTCCCCACCATGAAGGAATTTCCGCCCCATAAAGTCCACAAGAATCTTGGTTGGAAAACAAGAATGTGTACTCTTCCTCGACCCATGACTTTCGCTCCCATGTCTCACGTGTATCATTCCCATGATTCCATAAAACTCGGACTTAAGGAATAGACTTCCTTTGAAGTATCTTCTCTTGGGAGTCCACTATTTTCACTGGCCTCTCAATAATAGACAAGTCAGGCTCTATCTTCAGTTCTTCCCAACTCAACACATGGGATGGATCCGGATTGTATTTCTTCAACTGAGAGACGTGGAAGACATCATTGATAGAAATCAACTGAGAAGGTAAGGCCAACCTATATTCCACCTTTCCAATATGCTCGATGATCTCAAAGGGCCCGACATACTGTGGCATCAGCTTACCTTGCTTCCCCAATCGATGATGCCCAGACGAGGGGCCACTTTTAAGAATACCCTATCACCCACAGAAAACTCTAGGTCTCGATTCCTCTGGTCAGCATAAGATTTATGACTACTCTGAGCAGTCAATATGTGCTAACTAATTAACTTGACCATCTCAGAAGTCTCCTGCACAAGGCTCGGCCCAAACAGTGAAGTCTCTCCTACCTCAGCCCAACATAGGGGGGACCGACAAGGCCGACCATAGAGCGCCTCAAATGAGGCCATTAGAACCGTGGATTAGTAAATATTATTATAAGGAAACTCAAACAATACCAAATGTCTATCCCAAGAACCTCCAATGTCCAGGACACATGCACGAAGCATGTCCTCAAAAATCTAATTCTCCCACTCTGTCTGACCATCCGTCTGAGGTTGGTATGTCGTGCTCATCTTAATCTGAGACCCAAAGGCCTTCTGAAGGCCTTCCCAAAATCGAGAAGTGAAGTGGGGGGATCTATCTGAGACAATACCTAATGGTACACCATGGATTCTCACCACTTTCTGAAGATACAAATAGCCCAACTCATCTACTTTAGTTGTATCTTTTATCGAAATGAAGTGGGATGATTTGGTTAGACGATCAATCACCACCCAAATAGCATTCTTACCCCGAGGTGTACGAGGTAAGCCAACAATGAAGTCCATGGAGACCTATTCCCACTTCCAGGTAGGAATGGGTAGTGGTTGGAGCAAACAAGATGGCCTTTGTTGCTCTGCTTTCACCTGCTGACATGTGTAGCATCTCGAAACAAAGTCTGCTATGTCCCGTCTCATACCAGGCCACTAAAACTGCCGACGAACATCATAATACATCTTAGTGGCACCCGGATGGACAGCCCACTACGACTGGTGGATATCTTGCATCACCACCTTCTGCAGAGATAATGGCACTATTGAACGGCCCTTGAAGCACAAGATGCCCTCGGGAGACGACGACCAATCAGAGGATGTCTCCCCACCATGAAGGGACTGCTTCGACTGCTAACAAAGATCATCCCTGGGATGTTTCTGCTGAATCAAATCCAATAGATAAAGAGTCAATTGGATGCTTGCCAAGAATGACCCTCCGATGTGTTCCCTGGTCTCCACAAGCATCTGAGAAAAGAGACCCATCAATGTCCACTCATCACTAGACTTCCTCAAAGCCTGCACTGGAACTCTTCTGCTCAAAGCGTCGGCCACGACATTACAATTTCCTGGGGTATAGACAATGTCAAATTCAAACCCCTGCAAGTACTCGATCCAGCGACGTTGCCTCAAGTTGAGGTCCTTCTAGGAGAAGATATAAGCTAATCTTTTGTTATCAGAGTATACCTCAAACTTCTCCCCAAAGAGGTAGTGACGCCAAGTCTTCAAAGCATGCATCATATAACATCGCAAGTAAGTAATAAATAATAGATATTTTTATCTATGTCTATTAATGATTAAGATAGTGTTTTAGAGGATTAAATTGAAAATAAATACAATCTTATGCATGGAATACACTAATATTTTTAAAAGATTGTTTTACTGTCTTTTGATGGAAAACCCTTTTTAAATCTATCTTTTTGACAATTTTATAAGCTATGTCTGTCAAAATAAAATTATTCTTTATGATTGGGTCATCAAAATTTACTTTGTGTGAATTTTGGGTATTTTTATGACAATGTTCATTTTTTAATGAATAGTGAAAAATACTGCATTTTACATTAAAACTGTTTTTTCATTTAATTTAATTATATGGTTAGATTATCTTTTTAATTGGTCATAAAGTTTAATCTAAATAAATTTTTATCATTTAATAAAATGGTGGTCATTAGGAATAATTTCACTTTGGAATTGGTCATAAAATAATGCCAAACTTTTCATAGATATTGTTTAAAAAAACCCGCTATTTTTTTTGACAACGAGAATTATTTTTATATCAATTATTGCAATTTATGTGTTTGGAATTTGGTAAAATGGATTAAATATTTGTAATAAGAAGGTCTAAATTATGTAATCAAGACTCTTTTGTTTTTGGACATTATGAATAGTAACGACGGTAATTATCTTTAATTATCTTGATTAATAAGTAATCGGGTAGTTAAGGATAATAAAATGATATCATAATAATAAAAAAAGACCACAACATGTGTCCTAAGGCTACGGGTTGTCTCATGGCTGACCATGGGATGCCTTGTGCAAAACTTGGGGGCCCCATGGAATCACTTTTGTTAGAAAGTGCCTTTTTATCTTTTTATTTTTAAAGAATGTTAAATGTGACAAAGAATGTATCACCTAAGTAACGTATTTTTAATTTTGTCTAAATAAATGATCTTTTGGACTATAAATATTCATTAGAAATATAAAAATATTTCCTACATCATGATAGTTTATTTATTATTTTTAGACATTAAATTTATTAAATTATTTATGACATCATGATGATGCAGTGATTACCTCATTAAAAAGGATTTAAATAAAATGGAAAGATAATGTAAACTCTAAGACCTACAAATTTACAAAACCTATTGTATGGGTGGATTTAGAACCCTTTTCACCTTACTCTCAAATTATATCAATGTGGGACTTTTTGAATCCGAAAATACTTTTCAAATAAAGTAACATTTCTTTACTTTCCAAGAGTGCCCCTCCTCTCCTCTTATAAAAGGCCCCCACCTCTACCTCCTTACCCACACTCCCAAAGCCTTTGTATTGACCAAACCCTACCCATTTTGTCTCTCCACATCCCTCTATTACTCCTTGAAGACTCACATTGGGCAGAAGTCTTTCCAAGGAAGCCTTTGAGCTCAAACCAAAAGGAGTTACCCGATTTTAAGGTAATGTCTTCACTTGAGTCCTTTTGTTTTATTTTGCTTCTCCAACCCCCTAAACTCTTTTTATTCACTTATTTTGTAACAACTCTAGTATATTAAATATACTAGGATGTTGTTATAAAACGGATTGGAGCTACACTTACACACACCTACATCTAATGGTTAAAGGACATACTGTTTCCGTGGATAGTAAATTTATGCCTCCCGAAACGATGATTGTTCAAAATTCATTTAACACCTTCAAAGGTGTCCATTAAGATGAAACTATATTTATATATGATATATAATATTTTTATGTTTTCCTTAAGCTTCTGTATTTTTCATTTTGGGCATACCTTTATGGTCTCTATTATGGGTAAACGCGATATCTTCATTTAAGGAAGTGTGGACTACCACCCCCTCAAAGTGATTTGATTTGTTAAATACCATATTTGGGACGTATAAAGGATGGAACTAAGATATTATATATTATATTATACTGGAATTATAATATAACTTTATATCATTATGATTCCATTCTATAAAATACGAAATAGAAATGAAAGTAGCGTTCATGCGTACGTACATCTTATCGTCTCCATGAACGGTGCATTTTATTTCTTACCTCTAAATGATTTTGTAATATTATAAATTCATGAATTTACTATATATATATGAAATATATGATATATAAATCATGAATACCATTCTGGATATAATGGATACATGAACAACTTGTAATTATAAAGGGTTTATTTTTTACTCAAGTACCAATGATCGTTAAACCGACCGTTATTAACTTAAATAATTAAATAGTGTTTATGACATGGCAATAAGTGACAAAAAAGGAATAATTAACTTGAAAAAGGTTCTTAATAAAGTAGAAATTAACTCAAGTTTAATATTCAGGACATTAAAGAACGATCGAGTCAAGTCGGACCCGAGGTATGGGACTTCGTCTCAATCTCCTTTCATTGAGGCATATTTTGTTTTATACACAACCTTATTTTATACGGTGTATAAACCCCTTTGACTTTTACATTTATCCAAAAGGAATCTCTTTTATATGAAGCATTTTACTAAATGATTAAAGGGAATGTTTTTGTCGTACGTATGGGGTGACAACGACTTCTCTGCCACCGTGACCATTATTTGAGTTTTTGCTTCCTCTACAATCCATACCTTTTTTTAAAAGAAAAATAAATACCATTTTTTAATTTTCTTTTATTTTGGTATTGAAAATGGTTTTCATAATATTTTTATATCAATGTGTTGTATTGATATCTTGTGATTGAAAGGTGGAAATGTTATGTTTCCTTTATGCATGTTTTATGTGATACGGTTATGTTGTGGTTCTTGGGCATTATTATGAAGACGGGTGGTTCCATGATAAACTAAGGGCGGGTGAGCCCGATATAGCTCTCCAATGCATTGGGTAACATGAAGAAGAGAAACTTTAAGGTTTCTCCGAAGAGATTTAGGGAATATACTGTGATGGGTATTCCAAACGTAACCAAGAGGGTTACTCCCTACGTAAGAATGTTATGAATGCCTCATGTTACCTTTATGTCTTATGATTTCTATGATTTATTCATGATTTGATGAGGTATGTTAAAGTGCTTTTGTTTTATGGGTAAATTATGATTTCATTCTTATATATATATGTACCCATGTTTCCATTCCATATTTTTATATCCCATACTAAGCTTTTTATGCTCATCCCAAGTTTTTTGAAATGTTTTTCACAGTTCAAGGGAAAGGTACATGATATGATGATAGTGTCAAGGAAGTGTCAAGAAATAATCCATGTTTTATTTTAAATATGTTTCCATTGATGGGAAAGAATAATACTATCTTTATGTAACCACTGTGTTTATATGTGGAATATAATGCATGTTTTATGATCTAATTCTCTAAAACTCTAAACCTGAAAAGATCCTCAATGTGTAATCTTTTAATAACTCAAGATTAAGTAAGGTTTAAGGATGGGGCCTTATAGTTGGTATCAAAGGTCGGTTTAGAAAACTTTAGGAGTTAGAATTCTATTAAATGATTATCCAAAAATATTTTTTTATGGTCAAATAGAAGTGATATAGCATTTGAAGATTACCATGTTGCTTCATCTAAGACATGTTTGTTTAGAATGGTTTTCTGTAGAGGAAACAGGGAATAAGTACTAGGAAGGTATAAAAAAGAAAATAACCTTCTGAATAAGAATCCTAAGATGGTTGGAATTGGAATTGAACAGTTTGTTGCCGTAATGGCGCAGTTGACTCAAGCGATAAATGGTGGTGGTATCCATGCCCGAGATCAGCCAGATCAACCGTAGAGGAACATGTCAGTGGTGGAACATTTCATGAGGCAACAACCCCATCATTCAGAGGATCATCTGACCCTGTGCTATTAGAAGGGTGGATTAAAGCACTGGAGAAAATTTTCGATGTCATGGGGTGTTTAGACAATCAAAAGGTTAGTCTTGCTACTTACCGTTTGGAGGGTGAATCCGATCAGTGGTGGTCGATGGTTAAAAATATGAGGGACGCCGATGAGATTGATGCTCTTGACTGGGATGAATTCAAAGATATGTTTCTTGAAAAGTATTTTCCTAAGGATGTTCGACTTAGTATGGAAAAAAAATTCTTGGAATTGAGGCAAGAGGAAGACTCAGTGGCTACCTATGAAGAAAGGTTCACTCGATTGGCAAGGTATTCTCCAAATTTTATCTGAGACCTTGATAGTAAAATGAATCATTTTTACTTAGGATTAAAACCAAAATATCGAAGGGAATTAGCTTCTCGTGAGTTTAAAATTTATGAAAAGCTTGTTCGATGTTCTGAGAAGGTGGAAATGGATTTTGCTGATGATCAAGTGTTCTATAACAACCAACAGAAGAAGAGACTGAGGTTGCAGGAGAAAAGAAAAAATTCTTCAAAAAAGTATGATGGTAAGAAAACTAAGTTTCCAGTTTGTGATAAATGTTGTAAAAAGCATGCTGGGGAATGTCTTATGAATTCTAGAAAGTGCTAATGATGTGTTAATATGGGACATAAGGATCGTGATTGCACTGAAAAAGATCAAGGTGATGGTAAGTTCAAATTTGATTTACAGTTAGTGAAATGTTTTAAGTGCAATGAGATGAGACACTATGCAAACGAGTGTCCGGCAAAGAGCTTGAGTGATGGGAAGCAGTTAGACTACAAGCAGAAAGGGGTTGTGAAATCCTTTGCAACTACTTCAGAAAATGTCGGGCCATCAAATGAAGTTGTATCAGGTACCTTGTTTGTTTTTTCAGATTATGACAGTGTGTTGTTTGATTCGAGGTCTACACATTCTTTCATCTCTGAAACCTTTTCTAGTAAAATGGGAATACCATCTCAAGAAATGACTCCTGAACTTTTGGTAAAAACACATGGGGGAAATGATGAGGCAAAAAGAATTTATAAGAATCTTCATATCCTAATCTGTGGAAAGAACCTACTTGAAAACCTTATTGTTCAACCTCTAGTAGAGTTTGATGTTATCCTGGGTATAGATTGGCTCTCTATTTACCATGCTAAGATCGACTGTAGAGCTAAAGAAGTTTCTTTTCAGAAAGACTTTCAGTTTGTGTACCAGAATGAACCCTTACTATTGATAACTTATCAAGAGGCCAAGAAACTTGTAAATGATGGAAATTAATGTTACCTTGCACACATCATTGAAAATAAAGGAACTTTACAGATTAATGATGTGGCAGTGGTAAATGAGTATCATGATGTTTTTCCTGATGAGTTGCCTGGAATAATACCAGATCAGGATGTTGAATTTGCTATTGACTTAGTTCCTGATGCTAAGCCAATTTCGAAACCCCCTTATCGAATGGATCAAATTGAACTTTTAGAGTTGAAGGAGAAATTACAAGATTTATTAGAGAAAGGTTTCATTCGACCTAGCACATCACCATGGGGTGCTTCTGTTTTATTTGTTAAAAAAAAGATGGTTCAATGAGACTTTGCATTGATTATAGAGCCTTGAATAACATCACTGTTAAGAACAAATATCCTTTGCCTCATGTCGATGATTTGTTTGATCAGCTCTAGGGAGCTCAATATTTTTCAAAGATTGACTTGAGATCGGGGTACCATCAGCTGAAGGTAAAGGAAGCAGATGTTCCGAAGACCACGTTCCGTACAAGATATGGCCATTATGAATTTTTAGTAATGCCTTTTGGGATAACTAATGCAGTTGTTGTATTCATGGACTTAATGAATAGAATTTTCCATGTGTTCTTGGATAAGTTTGTGGTGGTTTTCATTGATGATATTTTGGTGTTTTATAAAAGTAAATAGGAGCATGAAAGACATTTAAAGGTTATCTCGCAAATCTTAAATGAAAATAAACTATATGGGAAATTCAGCAAGTGTGAGTTTTGTTTGCAACAAATTTCTTTCTGTGGTCATATTGTTTCTAAAAATGGGATAACTGTTGATCCTACAAAAAAAATAGTTGTTGAAGAATGGCCAAGACCCACAAATGTAACTGAGATTCATAGCTTCCTTGGTTTGGCAGGCTATTACCGACGGTTTGTTAGAAATTTTTCACGGTTATCTAGTTCAATGACTAAGCTAACTCGGAAGGGTGTTAAGTTTATCTGGACAAAAGAATGTGATGATTGTTTTCAGGAATTGAAAAGAAAATTGGTGAATTCTCTAGTTTTGGATCTACCTTCCAAGAATGGGGAGTTTGTTATATACAGTGATGCTTCATTGAAAGGACTTGGTTGCGTCCTAATGCAGAATGATCAGTTAATTGCTTATGCTTCACGATAGTTGAAAACTCATGAGGTAAATCACCCTACACATGATTTGGAATTAGCTGCTGTTGTTTTCTCTTTAAAAATTTGGAGGCATCATTTGTATGGAGTAATGTGTGAAAGATATACAGATCACAAAAGTTTAAAGTATATATTCACTCAGAAAGAGTTAAACATGAGACAGAGGAGATGGCTGGAATTAATCAAGGATTATGATTCTACAATTCATTACCATCCAGGAAAAGAAAATAAAGTGGCTAATTCTATGAGTCGTAAAAGTAATGCTTCATTAGCAATGTTGCTTTGGAACGTGATCCCTTGGTTAAGGATTTGATGAACTTTGGCATAGAAGTTGTTGGTGCAGGATGTTCTTCTGTTTTGTTTCAGGTATCAATGAGATCATCTCTATCAGATAGAATCAAGCAAGCACAGAAGCAAGACAGTGAGTTGCAGAAAAAGGTAGAGCTGGTTCAGAAAGGTAAGTTGCCTGAATTCAACATTGATAATGATTGCGTTTTGAGATTTGGGAAGAGATTGTGTGTGCCTTCTGATTCACAGTTGAAGAGAGAGTTGTTATGTGAAGCTCATAGTTCTCCATTTTCAGTTCATCCTGGAAGTACTAAGATGAATAGAGATCTGTGGGAGTATTACTGGTGGGATGGATTGAAAAGAGATATTGTTTATTTTACTGTGAAGTGTTTGACTTGTCAGCAGGTTAAAGTAGAGCGGCAGTTACCGAAAGGGATTCTTCAACCTCTACCAGTGCCAGAGTGGAAATGGGAGAATATATCCATGGACTTTGTTGTGGGATTACTAAAGACATCTCGAGGTAATAATGCAATTTGGGTTATTGTTGATCGCTTGACTAAATCTGCTCATTTCTTTGCTATACGAGATACTTTTTCCCTAGATCATCTTTCCCATTTGTATATTAAAGAGATATTCAGGTTACATGGATTTCCCCTCTCCATTGTATCTGATCGTGATCCCAGGTTCACTTCTAACTTTTGGAAAGGCCATTAGAAGTCATTGGGTACTGAATTAAATTTTAGTACAACATTTCATCCTCAATCAGATGGGAAGTTAGAACGAACAATTCAGATCTTGGAGGATATGCTATGAGCTTGTTTGATGGATTATCAGGGAATTTGGGACCAACATCTTTCTTTGGTTTAATTTTCATAAAATAACAGTTTTCATTCCAGTATACATATGACACCATTTGAGGCATTATATGGGAAGCGGTGTCTAACTCCAGCTTTCTGTGATGAAGTGGGTGAAAGGAAGTTGATGGGACCATAATTGGTAGAAGAGATGGAAAAAAGGTTCAGCTGATTCAGAAACACATGAGAACAGCTCAGAGTAGGAAGAAGAGTTATGCAGACAATAGGAGGAAGGATCTATCTTTTGAGGAAGGTGATCATGTTTTTCTCAAAGTCTCACCACGGAAAAGTGTGATGAGATTTGGTATGAAAGGAAATCTGAGTCCAAGGTTCATTAGAGCATATGAAATTCTGGAGAGATTTGGATCAGTTTCATACTGGGTGGCTTTACCTCCGAGTTTATCTCAGGTACACAATGTTTTTCACGTTTCGATGATGAGAAAGTATATGCCAGATCCATCTCATGTTTTGAGTCCATAGGTAGTTCAGCTGGAAGAGAACCTATCTTATGAGGAACAACCAGTCCAGATTCTTGACCACAGGGAGCAAGTGTTACGAAATAAGGTGATTAATCAGGTAAAGGTTTTGTGGAAAAACCACATGATGGAAGAGGCAACATGGTAATCTGAAAATGCAATGAGGTATAAGTACCCCCATTTATTCGATAAGTTAATAAATTGTGGGGATGCAATTTTCTAAAGGGGGGAAGGATGTAACATCCCAAGTAAGTAATGAATAATATATATTTTTATCTATGTCTATTAATGATTAATGTAGTGTTTTAGAGGCTTAAAATGAAAATAAATACAATCTTATGCATAGAATACACTAATATTCTTAAAAGATTATTTTACTGACTTTTAATGGAAAACCCTTTTTTAATATATATTTTAACAATTTTATAAGATATTTTTGTCAAAATAAAATTATTCTTTATGATTGGGACATCAAAATTTACTTTTTGTGAATTTTTGGTATTTTTCTAACAATGTTCATTTTTAATGAATAGTGAAAAATACTGCATTTTACATTAAAACTGCTTTTTAATTTAATTTAATTATATGGATAGATTGTCTTTTTAATTGGTCTTAAAGTTTAATATGAATATATTTTTACCATTTAATCCAATGGTGGTCATTAGGATTAATTTCACTTTGGAATTGGTCATAAACTAATGCCAAACTTTTCACGGATATTGTTTCAAAAAGAACCCGCTATTTGTTTTGACAACGTGAATTATTTTTAAATCAATTATTGCAATTTATGTGTTTGTAATTTGGTAAAATGGATTAAATATTTGGAATCCGAAGGTCCAAATTATGTAATCAAGACTCCTTTTTTTGGACATTATGAATAGCAACGACGGTAATTATCTTTAATTATCTTGATTAATGAGTAATCGGGAAGTTAAGGATAATAAAATGATATCATAATAATACAAAAAGACCACAACATGTGTCATAAGTCTACTGGTTGTATCATGGCTGACCATGGGATGCCATGTGCTGAACTTGGGGGCCCCATGGAATCACTTTTGTTAGAAAGTGACTTTTTATCTTTTTATTTTTAAAGAATGTTAAATGCGACAAAGGATGTATCACCTAAGTAAAGTATTTTTAATTTTGTCTAAATAAATGATCTTTTGGACTATAAATATTCATTAGAAATCTAAAAATATATCCTAAATCATGATAGTTTTTTTATAATTTTTAGACATTAAATTTATTAAATTATTTATGACATCATGATGATGCAGTGATTACCTCATTAATAAAGGATTTAAATAAAATGGAAAGATAATGTAAACTCTAAGACATAAACATGTCCAAAACCTATTGTATGGGTGTATTTCAAAACCTTATCACCTTAACCTCGAAATATATCAACTTGGGACCTTTTTAATCCGAAAATAATTTTCAAATAAAGTAACATTACTTTACTTTCCAAGAGTGCCCCTCCTCTCCTCTTATAAAAGGCCCCCACCTCTACCTCCTTACCCACACTCCCAAAGCCATTGGATAGGCCAACCCCTGCCCATTTTGTCTAACCAAATCCCTATATTACTCATTGAATCCTCACTTTGGGAATAAGTCTTCCCAAGGATTCCTTTGAGCTCAAACCAAAGTGAGTTAACCGATTCTATGGTAACATCTTCACTTGAGTCCTTTTGTTTTATTTTGCTTCTCCAACCCCCTAAACTCTTTTTATTAATTTATTTTGTAACAACTCCCGTATATTCAATATACTAGGATGTTTTTATAAGATGTATTTGAGCTACACTTACACACACCTACATCTAATGGTTAAAGGACATACTGTTTCTGTGGATGGTGAATTTATGCCTCCCGAAATGATGATTGTTCAATATTATTTTAACACCTTCAAAGGTGGCCATTAAGATGTCAATATATTTATATATGATATATAATATGTTTATGTTTTCCTTAAGCTTCTGTATTTTTCATTTTGGGCATACCTTTATGGTTTCCATTATGGGTAAACGTGATATCTTCATTTAAGGAAGTGCGGACTACCGCCCCCTCAAAGTGATTTGATTCGTTAAATACCATATGTGGGACGTATAAAGGATGGAACTATGATATTATATATGATATTATACTAGAATTATAATATACCATTATATCATTATGATTCCATTCTATAAAATATGAAATAGAAATGAAAGTAGCGTTCATGCGTACGTTCGGCTTACCGTCTCCATGAACGGTGTATTTCATTTATTACCTCTAAATGATTATGTAATATTATAAATGCATGCATGTACTAGATATATTTGAATTATATGATATATACATCATGAATACCATTCTGGATATAATGGATACATGAACAACTTTATTTCTAAAGGGTTTATTTTTGACTCAAGTACCAATGATCATTAAACTGACCGTTATTAACTTAAATAATTACATAGTGTTCATGACATGTCAATAAGTGACATAAAAGGAATAATGAACTTGAAAAAGGTTCTTAAGCAAGCAGACATTAACTCAAGTTTATTATTCAGGACATTAAAGAACGATCGAGTCAAGTCGGACCCGAGGTATGGGACTTCGTCTCAATCTCCTTTCATTGAGGCATATTTTGTTTTATACACAACCTTCTTTTATACGGTGTATAAACCCCTTTGTCTTTTACTTTTAACCAAAAGGAATCTTTTTTATATGAAGCGTTTTACTAAACAACAAAAGGGAATGTTTTTTTCATACGTATGCGGCGACAACGACTTCTTCGCCGCCGTGACCATTATTTGAGTTTCGACTTCCTCTACAAGCCATACCTTTTTTTAAAAGAAAAATAAATACCATGTTTTACTTTTCTTTTCTTTTGGTATTGAAAATGGTTTTCATAATGTTTTTATATCAATGTGTTGTATTGATATCTTGTGATTGAAAGGTGGAAATGTTATGTTTCCTTTATGCATGTTTTATGTGATACGATAATGTTGAGTTTCTTGGGAATTATTATGAAGACGTGTGGATCCGTGATAAACTAAGGTTGGGTGAGCCCGATATAGCTCTCCAATGCATTGGGTAACGCGAAGGAGTGAAACGTTAAGGTTTCTATGAAGAGATTTAGGGAATATACTATGATGGGTATTCCAAACGTAACCAAGAGGGTTACTCCCTATGTAAGAATGTTATGAATGCCTCAAGTTACCTTTATGTCTTATGATTTCTATGATTTATTAATGATTTGATGAGGTATTTTAAAGTGAATATTTTTTATGGGTAAAGTATGATTTCATTCGTATGTATATATGTACCCATGTTTCCTTTCCATATTTTTATATCCCTTACTGATCTTTTTATGCTCATCCCAAGTTTTTTGAAATGTTTTTCACAGGTCAAGGGAAAGGTACACGATATAATGATAGTGTCAAGGAAGTGTCAAGAAATAATCCATGTTTTATTTTAAATATGTTTCCATTGATGGGAAAGAAGAATAATATCTTTATGTAACCACTTTGATTATATGTGGAATGTAATGCATGTTTTATGATCTAATTCTCTAAAACTCTAAACTCGAAAAGATCCTCAATGTGTAATCTTGTAATAACTCAAGATTAAGTAAGGTTTAAGGCTGGGGACTTATACATCACCGCTGCCAACTCCAAGTCATGGGTCGGGTAGTTCTTTTCATGTGGTCGAAGTTGGCGAGAGCCATAGGAGACCACATGATCGTCCTACATAAGCAAGCACCCATGACCCATACCAGAAGCATCATAATAGACCACATATCCCTTTCCAGCCCCGGGAAAAATCAGCACGGGGGCAGTAGTAAGCCACCTCTTCAGCTCCTCGAAGGATGCCTGACATTCTGGACCCCATACAAACTTCACCCCTTTCAGGGTGAGGGAAGTCATTGGTGAAGCAAGCCGAGAGAAATATCGAATGGATCGATTGTAATAACCAGCCAAGACAAAAAAACTCCTGATCTCAGACACATTCTTCAGTTTCTCCTACGACATGACTGCACTAATTTTCTCAAGGACCACTGAAACTCCATGATCTGAGATCACATGCCCCAGAAATGTCACCTCTCTGATCCAGAATGTTCACTTTGATTACATTGCATAGAGGCGGTGATCTCGTAATGTACCCAAAATGATCCTCAAGTGATGTTCGTGTTTCTCCTTAGAGAAAGAGTATACCAGAATGTCATCCACGAACACCACAACAAAGCAATTGAGATACTGATGGAACACTCTATTCATAAGTACCATAAATACCGCTAAAGCATTGGTCAATCCAAAGGGTATGAACAAATACTCAAAGTGGTTGTACCTGCTTCAGAAGGCTATCTTAGGGATATTTGACTCCTTCACCCTGAGTTGATGATACCCTGAACACTGGTCTATCTTTGAGAACCACATTCCCCCCTTTAACTGATGAAACAAATCATCTATTCTGGGTAAAGGGTATTTGTTTTTAATTGTTACATTATTCAACTTCTGGTAGTCAATGCACAACTGGAGGGATCAATCAGCCTTTTTGAAAACAACACAGGAGCAGCCCAAGGAGAGACGCTCAGGCGAATGAATCCTTTTTATTCTAAGTCGTCCAGCTATATCTCTAATTCCCTCAACTCAGTGGGGGCCATGTGATAAGAGGGAATAGATATCGGTTGTGCTCCCGGTGCCAGATCAATCGAAAACTCCATATCCCGCTCCGGGGGAAAACCTGAGAAATCATATGGAAATACCTCAAGAAACTCATTCACTACATGAGGTAGTGCACCTTCAGGGGAAAGACCATCCTCTAGAACAAGCGAAGATAACTAGAAGATAACACTTCCAAACTTTGGGAGTGGAGGCCCTGCGCGACCTGATCGTGGATCCCATTCTCCATGAAAAACCTGACGACTCCCATCAGGTGTTGTGAAACTCACACACCATCTGTAGAAATCGATGTGTGCCAGGAAGTGTACTATCCAATCCATCCCAAGTATGACATAAAAAAGGTCTATATCTAAGACCAAGAGGTCCCACTCCATCTCGAACCCAAAACACAGAAAATGCACACGAGGGGCACCTGAGGCCCTGCTCCTTTCTTCCCAACGGTGTCGCTAACTCCAATGAAAAAGACATCAAATCAGTTGGAAAATTCATAATTTCCAAAAAAAATTACAGAAATGAATGAAACAGAGGCACTAGTATCAAAAAGAGCAGTATCTATAGAAGATGCGATCAGAACGGTACCTCGAACTGTCGACGGTCCCACCTCTGATCCTGCTGGTGACTGATCGACTGCATCGAGACGTCCAATATCTGTCGGAGGATGACCGCTAGTCTGTGGATGTGCCCTAAACTAGCTCTACCCAGAAGATGATCCAACCCTACCACCACGACCACCGAATTGAGATCCCCCAGTCCTCAACAGCTTAGACTGTGCTGACACTCCTCTTGAAGCCACTGAACCTGCCCCACTTGGGAGTGGATGTGCACACTGCAGAAGCGCTACAAATTCCCTATACCTACACACTTGTAACAAGGCTTTGGAGGAAGTGGACATTCTGGTCGGATATGCCCAGGCCTCCCACATTTGTGAAATACGACCGATCTTGCATCAGAAGCCGCAGAAGAAAACTACTTGAAAGAGTGGCCTGAACATCCCCCTCCTTTCTTCACATGATCCTCCCACTTCATTTTCTTCTCTAAGGAGCTTCCACTTCCCACTACTGATACTGAACCATATAAACCAGCCCTGCCTTTCCTATAAATCTCCACCATGCACGCCCGATCAACAACCTCATCATAGGTCCTCGGCTTAAACAAGAACACCTGGGAGTATATCTCCGGTCGCAAGCCTTTCTCAAACCTCTGGGCCTTCGCTTGCTCATTAGAAACAATTTCTAAAGCATACCAAACCAACTCAGCGAAACGGTTGACATACTCCATCATATATAGATTCTCCTGAACAAGTTCCATGAACTCTCTAGACCTGGCATAACCCAACACCTCAGGGCAGTACTGTTCATTAAAGACAACCTTGAAATCTCCCCAGTGCATCTGCTCATTCTTCCCAGCCTAAAGCACTGACTCCCACCATTTACGGCTGGGACCCTCCAACAGAAAGGAGGCACAATTCACCTTGAGCTCCTTGGGAGTTTCCAGGAACTCAAACATATGCTCGATCTTCTCGAGCCATTCCTCTGCTTCGTGGGGGTCTAAGCTGCCTCGGAAGGTCAGAGGCTTATTTTTCAGGAACTCTTAGGCCTTCTCCTTTCTAGGACCTGTCTCATCCTATCTAACAGGAGATGGAACTAGAGATGGTCCATATCCTAGAGCTTGGACAACCCGAACCACGGCCTCGACTAGCCTCTGATCAGTTGGTGTGGGAGAACTCTCTCCGGCTTCCTCTTGTGGGTGCGTGAGAGATTTCCAGGGAGGCATGTTGCTACAAAATGCAACAGTCACCAAAAAATAATCAATACCACAATTCTGAAAATTATAATCAAATACATCAAATATAAATAAACTAAACACATATCAGTAATAATAGAAAAAACTACTCCACATCCACCTGATGTCCTCATGTGGTCTACAGCCCACACGTCTCACCTGAAAGTGAATTCAATCTGTGAATTCCAACATCCCCTGGTGACTCATGGTCTGCCATGAGAGGTGTGGGCCAGACACCATACTCATAACCAAAACCCTGAGCCCCGACAGTCCTAGCTCCTGTCTATCCCGACTCATCCCAAAATAGCAATATAACCCAAAAACATTAACCTCCTCTAATACCATTTTGTCACAAACCGGATCTGGTCGCCACAATTAATGGAACCAAACCCGACCTGTGGCAAGGCCTGAAGGGCGTTACCTATCCCCACGGGCTGTCACAAGTGCCCGGGTATCAAACAAATCTGGTTTGGGAACGATTTACACGAGTATGAAAGCATAAATCATAAAAAAACAATCAATTATTAGAATCTGAAATTTTCGTGCTAAACAATTCTTAACAAATCCAAATCTGAATACATATGTTTAAAGACACTACAAGTGGTCTAAAAACAAATAATGACAACATAAAGAAATCTCCATGGACTCCACATGAAAAGGGGACCATCACCCGCAAGCCGTCTCCGCAACTCCGCCCCAACAATGGGGACTAACACCCTGAACCGCCATCACCATTAGCCTTCCCTTTACCTGAGTCAAGAATAAGCAGGTCTACTTACACCCAAGGGGTGTAAGTAGGGTGTGAGAATAAGCCCAATAGGATACCACCAGATGATTCCAAAGAGCATGCAATGCAATTTGAACAAAATAAGCAATTTTAATACACAAGGTGATACAGAGTTAAAATTCAAAGAAATACAACTTTCAAATGAAAACAGTTTTCAATCCAAGAATTTAAGAATGATAGAACATTAAATAAACATGTTAGATACTGTAAAGTAATACCAAAAACACCCCACAACAAGGGTAAATACCACAAATCCAATGAGAATGAAAATCGGGAACACCCCTAAGAACTAGGTTGTCTCGGGCCCTATGTACCTCGTACCTCGGTGTAGAGTAACCATAGAAAAATATGTTCTCATGCATGAGCCACTAGTAAGGAACATACCCATAACCTATTGGTCCCTAATAATCATCCACATAGTTTAGTTAGAGTTGTCGTTATCCAAATTCTAAGTGGAACAAGGACAAAACCCATCCGATCCACTAGCCGTACTAGTACAAATCTGCCCCACCTAGGTACCAGGGCTTCCCCGTTTTGTGCTCAAACTATTTCAGAAAACAACACACATAAATTTGTATATAAAATATCACTACAGGTCACAAACAAATTTTACAGTAGCTACACACATTTTATACTATTTAAAACACACAATAAAAAAATTTTATTTTCAATAAAACAACCTCTCAAAACATCAAATTGTTTTGCACCCAAAGCTCTTTAAGATATCCACTTTGAACACTATGTGAACAATTGTAAGTAATTAAAACAAAATTTCAGTTCAGTACCCTTTAATGAAACCAACAATTCAGTTATGGGGTAGCCTAATGTGAACCAAGAAGTAATATCTTTTAAAGAACACCATTTTCACACAAACATGGCACTTAAGGCCCATTTTCTTCCCAAAAACCATTTAAACAAAAATTCACAGCAACAAAAAAAAAGAATAAATATTCAAAACATTATTTTAAGTCCTCATACAGTTCAATAAAATCAACTAAGTAATTATAGGTCAGCCCAAAATGAACCAATAAAAGATTTGAATGAAAAACCCCCAATTTCACCAAAAAATGGAACTTAAAATTCATTTGCATTATAAATGAAACTAAAACCAATTTTTACAGAAAATTTAAAGTTAAATAAACATTAATGTACCAATAATATAGAAATAAAATTCACAAAAATTGCACACACAATGGAATCACCAACCAAAGTAACAAAAACCCTTGAATCTCCGTGCGAAAATCAAATCGCACCCCCGTCGCACCAAGAGAGAACTAGATCAAACCCAAACCCACATAAATTGGACAAGAAAGCCCAAAGTTAAACCATAGGTCAGAAAACCTAGTTTCTAAAAATTATTAAACTCAATTATAACCGAAGAACCCCAAAGAACAATGAGTTAAACCCAAAGTAATTTGAAAGAGGAAAGAAAAGGGCTTATTTACATGAAGTATCTTGAAGTAATAACTCCAAAACACCAGTATCTGAAATTTAAAAGAGCCAAAATTTAGGGTTCATTCGAAAATTATGTATTAGGTCATTTAGGGACTAGAATGGAGGAAAAATATTAATAATTGAGAGAGTAATGAAATAAATACTTTACCTCTTCAAATCTGGGCGATTTGACAGACCCTCTGAAGTTCAGCACCAAATCGCGATTAACCATATCTCCAAAAAGGGGGGAGAGAGTTCCGACACGCGTCTGGGTTAATTGGTCTTGGGTAAGACTTGGAATAACCCAAACAACCCAAATATTGAATATGTTATAACAAAATCAAATTTATTTTTAAAACAGGTATTGGGCTTTCGGGCAGGCCCAACCCCTTAGATAAAAACCCAAATAAACCCTGGTTATGGATTTATAAAAGATCCAAATTACCTTGGTGGTGTAAATAGGTTAGGGGAGGTCAAGTAGGAATTTGAATGGATAAAAATTGTTGAAAAAATGAAAAAGATATAAAAGATACAAAATTTATTTTTTAATCTGGAATTGGGCTCAAAGTTTGGCCTAATTCATGAATACTCATATATTCCTCCCTAAAACCGAGGGGAAATCCCAAAACAAAGCAAGGATGTAAATTAAATGAAAAATACCTTTAAAATATGTCTTTTATGTGGCAATTTTCTAATAGTTTAAGGGTCATTAGGCCCAATTATGATGTATAGCTCAAAATATGAAATTTTTTCCTTGGCCAACATAAATGTATCATTTAAAGAGCTCGGATTAGATAAAAAATTCTCCATTGGGTGGATAATATATACGTTTTTTATGTAAGTGTTTTTTATAGTTATTTAAACTAATAATAAAAAATTATTAACAAAATGTACGAAACATAATATTTTCGATAAAAAATTTAATTATGGTTTATCAATAAAAGGGTATAATAAATAATAAACTAATCTAAAAATACCGTCCCTACCAACACCTTATCACTCATGGTAACGCCATTATTGAGACTACTATATTATCATTCATGGTATGTTATGATATCATGTCTTATCCTAGAACATCATTCTAACACAATGTAGTCTATTTCTACTATAAGTAACTCAAGTCTATGACATTTTTTGGACTGCTAAATTTTCATTAATGGTTGGGATCTGTATCATGTCACAACCTTGACCAAAATTCTTAATCACGGAGGTCGATGTCAACACATTATCACTCGATGTGAAGTCATTATATTGTACAATACCTTATCTCCCACAATAGGATCAAATATCACATCCTATCCATCAAATTATTTTATCATCATAAATATTTATTATAAAATTTTACAATTCTTGATAACTTTATTAACATGAAACACCATGATTTAAATGAATTATGATCTACAAAAAATTATAATATTTTTAATGTGATCATTATTGTATATCTGGTATGTTGGACATATGAATTAGATTAACCAACTTATGAAGAATTCTTATAAAATATTTTTTATGAATATTTAATTATTAATAAAAAAGTACTCAATATTTAGTTATGTAATTTAATTCTTTAAATATATGTATTCCAAAAAATTTATTATTAATTGTTTTAATGAGAAAATATTATAGTTATGTTCATCCACATTTAGATGTTTTCTATAACAAAAATATATCAATATACAAATCATCATTTAAATATTATCATAAGGTCAAATTTAGGTTTCATTCTAAAATAACGTTATTTTTAAGTGAATTGGTGAAATTTTTTATTTTTGTAAATATAACATTTATTTTCATTAAATTGAATAATTTAATGCCCAGATATTTTTTTAATTCAATATTGAATTAACATAAGCCTTCTTTAATTATATATAATATAAATAAATACATATTATTGTTTACTACACTTTATTTTAGAATAAGTTCATTTTTAGGTTAAAAAAATATTTTTCTAAAAACTTATTTTCCTTACATTTTAAGCATTTGTATCATAAATTTTTTTCCCACTTCGGAAAATTGATTCCTGAAAAAATTATTCTCAATTCAAAATCATGATGTTTTAATTTTTTAAATTGGTCTCTTCTATATTTCATCATTAGGAATTGTAACATTAGTAAATATTATTAAACTTTTTATGGTTCAAATGAGTATAATAGTGTCAAAACAATGATATTGGGCCAAAAAATAACACTAGGAATTGAAAATATTTTATTTTATAGATTTTTCTCCACATAACCATACATTTATCTAAAAATTTTCAATTTATTTATACTATCCTATGATGATTATAATTATATTATTTCACGTAATGAAAAAAATACAGAATAGTCACTTTATTTTATTTATTATCTCTAATATTTTTAATAGAAATAAAAAGTGATTTTTTAATATTATAAATGGTTATTTTTAATATTAATTATTTTTTATCATTGTAATTTATTTAATTTTTTGGAATATTTTTTTTAATCTTATGAAACATTAATAGATTCCTTAATCATATAAAAATAAAAATCATGTAAAATATTTTAAAAGCATTAAAAATATTAATTCTTTTGATGAATTATTTTTTCCAGATTTTTTTAGTTAAATATAAATTATAAATAATTTTTTAAATATTTATATTTTAATTAAATTATTATATTGATGTCATTAATGTCAAACTATTTGAATAATCATGAAATATACTTTAATGATAGATTATGTAAAAGTTTAATTTATTAAATTACTTAAAATCATAAACATCTAGTATTTTGAAAATTTAATGGGATATGGTCATTAATATAAATAATTTTACACTAATATGTTAACATTACTTTCATAGTGACTTTTTAACACCTAGATATTAAATAATATTAACAACATAGTAATCATCAAAATGCTTAATGAGGTGGGGGTAAAACTAAGAGATTATAGTGATATAATCACATAAAATTGTCTAGATTTTATTGAATGATTTGACTTGGACTCATCAGCTTCCTATATTTGAAATATTCTGATTTTTTTCCACTATAATATAATAATTATGTTATATTAATTAAAAATATTATTTTATTCCATGGGTGCCCCTCCACTAAATTATAAAATGATGCCTCTTTGACACTCATACTCACATATTATTGTCACTCTATATCATCTAATAACTGACCTAATCTCTCCAAAAAATCCATTACCCCATCCTAGAGGTATTGGTTTCACCATGAGTCCAATCCATGAAGGCTTAAGCTGTATTCGAAAGATATTATATGAGGATAATATATCACTCGGATTGAACATTTTTTATGTATATTTCATATTAAATCTGTAACACCCCAAGAATTCATAATGTGTTATTTCTTCAAAATAATTCAATAACTTGCACTACACGCAACACCGAGTTCAATTGCACAATGACTTACCAAAAATCCATTCAAAAGAGGTTATGAATAGTATTAAATAAATTTTAAACTTTATGTAATCCTTATAATTTTTCCATATTATGAGTATCTTAGACATAATGCAAGAACAAATTCATTTTCAGTATTGCACTTTTATCAACTTTTAATAGTGATCCCTTTTTAAATACAATATTTTAAACTTTTTGACTAAATGGGGACATCAAAATTTTAAAATGAAACATCCCAAGCATCCATGGTACGTTTTCTTTGAATAATACAGTAGCGTGTGTTGTACGCAACCTTGAGTTTTAACACACACCACAACCAATCAAACTAGCCGTTATGAATAGTAATACCTAATTTTTGAAATTATATATATTTTATATTTCAAAATGGACTTCATTTTTGGATTCGTAATATCGAATTTAGCCTAAGGTGAAATTTTGGTACATTTCGGATAAATTTCATATTTTGATGAATAGTGAAAATTACTAAATTTTAATTAAAAACAACTTTTTTAATCAAAATAATTAATAGTGATAAATTATGAATTTTAGTGGTTTTAAAGTATATTTAGAATATATTTTTACAATTTAATATAATTTTGGTCATTGGACATAATTTTACAATTAAACCGAACATAAACAAGTGTCAATCTTTTGATAGTTATTATCTCTTAAAAACGCGCTTTTTTGTTTTGACAGCGGGAATTAATTTTAAATTAATTTCTGCCACTTCTGTGTTTTGAATTTTGAAAAATGAATTCCATATTTGGAATCAGGATGTTCAAATTGTGTAAATAGGTAACTTTTATTTTTAGTCATTTTGAATAATTACTGCGGTAAATATTTTATTTACCATGGTTAAGGGTAAATCCGGTAAATAAGGGTTAAAAAATAATATTATAATAATACAAAATTACCATAAAACGTGTCATAACCCTATTGGTTGATACATGGTCGACCATGGGCATCTTTGGGTCGATTTTGGGACCCCATGGATCCACTTGTAAGTGATAATGACACTTTATTTTAATTAAGTTAAAATAAATACAAAAATGACACAAGCATATATCTTTTAGCAAAACAATTGTTACATAGGGTTATATATGTTGGATTTTAGATTAAAAATATTCATTAGAAATATAAAAACATTTCCTACATAATGATATTTTCTTTATAATTTTTAGACATTAAATAATGTATTTTATTTATGACACAATGATGATGCAGTAATTACTATAATACTGAAAAATTAAACTAATTGATATTATAAATACCCAAATAAATATAATATGAAACGTTTAATGAATTAAACTAATTTTATAGGATAATATGATATATTAGGATTTATTTAATTGAATTTTTTCGAAGTAATAAATCCGTTATGAGTTTCACAGAAATCAACTATTGAATAGTGTCAAAATTGACATAAAAGAGTTCTTAAAACAAATATTATATTATTAATTGATATTAAATTCCTAAAAATCTAAGTTCAGCCAAGAGAATTATATCATGATAGTTTCATCATTAATGGACCAATTGGGGGTCTCTTGGATATATATTTTATGTTTATTAACCATATTATATAAAAATACAAAGAGACATTGTAAAAGTGAAACTAATTAATTTAGAGTTAATACTTAAAGATAAGGTTAATATAAGTACCCAAACCTGTATAAATTATATTGGTTGAGTGGATTTCGACCTATACCCACCTTAACCTTTGAATAATAATCTTTGGAGCCATTAGAAACCGAATATGAATTTATTATAAATTAATATTTCTAGCTTTTCCAAAGGTGCCCCTCGCCCCTCTTATAAAAGGGCACTCCTCCTTCTCATTTTTTCACACCTTCAAAGCCTTTCCTTTCGGCCAAACTCTGCCCAAATACTCTCCCAAAATCCCTCACTACAACCTAGAGGACTTATTTTCATCAGAAAGACAACCTAAGGAGCCCTTTTGATCAAATCAAAAGGAAGAACCCGAAGAAGAGGTAATGTTTTCACCACCCCTTTTCAAGTTCCTTTCTTCTTCCACTTCTTCTTTCTTTGTTCTTACCATTCTAAAATAATAACTCCAGTATCTTACATATACTGTGATGTTATTATGAATATGGTACAACCATATTCAGTATTCTATCCACCCATTGAATAAAATGTCACCATACGTGCGTACGTACGGCTTACCGTCTCCACGTCGTGGTGTAATTGTTATTCAATATATTATTATTTGTATGGGTATAATAATGATGTGTAAATCATGTAAATAATAAATATAACATGTTAATGATTCTGTATATATGATATAACATCCATTTATATATTATTTTAATATCAAAATAATGATATTGTCGCTCGTGCGTACGTACGGACTACCGTCTCCACGAACGCGATGAGATTCATTCTCCATCGTATCCATTCAAGTATAATTATCATTTGATGATTTAAAAATGATTTTTAAGGACTTGATATCATTATGGATATGAATAATATACAACCTATCCATTACAAACATGTCTTATATAACAAAACATATAAAATAAAACGAGTACGTTAACACCCGAAATGACGATAATTCTAAGATATTATTAAAAATCAATGTTAAAAGATCATATATGATATCATATATATATATATATATGATTCTTGTATAATTTAATAACAATTATTTCACCATTATACAGGAGGTTAACCTACCCCATCCAAGGAAAAGTACAAGGTAAGGGATTTTCTTATCTCACATTCAATTCCGTGAGATTTCCATTATTCGCCACTAAATTATTGAAAGTGGTGTATTGTGTACTGTCATTTGATATATATATTATCATTATTATCTTTATATTCATGTTATTCTATAAATAATTTGGTGGTTATTAACTTTTGGCCATACGACTCAGTTGATTAACGTGGTAAGGGGTTTTCATCTCACTCTTTATTTCTGTGAGATTCATGCCATATTTCCACTATTAACTTTTTTGTGGTGTATGTACTGCCCATAATTGTATTCTTTGTGTAATACACTTTACCTTATGTGTATTTACATTTTCATTGTATGATACCTCTTTCATGGGTTGTATGTTTCATAAGTTACCAAATTGATAAGGGTTTACTTCACAATCACTTTAATATCTGAGGTTGTTTTTACGTAACTATCTACAGGAACATATTTACTATCCATGTCCATATTTCATAAAAGAGTTTTCAAAGGGATTCATTCTAAGGGAACTTTTACTAAAACATCATTTTAAATGTTTTTTTATTCTTCTAAATCATTCTCATTTATGTCCATGTTTTCAAAATGGTTTTTAAGGATTTATTTATATGAAAATGAATGTTTTAAAAGTGTTAATTCCATTCAAAAGTTTCAAAGTGGTATGGGACACTTTGATTCAAAAATTTATTTAAATGCCTTACTTTCTAAATTTTGTAACATTAAAATGTTTTCATGAAAAAGGGATATTTCTCTCAATAATTTTTAAAAATCATTTTCATCTATGTCAACATCCTTTGATGGATTTTAAGATTATTTGAAGTAGAATTATTATGATATAAAACTTCCATATTGTAATGAAGTTTTGTGATATGTTTGACTGTAGATGTGTCATTTATATAGAATTCATGGTTTATGAGTAAAGTATTGACATTTCTTATGCTAGTTCCAATAAGAATGTTTATGTTATATTTCATCCTTTACTTCATATGAATGTGTTGGACAAGTATGTTCTGGGTTGGGGACCGGTAAAAGTAAGCCCTCCGGTTTGGTCTCCGGTTATTAGAGGAACTCCGGTTTGGTCTCCGATTATTAGAGGAACTCCGGGTTGGTGTCCGGTTATTAGAGGCACTCCGGGTTGGTGTCCGGTTATTAGAGGCACTCTGGGTTGGGTTCCGGTTACAGTTAGCCCCAAGGTCTTGGGACGAGGCCTTGACAATGAAATTAAAGTTTATCATTATGCATTCCAACATTATGAAAGTGGTTATTGATTTTTGCATGTGATTATTCGATTAGTAGAATATCCATGTGAATAAGTAAATGGCATTATTTCATTTTATTTATGCCATACCATGTTGAAAGTTCATGTTTGAAAGGCTTTTGTTTTTGTTATACATTTTCTTAAATGTTTATTCTTATTTATGAAAGTTTCCGCTATATTGTTATCCTTACTGGGCATTTGAGCTCACCCCTTTTCTATGTTTTATTTTTCCCAGGAAGTGAAGAAGTAAGTTATGAATGACCTGCAGGGATATTATGTGGGGATATGAGTGTGGATTATGGAGACAATATGTTGTTGTAGTAGTTTTTCATTTTATGATGTAATGTAAAACTTATAAATATATCTAGTGTTTCCAAGGCTACTAAACCAATCGGTCTTTCGAGATTTGATCTTTCTTGTGATCATGCCAATGTTATGTAATAATGCACCGACTCTGGGTAACTAGGGTTGGGGCGTTACAGTTGGTATCAGAGGAAGTTTAGTACAAACCTTGGAAGCTAGATTTAGATAAACTCTGATTAGAGCACATAGACCTAAGATGAACTTTGGGGATTAGTGTAGAAGAACTTCCTAGAATTTTGGTATTGTAGAGATTTTGTGAGTTTTCCGAGCAATACATCCCTGTATGGATATGAGCAGGTAGAGGCGGCTCTGGCACAGATGTACCTAGGGGTAAAACCCGAAAACACCGCTTTGAGCTAGACTCGAACGGGAACTGGTGCACGACAACGGGCCTTGCTGCACTCTTGGTTACGACACTCCCGGGGGATATGCTTAGGATAATTCTCATTTTCTTTACAAACCATTATGAAGGATTTATGAGTATATATATCCTCAAAGGAGACATTTTTATGATTATGGATTATATCCATAAATAGTTCAATTTATGTTAAGTGTTTTATAAGTATGGGATTATGTATTTTGATTCATAAAATGATCTAGTGTTTGCCATTGTTTAGAAATGGCGCCCAGTAGAAGGAATGAGAACTCCATACATGCACATGATCCAAAGAGAAGGAAGGATCATATCTTTCTGGTCTTAAGAAAGAATTTATAAGAGAAATAGTCTCCCATGTATTATCATCATATGAAGAAATAATATCATGTGTTGATAAGATAAGTAAAGAGTTTACTGAGTCCTATGGCTTTGAAGGGAAGCAAGAGAAGAAAAGGATGGAAGAGAGAAAGATGGATAAAGGGAAGAGGGAAAAGAAGAATTTTCCCATATGTGGTAACTGTGGAAAGAAACACCCTGGAACTTGCCTGAATGGAATGAGAGTTTGTTATAAGTGTGGAGGAAAAGGGCACAAAGTACGTGACTACAAGGGTAAGAAAATGGTTTCAAATGTACAATGCTTCATTTGCAAGGAGTTTGGACACTACGTGAACCTATGTCCCAGTCATCAGACTATGCTACAAATGATGTTATTGGATAATAATCAAGTTATGATACTACCACAGATGAAGAGGAATGATTAGAGTTCTTATGTTGATTATGTCAATTGAGTGTTGTATCAACAATGTACTTGTTATAATAATTATAGAGTATATAAGGATTGTACTGCAGTACTATTTCATTAAGGCCTTGAGATTGTGTGGAACAAAGAAAAGTGACTCAATAGCAGGATAAATTTTTGGAAAATATATGGTTGAGAGAATGATAAATCATAATATAGTTCTGATACTGAGGTAGTGATTTTGGAATAATATGTGATTGTTTTGGATAAATTATATTGGATATTCTTGACTACCTTGGAACTGATTAATGATTTGTATATTCCATCATTGTTGGGGTTTAAAAAATTTTAGGATTAATTAAGTATATCCAGCATTCTATATGGAATAAGGGAGCATGAATGTAATCAATAAGGAATATGGTAATACATGATGAAGGTATTCATATGTTATTACGGGGTAAAAAGGATCTATATTATGTTTACCTTCCTTATAAATGTTAGACTATGAGTTTGGACATAAGTATTTTGGATAGTTCTAGTTTGGATTATTTTGGATTTCCATAAAAGGACAACCCGGAGGTCGGGCGGCAACCCGTCGCGTCCGGCAAGGCTGCGAGACTTGAACTCGCAACCGAAGGGCGACAAGGGTGTATCACCTACCACTGGCCCATGAGATGTCCTGGATTAAATAATGTAGTTTTTATTAAAATATCATGTAGATGAATTATAAATTCGTTTATTTTGGAACCCTATACGAATGGTGTAAATAGAATTTTTTTACATTCTATTATCTTTTAGAGTGAAAGATGAGTTTGTGGTAGAAATTTATTAATGGATAAAACTCTAATTATAAAGTAAGTATATCTCCTTATGATCTTAGCCAATCTCATAAATAAATTCCTCAACATTAAGAAAAGCTACTTAGAACAAAAATGTTTTCCTAGATGGTACCTTAAATCATCACTAATTTATGGCTTTGGGATTGTTGGCCTTTTCATAACCATGTTCTCTACCACTCTCCATCAGATAATTGATGGATAGATTTTTCTTTCATATCCATATCTTCCTATATGGAACCCTTGTATGTGTTATTTTCGGTAATCTTCATACATTCGACTCTTTATTTTAAATAGAGGCCTCATTAATTCATTTTTCGATGTGGGATTTCAACTAAGATATTTTGAAACATAAAAAATGTGTTATCCTAATACCCTATGTTTAGTTGAACCGATGGTATTTCAAATCATCATAGATTGATGAATTTAAGGACCTCAATTTTACACTTGTTTTTGATTGTTGACCTCAATCACTACCTATAAATATTTACATTTTTCCTCCAATTATATGTCTCTAATTGCCACCAATGTTCTCCTAATCGAGATCATAATTTGGTGGTGACCCTTTGATTTCTCTTTTTCTCATATTAAGACTAAATTTTAGTAACCCAATTTCCAATGTGGGTTTTCCCACAAATATATTTTCTACTTTAAACCTTTTATTTTCGAAGAACAATTTCAAATTGCGAGGACGCAATTTATTGAAGGAGGGGAGAATGTAACACCCCATGAATTCATAATGTGTTATTTCTTCAAAATAATTCAATAACATGCACTACATGCAACACCGAGTTCACTTGCACAATGACATTCCAAAAATCCATTCAAAAGAGATTATGAATAGTATTAAATAAATTTTAAACTTTATATAATCCTTATAATTTTTCCATATTATGAGTATCTTAGACATAATGCAAGAACAAATTCATTTTCAGTATTGCACTTTTATCAACTTTTAATAGTGAACCCTTTTTAAATACAATATTTTAAACTTCTTGACTAAATGGGGACATCAAAAATTTAAAATGAAACATCCCAAGCTTCCATGGTACATTTTCTTTGAATAATACAGTAGCGTGTGTTGTACGCAACCTTGAGTTTTAACACACACCACAACCAATCAAACTAGCCGTTATGAATAGTAATACCTAATTTTTGAAATTATATATATTTTATATTTCAAAATGGACTTCATTTTTGGATTCGGAATATCGAATTTATCCTAAGGTGAAATTTTGGTACATTTCGGATAACTTTCATATTTTGATGAATAGTGAAAATTACTAAATTTTAATTAAAAACAACTTTTTAAAAAAAAATAATTAATAGTGATAAATTATGAATTTTAGTGGTTTTAAAATATATTTAGAATATATTTTTACCATTTAATATAATTTTGGTCATTGGACATAATTTTACGATTAAACCGAACATAAACAAGTGTCAATCTTTTGATAGTTATTATCTCTTAAAAACACGCTTTTTGTTTTGACAGCGGGAATTAATTTTAAATTAATTTCTGCCACTTCTGTGTTTTGAATTTAGAAAAATGGATTCCATATTTGGAATCAGGATGTTCAAATTGTGTAAATAGGTAACTTTTATTTTTAGACATTTTGAATAATTACTGCGGTAAATATTTTATTTACCATGGTTAAGGGTAAATCTGGTAAATAAGGGTAAACAAATAATATTATAATAATACTAAATTACCTTTAAACGTGTCTTAACCCTATTGGTTGATATAGGGTAGACCATGGGCATCTTTGGGTCGATTTTGGGACCCCATGGATCCACTTGTAAGTGATAATGACACTTTATTTTAATTAAGTTAAAATGAATACAAAAATGACACAAGCATATATCTTTTAGAAAAACAATTGTTACATAGGGTTATATATGTTGGATTTTAGATTAAAAATATTCATTAGAAAGATAAAAGGATTTCCTACATAATGAGATTTTATTTATAATTTTTAGACATTAAATAATTTATTTTATTTATGACACAATGATTATGCAGTAATTACTATAATAGTAAAAAATTAAAATAATTGATTTTATAAATACCCAAATAAATATAATATGAAACTTTTTATGAATTAAACTAATTTTCTAGGATAATATGATATAGTAGGATTTATTTAATTGACTTTTTTTGAAGTAATCAATCTGTTATGAGTTTCACAAAAATCAACTATTGAATAGTGTCAAAATTGACATAAAAGAGTTCTTAAAACAAATATTATATTATTAATTGATATTAAATTCCTAAAAATCTAAGGTTCGGCCAAGAGACTTATATCATGATAGGTTCATCATTAATGGACCACTTGGGGGTCTCTTGGATGTATATAGTAAGTTTATTAACCATATTATATAAAAATACAAAGAGACATTGTAAAAGTTAAACTAATTAACTTAGAGTTAATACTTAAAGATAAGGTTAATATAAGTACCCAAACCTGTATAAATTCTATTAGTTGAGTGGTTTTCGAACTATCCCAACCTAAACCTTTGAATAATCAACTTTGTAGCCATTAGAAACCGAATATGAATTTATTATAAATTAATATTTCTAGCTTTTCCAAAGGTGCCCCTCACCCCTCTTATAAAAGGGCACTCCTCCTTCTCATTTCTTCACACCTTCAAAGCCTTTTGGTTCGGCCACAATCTGCCCAAATACTCTCCCAACATCCCTCACTACAACCTAGAGGCATTAGTTTGATCATAAAGCCATTCAAAGAGCCTTTTTGATCAAATCAAAAGGAAGAACCCGAAGAAGATGTAATGTTTTCACCACCCCTTTTCAAGTTCCTTTCTTCTTCCACTTCTTCTTTCTTTGTTCTTACCATTTTAAAATAATAACTCCAGTATCTTTAATATACTGTGATGTTATTATAAATATGGTACAACCATATTCAGTATTATATCCAGCCTTTGAATAACATGTCACCATACGTGCGTACGTACGGCTTACCGTCTCCACGTCGTGGTGTAATTGTTATTCAATATATTATTATTTGGATGGGTATAATAATGATGTGTAACTAATGTAAATAAAAAATATAACATGTTAATGATTCTGTATATATGATATACCATCCATTTATATATTATTTTAATATCAAAAGAATGATATTGTCGCTCTTGCGTACGTACGAACTACCGTCTCCACGAACGCGATGAGATTCATTCTCCATCGTATCCATTCAAGTATAATTATCATTTTATGATTTAAAAATGATGTTTAAGGACTTGATATCATTCTGGATATGAATAATATACAACCTATCTATTACAAACATGTCTTATATAACAAAACATATAAAAGAAAATGAGTACGTTAACACCTGAAACGACGATAATTCTAAGATATTATTAACAAATCAATGTTAAAAGATCATATATGATATCATATATATATATATGATTCTTGCATAATTTAATAACAATTATTTCACCATTATACAGGAGGTTAACCTACCCCATCCAAGGAAAAGTACAAGGTAAGGGATTTTCTTATCTCACATTCAATTCCGTGAGATTTCCATTATTCGCCACTAAATTATTGAAAGTGGTGTATTGTGTACTATCATTTGATATATATATTATCATGATTATCTTTATATTCAAGTTATTCTGTAAATAATTTGGTGGTTATTAACTTTTGTCCATACGACTCAGTTGATTAACGTGGTAAGGGGTTTTCATCTCACTCTTTATTTCTGTGAGATTCATGCCATATTTCCACTATTACCTTTTGTGTGGTGTATGTACTGCCCATAATTGTATTATTTGTGTAATACACTTTACCTTATGTGTATTTTCATTTTCATTGTATGATACCTCTTTCATGGGTTGTATGTTTCATAGGTTACCAAATTGATAAGGGTTTACTTCACAATCTCTTTAATATCCGAGGTTGTTTTTACGTAAGTATCTACAGGGACATATTTACTATCCATGTCCATATTTCATAAAAGAGTTTTCAAAGGGATTCTTTCTAAGGGAACTTTTACTAAAACATCATTTTAAAAGTTTTAAATATATTATTCTTCTAAATCATTCTCATTTATGTCCATGTTTTCAAAATGGTTTGTAAGGATTTATTTATATGAAAATGAATGTTTTAAAATTGTTAATTCCATTCAAAAGTTTCAAAGTGGTATGGGACACTTTGATTCAAATATTTATTTAAATGCCTTACTTTCTAAATTGTGTAACATTAAAATGTTTTCATGAAAAAGGGATATTTCTCTCAATAATTTTTAAAAAACATTTTCATCTATGTCAACATCCTTTGATGGATTTTAAGATTATTTGAAGTTGATTTATTATGATATAAAACTTCCATATTGTAATGAAGTTTTGTGATATGTTTGACTGTAGATGTGTCATTTATATAGCATTCATGGTTTATGAGTAAAGTATTGACATTTCATATGCTAGTTCCAATAAGAATGTTTATGTTATATTTCAACCTTTACTTCATATGAATGTGTTGGACAAGTATGTTCCGGGTTGGGGACCGGTAAAAGTAAGCCCTCCAGTTTGGTCTCCGGTTTTTAGAGGAACTCCGGTTTGGTCTCCGGTTATTAGAGGAACTCCGGTTTGGTGTCCGGTTATTAGAGGCACTCCGGGATGGTGTCTGGTTATTAGAGGCACTATGGGATGGGTTCCGGTTACAGTTAGCCCCAAGGTCTTGGGACGAGGCCTTGACAAAGAAATTAAAGTTCAGCATTATGCATTCCAACATTATGAAAGTGGTTATTGATTTTTGCATGTGATTATTCGATTAGAAGAATATCGATGTGAATAAGTAAATGGCATTATTTCATTTTATTTATGTCATACCATGTTGAAAGTTCATGTTTGAAAGGCTTTTGTTTTAGTTATACATTTCCTTAAATGTTTATTCTTATTTATGAAAGTTTCCGCAATATTGTTATCCTTACTGGGCATTTGAGCTCACCCCTTTTCTATGTTTTATATTTCCCAGGAAGTGAAGAAGTAAGTTATGAATGACCTGCAGGGATATTATGTGGGGATATGAGTGTGGATTATGGAGACAATATGTTGTTGTAGTAGTTTTTCATTTTATGATGTAATGTAAAACTTATGAATATATCTAGTGTTTCCAAGGCTACTAAACCAATCGGTCTTTCGAGATTTGATCTTTCTTGTGATCATGCCAATGTTATGTAATAATGCACTGACTCTGGGCTACTAGGGTCGGGGCATTACAAAATCCTCATCAAATATTTATCGAGTGATCTACATTAAATAAATGATATTAAATTTAAAAAAATTATTATGATTATTATTTAACCCTTATTTGTCTAATTTTCCTTCCATTACAAAATTAAAACATTATATTTGTGTAAGTTAGGATTTCCACCTCCAAGAAGCGATGTGATTTTGATTTCATCACCACATCACCAGGTTTATTATAATTATGTATTTGATTAATATATATTATATTAATGAAATAATTATCATGAAATAATTTAAATATATTATATATTTTCTTCAATTTATTTCCATTAAAAATGATTATGTTTTCATTTATATGTGTAGACTACCAAATCTATGAATTGATGTGATTAGTTTGTCATATAATCCATTCATGGATTGATCTATAATTTTATATTATGTATGGAAATGGTATATTTTCAATTAATATATTTGTTGAGATTTTGGAATAAGGAACATTTTGACAATGACTATACTACTTAATCTATTTTGGGATTTGGAACTAAAGTTTGTCAAAATGTCTGGAATTAACAAAACTGATTAAGTAATAAAAATGGTCAAAATTGACATAAAATGAATAATTAGTATTGAATTTATTGGAAATTTTTTATTATTCATTAAAATAACTAATATAATTTTATTATTCATGATTTAACTAATTTATGTTTTATAAATTTATTAAGGTAAGGCAATTATATTCATAATTTCCATTATTTGATAGTAATTCTATTTTTCACCAAATTTTTTCATCGGAGTTCTGTATAAACTAACTTATTTACTTATTTTATCATTATTATCTAAATATAATTTTTTTTAAAATCCATTCTAAATTTTATCCTTTATTGCTTCTATGGTTCCAAATCTATCAAGTAGTAAGGTTGTTTTCCATTAAATATTATTTTATTGTATTCCATTCAAATTTTTTTTTTCAAGTCTATGTTCATTAGAATTTTTAAATGATAATATTATTTATAAATTAAATTAAATTAAATTTCATTTTAGTAACACCCCATGATTCCACATTATGCTTCTCTTTGAATAATACAATAGCGTGTGTTGTACGAAACTTCGAGTTCTAACTCACCACAACCAATCAAACTGACTGTTATGAATATTAATACCCACTTTTTTTAAATTTTATAAATTTCATAATTCAATATGGACTTCATTTTTGGATTCGGAATATCAAAATTCGCTTACGGTAAATTGTTTGTATTTTTCTGAAAACATTCAATTTTTGATGAAATAGTGAAAACACAGAGTTATCGTTAAAACTGAATTTTTATTTAAATAATTATTTATTTTATTAAAATTATTTTATTTCAAAATATATACATAATAATTATATAAGTTAAATGAAATTCATTGGAGTCAATTTATCATAATTTTAGATATATAAAAAAATTTATTGGATATTTTACCTTCTTTTACCCACCTCCTAGGAGCATTTGCAAACTTACATAAAACTTAATTTTACCACTTCTGTGAATTGAATTTCCAAAATCAGAGAGACACGGTTTATATCAGTAAGTAAAATGTTTTTCAATAAGGCGAAAATAATTTTTGGTGAATAGTAACTTTTTACTTTTATTTACCATGGTTAAAAGTAAATATGCTAATTAAGGGTAAAAATTCTATTATTATTACCCTAAAACATTTCCTAATTCTATTTGATAAGTATAATTAGACCAAAAAACCTTAGGGATAAAATATTAACCTCTTTGGTCCACATGGATCTGATTAGGACACTTATTATTATTTAATTTAATAAAGAGTTAAAAAAGTTAAAATCAAAGTATAATAACTAAAACATTTTTAATATAAGGTTACACATAAGATAAATTCAACTATAAATATTCATTATAAATCTAAAACAATTTCCTACATAATTTTTATTATATTTTTTAGACATTAAATAATTTTATTTATTTATGACACAATGAAGATGCAGTAATTACCGAATTAATGAAATATTAAAATAATTGATATTATAAATATCCCAATAAATGTAATTTGAGAATTTTTATGAATTATACTAATTTTATAGGTTAATATTACATATTAGGGTTGGTTAGATGAATTTATTTCTAAGTAAAAATGCTTTTATGAATTTAGCAGAAACAAAATACCAAATAGAGTCAAAATTGACATAAAAGAGTTTTTAAAACAAACATTATATTATTAATTGATATTCTATTTCTAAAAATATAAGGATAGGAAAAAATACTTATATAATGATAGGTGTATCATTAATTAACCACTTGGGGTTCTCTTGGAAGTATATAATAACTTTATTAACCATATAATTTAAAAATACAAAGAGACATGTTAAATGTCAAACTATTTAACTAAGAGTTAAATCTAAAATATAAAGTTAATATAGTGACCCAAAGCTGTCTAAAACCTATTGGTTGAGTGGTTTTAGACCCGTAACCACCTTAGCCTTTAAATAATCCATTTTGGATACATTAGAAACCGAAAATGATTTTAATATAAAATAATATTTCTAGCTTTTCCTAAGGTGCCCCCACCCCTCTTATAAAAGGGCACTCCCCCTTCTCTCTAGTCCACAACTTCAAATCCATTTGTCTTGGACAAACCCTACCCAAATTCCCTATCAACTTTTCTAACTTCATCCTAGTGGCCTTCCTTTAGTCAAAAATCCAACCTAAAGAGCCCTTTTGATCAAACCAAAATTAAGAACCCAAAGAAGAGGTAAATATTTCTTCACCACTTTCATGTTCCTTTATTCTTCCATTTATTTTTTCTTTTTTGTTTCCATTCTAAAATAATAACTCCAGCATAATCTATATACTATGATGTTATTATAAATATTGTATAACCAAATTCATTATTCTATCCATCCTTTGATTGACATGTCACCATACATGCGAACATACAGTTTACCGTCGCCACGTCATGGTGTAATTGTTATTCAATACATTATTATTTGGATGCGTATAATAATGTTGTGCAATTGATGTAAATAATAAATATAACATGATAATTATTCTATATATATGATTTACCATCCAATTATATATTATTTTAATATCAAAAAATGATATTCTCACTCGTACGTACGTACAAATTACCGTCTCCACAAACACGATTATATTCATTCCCCATCGTATCCATTCAAGAATAATTTTCATTATATGATTAAAAATAATGTTTAAAGACTTGATATCATTTTGGATATAAATAAGATACATCCGATCCATAAAAAATATGACTCACATAACAAAAAATATAAAGGAAAACGAATATGTTAACACCCAAAACAACGATAAAACTAAGATATTATTAACAAAACAATCATAAAAGATCATATATGATATCATATTAATGTATATTATTCTTGTATAATTTAATAAAAATTATTTCAACATGATACAGGAGGTTATCCTACCCTCAGGAATGGAAAATTACATGGTAAGGGTTAATTCTACAATCTCTTCATTCTCTAAGGTTGTTTATACGTAATTATCTATTGGTACCTCTTTATAATCCACATCAATATTTCTTAAAAATGTATTTCAAAACATTCTTACTGTTTACTAGACTATGGGTTAAAGTAATTTATACCCTTGTTTGACTTTTATAATATGTTTATAAAGTAATATTTTCGTCATTTTCCTAACAAGGTCCTTTATAACCTTTTCGACAAACATAAGTTCAGAATGTTTGTTTTTCTTCTTATACAACGGGTGCGGATATTTTCCACTATTATAACATCATCGAAGCTTCCCTTACAATCATATAATAATATTTTTAAATATAAATGTTTTTCTTTATAATTACTTGAATTTTAAATTATTTCAAAATAGAAAGAGATATTTCTCTAAAAAGGTTTTGACTTCATATATGTCAACATTCTTTGATGGATTTTACATTTATTTGAAGTTGATTTATTATGATACAAAACATAAATATTGTATTGAAGGATTTGTGATATGTTTGACTATGGATGTTTTATTTCATACCATTCATCGTTTATAGATAAAGTATTGACATTTCATATGCCATTTTTAATACGAATGTTTCTGTTATGTTTAAACCTTTTCATATGAGGAATGCATTGGACTTAGTAAGTGATGGGTGGAGCCCGCTATAGCTCCTCGATGCATCGGTAGGTCTCATGAGACAAACTAGTGTCTTGGAACAAGGCCTTGACAAAATAGTATTTGTAGTATTGGAACAAGGCCTTGACTATGTGGTTATAAAAGTCTCGCATTATACATTTCATCTTTATGAATGTTTCTATTGATATTACATGTGATTATTCGATGAGTAGAATATCCATGTGAGTAATTAAATGGAATTATTTTGATTTATATTTTCCATAATATGATTAATTTTAAGTTGAACATTCTTTTGGATTAGTTTTATACATTTCCTTAAATGTTTATGCTTATTTATGAAAGCTTCCACTATATTGTTATCCTTACTGAGCATCTAAGGTCACCCATTTCTATGATTTATTTTTCCCAGGATGCGAAGAAGTATTTTTTCACTGACCTGCAAGGATAGTCTGAGGGGATATGGTGTGGTCTATAGAAACAATTTTGTGGTAGTTTTTCATTTTATGATGTAATATAACCTTATAAATGTATCTAGTACTTCCAAGGCTACTAAACTAATCAGTCATTCGATAATTGATCTCTTGTGATCATGCCAATGATACGTAATAATGCACCTTGGTGAAAGAAAACTAGTACGCCTAGAAATGGTGGAGGAAACAACTGAAAAAGTGAAGGTAATACAAAACCACATCAATGTATGTCAAAGTAGGTTGAAGAGCTATGCCGATAACTGAATGAAAGATTTGGAATTTCATATAGGAGATAATGTTTTATTGAAGGTATCTCCATGGAAGCGTGTTATATGTTTCGGTAAGAAGGATAAATTGAGTCCTAGGTACATCAGACCTTTTGAAATTCTAGAATGAATTGGGGTTGTAGATTACTATTTGGCAATGCCGTCAAGTCTCTCCAAAGTTCACGATGTGTTCCACCTATCACTTTTGAGAAAATACAAGACTGACCCAATGCATGTACTCACCTATGAGGAATTAGAACTGGAACCTGATCTTTCTTATTGTGAAGAGTCTGTCAAGATTCTTAGTATAAGAGAAAAAGTGCTGAGAAAACAAACGACTCATCTGGTAAAAGTATTATGAAGAAACCATAAGATGGAAGAGGGGACGTGGGAACCCAAAGAACATATAATGAAGAACCACCTGAGTCTTTTTATGCAGTAATATTTTATAAATTTTGAGGATGAAATTATTTGATGGTGGGGAAAATGTAACACCCCAAGCTTCCAAAGCACGCTTTCCTTTGAAAAAGTCAACAGTGTGTGGTGTACGCAACTTCGAGTTCTAACACACCACAACAAATAAAACTAGCCGTTATGAATAGTAATACCCACTTTTTGAAATTTTATAAATTTTACCTTTCAAAATGGACATTATTTTTGTATTCAGAATATCAAAATTAGCTTAGGGTAAATTTTTGGTATTTTTCTGAAAACTATCAATTTTTTATGAATAGAGGAAAACACTGAGTTATAGTTTAAAATCGAAGTTTTATTTAAATAATTATTTATTTTATTTAATTTATTTTACGTAAAAATAGATACATAATACTTATATAATTTCAATGTAATTCATTGGAGTCAGTTTATAATAATTTTAGATATATAAAAAATTTTAATGAACTTTTTACCGTCTTTTACCCACCTCCTAAGAGCATTTTCAAATTTACCTAAAACTTAATTTTACTGATTTTGTGAGTTGAATTTTAAAAATCCTAGAGACACTGTTGATATCAGTAAGTAAAATTGTAACACCCCAGGATTTCATAGTGTGTTATTTCTTAAAAATAATTCAATAACTTGCACTACACGCAACACCGAGTTCAATCACACCATGACGTACAAAAAAAAGCCATTAAAAGAGGTCATGAATAGTATTAACAACATTTTGAACTTTATATAATCCTTATAATTTTAGAATCCCTATTATGAGTTTCTTAGTCATAATGCAAGAACAGATTCATTTTCAGTATTGCACTTTTATCAACTTTAATAGTGAAACCTTTTTAAATAAAATATTTTAAACTATATGAATAAATTGGGACATCAAAAAAAATTTAAATGAAACATCCCAAGCTTCCACGGTACGCTTTCCTTTGAATAAAATAGTAGCGTGTGTTGTACGCAACCTTGAGTTTTAACACACGCCACAACTAATCAAACTAGCCGTTATGAATAGTAATACCTAAATTTTGAAATTATATATATTTTATATTTTAAAATGGACTTCATTTTTGGATTCGGAATATCGAATTTAGCCTAAGGTGAAATTTTGGTACTTTTCGGATAACTTTCATATTTTGATGAATAGTGAAAATTACTAAATTTTAATTAAAAACAACTTTTTTAATCAAAATAATTAATAGTGATAAATTATGAATTTTAGTAGTTTTAAATTATATTTAGAATATATTTTTACCATTTAATATAATGTTGGTCATTGGACATAATTTTACAATTAAACCGAACATAAACAAGTGTCAATCTTTTGATAGTTATTATCTCTTAAAAACACGCTTTTTGTTTTGACAGCGGGAATTAATTTTAAATTAATTTCTGCCACTTCTGTGTTTTGAATTTAGAAAAATGGATTCCATATTTGGAATCAGGATGTCCAAATTGTGTAAATAGGTAACTTTTATTTTTAGACATTTTGAATAATTACTGTGGTAAATATTTTATTTACCATGGTTAAGGGTAAATCCGGTAAATAAGGGTTAAAAAATAATATTATAATAATACGAAATTACCCTAAAACGTGTCCTAACCTTATTGGTGGACACATACCCGACCATGAGCATCCTTGGGTCAATTTGGGGACCCCTTGGAGCCACTTTTATGTGGTAGGGACACTTTATATTAATAAAGTTAAAATGAAAATAAAAATGGCATAAGCTTACATCTTTTAGAAGAACAATTTTTACATAGGGTTATACATGTTGGATTTTCGATTATAAATATTCATTAGAAAGCTAAAAAGCTTTCCTACATAATTATATTTTATTTATAATTTTTACACATCAAATAATTTAAATTATTAATGACACAATAATGATGCAATGTTTACCTCATTAATAAATCATTTAAATAAATAAGATTATAATGATTAAAATATTATCTAAAACCTGTCCAATTCTTATTGGTTGATGTTATTTAGAATATTAGTCATCTTATCTTCGACCTCAATGATTTTTGGACCATTATAAACCGAATATAACTATATTATAAAGTAATACTTTCACTCTTTCCTAAAGAGCCCCTCTTCTCCCTTATAAAAGGAGACCACTTATACTCATTCCTCACACCTCTCAAGCCACTTGGCTCGTCCAAACTCTGCCAAACTAAGCTCCCCACATCCCTATCCTCATCCTTGAAGCTTCCCCTTAGGCAGAAATCATTTCAAAAAGTCCTTTGGTTCCAACCAAAGTGAGTTACCTAAATTAAAGGTAACGATTTCTCTTAAATTATTTTCATTTATTTTGCTTCTCCAACCCCCAAACTCTTTTTATTTCCTTTCTTTTGTAACAACACCAGTATCCAAAATATACTAGGATGTTGTTATAAGAAGTATTCAAACTACACATACACACAACTCCATCTAATGGATGATGAACATAATGTTTCTGTGGATGGCAAACTAACGCCTCACGAAACGATGATTGTTCAAATACATCTTACCGCCTCTCATGGTGGCCATTATGATGGAACTATAATTAAATATGATATTAATGATATATATTTTATATATAAGCTTCTGTAATTCCATTTTATTTCACACCATTATTCGTTTCATGTTGTATATACATATGATAATTTCATTTGAGGAAGTGCGGACTACCGCCCCCTTAAAATGATATGACTCGTTCATACCACACATGGAACGTATAAAGGATGGTGTTAATGAAACTAAAGTAACATATATAAAATATTATATTATACTGTAATAGTAATATACCTAAGTATCATTTGGATTCAATTCTTTTAAAATAAAAATTAAATGGAAGTTGCGTTCGTGCGTACGTACGGACTACCGTCTCCACGAACGCGATGAGATTCATCCTCCATCGTATCCATTCAAGTATAATTATCATTTGATGATTTAAAAATGATTTTTAAGGACTTGATACCATTCTGGATTTGAATAATATACAACCTATCCTTTACAAACATGTCTTACGTAACAAAACATACAGAAGAAAACAAGTAAGTTAACACCCGAAACAACGATAATACTAAGATATTATTATCAAATCAATATTAAAAGATCATATATGATATCATATTAATATATATGATTCTTGTATAATTTAATAACAATTATTTCACCATTATACAGGAGGTTAACCTACCCCAACCAAGGAAAAGTACAAGGTAAAGGATTTTCTTATCTCACTTTCAATTCCGTGAGATTTCCATTGTTCGCCACTAAATTATTGAAAGTGGTGTATTGTGTACTGCCATTTGATATATATTATCATGATTCTATTTATATTAATGTTATTCTGTAAATAATTTGGTGGTTATTAACTTTTGTCCATACGACTCAGTTGATTAACGTGGTAAGGGGTTTTCATCTCACTCCTTATTCTCATGAGATTCATGCCATATTGCCACCATTACCTTTTGTGTGGTGTATGTACTGCCCATAATTATATTATTTGTGTAATACACTCTAATTTATGTGTACTTACATATTCATTGTATGATACCTCTTTCATGGGTTGTATGTTTCATAAGTTACCAAACTGGTAAGGGTTATTTCACAATCTCTTCATTATCTGAGGTTGTTTATACGTAATAATCTACTGGGATCTCGTTATCATCCACATCCATGTTTCTTCAAAATGTATTTCAAAACATTTTTAATATTTAAAAGAATATGGGTTAAAGTCATTTATACCCTTGTTTGACTTTTTATAAGAGGTTTATAAGGGAATCTTTCCGTCGTTTTCCAAACAAGGTGCTTTTTAGCCTTTTCGACAGAATTAAGATAAGAATGTTTTTTAACTTATACGGCGGGTGCGGTTATTTTCCGCCGTTATAAAATCGTCAAAGCTTCCCTTAAAAGCTTATAAGATTATTTTCAAAGAAAATGTTTAATTTTATATGGATATTAAATCATTTCAAAATAAAAGGAGATATTTCTTTAAAAAGAATTTTGATTTCATCTATGTCAACATCCTTTGATTGGTTTTAAGATTATTTGAAGTTGATTTATTATGATACAAAACTTCTATATTGTTTTGATGGTTTTGTGATATGTTTGACTGTGGATGTGCTATTTTTATACCATTCATAGTTTATGGTAAAAGTATTGACATTTCGTATGCTAGTTCCAATAAGAATGTTTATGTTATATTTCAATCTTTACTTCATATGAATGTGTTGGACAAGTATGTTCCAGGTTGGGTACTGGTTAAAGTAAGCCCTCCAGGTTGGGGACTGGTAAAAGTAAGCCCTCCAGGTTGGGGACTGGTAAAAGTAAGCCCTCCAGGTTAGGGACTGGTAAAAGTAAGCCCTCCGGGTTGGTGTCCGGTTATTAGAGGCACTCCGGGTTGGTGTCCGGTTATTAAAGGCACTCCGGGTTGGGTTCCGGTTACAGTTAGCCCCAAGGTCTTGGGACGAGGCCTTGAAAAGTAATTAAAGTTTAGCATTATGCATTCCAACATTATGAAAGTGGTTATTGATTTTGCATGTGATTATTCGATTAGTAGAATATCCATGTGAACAAGTAAATGGCATTATTTCATTTTACTTTTGCCATACTATGTTGAAGTTCAAGTTTAAAAGGCTTTTTTTTAGTAATTCATTGCCTTAAATGTTTATGCTTATTTTTGAATTTTCCGCTATATTGTTATCCTTACTGGGAATTTGAGCTCACCCCTTTTCTATGTTTTATTTTTCCCAGGATGTGAAGATGTAAGTTATGAATGACCTGCAGGGATATTATGAGGGGATTATAGTGTGGACTGTGGAAACATTATGTTGTTGTAGTAGTTTTTCATTTTATGATATAATGTTAAACTTATGAATATATCTAGTGTGTCCAAGGCTACTAAACCAATCAGTCTTTCGAGATTTGATCTTTCTTGTGATCATGCCAATGTTATGTAATAATGCAACGACTCTGGGTAACTGGGGTCGGGGCGTTACAGTTGGTATCAGAGGAAGTTTAGTACAAACCTTGGAAGCTAGATTTAGATAAACTCTGATTAGAGCACGTAAACCTAAGATGAACTTTGAGGATTAGTATAGAAGAACTTCCTAGAATTTTGGTATTGTAGATATTTTGTGAGTTTTCCGAGCAATACATCCCTGTCTGGATACGAGCAGGTAGAGGCGGCTCTGGCACAGATGTACCTAGGGGTAAAACCCGAAAACACCGCTTTGAGCTAGACTCGAACAGGAACTGGTGCACGACAACGGGCCTTGCTGCACTCTTGGTTACGACACTCCCGGGGGATATGCTTAGGATAACTCTCATTTTCTTTACAAATCATTATGAAGGGTTTATGAGTATATACTTCCTCAAAGAAAACATTTTTATGATTATGGATTATATCCATAAATAGTTCAATTTATGTTAAGTGTTTTATAAGTATGGGATTATGTATTTTGATTCATAAACTAATCTAGTTTATGCCATTGTTTAGAAATGGCGCCCAGTAGAAGGAATGATAACTCCAGAAATGCACATGATTCAAAGAGAAGGAAGGATCATATCTCTCATGGTCTTAAGCTAGAATTTATAAGAGAAATAGTCTCCCATGTATTATCATCATATGAAGAAATAATATCATGTGTTGATAAGATAAGTAAAGAGTTTACTGAGTCCTATGGCTTTGAAGGGAAGCAAGAGAAGAAAAGGATGGAAGAGAGAAAAATGGATAAAGGGAAGAGGGAAAAGAAGAATTTTCCCATATGTGGTAACTGTGGAAAGAAACACCCTGGAACTTGCCTGAAAGGAATGGGAGTTTGTTATAAGTGTGGAGGAAAAGGTCACAAAGTACGTGACTGCAAGGGTGAGAAAATCGTTTCAAATGTACAATGCTTCATTTGCAAGGAGTTTGGACACTACGCGAACCTATGCCCCAGCCATCAGACTATGCCTCAAATGATGCTATTGGATAATAATCAAGTTATGATACTACCACAGATGAAGAGGAATGATTAGAGTTCTTATGTTGATTATGTCAATTGAGTGTTGTATCAACAATGTACTTGTTATAATAATTATGGAGTATATAAAGATTGTACTGCAGTACTATTTCATTAAGGACTTGAGATTGTGTGGAACAAAGAAAAGTGACTCAATAGCAGGATAAATTTTTGGAAAATATATGGTTGAGAGAAAGATAAACCATAATATGGTTCTGATACCGAGTTAGTGATTTTAGAATAATACATGATTGATTTGGATAAATTATGTTGGATATTCTTGACTACCTTGAAACTGATTAATGATTTGTATATTCCATCATTTTTTTGGGGTTTAAAACATTTTTGGATTGATGAAGTATATCCAGCATTATATATGGAATAGGGGAGCATGAATGTAATCAATAAGGAATATGGTAATTCAAGATGTTTCAGTTTATTAAAAGAATACAAGATGAAGGTATTCATATGCTATTACGGGGTAAAAAGATCTATATTATGTTTACCTTCCTTATAAATGTTGGACTGTGAGTTTGGACAGAAGTATTTTGGATAGTTTTAGTTTGGATTATTTTGGATTACCATAAAAGGACAACCCAGAGGTCGGGTGGCAACCCGTCGCGTCCGGCAAGGCTGCGAGACTTGAACCCGCAACCGAAGGGCGACAAGGGTGTATCACCTACCACTGGCCCACGAGATGTCCTAGATTAAATAATGTTGTTTTTTTTAAAGATCTGGTAGATGAATTATAAATTCATTTATTTTGGAACCCTGTACGAATAGTATAAATAAAAAAATTACATTCTATTATCTTTTAGAGTGAAAGATGAGTTTGTGGTAGAAATTTATTAATGGATAAAACTCTAATTATAAAGTAAGTATATCTCCTTATGATCTTATCCAATCTCATAAATATATTCCTCAACATTAATAAAAGAAACTTAGAACAAAAATGTTGTCCTAGATGGTACCTTAAATCATCACTAATTCATGGCTTTGGGATTGTTGGCCTTTTCATAGCCATGTTCTCTACCACTCTCCATCAAATAATTGATGGTTAGATTTCTCTTCCATATCCATATTTTACTAAATGGAACCCTAGTATGTGTTATTTTCGGTAATCTTCATACTTTCCACTCTTTATTTTAAATAGAGGCCTCGTTAATTCATTTTTCGATGTGGGATTTCAACTATGATATTTTGAAACGTCAAAAATGTGTTATCCTAATACCCTATGTTTTGTTGAACCGATGGTATTTCAAATCATCATAGATTTATGAATTTAAGGACCTCAATTATACACTTGTTTTTGATTGATGATCTCAATCACTACCTATAAATATTTACGTTTTTCCTCCAATTATATGTCTCTAATTTCCACCAATGTTCTCCTAATCGAGATCATAATTTGGTGGTAACTCTTTCATTTCTCTTTTCATCATATTAAGACTAAATTTTAGTAACCTAATTTCCAATGTGGGTTTTCCCACAAAGATATTTTCTATTTTCAACCTTTTATTTTCGAAGAACAATTTCAAATTGCGAGGACGCAATTTATTGAAGGAGGGGAGAATGTAACACCCCAGGATTTCATAGTGTGTTATTTCTTAAAAATAATTCAATAACTTGCACTACACGCAACACCGAGTTCAATCACACCATGACGTACAAAAAAAAGCCATTAAAAGAGGTCATGAATAGTATTAACAACATTTTGAACTTTATATAATCCTTATAATTTTAGAATCCCTATTATGAGTTTCTTAGTCATAATGCAAGAACAGATTCATTTTCAGTATTGCACTTTTATCAACTTTAATAGTGAAACCTTTTTAAATATAATATTTTAAACTATCTGAATAAATTGGGACATCAAAAAAAAATTAAATGAAACATCCCAAGCTTCCACGTTACGCTTTACTTTGAATAAAATATTAGCGTGTGTTGTACGCAACCTTGAGTTTTAACACACGCCACAACCAATCAAACTAGCCGTTATGAATAGTAATACGTAAAATTTTGAAATTATATATATTTTATATTTTAATATGGACTTCATTTTTGGAATCGGAATATCGAATTTAGCCTAAGGTGAAATTTTGGTACTTTTCGGATAACTTTCATATTTTGATGAATAGTGAAAATTACTAAATTTTAATTAAAAACAACTTTTTTAATCAAAATAATTAATAGTGATAAATTATTAATTTTAGTAGTTTTAAAGTATATTTAGAATATATTTTTACCATTTAATATAATGTTGGTCATTGGACATAATTTTACAATTAAATCGAACATAAACAAGTGTCAATCTTTTGATAGTTATTATCTCTTAAAAACACGCTTTTTGTTTTGACAGCGGGAATTAATTTTAAATTAATTTCTGCCACTTCTGTGTTTTGAATTTAGAAAAATGGATTCTATATTTGGAATCAGGATGTCCAAATTGTGTAAATAGGTAACTTTTATTTTTAGACATTTTGAATAATTACTGTGGTAAATATTTTATTTACCATGGTTAAGGGTAAATCCGGTAAATAAGGGTTAAAAAATAATATTATAATAATACAAAATTACCCTAAAACGTGTCCTAACCTTATTGGTGTACACATACCCGACCATGAGCATCCTTGGGTCAATTTGGGGACCCCTTGGAGCCACTTGTAATTGGTAGGGACACTTTATATTAATAAAGTTAAAATAAAAATAAAAATGGCATAAGCTTACATCTTTTAGAAGAACAATTTTTACATAGGGTTATGCATGTTGGATTTTCAATTATAAATATTAATTAGAAAGCTAAAAAGATTTCCTACATAATGATATTTTATTTATAATTTTTAGACATCAAATAATTTAAATTATTAATGACACAATAATGATGCAATGTTTACCTCATTAATAAATCATTTAAATAAATAAGATTATAATTATTAAAATATTATCTAAATCCTATCCAATTCTTATTGGTTGATGTTATTTAGAATATTAGTCATCTTATCTTAGACCTAAATGATTTTTGGACCATTATAAACTGAATATAACTATATTATAAAGTAATACTTTCACTCTTTCCTAAAGAGCCCCTCTTCTCCCTTATAAAAGGAGACCACTTATACTCATTCCTCACACCTCTCAAGCCACTTGGCTCGTCCAAACTCTGCCAAACTAAGCTCCCCACATCCCTATCCTCATCCTTGAAGCTTCCCCTTAGGCAGAAATCATTTCAAGAAGTCCTTTGGTTCCAACCAAAGTGAGTTACCTAAATTAAAGGTAACGATTTCTCTTAAATTATTTTCATTTATTTTTCTTCTCCAACCCCCAAACTCTTTTTATTTCCTTTATTTTGTAACAACACCAGTATCCAAAATATACTAGTATGTTGTTATAAGATGTATTCAAACTACACATACACACAACTCCATCTAATGGATGATGAACATAATGTTTCTGTGGATGGAAAACTAACGCCTCACGAAATGATGATTGTTCAAATACATCTTACCGCCTCTCATGGTGGCCATTATGATGGCACTGTAATTAAATATGATATTAATGATATATATTTTATATATAAGCTTCTGTAATTCCATTTTATTTCATACCATTATTCTTTTCATGTTGTATATACATACGATAATTTCATTTGAGGAAGTGCGGACTACCGCCCCCTTAAAATGATATGACTCGTTCATACCACACATGGAACGTATAAAGGATGGTGTTAATGAAACTAAAGTAACATATATAAAATATTATATTATACTGTAATAGTAATATACCTAAGTATCATTTGGATTCAATTCTTTTAAAATAAAAATTAAATGGAAGTTGCGTTCGTGCGTACGTACGGACTACCGTCTCCACAAACGCGATGAGATTCATCCTACATCGTATCCATTCAAGTATAATTATCATTTGATGATTTAAAAATTATTTTTAAGGACTTGATACCATTCTGGATTTGAATAATATACAACCTATCCTTTACAAACATGTCTTACGTAACAAAACATACAAAAGAAAACAAGTAAGTTAACACCTGAAACAACGATAATACTAAGATATTATTATCAAATCAATATTAAAAGATCATATATGATATCATATTAATATATATGATTCTTGTATAATTTAATAACAATTATTTCACCATTATACAGGAGGTTAACCTACCCCAACCAAGGAAAAGTACAAGGTAAGGGATTTTCTTATCTCACTTTCAATTCCGTGAGATTTCCATTGTTCGCCACTAAATTATTGAAAGTGGTGTATTGTGTACTGACATTTGATATATATTATCATGATTCTATTTATATTCATGTTATTCTGTAAATCATTTGGTGGTTATTAACTTTTGTCCATACGACTCAGTTGATTAACGTGGTAAGGGGTTTTCATCTCACTCCTTATTCTCATGAGATTCATGCCATATTGCCATCATTACCTTTTGTGTGGTGTATGTACTGCCCATAATTATATTCTTTGTGTAATACACTCTAATTTATGTGTACTTACATATTCATTGTATGATACCTCTTTCATGGGTTGTATGTTTTATAAGTTACCAAACTGGTAAGGGTTATTTCACAATCTCTTCATTATCTGAGGTTGTTTATACGTAATAATCTACTGGGATCTCGTTATCGTCCACATCCATGTTTCTTCAAAATGTATTTCAAAACATTTTTAATATTTAAAAGAATATGGGTTAAAGTCATTTATACCCTTGTTTGACTTTTTATAAGAGGTTTATAAGGGAATCTTTCCGTCGTTTTCCAAACAAGGTGCTTTTTAACCTTTTCGACAGAATTAAGATAAGAATGTTTTTTTAACTTATACGGCGGGTGCGGTTATTTTCCACCGTTATAAAATCGTCAAAGCTTCCCTTAAAAGCTTATAAGATTATTTTCAAAGAAAATGTTTGATTTTATATGGATCTTAAATGATTTCAAAATAAAAGGAGATATTTCTTTAAAAAGAATTTTGATTTCATCTATGTCAACATCCTTTGATGGGTTTTAAGATTATTTGAAGTTGATTTATTATGATACAAAACTTCTATATTGTTTTGAAGGTTTTGTGATATGTTTGACTGTGGATGTGCTATTTTTATACCATTCCTAGTTTATGGTGAAAGTATTTACATTTCGTATGCTAGTTCCAATAAGAATGTTTATGTTATATTTCAATCTTTACTTCATATGAATGTGTTGGACAAGTATGTTCCAGGTTGGGGACTGGTTAAAGTAAGCCCTCCAGGTTGGGGACTGGTAAAAGTAAGCCCTCCAGGTTGGGGACAGGTAAAAGTAAGCCCTCCAGGTTAGGGACTGGTAAAAGTAAGCCCTCCGGGTTGGTGTCCGGTTATTAGAGGCACTCCGGGTTGGTGTCCGGTTATTAGAGGCACTCCGGGTTGGGTTCCGGTTACAGTTAGCCCCAAGGTCTTGGGACGAGGCCTTGAAAAGTAATTAAAGTTTAGCATTATGCTTTCCAACATTATGAAAGTGGTTATTGATTTTGCATGTGATTATTCGATTAGTAGAATATCCATGTGAACAAGTAAATGGCATTATTTCATTTTACTTTTGCCATACTATGTTGAAGTTCAAGTTTAAAAGGCTTTTGTTTTAGTAATTCATTGCCTTAAATGTTTATGCTTATTTTTGAATGTTCCGCTATATTGTTATCCTTACTGGGCATTTGAGCTCACCCCTTTTCTATGTTTTATTTTTCCCAGGATGTGAAGATGTAAGTTATGAATGACCTGCAGGGATATTATGAGGGGATTATAGTGTGGACTGTGGAAACATTATGTTGTTGTAGTAGTTTTTCATTTTATGATATAATGTAAAACTTATGAATATATCTAGTGTTTCCAAGGCTACTAAACCAATCGGTCTTTCGAGATTTGATCTTTCTTGTGATCATGCCAATGTTATGTAATAATGCAACGACTCTGGGTAACTGGGGTCGGGGCGTTACAAAAATGTAGTTCAATAAGAAGAAAATAATTTTTGGGGAATAGTAACTTTTTACTTTTAATTACCACGGTTAAAAGTAAATAGGGTAATTAAGGGTAAAAATGATATTATTATTACCCAAACACATGTCCTAATTCTATTGGATAAGTATAATTAGACCAAAAACAACTGTAGGTATAAAATATGACCTTTTTGGTCTACTTGGATTAGATTAGGACACTTATTATTATTTTATTTAAAGAAGAGTTAAAAGAGTTAAAATCAAGGTTTAATTAATAAAACATTTTTAATATACTGTTACACATAAGATAAATTCAACAATAAATATTCATTATAAATCTTAAAATATTTACTACATAATGGTATTTTATTTATATTTTTTAAAAATTAAATATTTTAATTTATTTATGACACAATGATGATGCAGTAATTACCTAATTAATGAAATATTAAAATAATTGATATTATAAATATCCAAATAAATGTAGCTTGATGATTTTTATGAATTATAATAATTTTCAAGGTTAATATGACTTATTAGGGTTGGTTAGATGAATTATTTTCTAAGTAATAATTCTGTTATAAGTTTAGAAAAAACAAAATACCAAATAGTGTCAAAATTGACATAAAAGAGTTTATGAAACAAATATTATATTATTAATTGATATTCTATACCTAAAAATATGAGGTTCAGCCAAATGACTTATATAATGATAGGTGTGTCTTTAATAAACCACTTGGTGTTCTCTTGGAAGTATATAGTATGTTTATTAACCATATAATATAAAAATACAAAGAGACATGGTAAATGTCAAACTATTTAACTAAGAGTTAAATCTAAAAGATAAAGTTAATATAGTGACCCAAACTTGTCTAAAACCTATTGGTTGAGTGGTTTTAGACCCATCCCCACCTTAGCCTTTAAATAATCCATTTTTGAGCCATTATAAACCGAAAATTATTATATTATAAAATAATATTTCTAGCATTTCCTAAGGTGCCCCTCACCCCTCTTATAAAAGGGAACTCCACCTTCTCTCAAATTCACACCTTCAAATCCATTTGGATTAGCCAAAACCTGCCAGATACCCTCTCAATTGTCATACTTTTATCCTACATGCCATCATTAAGTCAGAAACCCATCCTAAAGGTCCCTTTTGATCAAATCAAAAGGAAGAACCCAAATAATAGGTAAATATTTCATCCCCTCTTTCACGTTCCTTTCTTCTGCCACATCCTTTTTCTTTGTTATTTACATTATAAAATAATAACTCCAGTTTATTCTATATAATTTGATGTTATTATAAATATTGTACAACCAAATTCATTATTCTATCCATCTTTTGAATGACATGTCACTATACGTGCGTACGTATGGCTTACCATCTCCACGTCGTGGTGTAATTGTTATTCAATATATTATTATTTGGATGGGTATAATAATGATGTGTAGTTGACGTAAATAATAAATATAACATGATAATGATTCTTTATAAATGATATAGCATCCAATTATATATTATTTTAATATCAAAGTAATGATATAGTCGCTCGTGCATACGTAGGGATTACCGTCTCCACAGACGTGATGAGATTCATTCCCCATCATATCCATTCAAGATTAATATTCATTAGATGATTAAAAATAATACTTAATGACTTGATATCATTCTGGATATGAATAAGATACATCCCATCCATAACAAATATGACTCACATTACAAAGAATATAAGGGAAAATGAATCTATTAACACCCGAAACAACAATAATACTGATATATTACTAACAAAGCAATGTTAAAAGATCATATATGATATCATATTAATGTATATGATTATTGTATAATTTAATAAAAATTATTTAAAAATTATAAATTATGTTAACCTACCATCGACCAAGGAAAAGTACAATGTAAGGGTTAATTCTACAATCCATTAATTATTCGAGGTTGTTTATACGTAATTATTTACTGGGACCTCTTTATCATCCACATCCATGTTTCTTAAAAATGTATTTCAAAACATTCTTACTATTTTCTAGAACATGGGTTAAAGTCATTTATACCCTTGTTTGACTTTTATAATATTTTTATAAAGTAATCTTTCCATCGTTTTCCAAACAAGGTCCTTTATAACCTTTTGGAAAAAATTAAGTTAAGAATGTCTTATTTTTAACTTATACAGCGGGTGCGGCTATTTTCCTCCATTATAACATCGTAGAAGCTTCCTTTATAGGATTATAAGAATATTTTAAAATTATAAATTTTTTCCTTTGTAATTACATGACTTTTAAATGATTTCAAAATAGAAAGAGATATTTCTCTAAAAAGTTTTTTATTTCATCTATGTCAAGATCCTTGGGTGGATGTTAAGTTTATTTGAAGTTAATTTATTATGATACAAAACTTCCATATTATATTTAAGGTTTTGTGATATGTTTGACTTTGGATGTGTTATTTCATACCATTCATGGTTTATGGATAAATTATTGACATTTCGTATGCCAGTTTTAATACGAATGATTATGTTATGTTTAAATTTTTTCATATGAGGAATGCATTGGACTTAGTAAGTGATGGATGGAGCCCGTTATAGCTCCTCGATGCATCAGTAGGTCTCATGAGACAAACTAGTGTCTTGGAACAAGGCCTTGACAAAATCTTATTTGTATTCTTGGCACAAGGAATTGACTATGTGGTTATGAAAGTATGGCATTATCCATTCCATCATTATGAAAGTGGCTATTGATAATGCATGTGATTATTCGACTAGTAGAATATCCATGTGAGTATGTAAATGGAATTATTTTTATTTATATTTTCCATATTATGATTAAGTTTATGTTGAAAAGGCTTTTGTTTTATTTTTATACATTGCCTTAAATGTTTATGCTTATTTATGAAAGCTTCTGCTATATTTTAATCCTTACTGAGCATCTGAGCTCACCCCTTTCTATGTTTTATTTTTAATAGGATGTGAAGAAATATTTTATGACTGACCAACAGGGATAGTCTGAGGGGATATGAGTTTGGTCTATGGAAAAAATTTTGCTGCAATTTTTCATTTTATGATGTAATGTAAACCTTATTAATGTATCTAGTACTTCCAAGGCTACTAAACTAATCAGTATTTGAAGACTTGATCTTTTGTGATCATGTCAATGATACGTAATAATGCACCAACTCTGGGTAACTAGGGTCGGGGTGTTACAATTTTAATCTAACTTTTACGTTTTTTAAAATTTTATCAGAGGAACCTTTTTGTTTACAAAATGATTAGTTTTTATCGATGGTGTGAAAAGAATCGTTATTTCAACTTTTATGGAATGAATGAAACATAATAACCCAATGAAATTAAATTAAATTAATACTTTTATTATATTCCTCTATAGTTATTTTAAATTATATTCATATAGATACTATTTTGTTAATTTTTTATTTTATATTATTTTTCAAAGGAATGCTATATTTCTCAATATTATATGAAAATATTAAATATTCTTTTATTAAGTATAAAAATAGTTCTTTAGGCATGTTATAATTAAAATGTGAATAATTGAAAATGTTTTTTTCGTGATTTGGAACATAAGGATTATATATGATAATGGGTTACCCAAATACAACTTATATTATGGGTGGTCCAGTTACAAATTATATGATGGGTGATCATAATATAACACATATATGAATGTGTAATGATGATCATTTTTAAATGAAATGTGGAGGGAGTAAATATGGGATGTTTCACTTTTGTATTTAAATATGCCCAATTTATTTCTAACACTAGTGTACAATGGTTGTGAATATATTCTTCTAATATGACTTAATGGTTTTCTATTTTAATTATATGGGTTTCATTTATTTTCTTAGATAAAAAGTGTATTTCCCATGTGGATATGATTTATTACATATGATCCAGGAATATCTTACAAAGGGTAAAAAAACTGGATTTTTTACTGAACTAATTAATTTTTTTCTTTTATATCCTTTATCACATATTTTTTTGATATTAAATGTTATAAAAATATTTTCAAATGGATTATGGTTGAATTAAAAAATAATATTTCAAGATTAAAGACATGAATATTTTCACAAAAAGAACAAATAATTCATTTTAATAGTTTTATATTTTTAAAAAAATGGTCAATGAGTGTAACTACCCACTTGTTAATATATATTTTTTTTGTGTATGAGATATTATCTAATTACATATAATTAAAAATAATAAATTTATAAAAACTATTTTAATGTGAATTATTATATAAAAACTCATGATTATGTATTTTTTTAATGTTGGGCCCTTATAATTGGTATCAGATGAAATGTTTACATAACATTAGATATTATGATTGTAAAACATTAGTGAAAACCATATGGATATGTTTAATTGTATAATAAAATCTTAATATTTTATTATGAAAAATATTGGGTGGATTCATAAAAATGACATTCATGTTTAGATATAATCATGTGGATGGAGGCTTTGGTATAGACGCCCCTATGGGAAATAAAACTAAAAAGGATGTGTGAGAATTACCATCATCTATGATGGTTGCATGATAATAATTCCTAACCAAACACCTAATTGTACACTACTTATGGATAATGATTTTCTTAATTTATAAATTATTTATAAACCATTATTAGGAATGATAGTTTAAAACCTTTGAAAACCTATGATATTTTGTAGTGTTATGATATAAAACTAATATATCACTGATTTATATGTCTAATGTTGATCATAAATTTAAAGGCGCAAATAATCCATTAAATTCTTTATATTATGGAATAATTTAAGAGACATTTAATTTATTTTGATAGATATTATAGGTTCATGAAAACCTTATGATTACCATTTTAAGAGGTTATTTAATAATGAATGAATTTTTTTTGTGTGGATATGTGATGAAAGGTATTGAAAACTGTTATAGTTATTACGAAATCTATTATTTTGTTAATTATAGTAAATTTGGATAAAATGGTTGTTACATTTTGGGTATATATGATTTATTAAATTGATAACCATGCGATTGGAATGAGATATAGTGGTAGGGTGATTAATGTTTCTTTTAGGAGTTCAATATGTTGGGAAAATTAAAGCAAATAAAAATATTTTAGGATGATAGGGGTTTTTGTTTATTGTATAAATGTTCCATTATCTTTTGTAATAATATATGATTTTATTGTGTCTTTAAGGTGGTTTAAGTAGTTTATAAAAATTATTTTCATATTTTGTAGATTCTATTTTTAGGGAATATTCCCTTTTTGAATAACAATTTATGACTAATTTAATGATACTAGTTATGTTGATCATGGATGAATATAAAATCAAATCATTACTATATTTGGGTATCAATCTTGGCTAAGTATATTTTAACAATTTTAAATTTTAGATATTTATTGATTATTTTGAAGGAACGTTGATTATTAATCATAATGAATTAGAGACTAATATTTATTCATATGAAGGTTTATACCAAGGGGATGTTATCATTTCATATGGTATCCATTTTGGTTCTGAATAATTTATAATGATAGGAGGAATAACTGGTTATCCTTTTATGGGTCTTATGATATGTTAAAATTAAATTTTAATTCTTTATGTATTACAAAATTCCTCTTAAATATTCATTTCATTGAGTAAGAGGTAATTTGAATGTGAAAAAACACATAGATGAAAAAAATGGATGAAATTACTAATTTTTTATGGAAATAAATCATGTATATATATTTTATTGTGTTCTCTATATTGATATTGAAAATATCCCTCAACTATTGGAAATGAATCTTTAAAAATTTATCCCAAAAAATTAGTTTCTTATGATTTTATTTTTTTCTATATTTTTGATATATTTTTTGTTTTATGGTTACTGACTTTCCCTAAAACATGTTTTATATCACTCCCTTTTTTATGATATTTTTTCCTCAATGTAGACACTTTCAATTCATCTCTCTTTTCTTATTATATGAGATCATGATTTTGTTATTATTATTGAAAATAATAATTACCTTTTCCAATTTTCCAAATGAGGGATTATAATCCCTTTTTGAGATGTGGATTCAAAAATATATAGTTTTAAATATGAAAACGAGGTTTCCTTTTATGATCATTAGTTTTATCTTCCAGAGTCATGAATTGAATTAAAAAAATGTTACAAATATAATTAAAAATAACGATATAAAATCTCTTGTTTTAAGATTATTTGTGGGGGATATAATTTTACCCCCAAAAAAATAATTTTAAATAATATTATTCTTGATAGATTTCATAACATGCAACACCGATCTTTATTTAACTTGTGATATTCAATAAAATTGTTTTCCTTTAAATGTCACCATTATAATCTATCCATTAAATTTAATGTATAAATAAGAATAAAAATTTCAAGGAATATATGATTAACGGTATTATATAGTTAAAATTTATTGATCATAAATATTGATCCTGTTTCAATTAATGTAATTTTATGATTTAGAAATATGTTTTCTTCAAATATCATATTTATTAATTTTTTGGGAAAATATTATAATTAATCTATAACACAATTATAAAGTATATTTATTTAATATAATATCATTTTTGAAATCATTATATTAAAATTATCATAGGATAAATATTTGGTAATTTTCTGAATGGATTATTTTGTGAATAATAAAAAATAAATATTTTTATAAAACAATCATTACATTACATTAAATGTATCAATATAGAAGTCCAATAATATTTTTATTTTTATATTAATGTATAAAATCTATTATTTAATTATATATAATTTAATTAATTTCTTATGATTCAACATTTTATGTTTTCTTCTATTTGGTCATTTTTAGGATTTAAAATGAATTTTCATAAAAATATTTTTCTTTTTGTTTTATGAATTTATATTAAAATTTATTTCCCATAGTCCCATAAATTTAATCATGAAAATTTGATTACCAATTTGGAATCTGTAGGTGAATATTTTTAAAGTATATCCCATTAATTTTTTTCCATTATGAATAGTTACTACAGAAAATGTATATCCACTCAGTAAGGGTAAAATGGGAAACAAATTTCCCAAATTATGATATAAGATTAAAAAATCAGCCTACAATTTTATAATGACCATAATATTATTTTAATCATTGAATGAAATCAAAAATTCACAATCTTTGTTTTAATATCCACACATTTTTAATGTGGATAAAAAATTATTATTCAATTATATATATTTATTTGAAATACGAGTGAATTAATTATATCATGGTAATTTTATTTGAATCTATAAACTTTTAATAAATACCTCTAATAGTAATGAAATTTTGACATAATTCTTGTTCATGTAATCTAAAATTTGTTTAAATGATTTTAAAAAAAATAAAAATAAAACAATATGGATGAACTCTCAAATTCCATTATTGTTAAAAAAACATATAACATATTATTAATGTGTTAAATTTTTGTATTTTAATTCTAGTAATATCTTGATATATTTTTAATCCACACTAGGTTTATAGTAATATAAATGACATTGATAATAAATTATATTAATTTGCAATTTTATTAAATGATTTAAAATAGATAAAAAAAATTATTTTTATGAATGTGAATGAGAAATAGTGTATAATATCATACCATGTAAATGTATGGGTAGATTATACATTTTTAGTAACTTTCTCGACTTCTATATTGAAAAAAAATTAAATCTAGATAATCGTCAAACGATTTAACAATATATGAAAACAAATATATAACCTTACAAACACCACCAAACATTATAAAAACTATAATTTATTATATTATTTGGACTCATAATCATTCTATATTCTATATATTTCAATTTGGTTAAACATAAATTTGAAAATTAATTTATATAAATTTAATGCTTTATGTAATTCCAAGGGTTCCCCACCACTCACTTATAAAATGAAATATCTTAATCTATATTCTTTACGCATTTGAGTGTTATATTTAACCAAATCACTTACAAAATATATCTCAATCATACATCCCCATGAAATATAATTCTTCATCTTAAAAGAAGATTAATCCTAGAATGATTAATGTGTAAGAAAAAGAGGTTATCCACGAAAAATGTATAATTATAAACTAACATATTTCTTATTTTTTTATTCATCAAAAATAAAAATATCTTATTTATACTTGTTGATATAATAAAAAAAGTGTGAAAAATATAATTAATTTTTTCATGGTTATGTTAAAACCTATTTGTCTCTCTATATTTATCCTATGGTAAATGAGAATATTATTCGTCTGAATATGTTTATTAACACCTCTATAAAGAAATTTGTTTCATTTTTCATCAACACCTCACATGAATGGTAATTAGGATGAATTTTATTAAAATATATGATATTAAGGAAATTATAATAATTTTTTAAGGAGTATATTTTATCAATTTCATTAAATTTCTATTCATTAATAAATTGATAACATCATACATGCATATGTGTGGACTACCACATACACAAATGATATGTTAATTATTATTTAGATGCACTATTCCTAGTAGTTATAATATTGTATTTAATTTATTAAATTATAAAAATTTCATGTTTTTTATTGTTGAGATGATAGAAAAAATTACCCTTTCCTGGCGATCATCCTACGAAAATGATTTTATGAGTATGAAACGAACATCATCAAAATGTCATGTGTAAACATACGAGGTTATGTAGCTATATAAAACTTTACAATAAATTAAATAAATGGTAATATTATAATGAAATTAATATGGTAATGTTATTTATGTAACAATGTATCTAATATAATTTTATTATTCATAACATAAATTATGTTTGATACTATAAGTTATTTAAGGTAAGCGATTTAAAGTCTAAATTTTCTTTTTATTGATACATAATCAATTTCACATAATGTTTTGTTTTATGGGGCATACAAAAAACCTTATATATTTTTTGTATCATTATTCTCTAAAAAATGATTTTTAAAAAAATCCATTGTTCATTTCTTCAATGTTTCATTGGGTCAAATGTTTTCTTGTTGTAAATTACTTTTCTTTAAAAAAAATATAGTATTTCTTTCTAATTATGTTATAAAATTTTTATGTTCTTTAAATTAATGAATATTGTTATTGTTTCTATTTAAAATTAAATTATATATAATCTTTAAATACCTTTGACTTTCCTTATATAGTTTAAAATAAATATTTTTTTAAAGAGGTACTTCTATCAATAGTGTGAAATAAAATAATTTTTTAAAATTTAATTCATCACTGAAATTTTAAATCATTACATATTTTCATTTATTTTAAGATTCACTTATATTGTTTCATTTTTTTCAAATAAAATTATTTCCAAAATTATTTAGGAATTTTTCATTTTAAAATTCTCTACAAACAAAAAGGATATTTCCTCTATTTTTCTTCAAAATTGATATTTCTTTTATTATATGATAAAAAGTGTATTTAAAGGTATTTATAATATATTATGAGTAGAAATGATATATAAATCCAATTAACATTGTAATATTACACTCATGTAAAGGTAATATGGATGGAGTTAACTAAAGAGGTTTCTACAATCAATAAAATTGCACTCCAATTATTAGACATGAGTGATCACCAATTATAAATCTAATAGAATTAGGTCCCTATAAGTTTTTCAAATTTAAATATATTATTTTTAAAAAAAGTCATTGAATTTTTTTTTTGATATTGAAAATATTTATTTTATTTCAACAAGGAATTATGAAGAAAAATAAAAATAGGGGTTTTATGTTGTTATTTAAACTAATGTATTTATTTATTTTTTACCACTAAAAAATATTTTTATTATAATAAAATGATTTAAAATACTTTTAAAAGACTTCATATTTTTAAATAAATATTCAAGTTGCAATTCAGCAATATTATCTTGAAAAAAAAAAGTTTTATAAAAAAAGTTTTATATTTTGTTAAAAATGGTTACTAAGGGGAAGTGTCCATTTTATAACATATTTGTGTGTGTGTGTGCGTGTTATGTAATAATTATGACCTAATTATCTAAATTCATAACCCGTACAGATCATCCATAGGAAATATTATTAATTATTTTCTAAGAATTCAATATTATGTAACGTTGTATGGCTTAGTTTTCATAATTCTCACTCATTTTTGGGTTCTTACAACACCTTCTAACCCATGGTGATGAAATGGATAAATATCTCTTATTATGTATTCCTTTATCAATATAAAATCACATGCAATTTGTTTTCTCAAAATTGGAATAAAAAATACAAAATTTAGCCAATCCCAAAGGCTCACCAAATCCTAAATGTGTGTTAGTCACTCTGAACCATGCCTAACATTCTGTAACACACCTCAGCATCCTTTTGGAATCATAGTATCATATCCCAAGGTCCATTTTGGTATCATAATAATTTCATGATGAAACCTTGTGGAATTTCATATCTCCCATTTTAAAGTCCATTAGAATCCTTCCAACCCACATTAGTTTATTCTGTTAGCAGAATGTTATTTTTATCATACCTCAGTTCTCTCAAAACCTGTATGAGTGTATTAACCCTGGACTATTGTCCTATTACACATACACTTAGTATTATTAATTCTCATAATGAAACCTATAATTGAGGATATCTTCAAGCCTACCTACAATATGTACCTAGAAACCCCATTCTAATCCATCAAACAGTTCCCATTAACCCCAATTTTTCTTCTAAAATAACAATTGGGTGACCTCTAAACCCATCAACTAGAGGAAATCCATTCCCAAATCAACCCTTATAGTACTGGAGGAATCGACCAATTCATATAACTCAATAATCCATTGATCAATCATCATTAGTGTTGTTATAGTAACCCTATCATAATACACACTTCATTTCAAAAATTTCAAATATATTTCCATTATGTGTAATCAATTGATTTAGATGCACACTATCATCGAAGAATTTGTTACATAAATATATCATGTAAATAGAGAAAAGTAATTAACATTTAAACATCCACATAGTTATTCTTTATATAGTATATTTTTTAAAACTATACAAGAATCATTATGGGAAATACAAAAGGAAAAGGGTAAGCTAGGAATCCTAGTAAGGTAAAGAACATGTAAATAAAGGATAACATGAGAGTCAATATACATAAAATATTACCATAAATAGAATGATTATAAACATGCATTGATAGAATAGGGAAATGAAAAAAATGCAATCATTGAATATATTGAAGAAATATATGACATTCAATCATTAACCAAGTCATCAGTTACTCTAAAGAAAATCATCATAATTTTGAAAAACTCCCATATTTGTTTTGGTTCAATGCTTAACCCATTAAATATAATCCAATGATATATAAAAAATTTACAAGATAATTGGAGAGATATATAATTATATTACAACTAATAATATAATCCAAATAATATATATTTGTTCCAAATTTTAGAAGGAAACCATATTTAAATATTCTGTATTATTAATCCCTAAAAAATGTAGTGGGTTTCATAATTTATATTTAATACATAACCAAAGGAAATATCAAAAAATAACAAAAATATTGGATGATTAGAATTTCATAGACATTCATAACTAAAAATTGGTATGGGACATTGAAATTTAATTTCTTTGTTTAAAATTAACAAAAATGATCTTTGGAATAATGATTGAAAATTAACTACTTGGGTGATTGTGTTTGAAAGTCATAAAAAATAATTTCATGATAAGAAAGAGCATATAATTTACTAAAAAACCAAAATTGAATCAATTGGGATATCATTTAAATAATAATGGGTTTTTATATTCTATTCAATATTTAAAAACATTTTTTGGGTTGATTTTTTACACAATTCTAGTAATTGAGAAGTTTCCTTAAGTCATGTATGTGTTACAGTGGGAAATTTCAAGGGAATATAAGATAAATATATCCTCCAAAATGAAAAGGATATTTAAATTGTTACATATTTAATGGAAGCATATAAACAATGAAATATGTAAATAGGAATAACATTTCATAAAATAAAGACAAATAATGAAATCATGTAATCGACATGAAATGAAAGTGGTTAAGAAAATCCCTTTCTTTAGGTCTGAATTCAATATACACTAGTTCTTAATATCATGAATAATTAAATTCTTAAAATTAAAAACATGATCATTCCCTATATATGCCTATGTTTAATTTTATATGGTCTATTTATAGTCTTAATTTGTTTATTTTTAATATTGTTTCTATATACATTGGTTACTCACTGTTATTTGACTAATTTCTACATAACACATTAATTTTATTGATCCTGGTCAAAGGGGTTTTAAAAAAGCATCATGATATACTTAATTTGGTAGGGTTATATCCTTAAATATAAATTTATAGTAATACTTGAACTATTTCATTATTATCCCAAAATAGTCCAAAATTATAAAATGTGAATCTATGTGACATTTAAGAATTTTAAAGGTACTACGGTCATTTATTATTAATCACTTATATATATTTCCCACCATTATTCTTATATAATTTTGATGGGGTCGAAATTTTAATTTTTAAATACTAATTAAAATTATAAACGAATCCATGTTAGGTGGTTGTGAAAAAAAATAGATTCATTTTGTGGAGGTGCTAGTTTTTACGTTAGCACAGAAGACACGTTAATTTCAAATATAATGTAATGAGGTTAAAATAAAATAAATATCATTTAAAAAATACAATAATGATATAAATATCATGTTAGTTAAGTAAATATATTTTTTTATATATTTTTTTAAGGTGGGTATCAAAAATTGATCACATCATTCATGGAGTTTTTAATCAGCACATACGCATGGAAACATTTCCATTTTTTCAATTACATTAGAGGAAGGTTTAAAATTGATATAACATTATTGTAATAAAACATAATCACATTAAGAATCATGTTGCTTTTATAACATCAGGGATATGGTATATTTAGTTTGTATAAGAAAAAAATAAATATTAATATTGGGTTGATAGTATTACCTCTCCCTTAGAGGTTATACCTTGGGTAACTACTTAACAATTTGTAGCAACATATTTTGGTTGGATAAAGGATTAAACAAAATAATGTAGTTTTTGAGGAGGTTATGGGGATTATTTCATATTGGTAGTAATCTTTGTAAAAGTTAAATAAATGGTGTGGTGGTGAAATATGATCATAAGTAAAGAGAGTTCCATATTTATAAAAAACCATTTACTTATAAACAATTTCATTACATTATTCAAGGATAATGATTCATAAAAATGAAAAAAAGGTTGGGTAATGATTCAAGATAAAATATCTATCCACCATAAAATATCATAAATGTATTATTTATGTTTTAACCTTTCTCACTATGTTAAACCACGTTTTCACTAAGTTACCCTTACCTCAGTAACTTGACTTTCAACTATTGTTACAAATTTTCAATGATGAAAATGAAATTGATATTGAAATTATTTACAAAAATAAAAAACCATATTTCAAATATGGAAACAAATTTATAATATGAAATAGTTATGATATAAGGAAATTAATAATATTATTATCCCAAATAAAATGAAACAAATTCTCTATAAAAGACCATTTTATGTTTAAAATTAAGTGTGTGATAAAATTATCAATGTATTTGGTAATAATTACTAATATTTTTTGTTATAATTTTTTTTTATGAAAATTAAAAATCATTTTTACTTGAAAATATTTTGTGGCCTCAGCCCCAATTTCTAGGATCTACTTACAGATACCATTATATTGGAATATGATACAATGAATCACGTATTTAGGGAACTAATGGTTTAATATTATATTTAATCTAGATTCATATTTGAGTCTAACATTACATTTTAATAAAAAATTAAAAAATACTATTTTTAGAGTAACACTATTTTCTATAGAACAATCCTACATATATGTCATAACAAACATCATTGAATACTCTAGAGTGTTAAAAAAAGGTTGATCGTAATTACAATAGATGAAATCATGAATCACCTAGCATAAAATTTTTGCCTAGGTAAATAATTGTACATGAAAATTATTTATATATTTGACTTCATGAATATATAGATAATAATCAAGATTTAATGGTAAATAAATTTAAAAACATTCATTTTACTAAATATTTTATTATAAGATGTATCTATATACATTGTAATAGTGAAAATATCTTTGATAGTGATAAATGAATAATGAATGAAGGCAAGGATTAATTATTGGATGACGTGTTTCCCAAACACATGGACCCTCTACTAGCAACATATATTTTCAAGAGACCTTCAATATGATTGTAAAAATCCCATTTCACTAATGATATCCAAATTATTCATGTTGTGCTACTACAAATGCATCAAAGGTATATCATTCATTAGGTCCCACTCATGTATTTTGTCTAAATCATTCCTCGTATAAAAAACATTCTATTTAATTAAAAAACAATACATATTATCACATATCCTTACTGATTAAATGACATAGATTTATCAATATTCTACCATTTAATCATATAAAATTAAAAGTAAAGGTCATATATAAAAATGGAAAACATATAATAAATAATTATGTTTACGATAAATGATAAATATATTCAGGTTGAATATAATGTTAAATGATCAAAGGAAAATGAATAACTCTGGGGGGAAGTTAATGACTATGAAAATGATTTAAGGATGTGAATTATAACACTATCCTTGGAAAACATAATCCTTATTCTCCCTGATGAAAAATATGTATTATTTCAACACACTGTATAGACATTACAGTAAGAATAAGGGTTGTTTTAATTTATTAAATTAATAGATCATTAAAATAATTCTTGAGAAAAAATCACTTTTAATATTGAAAATACCTTATTATGATTTTTTTTAAAATATTATTCTTTGAAAATATTATTTAAAAAATCAATAAAAACAGCCTTTTAAATATTCAAAGTAACTACATTGAAATTAAGGTAAGTAACTTCATACATGTCAAACAAGGTACAAAGAATACTCCCTTTTCATTTAAAAATGTTTAAATGTTCCTTTTTCCAAATGAAAATACTATTAATTTTGAGGAATTTTTAAAAAGTAAGAATGGGAAAAAATTAATTCATCAATAATTTTTAAATGTTTAAAAAAATTATTCATTTTTAGAATACACAGTTTTGATGAATATAAGTTTGAAAATAAAAAGATAAATGATGTCATTTTTTCTGAAAAAACATTTAATAAAACACTTTATCTACAAAAGAGTCATAAAATGGAACTATTAAATGAAAATAATCATGAATAATGATATTAGATGAAAATTAAAGTTTTTATTAAAAAATTATCAAATAATTTCCTTCAATTCAAATTCACATGTAAGAAATCCCGAATTAAATGAGATTGTGAAGTAAACCCTTATAGATATCATATTGTTGCTGTGAGAATCAACAAATGTAGTTATTATGTGTAACCTATTTGAATAAATATAATCCAATTTGAAATAAAATAATAGATAGTCAAAACTCATTATATAAATAATCATATAATATTTACAACAATGAGGTTATAATATATCCATATGAAGAGAAATTGAGTTACAAAAATATTTACCACATGGAACCTCTTAATTGAAATCTAATTAGATTAAAGAATTAGAATTGATACTTACCATGAGTGTTTATTTATTAATGATATTAAATATAAAATTTACAGTATATACACTATTTAAAATTAATTATGTGCATAATAATACAATATGCCTCCATGAAATGAAATGGAGACAAAATCTCACACATTAAGCTTTATTTTGGTTGAACACTCTTTACTCTTATGAATACTTTTTAAAAAAAATTAATTTATTATAGAACCATATATGTATTTATAATATCATATATTATTTTTTTATTACATTTTATCTCCCATTTTTCATTAATCTTAGATTGTTTTCCTCGTTTCAAATGTTAATTGTCATGTTTTTCGAGTATGTTTTAACTTTTTGTTTATTTATATTAAATAGATTATTATATAATGATTTATATAATTTAAAAATGATAAAATATCATATATATATATATATATATAAAGAGAGAGTGAGAGAGTAATCTATAAAATTTAGTTATGTAAATGAAATACATTTTTCATGGAGATGGTAGGACATACATATGTCTAAACAGTGCATCCATTTTCTGATTGTATTGAATGAAATAAAATTACATGATATATATATATATTACCATTACATTATAATTATTATTTCATATATATCACATATGTTCCTTAAATCTATCCATACTACATTCAATGTAAATTATGAATGAATCACGTCACTTCATGGGGTGGTAGTCTTCCATATAAAGGGGTGATGATATTATATTCCCGAAAAATAGAAAACATGAAAATATTTGTGATATAATATTTAAATAAACAATATAAAATCATAAATATCCTAAATATACTATATTAACTATAAATGCATCATTATTTCAGAACATGAAATGTGGTAATGTAAAAACAAACACCATCAGTTTGTGGGGTGGTAGTCTGACGTAGACACAAATGAATATTTCATAACACCTTATATGTGTGTGAGTGTGTGTGGAGTTTTTTGTCATAACCATAACATAAAAATTCATTGTGTATGGGATATATTTGGGATTTAATATAATCATTTTATAGATATAGTTTTAGTTCATGTAAAAGGAAATATAATAAAAAAACATAGAAGAACATTACCTCTTATACAGGCATCCTCATTATGTTTGATATATTTCATTATTACGTAAGATTTTGGCCCAAAATAAGTATTATATTATGAGGGTAAGCAATTTGGGATGTTACATTGTTAGGGAATGGCCTGTCCAAAGAGAAATTAAGCTATCGATATAATCTTCTGATTCCTTAGATTCTCATGGTTTCTAGTTTCATTTTTGGGAAAGAGACACAGCTTCTTCAAGGAAACCAGAGGTCTTCTTCAAGGAGACTCAATCTCTCCATGTATCTATATCCTAGTACAGGATACTCTCAGTAGCCATATTTACCAAGGCCAATCTAATGGAGATGTTCATCCTTACAAAAGGAAATTTCACTTTCCTATTATGTCCAACATGATATTAATAGATGACAAAATCATCATTATAATTGGTTTTAGGGGATCTATTTGTGGAATTAGGAGAATCCTTTATGAGTAATGTTATTGGAGTGGGTAGGTAATCAGAAATTCCAAAAGAAACATTTTTATCACTCATCGGAGTGCTTCCATGCAGGTTCACTCTTTGTGCAGCCGTCTGGACATGTAGTGAGGATACTTCCCCATAGAGTATTTGTGTACGCCAAATTCATCAGAAAGGCTTCATGTACAATACATAGACCACATTTTTAGTAGGATCATGAGAAATTTCCTAAAATGGAAGAACTACTAATTATCATTTGGGGGATATATTGCACAGGTTAATAGATTTATGTCCTCCATTCTAGTTCATTTTATGTATTCAACCAATGTATTATAAGGAGTCATCAACAATGTTGATAGGATTTTGTGTAGCTTTGTCTAGTATGCATTGTTAGAAGATAATCAGCACTGGGCCTCATGGTAATGGATGATGAGAAACATCCATGATGGAAGGATTAATGTTTGGAATCCTCTGATCACGCTCCACTAAATGCATGCCAAGCTTTGATGGGATGTTCTTGAGGAATGAATTTTTAGGGTATGTATATGTATCACTTCAATGGGGGTAATGATGTGGTTATGCATGGTTATGCTTCTACCATTTAGTATATGATATATTCTATTATCTAATTTCATCAACATAGCTCTTGATAGATTATCGTTAAAGGAAATATTCTTTTCCGATTTTGCAACCGGCGAGGCTCTATGATTAGCTTCCTAGGATTACCTGCTCCAATGATCAAGCTCAAGGAAGAGCTCCTCTATCCCAAATTTACAAAGTCATTTCTAAAAAAGAAAAAACAGGATCTCTTTGAGTCCATTGTAATCAATTATTAACTAGTTATATGTGTGTTCACACCTTCTTCCTAGGACGCCTTCACTACCATAGATTTTCTCAAGCAGGTTTCTTCACAGGATCTCAAAGATAGTTGAAATAATTCGGTGTGGTGTATGTGGATCTGACCAATGTAAAACATTCTTACCTGGCCTATTAGGATAATTTCCATCCCTAAGTATGAAAACATCAAGAAATGGGGAATAATCTTGGCTTCAAGATTCTATTATTGCAGCAACAGGCAGGAGGAGACAACTAATCACCTATTTTCTGAAGGGGAATGTGATCATGCAGTGTGGAATTTATTTGGAGGCTTATTTTCTTTATCATCTAATTAGAGGAGTGATGCTTTATTCATGGAAATTTGGTTGCATGGAAAGAACAATTCTGACATTCAATGGTTGGCACGGTCTGGGATTTTAAGTGCAAGGTGCTGATGCATGGGGAAAGCGAGGAACCATGCTATGTATAAAGGATATCATACAATGGAGAGGTTCATCATTCTAAGAACCCATTTACTACTGGTGTGCATGGCCTCACTCCTCTAAGAATAGAATGATTCTCTTTCTATGTATCTTCTATAATTTATTACCTCCTCGACTCAACCCTTCCTAGATAGACTGTAACACCCCAAGATTTCATAGTGTGTTATTTCTTCAAAATAATTCAATAACTTGCACTACACGCAACACCGAGTTCAATCACACCATGACTTAAAAAAAAGGGCATTCAAAAGAGGTTATGAATAGTATTATATAAATTTTAAACTTTATATAATCCTTATAATTTTAGAATCCATATTATGAGTTTCTTAGATATAATGCAAGAACAAATTCATTTTCAGTATTGCCCTTTTATCAACTTTTAATAGTGAACCCTTTTTAAATACAATATTTTAAACTTTTTGACTAAATGGGGACATCAAAAATTTAAAATGAAACATCCCAAGCTTCCACGGTACACTTTCTTTGAATAATACAGTAGCGTGTGTTGTACGCAACCTTGAGTTTTAACACACACCACAACCAATCAAACTAGCCGTTATGAATAGTAATACCAAGTTTTTGAAATTATATATATTTTCTATTTTAAAATGGACTTCATTTTTGGATTCGGAATATCGAATTTAGCCTAAGGTAAAATTTTGGTACATTTCGGATAACTTTCATATTTTGATGAATAGTGAAAATTACTAAATTTTAATTAAAAACAATTTTTTTAATCAAAATAATTAATAGTGATAAATTATGAATTTTAGTAGTTTTAAAGTATATTTAGAATATATTTTTACCATTTAATATAATTTTGGTCATTGGACATAATTTTACAATTAAACCGAACATAAACAAGTGTCAATCTTTTGATAGTTATTATCTCTTAAAAACACTTTTTTTGTTTTGACAGCGGGAATTAATTTTAAATTAATTTCTGCCACTTCTGTGTTTTGAATTTAGAAAAATGGATTCCATATTTGGAATCAGGATGTCCAAATTGTGTAAATAGGTAACTTTTATTTTTAGACATTTTGAATAATTACTGTGGTAAATATTTTATTTACCATGGTTAAGGGTAAATCAGGTAAATAAGGGTTAAAAAATAATATTATAATAATACAAAATTACCCTAAAACGTGTCCTAACCTTATTGGTGGACACATACCCGACCATGAGCATCTTTGGGTCAATTTGGGGACCCCTTGGAGCCACTTGTATGTGGTAGGGACACTTTATATTAATAAAGTTAAAATAAAAATAAAAATGGCATAAGCTTACATGTTTTAGAAGAACAATTTTTACATATAGTTATACATGTTGAATTTTCGATTATAAATATTCATTAGAAAGATAAAAAGATTTCCTACATAATGATATTTTGTTTATAATTTTTAGACATCAAATAATTGAAATTATTAATGACACAATAATGATGCAATGTTTACCTCATTAATAAATCATTTAAATAAATAAGATTATAATGATTAAAATATTATCTAAAACCTGTCCAATTCTTATTGGTTGATGTTATTTAGAATATGAGTCATCTTATATTCGAAATCAATGATTTTTGGACCATTATAAACCGAATATAATTATATTATAAAGTAATACTTTCACTCTTTCCTAAAGAGCCCCTCTTCTCCCTTATAAAAGGAGACTACTTCTACTCATTCCTCACACCTCTCAAGCCACTTGGCTCGTCCAAACTCTGCCCAACTAAGCTCCCCACATCCCTCTCCTCCTCCTTGAAGCTTTCCCTTAGGTAGAAAGCATTTCAAGAAGTCCTTTGGTTCCAACCAAAGTGAGTTACCTAAATTAAAGGTAACGATTTCTCTTAAATTATTTTCATTTATTTTGCTTCTCCAACCCCCAAAATCTTTTTATTTCCTTTATTTTGTAACAACACCAGTATCCTCAATATACTAGGATGTTGTTATAAGAAGGATTCAAACTACACATACACACAAATCCATCTACTGGATGATGAACATAATGTTTCTGTGGATGGCAAACTAACGCCTCACGAAACGATGATTGTTCAAATACATCTTACCGCCTCTCATGGTGGCCATTATGATGGCACTGTAATTAAATATGATATTAATGATATATATTTTATATATAAGCTTCTGTAATTCCATTTTATTTCATACCATTATTCGTTTCATGTTGTATATACATACGATAATTTCATTTGAGGAAGTGCGGACTACCGCCCCCTTAAAATGATATGACTCGTTCATACCACACATGGAACGTATAAAGGATGGTGTTAATGAACTTAAGTAACATGTATAAAATATTATATTATACTGGAATAGTAATATACCTATGTATCATTTGTATTCGATTCTTTTAAAATAAAAATTAAATGGAAGTAGCGTTCGTGCGTACGTACGGACTACCGTCTCCACGAACGCGATGAGATTCATTCTCCATCGTATCCATTCAAGTATAATTATCATTTGATGATTTAAAAATAATGTTTAAGGACTTGATACCATTATGGATTTGAATAATATACAACTTATCCTTTACAAACATGTCTTACGTAACAAAACATACAAAAGCAAACAAGTAAGTTCACACCCGAAACAGCGATAATACTAAGATATTATTATCAAATCAATATTAAAAGATCATATATGATATCATGTTAATGTATATGATTCTTGTATAATTTAATAACAATTATTTCAACATTATACAGGAGGTTAACCTACCCCAACAAAGGAAAAGTACAAGGTAAAGGTTTATTTCACAATCTCTTCATTATCCGAGGTTGTTTATACGTAATAATCTACTGGGATATCATTATCATCCACATCCATGTTTCTTAAAAATGTATTTCAAAACATTTTTACTATTTACAAGAATGTGGGTTAAATTCATTTATACCCTTGTTTGACTTTTTATAAGAGGTTTATAAAGGAATCTTTCTGTCGTTTTCCAAACAATGTGCTTTTTAACCTTTTCGACAAAATTAAGGTAAGAATATTTTTTTGTTAACTTATACAACAGGTGCGGTTATTCTCTTACATTATTACACCTTTTAAGATTCCCTTACACGCTTGTAAGGATATTTTCAAAATAAATTTTTTCTTTTATAATTATGTGATTTTTAAATGATTTCAAAAAAAGAGATATTTCTCTCAAATATAGGAAAATCCAGTGCAAATGTGTACGTATTTAACGCAAGCTTAAAAATGTTTTCAGAAAACCCGACTCTCGAGTTTGGTAGACAGGAAGGGATTGGGAGTGGACCCATCATGGCCTGTAATTAGTCGATCAGTCTCAGAATTAGTTATTTTGTTTTCAGAAGCTTGCATAATGTTTTCAGAAAAACACTGGAGTGTATTTTAGCAATTTTAAACGTAAGTATCTTCTAAAAAAATTGCATCGGTAGGTCTCATGAGACAAACAAGTGTCTTGGCACAAGGCCTTGACAAAATCTTATTTGTAGTCTTGGCACGAGGCCTTGACTATGTGGTTATGATAGTCTGGCATTATGCATTCCAACATTATGAAAGTGGTTATTGATTTTTGCATGTGATTATTCGATTAGTAGAATATCCATGTGAATAGGTAAATGGCATTATTTCATTTTACTTTTGCCATACTATGTTGAAGTTAAAGTTTAAAAGGCTTTTTTTTAGTAATGCATTTCCTTAAATGTTTATTCTTATTTATGAAGGTTTCCGCTATATTGTTACCCTTACTGGGCATTTGAGCTCACCCCTTTTCTATGTTTTATTTTTCCCAGGATGTGAAGAAGTAAGTTATGAATGACCTGCAGGGATTTTATGAGGGGTTAATAGTGTGGATTGTGGAAACATTATGTTGTAGTAGTTTTTCATTTTATGATGTAATGTAAAACTTATGAATATATCTACTGTTTCCAAGGCTACTAAACCAATCGTTCTTTCGAGATTTGATCTTTCTTGTGATCATGCCAATGTTATGTAATTAATGCACCGACTCTGGGCAACTGGGGTCGGGGCGTTACAGTTGGTATCAGAGGAAGTTTAGTACAAACCTTGGAAACTAGATTTAGATAAACTCTGATTAGAGCACGTAGACCTAAGATGAACTTTGAGGATTAGTATAGAAGAACTTCCTAGAATTTTGGTATTGTAGAGATTTTGTGAGTTTTCCGAGCAATACATCCCTGTATGGATACGAGCAGGTAGAGGCGGCTCTGGCACAGATGTACCTAGGGGTAAAACCCGAAAACACCGCTTTGAGCTACACTCGAACGGGAACTGGTGCACGACAATGGACCTTGCTGCACTCTTGGTTACGACACTCCCGGGGGATATGCTTAGGATAACTTTCATTTTCTTTACAAATCATTATGAAGGGTTTATGAGTATATACTTCCTCAAAGAAAACATTTTTATGATTATGGATTATATCCATAAATAGTTCAATTTATGTTAAGTGTTTTATAAGTATGGGATTATGTATTTTGATTCATAAACTGATCTAGTGTATGCCATTGTTTAGAAATGGCGCCCAGTAGAAGAAATGAGAACTCCGGAAATGCACATGATCCAAAGAGAAGGAAGGATCATATCTTTCATGGTCTTAAGCTAGAATTTATAAGAGAAATAGTCTCCCATGTATTATCATCATATGAAGAAATAATATCATGTATTGATAAGATAAGTAAAGAGATTACTGAGTCCTATGGATTTGAAGGGAAGCAAGAGAAGAAAAGGATAGAAGAGAGAAAGATGGATAAAGGGATGAGGGAAAAGAAGAATCTTCCCATATGTGGTAACTGTGGAAAGAAACACACTGGAACTTGCCTGAAAGGAATGGGAGTTTGTTATAAGTGTGGAGGAAAAGGGCACAAAGTACATGACTGCAAGGGTAAGAAAATGGTTTCAAATGTACAATGCTTCATTTGCAAGGAGTTTGGACACTATGCGAACCTATGTCCCAGTCATCAGAATATGCCTCAAATGATGTTATCGGATAATAATCATGTTATGATACTACCACAGATGAAGAGGAATGATTAGAGTTCTTATGTTGATTATGTCAATTGAGTGTTGTATCAACAATGTACTTGTTACAATAATCATGGAGTATATAAGGATTGTACTGCAGTACTATTTCATTAAGGACTTGAGATTGTGTGGAACAAAGGAAAGTGACTCAATAGCAGGATAAATTTTTGGAAAATATATGGTTGAGAGAATGATAAATCATAATATAGTTCTGATACTGAGGTAGTGATTTTGGAATAATATGTGATTGTTTTGGATAAATTATATTGGATATTCTTGACTACCCTGGAACTGATTAATGATTTGTATATTCCATCATTGTTGGGGTTTAAAACATTTTTGGATTAATGAAGTATATCCAGCTTTCTATATGGAATAAGGGAGAATGAATGTAATCAATAAGGAATATGGTAATTTAGGATGTTTCGGTGTATTAAAAGAATATATGATGAAGGTATTCATATGCTATTACGGGGTAAAAAGGTTCTACATTATGTTTACCTCACTTATAAATTTTGGACTGTGAGTTTGGATAGAAGTATTTTGGATAGTTCTAGTTTGGATTATTTTGGATTGCCATAAAAGGACAACCCGGAGGAAGGGCGGCAACCCGTCGCGTCCGGCAAGGCTGCGAGACTTGAACCCGCAACCGAAGGGCGACAAGGGTGTATCACCTACCACTGGCCCACGAGATGTCCTGGATTAAATAATGTAGCTTTTATTAAAAGATCTTGTAGATGAATTATAAATTCGTTTATTTTGGAACCCTATACGAATAGTGTAAATAGAATTTTTTTTACGAGTGAAAGATGAGTTTGTGGTTGAAATTTATTAATGGATAAAACTCTAATTATAAAGTAAGTATATCTCCTTATGATCTTATCCAATCTCATAAATAAATTCTTCAACATTAAGAAAAGCAACTTAGAACAAAAATGTTTTCCTAAATGGTACATTAAATCATCACTAATTTATGGCTTTGGGATTGTTGGCCTTTTCATAGCCATGTTCTCTACCACTCTCCATCAGATAATTGATGGTTAGATTTCTCCTCCATATCCATATTTTCCTACATGGAACCCTAGTATGTGTTATTTTCGGTAATCTTCATACTTTCCACTCTTTATTTTAAATAGAGGCATCATTAATTCATTTTTCGATGTGGGATTTCAACTAAGATATTTTGAAACGTCAAAAATGTGTTATCCCAATACCCTATATTTTGTTGAACTGATGGTACATCAAATCATCATAGATCGATGAGTTTAAGGACCTCAATTATACACTTGTTTGTGATTTATGACCTCAATCACTACCTATAAATATTTACGTTTTTCCTCCAATTATATATCTCTAATTGCCACCAATGTTCTCCTAATCGAGATCATAATTTGGTGTTGACCCTTTCATTTCTCTTTTCCTCATATTAAGACTAAATTTTAGTAACCAAATTTCTGATGTGGGTTTTCCCACAAATATATTTTCTATTTTCAACTTTTTATTTTCGAAGAACAATTTCAAATTGCGAGGACGCAATTTATTGAAGGAGGGGAGAATGTAACACCCCAAGATTTCATAGTGTGTTATTTCTTCAAAATAATTCAATAACTTGCACTACACGCAACACCGAGTTCAATCACACCATGACTTACAAAAAAAAGGGCATTCAAAAGAGGTTATGAATAGTATTATATAAATTTTAAACTTTATATAATCCTTATAATTTTAGAATCCATATTATGAGTTTCTTAGATATAATGCAAGAACAAATTCATTTTCAGTATTGCCCTTTTATCAACTTTTAATAGTGAACCCTTTTTAAATACAATATTTTAAACTTTTTGACTAAATGGGGACATCAAAAATTTAAAATGAAACATCCCAAGCTTCCACGGTACACTTTCTTTGAATAATACAGTAGCGCGTGTTGTACACAACCTTGAGTTTTAACACACACCACAACCAATCAAACTAGCCGTTATGAATAGTAATACCTAGTTTTTGAAATTATATATATTTTTTATTTTAAAATGGACTTCATTTTTGGATTCGGAATATTGAATTTAGCCTAAGGTGAAATTTTGGTACATTTCGGATAACTTTCATATTTTGATGAATAGTGAAAATTACTAAATTTTAATTAAAAACAACTTTTTTAATCAAAATAATTAATAGTGATAAATTATGAATTTTAGTAGTTTTAAAGTATATTTAGAATATATTTTTACCATTTAATATAATTTTGGTCATTGGACATAATTTTACAATTAAACCGAACATAAACAAGTGTCAATCTTTTGATAGTTATTATCTCTTAAAAACACGCTTTTTGTTTTGACAGCGGGAATTAATTTTAAATTAATTTCTGCCACTTCTGTGTTTTGAATTTAGAAAAATGGATTCCATATTTGGAATCAGGATGTCCAAATTGTGTAAATAGGTAACTTTTATTTTTAGACATTTTGAATAATTACTGTGGTAAATATTTTATTTACCATGGTTAAGGGTAAATCTGGTAAATAAGGGTTAAAAAATAATATTATAATAATAAATAATTACCCTAAAACGTGTCCTAACCTTATTGGTGGACAAATACCCGACCATGAGCATCCTTGGGTCAATTTGGGGACCCCTTGGAGCCACTTGTATGTGTTAGGGACACTTTATATTAATAAAGTTAAAATAAAAATAAAAATGGCATAAGCTTACATCTTTTAGAAGAACAATTTTTACATAGGGTTATACATGTTGGATTTTAGATTATAAATATTCATTAGAAAGCTAAAAATATTTCCTACATAATTATATTTTGTTTATAATTTTTAGACATCAAATAATTGAAATTATTAATGACACAATAATGATGCAATGTTTACCTCATTAATAAATCATTTAAATAAATAAGATTATAATGATTAAAATATTATCTAAAACCTGTCCAATTCTTATTGGTTGATGTTATTTAGAATATGAGTCATCTTATCTTAGACCTCAATGATTTTTGGACCATTATAAACTGAATATAATTATATTATAAAGTAATACTTTCACTCTTTCCTAAAGAGCCCCTCTTCTCCCTTATAAAAGGAGACCACTTCTACTCATTCCTCACACCTCTCAAGCAACTTGGCTCGTCCAAACTCTGCCCAACTAAGCTCCCCACATCCCTCTCCTCCTCCTTGAAGCTTCCCCTTAGGTAGAAAGCATTTCAAGAAGTCCTCTGGTTCCAACCAAAGTGAGTTACCTAAATTAAAGGTAACGATTTCTCTTAAATTATTTTCATTTATTTTGCTTCTCCAGCCCCCAAAATCCTTTTATTTCCTTTCTTTTGTAACAACACCAGTATCCTCAATATACTAGGATGTTGTTATAAGATGGATTCAAACTACACATACACACAACTCCATCTAATGGATGATGAACATAATGTTTCTGTGGATGGCAAACTAACGCCTCACGAAACGATGATTGTTCAAATACATCTTACCGCCTCTCATGGTGGCCATTATGATGGCACTGTAATTAAATATGATATTAATGATATATATTTTATATATAAGCTTCTGTAATTCCATTTTATTTCATACCATTATTCGTTTCATGTTGTATATACATACGATAATTTCATTTGAGGAAGTGCGGACTACCGCCCCCTTAAAATGATATGACTCGTTCATACCACACATGGAACGTATAAAGGATGGTGTTAATGAACTTAAGTAACATGTATATAATATTATTTTATACTGGAATAGTAATATACCTATGTATCATTTGTATTTTATTCTTTTAAAATAAAAATTAAATGGAAGTAGCGTTCGTGCGTACGTACGGACTACCGTCTCCACGAACGCGATGAGATTCATTATCCATCGTATCCATTCAAGTATAATTATCATTTGATGATTTAAAAATGATGTTTAAGGACTTGATACCATTCTGGATTTGAATAATATACAACTTATCCTTTACAAACATGTCTTACATAACAAAACATACAAAAGAAAACAAGTAAGTTCACACCTGAAACAGCGATAATACTAAGATATTATTATCAAATCAATATTAAAAGATCATATATGATATCATATTAATGTATATGATTCTTCTATAATTTAATAACAATTATTTCACCATTATATAGGAGGTTAACCTACCCCAACCAAGGAAAAGTACAAGGTAAGGGTTTATTTCACAATCTCTTCATTATCCGAGGTTGTTTATACGTAATAATCTACTGGGATATCTTTATCATCCACATCCATGTTTCTTAAAAATGTATTTCAAAACATTTTTACTATTTACAAGAATGTGGGTTAAATTCATTTATACCCTTGTTTGACTTTTTATAAGAGGTTTATAAAGGAATCTTTCTGTCGTTTTCCAAACAAGGTGCTTTTTAACCTTTTCGACAAAATTAAGGTAAGAATATTTTTTTGTTAACTTATACAACAGGTGCGGTTATTCTCTTCCATTATTACACCTTTTAAGCTTCCCTTACGCGCTTTTAAGGATATTTTCAAAATAAAGTTTTTCTTTTATAATTATGTGATTTTTAAATGATTTCAAAAAAAGAGATGTTTCTCTCAAATATATGAAAATCCAGTGCAAATGTATACGTATTTAACGCAAGCTTAAAAATGTTTTCAGAAAACCCGACTCTCGAGTTTGGTAGACAGGAAGGGATTGGGAGTGGACCCATCATGGCCTGTAATTTGTCGAGCAGTCTCAGAATTAGTTATTTTGTTTTCAGAATCTTGCATAATGTTTTCAGAAAAACACTAGAGTGTATTTTAGCAATTTTAAACGTAAGTATCTTCTAAAAAAATTGCATCGGTAGGTCTCATGAGACAAACTAGTGTCTTGGCACAAGGCCTTGACAAAATCTTATTTGTAGTCTTGGCACAAGGCCTTGACTATGTGGTTATGATAGTCTGGCATTATGCATTCCAACATTATGAAAGTGGTTATTGATTTTTGCATGTGATTATTCGATTAGTAGAATATCCATGTGAATAGGTAAATGGCATTATTTCATTTTACTTTTTCCATACTATGTTGAAGTAAAAGTTTAAAAGGCTTTTGTTTTAGTAATGCATTGCCTTAAATGTTTATTCTTATTTATGAAAGTTTCCGCTATATTGTTATCCTTACTGGGCATTTGAGCTCACCCCTTTTCTATGTTTTATTTTTCCCAGGATGTGAAGAAGTAAGTTATGAATGACCTGCAGGGATTTTATGAGGGGTTAATAGTGTGGATTGTGGAAACATTATGTTGTTGTAGTAGTTTTTCATTTTATGATGTAATGTAAAACTTATGAATATATCTAGTGTTTCCAAGGCTACTAAACCAATCGGTCTTTCGAGATTTGATATTTCTTGTGATCATGCCAATGTTATGTAATTAATGCACAGACTCTGGGCAACTGGGGTCGGGGCGTTACATAGACTATGTTAGAAATGGGTTCGTTGGCTTCCTCTGGGTATAAGATACAAGTTGAACATGTACGGGTCCTTCATGATGGGAAACATGAGGGATGGTGACATAGTTTGTGTCACTAGGGGGATTAGGGTTCTATCCTTAAATTCATCCTATGGTAATGGTAACTCCCTCCTGGATGATGCCAATGTGATGCTCACTAGGCTCACCCTTGTTATACAGCAGAAGCTTGATATCACTCAGGTGGACATTTACACTTTGATCCTTCATGATTCCCTAAACGATAAAGGTTCTATTCCTTGATCCATATCCTACATAGTTAGTAAATGTAGATCCATCCTCCGTAGCAACATCTATGTGACCCACGAATGGTGTGAGGGTAAGAAGGTTGCAGATAACATCTCTTCTTTGGCAGACCAGAGCTCCAACACCCTTCTCCTCCTCAATACTAATTTCAAAAAGCCTAAGGGTGTTAATTTGATTAGAGGGGATGCCCTCGGCTAGCACTACTTTAGGCCCCCCAAATCCTACTGTGTCCTTACTGTACTTTCTCTCATTGAATATAGATATGATTTGGGTGGAGGGATATGACAGACTTAGTATTTTTAAAATTTATTGTGTAATCCCGCATTTTTTTGATGTAATGTGTCTCCACTAATTTTTAATAATTGTTAATGTAAGGGATATGGTCTATATATGTCAAAAAAAATTGGAATTGGATAGGTTTATAGGTTATTTTGGCCCTTTTTCTTATTGTCTAGACCCTTAGAAAACTCATTTCTCCTTATTTGATTAATTATTTTTAATTTTTTCACAAATAGTTATTATAGAAAACTAATTTTACCCTATTATAAATTATAAATTATAATTATTCCTAATATTTAAACATTTTTTTCGTATTCAATTAATAAAATGGATAAAATTAATTTACAATTTATCTCAATGGGGGGATGAAAAAGGGGATTTTTAAATCTAAAATGTTCAAAGATTAACTATGTTTTTTATATATATTCAAAATAAAAACGATTCAAATAACATAATTTTTATTGCAATATTTATAATTGGACAATTTCTTCTTTAAAAACAATTATAATTATAATATATGATTATAAATTATTAACCGGAAAAGTATGTTTAAAATTAAAATTTAGTATTTTTCCACTACTCATCACAAATTAAACTTTCCAGAAATATACCAAAAATTCACCATAAGGAAATTTTGAAATTAAAAATTTAAAAATGGAGTTTATATTTTTTATAATTTTTTTAAATGTTTTAATTTTTTTTTAAACAAACGAACCATAAAAAATGGTGGAAAATATTACTTTATTAAAAATATGCCTTTTGAGTAAAATTGGATTTGTTTTTATTTTAAGCCTAACAAATATTTTGGATGAATTTAAGAAAATTTTATTCAAAATATAATATATAAATTTTATTAATATCATTAATAGATAGTAATTAATTTAATTTGATATAATTAAAAATACATTTGATGCATTATAATAGGTTTTTTATAAAGATATTTCTTTTATATTCATTTGGAATTTATTTCAATTTCACATTATTCTATAACCAATAAATTCAACCATATATTTTCATAACTTTCTAAATCATATTAACGAACACCAATTTAATGGTTACGAAATAGTATTAATTTTTTTAATTATAGTAACAGTACTCATTAAAAATAAGTCTTACATCTATCAAAATCCATCAATGAAAGTTAATGTTGTGTGTAATTCGAGCCAATTCAATGTTTCATGGATTTTATGATCTATCATAGATTGAATTTATTTAAAATATTTAATACACTATAAATTCTTAGGATGTTATATTCACTTCAAATATTGTTCTAACATGTTAGGCATGCTTTTGAATATAATTTTATTCCATTAGAATTTTGGTGTGTTACATTATCCCAACCTTATAAAAATTGTGTCGTTACAATTTAAACATTATCATGGTTTTCCAAGGTTTTATATTTTAATTTTTTTTAAACTCACATTATAATACTATTAATAAAATATCCTCTTAATTAGAGTTAAATTGATATGAAATGCTCTTATGGAATAAAATATAACTTGGATTTTATGTAGTATATCCTTAGTGGAATTTGATGAAATGTACATTGATTAAAAGTTTAAATAATGATCAAATGTGATTGAGGTCAATGATCATAATTATGTGGGTGGTCAATGGAATATTAAGGGCCTGAAAACCATAAATTTTTGTTTATCTAATGGACCATTAGATTTATAGGATATAAAAGTAATTAGATAACATTTTTTATTTGAGATCTATTTCTTATTATTTATTATTTATTTTACACTCTATGAATATAATAAATTATATGTACTTTAAAAATTTCAATTTCATAAACACAATTTTATCATTTATTTTTGTTTCAATCACTTACTCAAAGGAATGTATATCTTTAAAAGAATTTTTTTCATGATGTTTTAAATTTTATTTATAACAAATTGTAAGATCCATAAATTGAGTCTTTACATTTACCTTAAAATATTTCCCAAAAAAATGTGTTCAAAACATTAATATCAAAACCTAAAATTTAATATTTTGGATTCATTATTAATATTTATTTATCATGTGGTTTTTCTAAAATTAATGACATATTAACAAAGATATTGTGCATGTCTGTTGTTGGTGGAAAACCTTTATTATACATCAGCCATGGATTTACACACCACAACCTATCTGGATTTGATGGGTTTTCACCCAAAATACAGTTTGTTCTATTTTCAAAAACCATATAAAGTTAATTTCTAAAAATAAATTTTTTGTACCTCCTTGAAATTTAATCATTAATATACCTTCTTATGGTTTTCAAAACAACCCACTTTTTTCAAAGTCTAAAAATATTATTAAAATTTTATTTCAAAGTCATTAAGGGTCATATTAACCATAATGGATATAAATACAATTAATATTATAAAAACATTGGTTTTTTTACATGGTATGGATCCTTTTATTTTCAATTTTAATGCCATGTTATAGCCTTATATATGTACTATTTTTATCATAGGTGTTTTGTATGTGTATGGGGATCATTCGGAGTCTGGATTCAGGTTTAAGGGGTATTTAAGGCATGGCTCATTATTAGGAGAAGACATACAGAGTATGCCACATTATTATACTAACTGCATGAGTGGAGGAAGTAGCTTCCGCACGGTTTCTGAAACTGTGGGGTATGTCTATAATGTTGAAGGCATTTGTCATAGAGTTACAGAATGGTTTCTATATGGTTTTTTAGACCATGTAGAGTAACCGTTAGATGTGGCCCTTAGAGATAGTGAAATTTTCATGGTTTCCACATGGTTTGAAAAACCATGCTCGTAAACTGTGTGATCCTACTGGGTGGGTTTTAAAAAAAATAATTAAAATTAAAATTTCTTTTTAAACCCATTTTGGGTTTCCTTCAATCAAACAACAACCATCACTGTGGATCTCTCCCTTTTGGATCCTAAGATAGGATTCAATCTTGCATCACCATCTGATCTACATTTTGACCATAGATTGTCTCATCTAATCAATATCGACAAGGCCTTCATTGAGTTTTTCATTCCTTATTTCTTCAGAATAATGATTTCATGATTTTATTTTCAGATCATATGCCCTAATATTCAATTCTTCATTTGTTCTTCAGTTTTATTCTAAATGTATAGGAATCGGGACATAATATTGGTCGAACTCACTACTACCAAGATGAGGTAGGTGGTTTACGATATTCTTTAACTTTTATAATCCTTTTCGAGGATTTGGCCTATATACCACCCATCAGACTCTCTTGTGTTCCCCTATTTTTAGTGAACTACTTGTAGTAGACTTAGTCATACCTAGTGTGGATGCATGAAGGTTTATTTTTGGTGTATTGAGACCCATGGCTTTATTCATGGTTAACTATGGGGTACACCATAACCTATTTGTGCATGTTTAAACCACCCTTGTTTTGTGTGCTTGTGCTTTCCTAGTTGAAGGAAGCATGTTAATGAATAAATGGAATTATATAGCTTGTATTGGAGATATAATACCTCTTAGATTTTTGAAATCATGTTTTGCCGTGACTTTTTGGTTAGGTGCATTTGATAAATGGATAATGTGGTAGGGTAGTCCCATATAATTGGGAATGATAATTGGAATGGATGAGCAGGTATACTTGTGTCTTCCACATAATTGTGTGAGTGGGTATATTGACATGGGATTAATTATTTAAATTGATTATATTGGATGTATGGTTTGATAGACTCCATTGACAACTCTCCATGGATCTGGAATATAGTAGTTGATTCCTTGGGTTGACTCTGCCTTTGGGTCTCGATTTTGTGGATACCATGGGCCTTAGCTCCCCATGGATCCAGATTTCATAGACTCGGGCATGAAATGTCTATACACATGTTCCTAGGAATACAACCTATTCCTAAACCTACCATCTACTGGGACACCCATGGGAAATGATGTGGATTCCTTGGACAGGTTCCTTGGATCCAACCCTTCGTGGTCTAGTTTAATAACATGTATGCCCTGGTGCATGACAGCTCTGATCTGACCCTTATGGTTTACACCTCTTTATGAGTTGTGGGTGTGGGTTATTTGATATGGATGGTTGTAAAATGATGAAATGACACATATTTTACTTTTTAATAGATTCTTTTTTAAGAGATGAATCTATTGTAAGTATCCTTGAGGTTCTGTTGAATTTTATGATTGTAGTAGACTTATGACATAGGCATACACACTTTTACATTACTGATTTTCATACACTTTCTAGAACTACTATAGTACTATTAGTCCTGTACAGTCTTCTAGGTGGTTGCCTACTGAGATGTTTATCAAACACCCTATTTGGGACTCCTTGGGGACCCTAAAAAATTATATAGTTGCAGGGGATGATAGGGGCAAGCTCCAGGGAATATGTTATTGACTGTGGATTTTTAGCAAGATACCACAGGAAAAGGTTGAGGCTTGTGATGCTTTTGGGATATATTTTTGGCAGTTTTTCTTTTTGATACATCATTACTATATAGTATTTCTACGTACTTCTTTGGAATCAATCAAGATACATGTAATATATGTATCATTATGTACAAGTGACACTTTTGGTTATTGATATTCATTCATGTCTTTCATGTTCCATTTACCTCATTTGACTGTTGTTTATTTTTCCTTTGCTATTTGTTCTATTTGGATTCCACTGTGATATGCTCTCAATGAGAGAATATTATCCCCACTGACTTAATATTCCCTCACTACTTTTCGGAAACCTCTATTGTTTGGAGAGATTCACTTGAGGTGATGTGGCCAGCCGTGTTTGGAACACCATTTAAGGTGGTCATCGGGACAGAGACGTTACAAAGTGGTATCAAATGAGTTTTTTTTTCAGATTTTCCTTAATGTTTGGAGAAAATATAAATATATAGTAAGTAAATAGAGTTTGGTAATAATCTGTTCCTGGGAGTAGCTTCCCCGTGTACATGGAAAATATAAATTTCCTCAAATAGACTAGTTATATTCTATATTTTAAATATTATATTTTCTCTAATTTCACCATTTGGTGATGCACATTATTTATATTGTTACTATTGATGCAATTATGGGTTCTATTTCCTTTGCAACCCGATGATATGTGGGTGTTCCATTTCTTGCATCATATATGAAATTGTTATAAATCATATTCGAAGCATTATTCAATTAAATCTAAGATGCATTACTTGTTTCATGTTGTCTTGATAGATTTCATGATAGTTGTGCTTATTGTTTTGATAGTTTTGGTGTAGTGGATATAGGAGTTCTGCCATCATTCAATTCACCAGGTGTATGGGCACTTATGGTTTGGGAAATGATTCACTTTAGAAATGATAATGCTAAAATGAACATGATATGTATCTTTGTTTGAATTGGAACCATGTTTTAAGTTCATGAGGTGTTATGGGAAATCATAGATTTGGAATTGGTAAACACTTTGGAAAATTCTTTATTTATTAAATGTGTAAATGGAATGAAAACATGAACTTATGGATAGATACTTGACTTAGTCCCAGTTTTTGAGTGGGAAATATTCATAGTTTCTAATGGTTCGTTGGTTGATTCATAGACATACAATAGGTTAGGATTAGGCTCTAGGTGGACTTGGTTTCTAGGAGGGTTTTGAAATATCATATGATTTAAATTTGGGTTCATTAATGTTGTTATTCTAGGATGTGTGTGTTTGAATTATAGGGATATGATGCCATGAATATCTCCAGTTGGAGGTCATAGAGGAGGTGATGACCATACATCGTATATGGTGGGCCATGGGATACATGTTTATCCTCATTTAGTTCCACATGTGGAACCAGATGATGTTCTATACATGGGTTTTGAGGCATAGTTCTATAAGGGGTTCATTCATTATATGAAAAAATTCTAGGGTGCACCATTGAATATCATGTCTATATATTATCTTACATAGGTTTTCTTGCAATATAATCCTCCAATTTTTTTTGGATGGGGGTCCACATGCTGCATAGCTGTGGCTTGAGACCACATTAGTGGATTTTGAGCTTCTGGAGATGCCCCCTGAGCATAGGTTCAATATTACGACGTATATTCTATGTGGAGTGATGAAGCGTTGGTGCATCATTTTAAACTTGGATGATAATATATGTGATATGATTTGGGTTGATTTCTATACCATCTACTCAGACTACTTTTACCCCTATCCCTATGAGAAGATAATGCTAGTGTGTTTATGTGTCTGGAGTAGGGAGCCATGAATGTTATGGAATACTCTTCATGATTTAGGGAGATGCAATTTTTTTCATAGATGTGTCTTACTAATGACCTAGAGAGAGTGAGACACTTCTAGGAATGTCACATACATGCTATAAAATCTTTTTTCCATATGTTCAGATTGATTTATATCACAGATATTTTGAATTTGGTGCTTATCACATAAATTAAATTGAGGGAATCTAGGTGTACAGAATAAGGGAGTGTTGTTTCTTGCTCCAGAGGACCCACATATTCAAGAAGAAAGCACATTTTTGAAGCTTCGTGTGATATTAGCACTAGTCGGGCTGTGGGTAGAAGAAACATGGTGTATTTCAATCACTGTGGTATGTGAGGCCACATGAAGAATCAGTGTGATTCTGACCCATTGGAGTGCCGAGCATGTGGCAGGAAAGGGAACATGAAGCATTTTTATAGGTCCTACCCTCCAGCAGTGAGTGATAGGGGGGTCATCTTTGATGTCAATGTCTGGAGCAGGTTCTTCAGCTCTGCGTCAGGCTGGGGGCTATTGCATTTCAGGTCGGTTAGGTTAAGGAAGTGGTGGTCATGGTCATGGTTTCCATATTCCATTTTTCTAGAGACAACATGGTGGATCATCTCAGAGTAGCCAGGTAGTGTCAGAGGGGCATGAGACATGCCAAAATTATATTGTGCAATAGACCCAATAGGAGGAGGATCTTGGACCATCTACTGTGAGAGGTACGTTCATAGTATCTTCTACTATTTCATGTTCTCTCTTTGATATAGGTGCATCACATAGTTTTATATCTACACTAGTGGTTAAAATTCATGGGGTTGTTGTTTTTCTTTCTGAGGGTGTTTTGATTCTAGAAACACTGTTGGTAATCATTATAGGTGATGTGTGAAAATGTATGGAGTTCCCCTTATGGTTGGTGGGTTTCACTTAATTTGGGATCTTTATGTCCTCAACATGATACTATTTTATGTCATTATCAAGAATCACATCCTAGTATAAAATCGGTATTTCGTTGACTTTTTTCATTGGAGGGTGACTTTTACATCACATATGGTGAAGGTTTTATTCATAGGGGTGAATGGGATGTCTATGTGAGCCGAGATAGACACGAGCATCATGGGATGGGATGGATGATAGCCCCAATTTCTAGTTTGTATTAGGAAGATCGGGGAGAGAGTCATGAGGAATTTCCTCCAGTGTTTGAGCACCTTAGGGACATCTTTCTTGGTGACTTATCTGGTTTACCTCTTGAGAGAGGGGTGGAGCTCCCCATCGAGCTAATGCCAGGAGCTACACCGGTATCCATTCCTCCTTATCTGATGAATACAATATAGTTACATTATCTCAAGAGGTAGCTAGAGGATTTTGAGGTTAAGGGGTTTATAAATCTGAGTACTTCTTCATGGGGTTCCCTGGTCCATTTGTGAAAATTCGAAAGGAACTCTTAATCTATGTGTAGATTACCATAAACTGAACTAGTTTATGTTAAAGAACTGATATACCTTGACTGATATAGATTACATGTTTGATCAGCTTCGAGGAAATTTTGTGCTCTAAAATTTCTAAATTAGGTCTAGATATCAATTGGTTCATGTTTAGTCTATCAACATAACTCTTAAAACCTTTTATAGAAAGTATGATCACTATGAGTATCAGGATATGTCGTTGGGTCTCATGAACACACAAGTAGATTTCATGGTGAGGATGAATCGAGTGTTCCACCCTTACTAGGATACATTTTTGGTTGTTTTCGTGGATGATATCTTGGTTTATTCTCACAATCGACACAAATATTCCAACCATATTTTGATAATTTTGAATACTGTAAAATATCATCAGTTATATGTTCTTCTCATAGAGTGCTAATTCTAGATGGATCAAATTCACTTCTAGGGTCACATAATATCATAGACATGACTTTTTGTGGACACAAATATGGTGAGAACAATAGTTTACTAGGAACAACCCAAGAACATTTTTGAAATACTAAGTCTCTTTAGGGATAGCAGGATACTACAAACATTTCATACAATAATTTTCATTCTTAGCAGCACCATTGAAGGGATCGACTATAAAGGGTGTGAATTTTGTATAGTCAAAATCTGGTGAGGTTTCCTTTCAATATAATATAGGGAGGATGAAATTAGCACCATTCATGATACTACTAGAGTAGGGAAAGAGTTACAAGATGTATTGTGATTATTGAGGTATTCGGATGGGGGTAGTTCTGATGTAGGGTGGTCATGTCATGACATGAAGTTCTCGACAGATGAGGCTTCGTTAGAGGAATTACTCGATCCATGATCTCTAGTTTGATGTAGTTGTTCATTATTTATGCTGTTGGAGACAATATTTACCAAGAGAACATTTTTTTTGTACACAAACCACAAATGTCTCAATTACATCTCTATGCATCTTGATCTAAATATGATGCAGCAAAGGTGGGTGGAGTACCTATAGTATTTTGACAATGAGTTTTCAGGCACGCCTGGTATGGGTGATTTAGTGGATGATGCACTAAGTATAAGGACTCATATAAAGGTAGTGTAGTATGGTAGTAGCGAGTGGAAACTTGTGGAATTATTCTATAATATGCATTTAGAGGTTCATGATAGACAGGGAAAAATATTTATATCATCTTTAGTTGTGCCTTCTAAAGAAATGAATAGAGTAAGGATGTGGTAGCTATCTTATTCATAAGGCCTAATTCTATGTGAGTGTGTGGTAGGTGAGGACCCTTCTCTTGGTTGGATGGTATAAGAGGGTGAGATCTTATATATCCATGGAAATTTTTTGGTTCTAGTGGATATAATCAAGGAGTTGATGTAGGGATTTTATGCTTTACCTTCGGCAGTTCACCCTTGGATCACCATGTTGTACCTTGACTTGTGCCATTATTATTGGTATCCTGGAGTTAAATGTGAGGTAGATATTTTTATTACAAGGTGTTCCACCTATTAGTATGTAAAAGAAGAACATCCCCAACCATCCAGAGATTTATAGAAGTTACCTATTCTGGAATGGAAATGGGATGACGTCATGATTGATTTCTAAACTGGTTTATCGAGGTCACATTAAGTTAATGTTGCATTGAGGGTTACCATTGATAGGATTTAGAATGTTTCTAATTTCTAGTTGATTGAGGATGGATTTAGTGTTGATAAGCTGCGATGGTTTTGTATCTGTGGGGTAGTACAAATTCATGGGGTCCCATGAACATTAATTTCAAATAGGGACACCCGCTTTATGTCTCATTTTTTGCAGAGTTTTATGAGGTCACTAGGAACACATGTGCTTCTTTGAATAGGATAAAACCCTCAGTATGATGGAATGATAGATCATATGATACAGGCGCCAGTGAAAATTTTGTGATCTTATATATTGGATTCTGGAAACTCTTCGGAGAGGCACATTCCAATGGTTGAGTTTTCCTACAACAAATATTATTAAGAAATGGTATTGTTGTAACCTTTTGAGGAATTATATGGTAGGTAATTTTGTTCTCCCTTGGGCTAGTTAGAGGCTGGTGATGCAGCTTTTTTAGGACCATGTCTCATGTATGAGACTTCTAAGTAGTTCTAGTTGATTTATAAGCATATGTATATAATGAAATCTTATTATAAATATTATGTCAATCACCGCATGCAACCTATGGAGTTCATGGTCGGGGATAATGTTCTACTATGTGTTTCGACAAGGTTGGTACACCTGCTAATTATGAGATAGGAAAAAATTGCATAGTCGTATGTCTGGCCGTTTGATGTTCTAGATAGAGTCGGGTCAATTACATATCAGTTGCAGTAAACTTAGAGGTATATATCCATGCATGACGTCTTCCATGAATATTAGCCACACCACTTTCATTTGGACCTATCTTATATCTTTTAGCCTGAGGAGGATGATCTTCTTATTGATTCTTCCATTGAGGAGAATCTGATTCATATCGTTGATGGTAGCACAAGGGTTCTCCAAGGACAACATATTCCTCTAGTACAAGTTATATAGAAGCGTGACCGTTTATAGGATGAGACTTGGGATTGGCAGGCCAAAGCACGTGCTCTAGGTATGGAGTTGTTCTCATAATAATATTGACAACCCTTTGGTAAGAAATTTTTGGATGAATTTATATATGGGGGAAGATTGTATGAACCTAGGATTTATTATGAGATAAAAATACATTTCATTTTAGATTAAATTCTTTGTTTTGGCCTTACATATGTACCCTTTTTATCATAGGGTTTTGGGAGTTGTTTGAGGTTTATTCGGAGTTTAGAGCTGGATTTTAGTGGTTTTTAAGGCCTGACACATAGTTATGAGAAACTATACAGGGTAGGCCTGATATTTAGACTAACCGTGTGACAGGAGAAAGTAGCATCTGTATGGTTTAAGATACCATGATGTAATTCTGAAATGTTGTATACTTTTTGGTAGGGAGATACTGCATGTTTAGTGCACTGTTATTCAGACCATGTGGAGTAACCATGAAATGTGTCCCTTAAAAAATTGAGCTATTAATGGTTTTTACAAGGTTTGGGTATCCATGTGAGTAGACTGTGTGAGACTTTAGGGTGTGTTTTTTTAAAAAAAATTAATAAAAATTAAAATTTCCTTTTAAACCCATTTTTTATTTTCCTTCAATAAAACATCATCCCTTACCAAAGATCTCTCTATGTTGGTTCATAAGATATGCGTTGATCCCATTTCACCATCTGATATCTATTTCATCCATGGTTCATCTCATTGGATCCATATTAGTATTGCATATATTCTTTTTTATACATCTTTGTTTCTTCAGAATAATGATTTCACTGTTTTATTATAGGATCATATGCCCAAATATTATGTTCTTCATCTATTCTTCATATTTCTCCTAATCTTTGATGAATCAAGACTTGATACTGGAGGATCTCTCTACTAATGAGTTGAGGTATGAGTTTTGTTCATTTCTTTGGCTATTCTGGTACTTTTTGGGTGTCCGGCCTATATGTTGCCCATTAGAATTTCTGACACGACCACTTTTTTGAGTGAGCTACATGTAGTAGGCTTAGTCAGACCTTGTGAAGATGTGTGTAGGATCATTTTAGGATAATTGACCCCCATTTCTTTATTCATGGTCCCCCTTAGGGTGTGCCTTCAGGAAGTAACTAGTTTATTCCTGCTTGAAACACCAATGGGGTGTGTGCCTGTGATTTCCTATTTAAATGAATCCTTTAAATGCATAAATGGAATTTTATAACTTTACTAGGAGGTGTACTTCCTCTATGCTTCCTGAAATCTTATTATTCTGAGCCTTTTTGGTTTGGTGTATTTGATAAATTGACAATATGGGTGGGTTTTCCCATGTAATTTTGAATGATAAATGTAAAAGTAAGCTTAACTAAGGACAAAACCTTAAACTTAAGACCCAAAATAACCTATTAGATTATATAAAACTAAATAAATGTCCATATATGGACCCTATAAACACTTTTATCAACTATAGTTTATTATTTTATCTACTCTTCAAAAGAAAAATGTTTGTGGAAATCTCTCTTAAACATTTTTCAAGAGTGTCACTCCTCCTCCACTAAAAAAGGGATCATTTCCTCCCAATTACTCTCTCTTATCAAGCCACATAGATCTCCAAAAAACATCTCAAATAACCTCCCAAAATACATCCCTTACATATTGAAGCCTATATTTGTACAGAAAGTCTACCAAGGAAACCTTTTGGACCAAATCAAAAGGTGTTACTTGATTAATAGGTAATGTCTTCTCTCAAGTCCTTTCTTTTATTTTCCTTCTCCACCCTCCACTCCCATTATTACATTATTGTATTAAACCACCAATATCCAAAATATACATGGATTTTTTTAATCTAAGTTTCTACCTACACTTATGCACACCTTTATATAATAGTTAATGAATATAAAATTAATGTGTACTAAGAACTACCACCCTAGTAAACGATGATTGTTCAATTTTCCTAATCGCATATCATAGTGTATATTAAGATATACCATCTTTTTATGTAGATTATATATATTATATTCATTATAACATCATGATACTTTATTTATTTTAACAAAAAATATCTTTTTTACTTTCCCTTTGGTGTTAATATGATAATTTCAGTTGAGGATGTGGACTATCGCCCCCTCAAAGCGATGTGATTCATTCATACACTACAGAAAATGTATTAAGGATTGATTATGTGAAATTATATGATATATATCATGTAATAATTATAATTTATTAATGATATATATACATATATTATTTACCTTATTTCGTTAAATACGATTATAAAAATAGAAACAACATTTAGGCTAAGGTATAATTTAATGTATCCAAGAACATTGTATTCCATTTAAAACATCGATATTTTATATATTTTTATAATAAAAAAATATTTGATATATATGATATTTATATCATGGTTTAAATTATGTAATAATGATATAATTATAAGTACCAACAACATAACAAATTAATAGACATATGAAGGACCATGGAAATATTACATTAAGTGAACACTTAACATATGATGGTTAATAAGAGTGTAATATAAGAACATAATCGAAACATATATGGTATTAGATATAATAATATGATTAATTAAGATATGTGTAATTTTTTTATTATATAGGTGATCATAATGAGTATGAAATGTGTCAACACACAAGGTATGGGGGATTTCATCTCACTTTTTATTTTTGTGAGATACATGCAATGTTCGCCACTCATTCGTTTTTATTGGTGTCTAGAATACCCATGATTATATTAAATGTATTTTATAATTTAAATTATGGGTATTCACACATCCATTTTAGGGTATTTATTTCATGGGTTTTATGTTTCAAAAGTTATCAAATCAGTTTGTCCTAATTTGCCTTCATTGAGACTCATATTTTGTTGGGCACCTATATTCTCTTTAGATGTATATTAGATTTAATTACATGTTATATCATGAATTTAATTTATTTAATGATATTTTATGCTTCATTTATTTTTTTTCTAACATGGAGAGTATGATCCAATGCTAGCAAGTTATAGGAATTTATTCAATCAATCTCATCAATTTTTGATATGATTTTTGTTTATCATTTGTATAATGAAATTATATGCTCCATATATCAAGAAAATATTTTAGTTTACTTAACCACTATCTATTCATGATTTATCCATTTATTAGTACCATTTTCTCACTCTTTGGTACTTAATATAATTTTTTCATGTTAAATCTTACCATCTCTCTCTCCGGTCGGAAAAATATTGTATTCAAAAACCATTTTTTAAAAAAATGTTTTAAAAACATATTTGAAACCAATTTTCCTGGTGAAGAGATTTTAAAAATGTTTTATAGGGTTAAATTCTTCATTTATATGATTTCAAAGATTTTTTAGAGAAAAATATTTTAATTTTTTTTTATGTCTTAAAAAGTACATTCAATGCAAAAATTATATTTTCCCCATGAAATGATATGTAAAAGATCATTCAAAATTAGTAACCATATATGGTAACATACATTGGTGTTAATAATTTCTTTATGTGGAAATTATTCAATTTTTCCTTTCATATTATTTCTCTAAATGTATTTTTTATGGCATAATGTTTATGAAACGTTTTCTCTCTCCTGGGTTATATGCTTTTGAAAACCACTTATTTTCATAGTTTGTGTTAACTATGAAATGATTAGGAATCTTGTCTCTTTATACATGTTAGGATATGATCGCATGTTTACAATAACCATTTCATTTTAGCGGTCATTTTTTGGAAATTTATGATCTTGTGGAACATGTATGTATGATTTCACCTTGAGATGGGGGTACCAATATCTCCCTATAATACCTTGGGTATTGCTTTATATCTCATTAGATAGAATAAGACAGTCTTGGTAATGAACTGTGACTACAAATATATCCATGGGATTGAACCTTGAAAACCAAGATGATATGGGGATTGAACTCATGCTACTGATATGGAAATGGGAGTGAAACGTGCCTCCTAATATTGTATAGAGAGTGAATACATAATACCAAGATTGTCTTGGAAATGATTCCATGGATACTAAGAAAATCATATTATATGAATATGTGTCTAAAATAATTCATAGTTGTATTTTATGTTATACATTCATGGCGCATCTTCTTCTTTTTTCCTATTATTCTTGTCTTATGAACGACTAATATTTTTTCCATGATTCCTGTTTATGATTATTGATATACAAGGCATGATATTATATCTTCTTAATCACATTCTCATACCCATATTCTCATGATTATTCATACATATGTCCATTTTTACCCTTATTGAACCTCTGATCACACCTCTTTTTGTGTTTCCTTTCACCCATGTTATGAATATAGGTATTATTTTTGATGTTTAAAATAATTGTTCTATTAATTATGATCATAGTGGTCGATAATGTAGATCTCTTATATAGAAGTTCTTGTGTTTTCATGTTTCTAAAGGCACGATACTATTACAGTATTCATGTGTCTATTTGTGTAATGTTTTATTTTTTCTACCAATGTTATGTAATGTTTTTTTCCCAAAGTTATGTAATGATAATATATGACATGAATGCTTTAAAATAGATGGTCTTGGATAACTGATTTAGTTAATCTTTGGAATCTAGGATGAGAAACCCTTTTTGGGAACCCAAAATACATTTCAATGCACATGTCTAAGGAAAAGGAAACATATAAGAAAATATCCTAATATTTTGTTAAGGGATAGAGTGAGTCGTTTCCTAGAAATAATTCCCTTTTTGGTCACAAAATGTGGATGTAGATCTAGAACATATTTACCTGGGGGTAACAACTCTGACAAGATATTCTGGTCCTCACTCAGTGTAATCTAGAACATGAAAATTGGACTTGGAGCACCCCAGGTTCGACACTCTTAGGGGATATGCTTTTGAAATTCCCAAACACATCACAAAAAATCATGATGGATTTAAAAATAAGTCATATTTTAATAACATTGTATAATACTATGGTTTCATTGAATAAAGTTTGTTTCATAACTTATACAAGATATATGTGACTTTTCATCATTATGTGGTTCTTTATTATGATAATTATTTCATACACTAGGATTTTGGTTTTAATCAATGGATGGAACATAAATGAAACAGGTTAATGGTGATTGTTAAGGATAATGTAACGATTTTCCTCATGAGAAAACAAATTCTATGGGAGATGGAATAAAAAAACCTCATTGTTATGCTCACACAGATTTCTCATTCTGTGAATCATTGAAAAATCAAAAATATCAATATAGATAACAAAATTCAATTGAGTATTTCATGAGGTAAAATTCACCTTCTTTCAAAGTGACTTCTGATCCACCAATTTTTTCAGAATATAGCAGTACTACTAGAAATATATTCTTCGTTCTCTAGTGTTTAGATCATGAGAATGTCATTTTTTCTATCAATTAGTTAGAAGGTGAAGTAAACCTGTGGTGGACTTTAATCAATATTATAATTTAGCAATATTATACTAAATCCATTGATTGGGAAGAGTATAAGAATTTATTTTTTAATATTTACCTTCCTCAAATTCTTCGTACCCAGATGGGTAAAGGTCTCATTCAGTTGAATAAAAAGGATGATGAATCTATTGGTATATATATGGAAAATTTCATAAGGCATGTGAGGCATGCTTTAGAAATTATCATCCCATCCAAATATAGAGTTGATAGGTTCTTCAGTAGCTTAAATACATGTATCATATGGGTGTTGGCCATAAGTGATATTATTTGATATGAAGAGATTGTGGGTTGTGAAATAAAGTTAGAAATATATGTTGGAGTCACATATAAATCTCATGGTTTGGACAAGAATAGGACGATGGAGTTTATTTTAAATATAAAAACCCTTAGGAGAATAATATTTCATTTCCTTTATTCTCTTTTTTTGGGAATAAGTATAGTGGAAATTAACTTTCATGGTATAATAAATTCTCTATGTGTCGAAGAGAAGGTAATTATGCATTTTATATCTGAAGTGATGGGAATATGTTGGGTAATGTTGTTAATGGGGAAAAATAAACATAATTCACCTCCCACGATTTAGTTCTACAAGTGTAAGGAGAACATACATTATGCTTAACACTGTCCAAACCCCATGGTCAATGATGATGATCTATGTCAGCAACATCTTGTGCTGAGGGACAAGGGGAACTCTCATCCAAATTTCTATTTCTGAGGAGGGTTGTGATAAAAAAAGTGTTGAAATATACACTTACTATCCACTCTAGAATGTGTAATGTTATATTTGATTCTAGATCTACATAATAATTTATATATAAATATTTTCATAAGGGTGTTAATATTCCACCAAAACCATTAGATGTGGAATTAGTAGTGCAAACAACTAACGGTATGATGACTATATCTCATGACTATGATTCATCTCTAGTTGAAGTTTGCAGGAATATACTTCCTGTAGATCTTCTCATTCTTACATTGTTTGAATTGGATGTCATATTAGTCATGGGATGGAATTCTATTCATAAATCCCAAATTAATTATCAAGGAAGGGGTGTTACTTTTCCTATTTCAAACCCTCCTATGATCATCCATCCATGTGATGATATATATGAACTTATTATGGAGATTACATCCAGTTTATATATCTCAATTCTTGTTCAAAAGGGTTGTTTGTCTCAAATTATGGGTGAGATAATCAACATAGAGGATTTTCCTATTGTCCACGATTTTGTTTATGCCTTTGTAGAAGTGTTTCCTTATCTCCCACCAAAACATGATGTTGAGTTCTCAATGGAACTCCAAACTGGTTCCAAACCAATTTCAATGATTAATTATAGAATGGATCCTATTGAGTTGAATGATTTGAAGAAGAAACTCCAAGAAAACCATGATATGGGATTCATTCGGTGAAGTGTGTCACCTTGGCGTGCACCACTTCGTTTTGTGAAAAAAGAAGGTGGAGCAATTACACTATACATTGATTATCAAGAGTGGAAAAATACCATAATCATAAAAATGTATCCTCTTCCCCGTATTGATGAATTTTTGGATCAAATGTGTAAAGCTTAATATTTTTCAAAGATTTACCTTCATTATGTATATCATCAATTAAAGGTCTTGAAGTAGGATATACCCAAGATGACATTTCGTCCAATGTATGTACACTTTGAATATATAGTGATGCCTTTTTTCTTACTAATTAAACTTCTATCTTCATTGATTTAATGTATAGAGTTTTTATAGATTACCATGATTAGTTTTGGTAGTCTTTATTGATGATATTCTTATCTATTAAGGGAGAAATTAAGCTCATGAAGGTCACATGAGAATTGTACTAAATAACCTAATGAAAGAGAAGATATATGAAAAATTTTCAATGTGTGAATTTTAGATGAAAAAGTTTTCATTTATGTGTCACATAATCTCAAGTGATGGTATATTAGTAGATACATCAAAGATATAGGCTATTAAATGCTATCCTAGACCAACCATAGTGACTGAGACCCATATCCTTTTTGGTTTATCTACATATTATTGACAGTTTTTGGAGAATTTCACATGACTATCTAATCCTATGACCAAGATATCTCAAATGGGTGTAATGTTTCTCTTCATAGATGAATGTGTGGAAAATTACATGGAACTGAAGAGAGGGTCAGTCTGTTCACCAGTTCATACATTACCCTATAAAATACAAGGGTTTTTAATATTTATTAATGCATCCATGAAGGGATTGGGATGTGTTATTCTACAAAATATCAAAGTTATTGCATATTACTCATGGTAGATGAAGAACAATGAGTAAACTTACCCAAATAATGATTTAAATTTATCAATAGTAATTTTTTAATTAAAGACATAGTGGTATAATATTTATGGAAAAAAGTATAATATATATACCAATCATAAAATTATGAAATATATATTCCAACAGAAGGTGTTGAACATACGTCAGGGAAATGGTTAGAACTGATAATGTATTATGACGTATAAATACATTACCACAATATAAAAGGGAACAAAATGGTTGATGCTTTGAGTTGAAATGATCGTGCTACCTTATACATGACGAGGATCATAAAATATCTAATATTTTTGTATTTTCAAAGGAGGGGAATATTTTATCAATCACAAATTAGAGTTTATCCCTCTATCCAAGTGATGATTTAAGAGTTTAGGATGGTAGATGAATACATGAAAATGAAAACGAAGGAATTTTCTTATGTATAACCTTAATTAGGATGGAATGATATGATTTAGGAACCGTTCTTGGGTTCCTTCCAAACCAGAATTGGAGAAGGGGTAGTTAGAGGAACCTCATAGGTCTTTATTATCTATTTATCCTTGATGTACAAATATGTGTATGGACATGAAATTATACTTATGGTGGTATTAAATGATGGGGTATATTGTGGAGTTTGTATCTTAGTGCGTGGTATGAAATAAAGTTAATGCTGAAATATAAATGTATGAAGGGATGTTGCAACCATAACCCATACAAGAATGGAAATGTGAGAACATCAATATTGATTTTGTTGTTGGACTACCCAAAACATTTAAAATGTTTAGTGATTATTTGGTGGTATTTTATCACCTTGCTAACTCAAGAAAATTCATCACTATTATAGAATACTTCTATCTTGATCCTCTTGTCAGGATACACATTATGGAAGTGGTAACATTGCATGGAGTATCACATTTCATTATATCATATCTATATCTGGGGTTTAACACAATTTTCTAGTGATGTATTCAATAATAAAATGATTCAAATTTGATTTTTTGCAATTCTTTTCATCCTCGTATTGATGGTCAGTCTGGAAGAACAATTCAAACCCAAGTGAATATGTTGAGTTCTAGTTCTTTAGATTTCCAAGGTGTTTGGAATCAACACCTTCATCTAGTTGAGTTTTTATACAATAATATTTTTCACTCAAGAATTTATATGGAACATTATGAAGCCCTTTATGGGATGAAATGTAGTGCTAAAATTTGTGGGTATGAAGTGAGAGAAGGAAAACTATTGGGACTTGATATTGACGAATTTTTTTCAAGATGTTTAGAACCATCATGCATCATATCAAACCATCTCAAAGTTCGAAAAAAAGTTATGCTGATAAATGATGGTGTGATCTAGAATATGAAGTTGGTGAAAATGTGTTTCTACGAATCTCACACTGGAATATAGTTATGATATTTTAGAGGAAATGTAAACTAATCCCTCGGTATATCTGTCCCATTGAAATTATTGATCATATCGTGACAACAACCTATTTCTTAGAACATCCTCCAAATCTATCTCGAGGACATTATGTGTTCCATGTGTCTCTCCTAATGAAGTACATACTTGACACTTCACATGTAATAAACTCAAAGGTCATACTACTAGAGAAGGATGTTTCTTACGAAGAGAAACCAGTTGAGATTCAGGACCAATCAGAGAATGTTCTACCAAACAAGACCACTCACTTGGTTAATGTTCTGTAGATAAATCACCTGATAGAATACGTTATGTGGTAAAATGAGGATATAATGAAGCATAAGTATCATAACTTTTTTCCCCGAGTGAGTTATTTTTTATCAAAAATCATTTTATAGGGGTAGAATGCATCACACCGATTTTTTAATGACCTTTTTTTGAACATGTTATGTTTTTATTTATTTCTTGAAATTCACTAAGCGAAACATTCATTTCATACAGAACTAACGTGGAATAAATTATGTAAAACTAACTCACTGTAAAATGCATTCAGTATAAACTCGGTGTATATTTCATGGAACACAGACATGGAGTACATTACACACAAAAATATTGTTTCTACAAAATAGTATTATATGGTTATGATTATTTAAATGAGATAATTATATCTTAGCCGTTAAACATAGTAATATTAATAGTAAAGACTACTTTTCAAATATTTTTTATTATTGTTTTATATAAATAAAACAAGTTGATAATGAACGATATAATCTTTGGTAATGTCCATATTTTTTAAAAAATATCATTTTCTCGAATAAACTGCTTTTAATGTCCTCCTATGAAAAATATAATATAAAATTTAGACATAATTAGAAATTGAATTTGAAAAAATTAAATTAATTTTTGAATTTATAATTTTTAAATTATCTTAGAACAATTTTTTGGGATTTTTATGAGAAAATACATTTTTAGATAAATATTAAAAACTAACGAATTTTAATTCGAAGCTGTTTTCATCTAATTTATTTGAAAAGTTAAATTATATATTCAATATTTTTGAATGTTTAATAAAATAATATTTCTTATTTTCATGACCCGTCCCCCGGGGCCCGTGTCGTGACTACCCCAAGCCCACTATCCATAGGCCAGGGGTTGGCGACTAGCACCGAAAGGCATAATCCCTAAAACTGGGAAGACATTGACTTTATAACCTGTAAACACACGCAACCAATCACACAACAAGATATGAACAAAAGTAAACTAAATAGTAAATATAGTGAGTACAGTAAGTAAAAGGGGCCAGAATACAAGCCCAACTGGAAAGTACAAGAAACTGATAGTACATGTAAACTGGAGCAAGAAAGGAAGACAGTTGTTGGGTCGGCCTCCGAGGTTCCTACTAGAAGGGTAGGTACAGATCGCCTCCTCATCACTCCACAACTGTCCTTCTCCTCCATGTACCAACTCGTCATAAGGTCCTCCTTCGGGAACCGTACAATCCTGGTACCCTCAATCTCGATCAACGCTATCTGTCGTCTATACCAAACACAACAAGGTATGGTCATAGAATATGTAGGGGTGAGTATAATGATACTCAGTAGAGACCTCGAGACCCTCAAGGTCTCCCAAAACCTACAAAAGATAAACCTCAAAGCATGAAGTCATCTATCAACCCTACTTAGGTGTATTCCCATACATATACATAAGTTATCAAGTATACCCATCTCAATCAGGAGGAAACATAGGGTCCAACCCAAAATCTCAAAGCTCAACTATTTCAAAAGGAAGGAAATCCACAAAGGAAACTACCACACAGGTAGGCCACACATAATAATACCACAAACGTATTACCAAAAAAGAGAGTACCGCATAGGTAAGTACTCATCTCACACCAGTATAACTTATGTACTTTAGTAGATATGATTAGATGTAACTACTGAATCCTCATACTCTGTAAAGAAGTTGACCTGCACAGGATTGCTAGGAGATGACCCACATAGGATCGCTAGGTTCTGGCCCACACAGGATCGCTAGGATCTAACCCACACAAGATCACTTGGTACTGACCCACACAAGATCCCTAGGAGCTGACCCACACAGGATCGCTAGGAGCTAACCCAGACATGATCGCTAGGAGTTGACCCACATAGAAACGCTAGGAGATGAACCACACTGGATTTCTAGGAGCTGACCCACCCAGGATAACTAGAAGCTAACCAACACAGGATCCCTAGAAGTCGAGACACACAGGATTTCTTGGAGATAACCAGTATAGGATCGATTGGTGCTAACCCACACATGATCGCTCTTTATTCTTCTCATCACGGCCAGCTACAGGGTTTCCACACTAAGAATGCTCATCTCCGAGAGGATCCACTCTAAAAGTCACTAGTCAATACTTAAACTATTATTAATTCCCATGAGGATGTATCTTAAGGACCTCCATGTAATGGGTTATCAATTCCACATACAGCGTGTCATTCGGACGCTCGATCTGTGAGTTTTTAGCCTTTTTGTCCCGAGTGACCGATTGGATTCGTGCTCGATCCAACATAACTGTTCACTAACATTATCCAAAACTCTAGTGGGGTATACCAAAGGGACCTTCTCACTACAAGTATTCCAGCGCCGCTAACGGTTTGTCAAATAGATGTCTGGTGACAAAGTTATGGCCCATGTAAAGTATAGGTTCGTATCTGGTATGGGACCGGTCTGACCTGGTCGGACCGACCCGACCTAGACAGGGCCTAGGTCGACCTGGTTTAGGTCGAACCATTCTGTTGGGCGGTCCATCAAGCCTTGGGTCAGCTCGGCCATGGAGGTTCCATGAGGGAGCGTGGCGGCTCAGCCCATCCCAGGGCAGCTCGGCCTGGAGGGTGGAAGCTGCGGGATGGCTCAGTCGGGGCAGCTCGGCCGGAATGGAAGAGGCAACGGGGTGGCTCGGTGAGGCCGTGGGTGGTGCAGCAGGGCCGTGGATGGCGGAGCCGCGGGGCGGCGCGACGCGGCCACAGATAACCATGACAGCTCGGGTGGCGAGGTCGCGGGCGGCGGCATGGCCGCAGACGGGGGGTAGCGGCATGGGCGGCGAGGCTGCGGGCGGCGGCTCGGCCACAGACGGTGGTGGCCGCTCAGGCAGCGAGGCCGTGGGAGGCGGCTTGGCACGGGCAGTGGCTCGACCTCGGGGCATCGAGTTCACGGAGGGCGGAGCCGCGAGGCGATGGGGCGTCGTATCTTCACTGGCCGATGGTTTAGCCGGCCTCTCTCTTCGTTTATCGTTATGGTGTAATCCACCTTCTTCCATCGTGAATAAAACAATAAGGAAGAATGGCAGAGTGGTTGGGCCTTGTTTTTTTGGCCCACCCCCTCCGCGTTAGAGTGGTAGCAAGTGGTTCAACATTTTCTAATCCATAACGTGTATGGAAGATATTTAAGAACATCAATCCCCACAACCTTCATTAATCACTATTTCCAACCCCGCAAGAGAAAAACTTAGGAGGGAAGAACTTGGGAACTAAACCCCATACCTTAGATTGTATGTTGATGTTGGTGTGGGAAGAAAGTCGAAGAAGGCGAAGAGAGTGCCAACGATTGTCGCTTCTGAAACCACGCTTCGATTTTAGGTCCGCTCGTTGTCCTCTTCCTTGATTTCCAAATAACATTCTTCGATTTTAGGTCCGCTCGTTGTCCTCTTCCTTGTATTTTCAATGACATTTCACTATATCCTCGAACTTTGTAAGATTGAGAGAATAATTTGTTATTATTTTTTTCTAGATTAATCTAGATGGGATTCGAAATATTTTAAGAGAATTATAGTTGTTGGGGACTTTATTCAAGGAAACATTGTCCATCACCATGTTTATATGAAAAAATATAACCTAAAAACATATCTATGCATTCCATGCCTACATTCCAATTTTATTTTATTAGGGCCCAATACTATTGTGTATGTAACCTCTTATGAAAAAATTTCAAAATATTCATGTTGAGTGATCACCTATTCCAAATATAATTAGACCATTTGTCATAACACCATGTCATTATCTCTATTTTTTAGTTTAATTAAGGTCCTTGTTGTTTTTTCCACAATTTTATATTTTCATCTATAAATCATAATATATCTATATGATGTATAAAATATATAAGGACATATTGTGTATTGAGCCAATTTTTTTATGAAATACCTAATACCAAATAAATACCTCCTTAATTTTTCATTTTTATTTACTACCTCTTTATTTTAGTATCTTAATATCTGGGTTTGTGATTTTAATTAGCTAGGAGTTAAAAGATACAACTATTTCCTACAATCTCTCAATCACATCAATCAACTACAATTCATGATGAATATTATGACATAACATAGTCCACTCCTAATACCGTAATAGTATACACAATTTAACTTATTCCAATCTATGAAATGAAAAATTAATTATAAAATATCTCAAAATACCCACCATTATATAATGATAGAAATTGGTGTATTTTATTACATGAAAATGTGTTATCCTATATGATCTACATTAGGTACTATCTATCAAATACTTATTAAATTATATAGTCACCCCGAAGATAATTTATTTTGTCCAATATCTACATACTATAAACCAAATTATCCAGAAACAAATACCATATAATCAATAAATTATAAGGAAACACAAGTTGGATCAAGAAGATTGAGTGAGGGTGATACTCAACATTAAATTACTACTCATAACCTATACATTCTCTATAAATATGAGAATAAATTAAATAAAATAGAGAAACACTTAGTTTGATCTATTGATAGATAAATTCTATTCCAATACCTCATTTCATATTCACAGAATGTCGGCATTTATGAGAATAGTGAAATTTGATATCTAATTTGAACAAATATGATTCTCTATAACTTTTTTAATGGAAAATATACATTTCATATAACTGTTGAATCAAATCACAACTTGGTTAATTTTAGGCAGTCATGGATGACTGAGATTTATTTATTTATCCCTAAATACATGAAAGACCAAGGATCCACTCTTAATTTCGGGATTGTATTTGTAGAGGAATATTTAATTTTCTATAACCAGCTATGAATAATTTTCTCCAAAGATTGGTTACTAATACGGAATAAATTATTTTCTGGTATGGATGAATTACCAAATAAATCCTAGACTATATATTTTTATATTCCACATGAAAATTATATTTTTCTCATATAACAGTCTTTCATTAACTAAATATGTTTTATTGAAAAATAAATAGGGTAACTTCATCTTCTCATTGGTTTAGAAACACAGCTAAATCATATAAAATTTTCATGTTCTTTTTCTCTATTCATTTATGCACATTATAATTTCCAACAAAATCATGAAGGCATATATAACTACCTAAAAAGTTATATCATATCCACTATGATGGGGAATAAGGAATCTTATTATAATGTTTAAAACAAATTCAATATTCTTATACACTAAATTAAAATGTTTGTATACAAAATGATTCACGGAATAATGCTCCTTATCACTGGCTGAGTACTTAATTTTAGTGATCCAAAATCTTATTTCCACTAAATTATTCACCATTAACTCATCCATATGGTTATTTATATTCTAGATACATAAATAATAGAAAATATTAGGAATCTGATTAAACAGAATACATTTACTTTTGAAACATGGAAGACTAAAATATAATAACATTTAAAAATTATGGATTTATTGAATTCCAATATAGCACTATGTGGGAAAAATAAATTTGTTACAGTATGAAAGGAGAAAATTGTGAATAATAAAAAATTTGATGATATGAAAATATATTCCAACTTCATGTGAATTTTTACATATTGTGTATTTCTTAATAAAAAATTCCATTCCCCAATGAAGTAATGGATTGAAAAAAGTATCTTCCAAAATCTATTAATTAAGATAATTTATATGTTCTTTCGGATAAATTTAAATATATTTGATCATAGAAACTAAGAAAAACAAGTCAAAAATTATATTATTATTAAAAAATATGTTGCACATGGAGTATATCAGTATGATAGAACACAAGAGAGAATATAAAGGTATTTATATTAACCTAATTATATGAATTTGATGGTTTTTGATGACATAAAAGTAATTTTGATGATAGTTTATTTACAAAATTGTTATGATTGAGTGTTTATGTTACTTATAAAAATTTCATTCAATAGAATTTTTACACAAAAAATAATGAGAAATTATAGAATGAAAAATTTTAGAGGAAACAATATGCACATATACCTGAAGTAAAAACATGTATCACTGAAAATTAGAAGAAGTAGAAATGGTAGGCATGAAATACAGAATGATATACTTATACATAACGTGGTCCAAATAAATATCTACATATTATTCTTAGTTCCCCACTCATGGAAAATATATAAACATAATCCTAGAGTGAATGGATTTATAGGTGTAACAAGTGAATCATGGCGATAAAAATTAATCAAATGATGATTCCATTTTAAAAAAGTAGAACAATTACTATTCTGGTAGACAATTACTTGAGTCTTATATTAAAATCCCCAATATCGGTGGTCAACTATATATACTTTTTTCATTTCATTACATGATTCTTCTTCTTCTCAACCTATACTCTATGGAATTTCAGACACATGAAGATTGAAAACAATGGTGTATCAAAATGTTTTTTTATTGGTAATATTTTTGTTGTGACTAGTATTGGATGTTTTTTTAATTAAATGATGTTCTTGATGTTACATATAATTTTATAAATATATTATCCACCATAATTTAGGATTTCTAATTATATATTAGTTACTTTGTGGATAGGGAATGGAAGCATAAAAATATTTTTCATGTTATTATCAAATATGAGAATGATTTATCTCTTCACATAATTAAAGACAAATCGTGTAGTGAATAAATCTATATAATCCCAAAGGAAACCTCTATAGAGGTGTGGAAAAACATAAATGGGCACATAAGGGGAAAATAAATCAATATTATTTCTAAGAATATTCAATTTCTTGAATTAAAAGTTACACATTTGTATACATGTGATTATTTAATCATGGGAATACAAATTTTTGTATATTTTCATATATTATTACCATCTTGAATATCATATATTTTATAAGTGATCCATTAAATTTTAGGTATGACGAATAAACATTTATTGGAAGGTATTATTTATTTTCTAATTTTATCTTTGATTACTATAAAAATTTTTGTAATTTTTTTTATAAAAATTCAAGATCATGTGAAAAATGCCCTCAAGAAATTTCATGTGATGGTTTAAAGGGAAATATAAATATGAAACATGAAAATATTAGAGGATAGTACCAAAAACATTTTGAATAATATTTCATCATTATTTAAAATAATATAGTTTTTTATTTTGAAAGAAAAGTAAATAAATTAGTGATATAATGGGGATAATTAAATGTATATGTGATAGTTTCAAGTTTATGCACTCAAATTAAATGCAACCAAATCCTTTTGGGGGGAAGAAATGATGACTGTGGTAAATTTTATCAACCATTCATAATGTCATATATAAATCTACAATATATTAAACTGGTTTTGGATATGTAAATATGTTTCATGAATGTATTTAAAAACATTTAACTGTAGGTAATTTGTATAAATTTAAAAAAATATTAGAGGATGACGATATATGGAATGGTAATGAAATGTTTCATTATGGGATATTATAACGAACATTTTAGGTAAAAACTCTTAGATCATATCAATATGAGAAAAATAAAAAGTAGATAGGTGATATTTTTTAAAATTAGAATGAATATCAATTAAAATAACACATATAAACTAAATTGTGGAGAAATTATAATCAAAAGGGTACTTGTCTCAATATCAATTGTTTTAGAATCAGTTAGAGAGGTTCACAACAATAATTATAAATCACTATTTGGTATTATGACATGATCAAGATATGTCATCATTATATCATGTTCTGAAGCATATACCAATAGAAGCATACTTGAGTGGATCCAAAAGAGAATAACAAAAAAGCCATAACATCTCACCATATGAGTATGTGATTATCCATTAAATGGGGGAATGAGAAAGTTATGACGATGAAATCATAAATCTTTATACTATATACTAGATAAAAAACTTGTTAGAGTACATGAGATCCTTTCACAAGAATCACTCATTCATCCTAGTAGAGTTAATAATTGGAAAGAGGGATTTCTTGAACAAGTTGGTGTACATTATAAAAATTAATATAGAAGATATAAACCATGATAAAAATCCAAGATAATTATTATTGGATTTAATGGAATTATGTTATATATTTATATGTATTTTTTTCCAATGGTAACAATGTATTCAATGATAGTTTTTCATTGATTGGTATCTCTCTTTATCCCTGAGATAAAGAACATAATTAGAAAAGTACATTATCATATGGTGATATTTAATAGTCTATGTACATGTATAAGACTATTGTATCTTCAGTTTATTTTTAAATAAACCTGGTATTAAAACTCATGAGAAGATTATATAGTATTAAATAAGAATTGAGAGAGTATTAAATGAAATTTCTTTTTATTATAGAGAAAAACGAGTATGCATTAATGACTATTGATCACTATTTCTTCTTCCAAAAGTTTTTTATCCATAATTTCATTATTAATTTTTTTAATGATATATATTTTTGGGAAATTAATAGATAATATTATTAGGATAAATAAGGATTTGATCACGTTTTATGAAAAAGGCCATATATATTTTTGGAATGAGGACTACCCCTGACATGAAGAAGTATATGATTGGGTTATATCAAAAAATTTATAATCTGAAGTTTCTTGAACAATTCATCAAAACTAATCCTAATCATTCTAATAATCTAGTTTTAATTCATTTCAATCTAAAAATAATATGGATTCCATCAACTAAATAAGAAAATTTGGAGATGAGAACAATTATTATCAACCAATTTATGGAAGAATAATATATAATATGGTGTGTAATAAACTTGATATATCTCTATTTGTTGGTTTTATAGAATCATTTTTTATAATCAGTGAAATTATTTTTCAAAATAGTCAAATTTCTATTAATGTATGTCCAATGTGCATTGAATATTTTTTTACTTTTTATAAATTATTACATGATTTTTGAAGGATATACAAATTTATGTATATAAGGAGAGTGATATAGGTAGAATAAATTTTATATCCGAATACCTAACACATTTTTTAGGTTGTGTTACCTAATGGAAATCATGTTTAAAATGGTATATTACATTATCAACCATGTATTAAAATATAAAAATCACTCATTTTTTGAATAAGATATTATAGTATAATACATTTCTATAGAACGTAGAGAAAATAGGCGAATTATATACACTATTGTGATATCCATAGTTCCATTTGGATTTGTATATGAAATAATTTCATTCTGTATCCGAAAAGTATGCCATTAGATATCAAATGAATGTGTTTAAATAATTTTTTTAAATTTAAGAAAAACTATACTAAAGAAGATATCTAAGATATTAATAAAAATGATGTAACAAGAGATAAGTTGGAATCATTCAAATGGAATTACGGTTTAGATTCTACCCAATATTTTTTCAATATGGTCGATTTTTTGGGGCCACTCCCATTATATAGAGATATTATAATTATTAATATTAAATGTTCAATAACTAAAAAGTAATGATTCTCTTTAGTGTTTGTAAATTGAAGTAGAAGCCATACCATTCTTGGGAGTTCAATCACTTAGTAAATCCATCAAAAATTTATTTATATTCCCCTATACATAAAATCCTTTTCTAATGTAACTGTAATGTAATTAATTATCCTATAATTAAATAGAGTGAATGAAATGGAGTGGTTCATAAATACAACATACATAGGTTGATAACCAAACCATGAAAAATTTACATTTTAATTTTTTTATGTTTTTGTGTAGGAAATTTTCTTCTTAAAAAATCACTTGAGTTCATTTTTTTCTAAAAAAGATTGAAAGGAATAAAATCCTATTTTATTAGTTATGGTATCCTATTAATAGAAAATATAAATATAAATTTCATGATTGACACACTATGTTCATATTTGACAATGTTGTTATTCAAGGTCAATTTTGATGAAGCTTGATCGAACATCCTTGAAATAAAACACAAATGAAAAGAATAACTTTTAAAATAAAGTAAAAACTAAAATAAAAAAATAATGAAGATTTTTTTATATATTTTTATTAATAAATAATTTTTTTTTATAAAATAATATAAATTAAATAAAATCATAAAAATGGGAAATGAAAAATGTCAAAAAAACAAGTAATTTTAATATTATATATATATATATTATATATAATAAAATTATGAAAATAAAATTCTTCTAAATTTTAAAAATGAATTCAATTATTTAATATATATATATATATATATATATATGAATACATTATATAAATACATATTGTTTAAATATAATGAATTAAATAAAAAACCATGCATTTATATAAATGAATACATGAAGATGTAATTGAAAAGTATTTTTATATATTTAATATATATATATATATATTATCAAAACAATAGTGGGACATACTATCAATAATTATTAAAATAAGTTTGTTTCACAGGATTCAATGATCTTATATAAATTATTAAAATCAAATAAATTATTTTTTTTGTGTTTATGAAAATAACATCCAATAATTTTCTAAACATAGGTATTTATCCCAAAATTAATAATATATCCAAATCACTAAAAGGAATCCGAATAATTACACTCTATCATACTAAAAAATTTGGTTATTATACACCAAACATTTTATACTATTAATTATCATAAAATAATTTCATAAAAAATTGTAAAAAATCACATTATATACCCGTTTGACCTATAATTTTCTTTTTTCCAAAAGATTACGGAATTTCAATAATTTCCCAACTGATATAAATTACATCACATAAACTACTTAATCATTAAGTAATCATTCACATAATCAGATTAATATTCCATAATTATTCATTTATAATTATATAATGATTTCATGAGTATATTTCTTTTCATTTTTGTAGAATAGGTTTTTCACTCCATGTTCTTAATCAATTATGAACAAAAACACCACATTAATTTTATTTATATGTTTTTATTGAAAATTATTATTTATATTTTACTATTTTTTCATTATAGGTAAACCTCATAGAACCCCTATTCCCACTAACAATTTCCTCTAAGATTACTTATATAATTAAATATATAATGTGGTGGGAAATAGTTACTTCGATCAATCTTTGAATTAGTTTAATTAAATAAAACAATTAAATTAAAGTAGAAAAGACCATGAAGAAAAATTTTGATAGAAAAAAAATGATTTTCTTTGGTATTTAAAGATCTTATTAAAACTTTGAATATATTTTTATTTTATCATATTTATTCAGTTTTAATAGGCAATTGTATTTAAATTTTATATTACATACATAATTTGTAAATTTAAATTTAAATTTTGGTATTTTAATTCTAACGTGTTCGTTCTTAAAAAAATATAGATTTCATATATATTATTTATATAGTAGTAGACTATTGTAAAATATAATCACCAATATAAATTAATTAAAATGATTATAATTTTTTAATCAAGTGTATTAATAGAGAGAATATAATTTACATAGATTATTCTCTTTTAGAATCAAGTCTTCATGACTCCCTATTCATGTAATAATTGTATTCCTATTTTATTTATGTCTCATCAATAATGATGGAAAATAATGTTGTTTGTGTGTTTAACCAAACACCTTCGCATTTAATCTAATTTATTATTATATCAATATTCATTAACTTTTGAAGGGAATATTATAGAATTATAATTTATTTTCAACATGAAGGGAATAAATTAAACAAGGCTAGTGAAATATTATTCTTAATGTAATTAAATTCCACTTGTCATGTGTTGGAGTCTATTGATGAGGACTAAATAAGCACTGAAAAATTAATAAAGGAACAAATACATGAATATGGGTATTATTTTCATCATGATGAAAATGAAATGGAATTTGGCCATGATCTCATGAATTTCATGATTACCCAAGATACATGTATCACATGACCAATTGATGGTCATATAGATAGTCATGTGTGGTGTATATCCCATTAAAGATCCCACATATACCCTTTTAAAAAACATTTTTTCTTATGGATTCATCCAAATCACTTGTTGATCATGCTGCCAAAGATAGATATATTTCCCCAAGTAAATCGATATTTCTATTTCTGGAAGTCTTAAAACCATCTAAAAATACACGGAAAATATGGTAAATATCAAAATATGGTGGGACACTCTTTTGGTCATAAAACTCACATGATTCATCATTGATAGGAAGAAAGATCTTCCTAGAAAATATTAACAAAACCTCTATAGATCCCCATTCTTGGTAAAATAAAAAAAATGAAATAAAAAGAGTTGAATGAGGTAGCCTCTTACAACCATAAATATCATGTGATGTTCCCATAATGATCCACAAGAAACCACATGAACATGACAACATATCTACCTCATATTGCAAAAATATGTTGGCATGTCATCATCATCACTCGAAGAGCCTCAAACATGTACAAGTGACCTCATGTTGTCCCATTGGATTCATACAGGAAAACAAATAGAATTTTCAATGAAATGATATTGAATCACCATGGGATCTTTTATTTGTCATGCACTACATCAAAGATTTGTAGGGTGATTATCTTTAACAACACTCATACAACCTCACAAGATCTAAAAACCTTGTAAATAAATAAGGTAATTAATAGGGGAATGAATGAATCCCCCCAAAATCATAAAAATCACATGACGTGCCGAGTTTTTCTGCATAATAGTCTCACAATACCCCTTGACATGCCATATTGATTTTGTAAAGGCCCAAGTTCAAGTCATACTTGTCTCACAAATGGTCTTAGACCATTCGCCTGAGATCATGGGAACACCTTTATATTGGTTCCCTAATCTCATGAAGGCCCTTGAACATATCAGTATGACAATATTAATGACCCTTTTTTTTGTATAAGAAAAATAACCCCATTATTTGGTTATAATCCAATAAATGTGGCATTGGAAACATGATATCATGGTCACTAAAAATGATGATATTCCCCGAGAATGATATATGACGGGAACTCATGAAATGCATAATGTTAAATCCCTCCATGGACTCAGATATATATTGGAACAATATTCTCTACACAAATAGAAAATATATGATTTAGAAATTCCTATAAATCCCCCCAACTCAGCATGAAAATAATGTCTAACATAGATGGATAAACTAATTTAGCATCACACTGGTGCACCCAAGAACTTGAGGGAATTTATGAGAGTGACTGATCTCATCACTTGGAAAAGTGCCTCAACATGTAAGATCCTGTGAACAACCAATGTGATCATGCATAATGCATATCTACTTCCCATGTTCATTAATAAATCATGTAAAGGAGTTCTGGTGGGATAGATGATGGACATCCCAAATATTTTCTAAACCACACGATACATAAAAAATGATAATACTAAAAAAAATCTAAGGAATTTTCAATAAAGAATGTAAAAAAGGTTAAATAATGGGAGATATATTTTAAGAACATAAAACCTCTTACTATGTTCTTCACACATTTTTACTAACTCTTATGACACCCCTAACACATTTTATTTGAGTCTCATGATAGCACCTGATCATGTCAACTGGATCTCATGACATCCTCTACACATTCTAGCCATATATCTTTTAGACCCTCATACGAGTTATCTTATATCATGAATCACCCTCTAGATGAGTAAAATTTATTCTCATGATTTCAATCAAGAAATTCATCCATATATAACATTAAAACCAGGGAAAGTGACCTAAATCGTGAAACTCCCTCTAAAAATGTCTATTAGGATCATGTGATGTCTTTATAGATAACCTATTTGGGTCATGCAATGTCCTATAGACAAGCCATCCTTCATCATGTGTCATTTTTTAAACATGAAATCCAATATATAAACAATACTTAGAAAAATAAATTGAATCATAAGAATGGTTTGGACATGTCAAGAAGACATACTCTAAAATGTTTAGATTAAAATCAAGCCATGTTGACAAGCCAATCCACCCAAGTCATGCAGAATAGTAGACTAGTTCAAATGAGAATCCTAATAATTAATAACCCTATACACCCTTAGTCTATTACCACAAATCAATTGAACTATGATGAATCTAATTCCTTTCATAACCAGGATACATTGGATGTAATACTAAGTCTCAAGCACTATATTAAGCATATAAAGGGAAATCCCAATACATAATTACTTCATCCACAAATAATGAAACTGATTAATTTCCACCCATTATTTCTCACATTAATCATAGATCATGTACAATTATGGAGTCATAATGATCATATCATTCTCAAGAAAATTCCCTATCAAGATAAGGACAATGTTAGTGTATAGTCCCCGACCAATCAAACTATAATGACTCTGATTCCAAAAATAACCTAGTGAAATAGGAATCCTTCAAAGGCCTGATAAAAAACTCAAATGGGTGACCACATAAATATAATTCTACTCATGTCACTGAAATTTCAACCATTAGGACTGAATCATTCCAATTGGATGGTCATTCAACCTCATCCATTAGTGGATGTGAATCTAATTGACCAATAATGACTATGATTCCTATGATAACTGGGGTATGTTGGTTGCCTTCATATGGCCTGAGATCCATAGTAAACATCCCATGGTCTGTCCTAGTACATAATTCCTGTATCCATATGTAGTGACACGAATTACATGTTATCCCTTATTTATCACACCAATATTATTTCACATTGGATTAGGGAATTGCAATGGTATTTTAATTCACATCATGATTCTCCCAAAACAATGGAAATCCCATTATGTAATCCATGATGAGTGGCCTGATATAAAAGTCCCCCAAGTAAGGGAATATAATCCATTTCTAGGACCAAGGGCATGAAAACACTAGGTTAACTCTGATTTAGGCTATAACAATTATACGTAGGAAGTCACCTTGAGACTTGAGCTCAAATATTTGGAACCTGAGTTCCCACACATATGTCCTTTCATCATGATCATAAACTAGTTGGTTTTAAGGAACTATGGCGGTTTTTATTACTTTAACAAAAAGGATACGTAGGATACCTCACAATGGATCAATACCCTCCATGGAATATTAACTTCCACCCTACATGGTTGAAAATTCCAAAGTTCTAAGTTATATGGCTTCATCATATAGGAAACAATTCATTTTTAAGAAGTATAAGAAAAACCTCAGATACATATTTCTGGATTCACTAATGAGATTCCCCTATTATACATATATAAGGTCTTATCCTATGATCAATTTTTATGGTAATTGGTCATGTTTTAGGATTATGGATAGATTTGTGATCACATATTAAATCTTTAATAAGAATATATGAATAAGAAACACCCCCAATGTATTGTGAGTCTGACCTCCCACCATCTCTAATAATGTGAGTCCCTATGTATCATTGGTTCTAGGACCCCACCTGACCACCTTATTTGGATATCAAGTTTGTACCCAATTATAGATATGGGAACAATTGGGATATTCCATTAAGAATGACGATGTTTACCTGGCATAAATGATTGTGAAAGAAATGAACCCCTCACAATCAACCATCAGACGAAACTGAATCCACCATGATAATTTTCTCGATCATCTCTTTTCCATCATATCAAATATTTTTAACCCAGAATGAATCTCTCAAAAAAATTAGGTTATTATCAATCAGTCCATTTTGGTTTCACACCATATGAAAAAATGGTGAACTCGATGTAAAACTATCAAATAACAGAATCGTCGATTAATAATGCGTTAAACCACTTTGTTTATCAATAACTAAAAAATCACCTAATCATGAAATAAATATTACTTTTGATCCTCCATAGTTAGGGTTCTCATGAAATAACAACATCCTATCTTTGAAAAGTCCACACATGAAGAATTTATAGATTTGGAATAAAAGAAAAATTGTCTTAACTATGGTTGTAGTACACATGGGTCACAAAATGATGTAACCTGATTGACATATTTAAGGTTAAATGGAGAAAAAATATGTTATGACCATCGAAATGGTATAATATAAACCCTCAAAGCTACCTATGAGGGCCTCTAAGTACTGATGTAAATGAGTCAAACTCATCCATGTAAGCTTTCATCTATATTGTTGTCCCTCGTTGACATAGCCAACTGCTTAGGGACATTATCCCCAGAGTGTGGCAGTCACAACCTTTAGTTTCTAAGGAAGGAGGGCCAGGGAGTTAAATATGGATCCCTTTATATTCATGAGCCACTAAGGAGGGCTCTTGACTACCACTATCACTAGAACCACCCTGTAAGTACCCATCAGTCACATGGTCAGGGTACCTCTAGACACACAACAACCTCTGATACCCAGGAATAAGCAACAATAAAGACACACCAGGCGAAGAAGGTGTTGGATATCTACTAGTGGGATCAGATCCCCACTGCCTCTGATGATGAATGCTGAAATATTCTCCTCGTAACTAGAGAGAATTCTAATATCCTTTCTCACTCAGAACATGTATATAGATATATACCTATAGCTATCATGGGGGAGTTGAAAATTCATACACCCATGAATCAAGACCATAAACATTTTATGGTTACATAAGGAGCCCAAAAGTGGGCTCATATCCCTACCTCAATTGAATATATTTGGTAGAATAATATGGAGATAAAATATTTGAAGGCTTATATCCCTAGACAATATTTGGTAAAATTTTAATATGTCGTTGAAACAACTAAATATATCTACTTCTATATCCTGTAACTTTTACATATATAGGGACATTTTCATATTCTTATAAATAAAACCAAGGCATCTCAAAACAATGATCATTATAAACATGTGTTTTCTCTAAATCAAGTTCACATTCATTCTTCCATCCAAGTGGATTATCAGCACATTTAAGTAGATGATAAGGAATCAGACCGAGCACAAATTCATATTAAAAATGGGGCTCACCATGTCAGAGTGGAACATACCTCAGGATTGGGGAACATAGTTTTCAAGAAAGATAGACATCATATTCTAAATTCCATAGATCAGGAACATATCCATGTTTTTTCCTGGTCTCACTATGTGAGAGTGGCACATGCTTCGAGAAAAGCTAACATTGCTATCAAATAAGACCATAGAAATACATAAAAGAATAAGGATCATGCTCATATCCACATTGTGTCTAGGTTTGACCTTGTGATAATGTCACTTGCCTCGAGACATGCTCAAATTACTTTTAGTGAATCTGACTAGCATATTCAAGAAGATTATAAAGGATACGAACATATTCATACTTCTTCTGATGAGAGAATGAACCATCATCCTCATGTTCAAATACAAGAGTAAACACATATCTCTTATCTCAATTCAAAAGACCATCAACATATTCTGGTGGGGAATTAATATTCATATCTGGCTCATATTCTTGTTCCAAACAGGGATAACCAGGGTAGTGTGGAACAATCCTTGTGGCTGCCACATATTTTTTCTACAAAATACCATCGACCTATTCCAAAGGTTTATGATTATGATATTACAACGATTTTGACCTAGGATAACAAGTGAGAATGAAATATACATCAGTACATGAACATATTTCTATCAATAATGAGGAAGTTCAATAATATAATTTAGTAGCTTTTATATAGTTGGCTCATACTACAACAACACCATATAATTATAAATAACTTCTATAAACATTTATATAGCTAGCTCATATCACTGCACAATTTTAAATGGATTCCCAAAATTTTTTTTCCATGACATCGAATGAGGCTAATATTCCTTATATGCTCAATGTAAGTTTCATTGAGTTCATTCAAGACACATCCTAGGAGATATAAGGGTTTTCAAGTCTTCAACTAAATTATAAGGAAAGCAATACATTGATAGTCCTCCTCATGGTAGTGTGGATGTAGATCACATGAATTCTACTCCTAAGAAATACCATAGTCAGCCTCACCATATTGACATATCATATAGACAATGAACTCCACCCCTTTCTTATACACCTCTATAAATAGTGGTTTTGAAATATTAGATGACTTTGTACTGAGAGGTTCTTGAATCATCGGGGTAAATCACATATTATCCCCCCATCAACTTCCATATTCCCTCCACTCTATTTAGTATGTATCCCCATGAACCATATACTATGTTATGATTAGATAGTGGTGTTTATGTTTGATAAAGAAGAGGCTAAAATGAAATTTTTAGAGAGTAGCTAAAAATGATCTCCCCATCATGTTCTTTCCCCTCTGTACTTCTATCTATGTAGTCATAGATGTACTATAAAAGGAGTGAATTCCTTAAATATGGAAAAATATTTGGGCTAATCATCAATTTTTTTTTGATAAAGATCTACCCTATGTAGGATAAGAGTATCAACTTCATATCATAAATAAAATATATTTACATAAGGATACAGATTCCTTTTTTAGGGCCCAGAATCCATGGTTTGAAGATAATGACAAACACCTACGTACTATTTGGCATTGTGTCATGACAATCCTCCACCGACTAATTTCTTGAGTTACTCCTTATGTACATATATTTGGATGGAAAAAATATATAGAATTTCACATCATTATGTACCCATAATAGTATAGGACTTTATATAAGGATTCTTGTAATGTCATATCCATCATAAAAATCATTGGATGAGGTAACATGTGAGCCTATTAGTCACTAAAACATAATTACCTTATATAAATGATGCCCAAACTTCACGATTAGAGGCATAGTAAATCCATGAAAACATTTATCATGGACCCTCAATGTAAAGGGAATTCATTTCATAAATGTATGTTTAATTTTCTAACAATTTAAAAAAATTCCCATAAATAATGATTCTCATCATGGGTTTTCATTACACATGGATCCTAAAAAAGAAAATCTGCACTACATCAAACATGCCACAGTAGAATATTCCATATAATCAATCAATGAGAGAACCATCCCACTAGGTTGGAAGAATATCTGCCACCTCATCCACCTCATAGTTTTTCAATTTACAAAGGTATGCAATACAAATCCTTAGTAGATGCAAGCAAACCCTAACCCACTGGGATTGGTGAATTTATATCTCAGTCACTATCACCAGGTCCTCCATCCCCATGGAGGTTCTTTTGGAAAGCAATAATGATTCCTAATCACCCCTACCCCACCAGGCTAGAGGAATTTATCTCCCAATATCCATCATAGGAATCATCAAATCCCCAATTTTAATCATTGGATCACCAACAACATGACCAATCAATGCTAATTATGACCCCAAATAAAATTCATCCCAAAGGGTTGGGTAATTTTCATCATCCACATTACTATATAGAGAATCCATTTTCTCAAGGTTGGGAGGTAAATATTTGTGGTCAACATCCCATCCATTCCTCCCACCACATGAAAAAAAACACTTTTATTCAAGTACTTTTATGAAAATATGAAAAAAAAAACTCCCTCAAATTCATTATTCATTGACTGAGATTGGAGAACCATATGGCGAGGCAATCATACCTCAATGGTGTCACATACCAAAAATTCTCAATATGGACAAGGGTATTAGAAATGACACTAATAAAGTTAGTGAAGAATAATCCTATTGCATCAATTTTTTTAGCACATCCAATATTTCATGATATGACTTTATGAAAATCGTCACTTTCAACACAATAGATATAGTTGATTAGAGTGAAAATATTGAGCTCTAGAATAAAGAATATATACCCTGAGAGGATGTTGATATTGATGCACTAGATGAGGCTTCATGCACCAATAACCAGAGGAGGCTACAAAATATTTTCCCTCCAAATATTGAGTTTCCACCTATATGGTAGAACAATGGAAAAGAAAAATGGAAATTTGGGGATACATCCCAATCACCACCAAGAATAGTTAAGTTTCCTTCCAGGGAGGAACAATTTTACCATTATGATAATGAGATACAAATTCTTAAATAAACCCAATGATGAGCTAACTAGGGTCAATATTCTAGTTTGGTGTCATATTCATGGTGTGGAAAACATTCCTCCTCCCATACATCTACAAAGATAAAACCTTCCACCAAGAGGTAAATCTAAGCATCAGAATGGATTCAGATATAGTATATCAGAATACATTAATGAGTAAATCAAAAATTACGGTGACTTCCATTCATTGTGATGACTACCTCTCCCTCACTAGGTATATCATTCAATCATATGATGAATCGAGAATCCATGGGTGACAAAGGCGGGGTCAACACACCGATCCCAATATGTTCACTATAGAAAAGAGGCTTCTTAGTTAATAGTACCCATTGGTCATGTTAATATCATTGAGTCTCTGGAAACATGAAAGAAATCCATGGAAGGGGTACATGAAACTGTGTAGTCTGAGAGGAATTCATATCCTGAGTGGGCTGATTAAAATTTTCCCCACCAAATTTAGGAAATCATATATTCCCCTCATTTGAAGATGCAGGAAACCCTGATGAACCTCTCAAACACTTCATTAAGTGATGTGGTCTGATGGTGGGCCTGTGAAATAAATAGGAGGCAACCCAAATGAGGTTTTTTATATACTTTGATAGAGCCATCCATTTTTTTGGTACAAAAATTTCCCAGCATGATCCATTGTAGGATATGAAGTCCTTCATTGTCAAATTCTTTATCATTTCATCTCAATTATAAGGAAATTTTTTTTTGTCCTGATTAACTAAATGAAACTTGAAAATAAGAGGATGTGTGAATTTATAGACTGATGGAATGTTTTATACAATTCACTCACCATCCCTCTCTCATAGGATAATTTTTTGGATTTTTGTGATCAAAATATATTGGATGAGTTTGATACACCATTGATCCCAATGAAGTATCTAGGTTGGTTATGTTAGTTATTAGAAATTAAAAAACTTCTAGATGATTCCATTGAGTGAAAATAATCCAAACCTCAACACATTCCTTTAGCATATGAGAAAAGGATACTCAAAGAAGAAGATGTAGTTGTTAGTATCAATCCAGCATTAGTGCCTATCCAAGAACCCGAGGTTGGTCCCTAACCACTTAGAACATCCTATCTAGTGGATGACACCACAAAATCGCCATCCTCCAAAATCTAAAAGAAATCATGGTCTTTTAGGATTTGAGGATCATATAAATAAAGTGTACTCATTATGAAATGAACAATTCCCTATATATTTCATAGAATCCATGAACAATAGCTTTCTCTAGATTCCCCATCTCCGGAAGCCCAATGAGGTCAAATTCACTGATCATCCCGACTACTACCAATTCAATGTAAGTATGGGTAATAATATATAAGAAATATTCATATTAAAAGACTTCCATAAAGGTATTTTTGGTTCTAAAAAGGTGGTATTAGATAAATCCTCAAATAAGATGGCACGAAAAGTTATTTCTTAGTCAGAGGAAAAAGATGATTGGAAAAGAATTTCCCTCCAGATGTGGGATGAGTTTTAACAATTAGATGTCTTGAAAAAAATCAACTAAACTCATTCCACCTTAACATCATAGCTATATAGACCTTCAATAGCTCCTCCACCAAGAGAGGTAAAATCAAATATTCATCTTAAAGGATGATGTGACAATTGAAAGGTGGAATAAATATTAGAGGAGTCATATTTTCCTATAACACTAGCTCTTACTCTTGCATATTTATTTCCTACAATGTCCAAAGAATGAGAAACACCCCAACAAAAGGAACCCCCATTAAATGAAGATATAATCAATTTTTTTTCAATGTGACACACTTGGGAGATCCCTTATTCAATTATGAATATGTTTTAGAATACATGTTCTCACAAATAATGGATGAACAGGATGCCATATGTGCAGAAACTGAGGATACCGGGGACATCCTAGGTGTGGTCAGATCCAATATTTCGATCACCTCCCCAGAAAGGAAAAATATATAGATAAGACTCATGGTTTATCACTCTAAAAGTTAGAAATGCATTATGGAGGTTTCTCAGAATCCTCTATCAGTTTCCCATGCCTATTTGTTAAACATGACCACTTAGAAGGGTTGTGACAGTTTGATTAACGCATGAAATTGAGAAGGTTAAAGAGACATATGACACTAGAAGCTGGTTCTCCATAGACCACTTCACAAGAACCAGTCTTTTCCTAATTGAATTCATATGATCCTTAGCCACATGTCAAGAAGCTACCCACACCAAGAAGCACCGACCTTTGACCCAAAATAAAGACATTCTGAAATAGCTGGAAATTGTTCAAAATAATCTCTCAATCCTTAATGAACTCCATATCGAAAAACTACTTCACAAGGTAATATTTATATCCCTTCAGAATCCAAAATAGTTTGAGATATAAGTCACTACATCCATGTTTTATCAAGTGAATAGTATGCCATCAGAATTCCATGTTGTTATCTTATTCACTATCCAATATTAGAAGAGGTCATCAAAGAGAATATCAAGACCCTATATATTTTGAGAAGAATCAATAATTCCAATGTTTTCCATTACCCAAACTAATATGACTCTTGAGATACAACTACCCCAATCCCAACACCAGAATCCATGAGGTGGTGACAATTACTAAAGGCACAACTAACACGAGGATGAATTTTATAAAAAACCACTGCACACACACATAGCCAAATCAATAAAAAAAATGAAGAGGGAAATAAGAAATTATTCAAAAATTCTATATAGTAATCCAAAAATTATACAACCTCTATATAGTATAAATTTGTGGTAGTATAAACTTAAATTTAAATGGTAAAAATATATTCTCAAGAAGAAATATGACCAATCACAATTGAAAACTTGTAAGTGTAAACTACCGAGTGAGCCCAGCTCCAGAATCCCAAACTATGACCATTTTATGCGGTCCAATAATGATGTATCTCTGAGATCCATATAAGTCATGGTAAAACTAATCATCTTCTATATAAGACATGATTTGTACAAGAAACCCCCTTGTAGGGGTGAGTATAAACCTACCCAGTAGGATGCTCTGAAAGATGAAGGGGGAGAAGTAAGAGATACAACAGAATAAAAAAATAAAACTGATAGAACATGGTACAGTGAAAGAGTATATCTCAACCAAATAAATAGTGAAAGTAACCACATCCAATAATAAGAGGAAAACACATTGTGTGGATGAACTACCCACCGATTCATTTCTATATATAGCAGGAGAATAGGCTCATCCAACCATGAGAATATAATCACAGAAAGCACGCGGCATACCCCGTTCATCTTCACCTATCCTAGTTGGTGAGTAAAAAAATGAAAGGATTGTATATATAATAAGGATATATATATATATATATACGCATATTCTCATCCAAATAAGCCCAAATAAAGGATTAAGGGGATCTCCATATCACAACATAGCCTAAGAATATGAGTATCCAACATTTCCAAATGTCCAACAATAATGACCAGTATCAAAAGAGTCTTACCTAGACCCAAATGAATAAGGAAATCAGTCACCACACCTTCATGCTATTCTCATTGAGCATCAATAAGTTTTCAGCATAGTTTTTGTTGCATCAAAAAAATATGTCCCAATGGGGAATGTTTTTCTCTTTCTCATGATCCCAAAGTTACTTCAAACCATGTCTCATATCAATATTTCATAAGCGAGAGAAAACATTTCAAGGTAGAGGACCCATTCCCTAGGACAATAGGATGTTTTCATTCTAATAGTAGATAGAGGATCCATTCCTAGACTAGCTGGATGGTTCCACTATGGTGGTACATGACCCATTCCTTGATATAGCATTAGGGTACCACTCAATAAGTCAATGACCAATGCACATCCAAGCTAGAGGGTTCCACCCTAATAGTCTTCGAGGACACATGCCCAGTCCATACAGTTAATTCCACTCTTGTAGTCCTTGAGGACCCATGTTCATTCTTTATAGAGGGTTCTATTACAGAGTATGTAGTAGACCCATTTGTAGTTTGGTTGGAGGGTTCCACTCTAGAAGACATCAAGGACCATGCCCATCCTAGCTGGAGGGTTCCACTCAGGTGTAAGCATCTGGTGGTCCTTCATGGTCACTACTATCATTGGATTAAACTCAAATGGATTCACACCGATAATATTACAAATTATATATTGAAATACACAACCTATGGAAACATCACATTCTATGATGAAAAAAAATCATGATAGGCTACTCATGGGACAAAATCTGAGTTCAAACAAATGAGATAGGGAAGGTTTAATTTTACCAAAAATAGAAACTAGGGGTACACAGTAGGTGAGGGGACACACACTGAGTGTGTCCACACTTCACTATCTGATCGTGTCTCTGGATGACACAAAACTTCATCCTATGTAGTAGTACACTCTATTTTGGTGAAAAAACGGTGTGTCTTCGAAAACTGGGACTATGGTTGTGTGATACAAGTCATGTCTCTTTACGAGAGTTGTATCAAACCCAATGTACTTCCACATCAGTTCCCATCAATAGGACCTATCACACGGGTTGTCCAATTAGATAGGGTACATGGTTTCTAAGGTTGGATTACATGATGTTTCAATCTGTATTTTTCTAAAACCCTATTGCCACCACTGAAAATGATACCTGATGTGTGTTCTTCATTAGAAAAGTCATGTAGTCTTGTTTTGGAATAAATCCAATATATTCTAAATATGGCCATCACACCTAGATTGAATAAATTCCACTTACAATCCATCACTAATATTCTTCAAATCATGTAGATCATGCTTAAAATTTTTATTCATAGTGACTATTCACTTGAAATCACCTTTTCTCGAGTCCATTGGTTTTTTTGTTCTTTTTCCATGATCCCATAGCTTCAACCCTACATGATCTAGACTCAAACCATCAAATATCTCATCCTCGTCTTGCAATATTCAGATATTTATGATTTTCATATTGATAAATTACTGTTTCATCAATCTATCAAGGATATGGGGGATCGATCGACCTACATACCTCCCAACAATGTAGAATAGGTCCATGGGGATCCAACCAATGATGAACGTGAAGAAATTTGGGAGATAAGAACCAAAAACTATGATTTAAACAATATTATCCAAAAACTATTGGCCAATGTTCAAGAATATGGATTCTATAATTATAAGACAATGAACAAAAAAAGTAATTTATGTATGTGGGAACATAAAAAGTTTTCAACTAGATCAGATCCAATAAAAAGGGTTGATTAGCTCAATAATTTAATATAAAGGTGTTAAAACAACAAAATATGAGTACTACCTCAATTATGGATCAATCTTTTGTGAATAAAGTGTTTTTCATTGATTTGGGGGTAGTCACTACATTTATTTCTTCCTATTCTGATCTGATTCGGAGTTCTATCATCATTCATCATAATCCAACAACAAATGGGGATAGAGAGATCTTACAGTAGATTTCATAAATTATGAGGATAAACCTATAGAGGTTTCTAAAATGATATATTTATAATATTTCCTTTAGGTAAAAAAGAATTAATTAATTAATTACATAATTAATTAATCTAATTAAATGCACTGCCAATAGGCGAGGGGTCCAATCTTCCCGCGATGACTCACTTTATGTTATGCATAGGGTAAAAATCAAATCCCAAATCCAATCATGGTCTCATATTTCTGATCGGATCAACTATTTAAGTGTTATACCATTTGTTTATGATGATTCTCACATACAATAAAAAATATATTTAATCTTTTTATAAAATTAATTCTGGGCACACCTGGCCTTGAAATCAAACAACATCTCAGTTCCTAGGTTCGAAAATATTTATAATGTTATTTTGAAGTCTTACAAGGAAACATAGGGTATCTACACGATTACCAACTTCAATATTTTATTCTCCAAAAATAAAAACTTTGAAAAAACATTGGATACTGAGCCCAAAACATAGTTCTACCATTCCCATAACCTCTCTTGCACATTTTCATGCAACCATAACACTCGAAACAATGGGATGGTCTATCCATATCGGGCATGCTCTTTCCAATCTCGAATTGCTAAAGGGTGATTCACAAAAGTGGATCTATCCTTAATTTATAGCTCTCCCCAGTCAATGATATATATGGGGTTTTTCATGCATCTTCTCAGCTGCGACATGCGGAAGATGTCATGAACTGCTCAAGGTGTGGTGGTAGGGAGAGGTGGTTTGAAACCTTTCCAACCATTTACATGATCTTGAGAAGCACAATTTCCATCAGGGATAACTTTACTCACTAAAAAACTCCTTCAATCCTCATCATGGGGATACCCTCAAGAAAATGTGGTCCCCCTGATCGAACTCCAATGGCATATGAGGTACACATGTATAAGATTTATGTATTCTATTTCCATCCTTATCTGCTCACTAATGACCTAGACATTCTCTGTTGTCACCTTCATCATCTATGGTACCATAAAAGGTAACTCTACAATCAATATCAATCACAAGGTTATCATGTATTGTCTCCCATACATGGATTCATAAGGTTTCATACCAACAGTATAGTGGTAGAAATTTTTATATGAAAACTCTAGAAGGATTAGGTGATCCTCCCATCTCCTTCTGAGGTTCAACATGAAAACCCTCCACATATCCTCTAACACTTGGATATTATGCTAGGTATTCCCATCAACCTGGGGGATGAAAGCGTATACTTATTAGAAACTTGTTCCACATGCATCCCCAAAATCAACATGTAAATTGTGGATCCTGATTATATAATTTTTTTAGGGAATATCATGAAGGCAAATGATCTTCCATATGTATAGAGACCTGAGACTCTCTACCGAACTCTGCTCCCAGAGAGAATGGAAGTGTGCCGACTTCATGAGTCAGTCAAATATCACCCATATGATTTCATGTACATTCTCTATGTGGGGGTTCCCTATGAGAAATTTCATGGATATGCAGTTCAATTTCATCTCCGGGATCTCTAGGGGCTACGAAAAACTTACCGGAACATGGTACTCAACCTTTTCCTACTAATTATTGTGGAACCAAGACACAAACATAGCTACGCTTCATCTCATGTTGAACCCCCATAATTGACGTTGAAGGTCTCTATACATCATCTACACATCATGGTGTATAGCTAGGGGAGAAGTGTCGAACTCCTAAATCACCTCCTCCCAAAATGTGACCAGAACCACTGTTCACCCCTAGAACAAGATGAAGTGATTACCTACTTTATAATATCCATTTGGTGAGTTTTTTAAATATATCTAATCACATAAGTCCCCTTTGTTGATGTATCTTATCATGGACTCTCCATCACTATAAGGAAGAGAATATGTCAGCACCATCAACTAATGAAAATATGATCCCTCCTTCTCTACTAATGTCACCATTGGGGATTCTAGTTTCATTAAGCTTTCTGAACTATGTCGGGCATGGAATTCCAAATACATGCATCAGATACAATGTTTCCCTTCCCTAGATTATAGACTATATCAATGTCATAGTCCTACATGAACCCCAACTAATGTCTCTCTCCCAAGATCAGGTCTCTCTACATTGAAAAATACCTGAGACTATGGTGTTTTGAGTAAACCAAAAAGTGCTCCCCGAGAAGGTACTGCCTCCGCACCCTCAAGAAAAAACAGCCACTACTATCTCTAGCTCTGGAGATGTGTATTTATTCTCATGGGGTCTCAACTACCTCGACCAATATATGATAATTGAATTATGGTGCATTAACAGAAAATCGGGCATAGCTTCTAAGGAATTAAAATACACTACGAACTCCATCCCCTACCCTTGTATCCTGATCAATGGATAACTCATCCTCCACTTCCTCAACTCCTTCATGTACCTATGGAATTTCTCATTCCAAGTAAAAAGTTTTCCATTCCTCATTAGGTAAGTCAAATGGGGATAAAATTCTATGGAATTCTATCTCAAACCCCTTATAGTACCCTACCATGCCAATGAAGTTCTATATCGATAATATGTTCTAGGGTGGATACCAATAAAGCACTACTTTTTTACTCATTATATTCATGACTAAACCCTATTAATAAGCAACATTCACCAAAAAGTGAACCTCAAAAATCTAAAACATGCACTTCATGATCTTTCCACAAAATTGGTGCTCTCAAAGAATGTCATGAACCATCATTATGTTCGCTTCATGATCCTTTTCTGATGAATAGTAAATGTATATGTCATTGATAAATAAAAAAATGAACTGGTCCATGTACGATTGGAAAACCAAATTCATCATATTCAAAAACACAGTGTGGGAATTTGTCACACCAAATGGTATCACTAGGAACTCATAGTGGAATTAGCGACATCATAATTCCATCATTTGAATATCAACCTCACAAACCATAAAATAATGTTATTATGACATGAGATCAATCTTCAAGAACCGTACCACACCTCAGAAAAAGTCAAAGAGGTCATCAATCCAAAAGAAGGGATGCTTTTTATTTATCATGGCATGGTTCAGGATTTGATAAACTAGGAAAAGATAGAATCTACCATCCACCTTTTTCTATAATCATATTGGAGCCTCTCAAAGGGAAAGACTAGGTATGATGAAAAAAATAACATAACGATCTTCCAACTTCAATTTTAGATCTCAGAGCTCGGTCGGTTCCATTTAACATGTGACATATTATATCATTGTGGTTCTCATATGGATGTCGATGAAAAGTTTCATCTCCTACCTCAAAGTTAGTCCTGAAATGTCATTGGGGAATATGTACATATAATCCACCATAATAGAATAAATCCACATGCCTGAATTTTTCACTACACCAATGGACACACTGACTAACTGATGATTGATAGGTTGAATCCTTCTTCTCATAGAACTCATTTTCCCTGGCATGAGACCGCTATCTACAGAAATGGATAATTAAAAACAATCAATGCATAAAAATATGCTTTGTATATGGTGGAAATCGATATTGTATTGGACCATGTAAATACAATACATGCCAAAGATGGCATTATGGGGTCTAATCATGATGAACAAAATGTCTATGTGAACCTCTATCCTCCAGGTGATGGTTCACACTATCGACATATGAAATATATAGAAGAAACGTTCACTGTAGGAACATCATGAAAAAGCTATTGTGCTAGAGCTACAACTGATAGAACATGTTATCACACTAAGGGTTGAGAGAGAAAGTAATGGTTGTAATCTGTTTCCACTAATACTGATTAAAGGGTTGAATAAACACACATCATACTTCTTATCATATCATGAATAGTGGGATTGTAGACATCCAAAGCATGTAGCTATCTCTAGAATCGTATGTTAGCTCCCTGATCCAGATGTGGGCCACCATGTGGTGGGGGTGGAAGAATATCATAGTTTCTTCCTCCACCTATAGCTCCTCAAATAGCACCTCCCTGGGACCACGCTATCCACACCTGGGAGATCTGTAATCACAACGCAACCTCTTCCATGGCGTCCAATAATCTATCTTCTTGGGTGCTCTAAATTCTTATCTAGGCAGTTTCATTACATCTGACCTCTCTTATTAAAAGTAACGAACTTCCCCTCCTCGTTCTTCCTTTACACTATATGTTGCCTCTAACCATGTGCCTGAGTATGATCATGTAAGGATCTCTAGCACTGAGATCCTAGTGAACGACATATGATAGCTGCTACAAATGACTCAGCTCTATGGTTCCCACTATCAGCTCTAGCTATCTAGAGTACCTCCAATATAAATATATCTATCAATAGTGTCATCTCCAGCAACTTGATGTGATTTGGGCATCATAGTGGTTTAATGATGGCTTGGATATATATACAATGACACTGATAAATTTTTTTTTTGTTTTGAATTAGTTGTCTCAGATCATTTCAATGGAGGAACGTGTAAGGAATGTGAACTTCGCTTCATAATCAGCCACTGTTATCCAACCCTTCTTCTTACCTCAAAAATCCTGGATCCATAATGATTTAAAATAAGAGGGGTTGTACTCCCCCAGAAACAACTGTTGTAATTCGATCCACATGGGTATCAACTCATCATGCATCTTCTTAATAGGGCTCCACCATCGCCCAACTGCTCTATGGAAGATTCTACCTACCTATGAATAAACCTGATATAATGGTTTCCTGATTTTCCTAAACACATTGATCACCGAATTTTTCCAATCCTGTGCTACCTGAGGAGCTGGTTCACCAAGGAACCTCAACAGTCTCTGGAGATGGAACTTTTGGAGTGCACTATGAATGTGCATGTCATAATCTTACTATACAAGAATTAACTTATATTCAATAGGGGGACATGGTGATACCTACCCACATGAAAGAAGGGGATCACAGGATGAACCCTGAATTGAGTCATCATTTCTCATGGGATCATCATCAAAAACCATAGTTGGTGTCTTGGCTGGCTATTTTTGTGGTGGCATTCTAGAATTTTTTGTGGACTACCATCGTTAGATAATAATATCTCTTTGTGTGTGTGTGTGTTTATGCATTTCAAGAACAATGATAAGTGGACTCAATAAGGATATTAAAATACCCAATCCTATATGATGCTTATAACATTGATTCCTACATCAAATGTCTTTGAAAGATGAGTTTAAAAGTAGATTTTTGAGGTATTAGTGAATGGATACGTCGGCCACTACCCCATGACTAGATTCCCTAGTCTTAGAGCCATACTCAGGACTCGTTGACATTGTTTCCCTTATCCCAAAAAATCATCATAAGGATAAATGTCTAAAAAACATCATATGGAATGAAGTTTCTCTAATACCAATCTATCATGACCCAACCCACGGTAGGGATAAAGGCACAAATACACGAAGCCTGTCTCCATTGGACAAGGGGTGGCGACCAGTTTTGAAGTCACAACTAACTCGGGGATACCTTTTCTAAGAACCTATACACATGAACACAACCAACTCAGTGAGAAATGGTAGAGGGAAAGAATAAATGATGAAAAACTACTATAAAGTAAACCAAACATTCATGGACCTCTATACAGTCCCAAAGTATGGAAGATAAACTAAAAAGTAAAGGGAAAAAATACATGGTCCTGCAGAAATATTTCCTAACCTATCAAAAAACTATAATGAGTAAATACTTTAGAGTGTCAAGATCATAAATCCCATGTTATTACCACTATATGTAGTCTAATAACATAGTAGATCTAAGTTACTTTTATGTCATGGTTGACCTATTTGTTGTCTACATAAGACATGATACATCTGGAAAAAGTCCATACAGGGGAGAGTATAAACATAACTAGTAGGATGCCCATAAAGATGATGTTGGACCAGTAAGAGATGTAATAGAATAGAAATTTATCTGATATCAAAAGTTATAATAAAATTGTATATCTCATCCCAACAAAGAGTGAAAGTATGACCATCCATTAATACGGGAAAAATAGGTTGGGTAGATGTATTACCAGTCATGTCTTTTCCACCTACAACATGAGAGTATAAACATCCAACCAAAATAAGATAAAAATAGATGGTCTATGGAATAACCCATGCTTCTTCACCACTCCTATAAGGAGAGTACCAAATTCTAACAGTTGATAGAAAAGAAAGATATATATAGATGTTTATAAAAATAATCCAAAATGAGAGAGTAAGGGGATCTCCATGTCTTGTTGCTACCCAAGAATATGGGTTGATAAATGACACAAATGTCCAAAAATTATGACCATCATCCAACACATATTTCTTTAACACACAATTCTATAGAACATAGTCACCACACCATGATATTATCCAATTTGGGTGGAAATGACTCTCCCACACGGTTTTGGTCACATCTTAAAACTGTGTCTCAGTGGGGAAAGTGTTCCAATTTTTCTTGAGTCCGAAGCTACACAAAACTACATCTTGTCATTGTTAAGCAATTTTAGGTCCCCAATATCTAGGTAGAGGAACCATGCCTTGGTATAACAGGCAAGTTCCACTAATATAGTCACTACATGACACATTCAAAACCTAGTTAGAGGGTACCCCTTTGAGGGTTGTGGACCCATGCCCTTATACAACATGAGGGTTCAAATTAGGAGGATGAGGACCAATGCCCAACACTTCTAGAGGTTTTCATTTTAATAGTCAATAAGGATCCATTCCCAAACCAACTAGAAGGTTCCAGTAAGGAGTATATAGAGGACCCATCACCATCCAGACAGGAGGATTCCAATCTAGATGCAATCAAGGACCTATGCCCAGCTCACATAGAGAGTTCTACAAGGGAGTAAGAATCTTGTGATCCTATCTAATCACTATAATCATCAGGGTAACCTCATAAAGTTTCATTCTTCGAATAGTACCTAATGTATCTCTAAAGAGACAATTAAGGGTACTCTTACCTTCAACAGTGAATAATATATAGTATAGGAAACTTGTTGGAAAAAATAACTATTCAAATGATGGAGATAGACAATGAAAATGTTCACCAGAAAAACAAAAATAGGGGTACATGACATGTGAGGGTTCCCACACAATGTCTGTCCCCACTTCACATCCTTTTAGTGTATATGGCCAGCATAAAGATTTATCCTATGTTGTAGTCTACTCCGTGTAGGTTGACTACATGGTGTGGCATGTGTAACAATGAAAAACATTATATGATACATTTTGTTTCCATGTATTAGAGCACATGACTTTATATCAAAAGTCACGTACTTCCACACAGGTTCCCATCCACATGATATGTCACATATATTTCCCAAACGGGATAGGGTATACAGAGTTTAAATGATTGTTACACGCTATGTCACCCTAAGGATTAATAAAACCCTATCAATACTGCTGAGGGAAAACATGGCATGTTTTCATTCTTAAACAATATATGTAGACAATTTTATTATAGAAATCCCCAATTTTCCAGATCCAATCTGCATGCCTCGATTCAAGTCCTTCTACTTCAAATCAGGTGCCTATATCAGATGAATCCTACAGATCTATCGAGAAAAATGTGATTCCGTGTAGCCACTCACTGAAAATCAATTCCACTCATGTTACAAGGTTATTTCATTCTTTATTCATGATCCCGCGACTTTAACCATTAAAGATAAAGCCTAAACAAATCGAATTGATCATCCTAGTTCTAAAAGATTTCCTAGATTTATGTTCCTCTCATTGATCATTGCTTTTTTCTTTGATCCACTGCAAATATGGGGGTCTAATCGAGTTCAATAACTCTTGGAAAAGTCAAAATTGGACCTCAATGATCCATATGGTGAAGAACACGAAGAAATGGGGGAGATAAGCACAAAGAACAAAGGTTTAAACATATTTGGACAAGAGTTCATGGCAAATGATTGAGAATGGATATTCCAGAATTAGTATAAAACAAATTAACCAAGTAATTTTTGTTCCTAAGAACATAAAGATTTTGAAACTGGTAAAAATATAAGAAAATGGGTGTATCTACTCAATAATTTAATCAAAAGGTAAAAAAATCAAAAGACGAGTCCTACATCGATCAAATATTAATAATTGGTTAAAAACATTCTCCAATGATTTGGGAGGATCGGTCACATATGATGCATGATGAACATATCTGATTTATATTTCTATCTTCATTCATCATGATCTTCCAATGGAAGGGGAAGTAGATATCTCACCTTAGATTGCAGAAAATATAACGCAAACCATAACAGTTTTTCCATAAAGATGTATTTATAAAAATTAATTTAGTAAAAAAAGAATATATAAATTAATAAATAATTTATTTAGTCTAAATAAATGAACATAAAAAATAGAGAGGGGTCTAAATATCCCATGTATACCCACTTTATGTCGATCATAGTGTAAACACAACACTCCAAAATAAAATTTCCTCCCAGATTTATAATCTAATCAATCATTTAAAAGTTGTCTCATTTTCCTTAAGAAGTTGTGTATTTGAAATATAAAATATATTTAATGTTTTATAAAAATAATTTTTTGCACACCAGGCCATGGAATCTCATGCCATATCAATTCCTAGTTTTGGAAATATATATGAAAATATTTCAATGTCGTTCAAGGAGAAAACAATGTCTCAACAGCATTCAAATAGCTCTGATTGATAATGATTTTGGGATTATTCTCATCTCATTTAAAACCCTATTATTTTTGGGAGATAGAAAAGATTCCTACCTCCCACAATGGTGACCATTTAATGGTATCTTTAACACCCTAAGATTTCATAGTACATTATTTCTTCAAAGTAATTCAATAGCTTGCACTACATGCAACACCGAGTTCAAGCACACCACAACTTACCAAACTAGCCATTCAAAAGCGGTTATGAATAGTATTAACTGAATTTTCAACTATATATAATCCTTATAATTTTAGAATCCATATTATGAGTTACTTAGACATAATGTAAGAACAAATTCATTTTTAGATAAAAGAAGTATTTTTCAAAAAATGCTCTTTTACCACCTTTTAATGGTGAACCCTTTTTAAATCCAATATTTGAAACTTTTATATATTAAATTTGAAAAAATAAACTTCTTATTTAGAATCAGGACATAAGAATTTACTTTCAATAAAATTTTGGTGTTTTTATGATAAGTTTCATATTTGGGTGAATAGTGAAAAATACTATATTTTAACTGAAAACAACTTTTTTTAATCAAAATAATTTATAGTGTTAAATTATACATTTTAATGGTTTAAAAGTATAAATATATAATATTTTTACCATTTAATCCAATGCTAGTCAATTTAAGTAATTTCTCTTTGATATTGTACATAAACAAGTGTCAATCTTTTGATAGATATTATTTCTTAAAAATACGCCTTTTGGTTTTGAAAACGGGAATTAATTTTAAATTAATAAATGAAACTTCTATGTTTTTAATTTGGTAAAATGGACTTCATTTTTGGATTTGGAATATCGAAATTAGCTTCGGGTGTAGTTTTGATATTTTTCTGAAAACATCAATTTTTGGTGAATAGTGAAAAACACTGAGTTGTAGTTTAAAACTGAAATATTATTTAAATAATTATTTATTTAATTTAAATTTATTTTAAGTCATAATAGATACATAATACCTATATAAGTTCAATTTAATTCATTGTATTCAGTTTATAGTAATTTTAGATATATAAAAATGTTATTGAACTTTTCATCGTCTTTTACCCACCTCCTAAGAGAATTTGAAAATTCACATAAAACTTAATTTTACCGCTTCTATGAGTAGAATTTCGAAAATCCAAGAGACACGGTTAATATAAACGAGTAAAATTTAATTCAATAAGATAAAAATAATTTTTGGTTAATAGTAACTTTTAACTTTTATTTAAGACAGTTAAATGTAAATATGGTAAATAAGGGTAAAAATTATATTATTATTACCCTAACACATGTCCTACTTCTATTGGATAAGTATAATTCGACAAAAAACAACTTTAGGGATAAAATATGAACCTATTTGGTCCACTTGGATTAGATTAATACATTTATTATTATTTAATTCAAAGAAGAGTTAAAAGAGTTAAAATCAATGTTTAATAAATAAAACATTTTTAATATAGGGTTATAAATATGATAAATTCGATTATAAATATTCATTATAAAGTTAAAAATATTTCATACGTAATGGTATTTTACTTATAATTTTTAGACATTAAATAATTTAATTTATTTATGACACAATGATGATGCAGTAATTACAGAATTAATTAAAAATTAAAATAATTGATATTATAAATATATAGATAAATGTAATTTGAGACTTTTTATGAATTATACTAATTTTATAGTATAATATGAAATATTAGGGTTGGTTAGAGAAATTTTTTCGAAGTATTATTGCTGTCATAAATTTACCAAAAACAAAATACCAAATAGTGTCAAAATTGACATAAAAGTGTTTTTAAAACAAATATTATATTATTAATTGATATTCAATTCCTAAAAATATAAGGTTCGGCCAAGAGACTTATATAATGATATTTTTATCATTAATGAACCACTTGGAGTTCTCTTGAAGTTTATAGTAAGTTTATTAACCATATAATATAAAAATACAAAGAGACATGGTAAATGTGAAACTAATTAACTAAGAGTTAAAACTAAACGATAAGGTTAATATAGTGACCCAAACCTATCTAAAATCTATTGGTTGGGTGTTTTTCGAACCATCCTTACCTTATCATTGAAATAAGTCACTTTGGAGCCATTAGAAACTGAATATTAATTTATTATAAAATAATATTTCTAGCTTTTCCTAAGGTGCCCCTCACCCTCTTATAAAAGGGCACTCCCCCCTCTCTCAATTTCACACCTTCAAAGCCTTTTCTATCAGCCAAACCCTGCCTAAATATCCTCTCAAATTCTCTCACTTCAACCTAGAGGCCTTATTTGGATTATAAATCCAACCTATGGATCCCTTTCGATCAAATCAAAAGGAAGAACCTGAAGAAGAGGTAATGTTTTCACCACCCTCTTTCAAGTTCCTTTCTTCTCCCACTTTTTATTTATTTGTTATTTACATTATAAAATAATAAATCCAGTATTTTAAATATAATGTGATGTTATTACAAACATGGTACAACCATATTCAGTATTCTATCCATCCCTTGGATTACATGTCACTACATGTGCGTATGTACGGCTTACTGCCTCCACGTCGTGGTGTAATTATTATTCAATACATTATTATTTGGATAAGTATAATAATGACGTGTAATTCATGTAAATAATAAATATAACATGATAATTATTATGTATATATGATACACCATCCAATTATATATTATTTTAATATCAAAAGAATGATATAGTCACGCGTGCGTACGTGGAGACTACCATCTCCATGAACACGATCAGATTCATTCCCTGTCGTATCCATTCAAGACTAATTTTCATTTGATGATTAAAAATAATGTTTAAGGACATGATATCATTATTTATATGAATAATATACAACCTATGGATAAAAAACATGACTTATTTTAAAAAACATATAAAAGAAAACGAGTAAGTGAACACCCAAAATGACGATAATACTAAAATATTATTAACAATGAAATATTAAAAGATCGTATATGATATCATATTTATGTATATGATTCTTTTATAATTTAATAAAAATTATTTAAATATTATAAAATAATTTAACCTACCCTAGACCAAGGAAATGTACAAGGTAAGGGTTTATTTCACAGTCTCTTCATTATCTGAGGTTGTATATACGTAATTATCTACTGAGACCTCTTTATCATCCACATCCATGTTTCTCAAAAATAAATTTTAAAACATTTATAATATTTAATAGAAAATGGGTTAATGTCATTTATACCCTTTTTTGAATTTTATAATATGGTTACAAAGTAATCTTTCCATTGTTTTCCAAATAAGGCCCTTTTTAACCTTTTCGACAAAATGAAGGTAAAATGTTTTTTTAACTTATACGGCGGGTGTGACTATTTTTCGCCATTATAACATTGTCAAAGTTTCCCATAAAAGCTTATAAAAATATTTTGAATGTAAATTTTTTATTTTATAATTATGTGACTTTTAAATGATTTCAAAAAAGTGATATTTCTCTAAAAAAGTTTTTGATTTCATCTATGTCAGCATCCTTTGATGTATTTTAAGCTTATTAGAAGTTGATTTATTATGACACAAAACTTCCATATTGTATTGAAGGTTTTGTGATATGTTTGACTGTGGATGTATTATTTTTATACCATTCATGGTTTATGGAGAAATTATTGACATTTTTTATGCTAGTTTTAATACGAATGTTTATGTTATGTTTAAACCTATTCAAATGAGGAATGCATTGGACTTAGTAAGTGACTGGTGGAGCCTGTTATAGATCTTAGATGCATCGGTAGGTCTCATGAGACAAACTAGTGTCTTGGAACAAGGCCTTGAAAAAAAACATTTGTAGTCTTGGCATAAGGCCTTGACTATGTGGTTATAATAGTCTGGAATTATGCATTCCATCATTATGAAAGTGGTTATTGATATTGCATGTGATTATTAAATGAGTAGAATATCCATGTAAAAAAGTAAATGGAATTATTTCATTTTATTTTTTCCATGTTATGTTTAAGTTCAAGTTTAAAATTCTTTTGTTTTAGTTATACATTGCCTTGAATGTTTATGATTACTTATGAAAGTTTCTGATATATTGATATCCTTACTGAGCATCTAAGCTCACCCCTTTCCATGTTGTATTTTTCCAGGATGTGAAGAAGTATTTTATGACTGACCTGCAGGGATAGTCTGAGGGGATATAAGTGTGGACTATGGAGACTATTTTGTTGTATATTTCCATTTTATCATGTAATGTAAGACTTATGAATGTATCTAGTGTTTCCAAAGCTACTAAACAAATCGGTCTTTCGAGACTTGATCTTTTGTGATCAGGAAAATGTTATGTAATAATGCACTGACTCTCGGTAACATGGGTTGAGGCGTTACAGTTGGTATCAGAGGAAGTTTAGTTCAATCCATGTAAACTAGATTTAGATAAAATCTAATTAGAGCATATTTCCCTAAGATAGACTTTGAGGATTAGTATAGAGGAACTTCTTAAAAGTTTTTATTGTAGTGATTTTGTGAGTTTTCCATGAAATATATCCATGTCTGGATACGAGCAGGTAGAGGTGGCTCTGGCATATATGTACCTAGGGGTAAAACCAGAAAACATCACATTGAGCTAGACTCCAACGAGAACTGGTGCACGACAATCGGCCTTACTGTACTCTTGGTTATGACACTCCCAGGGGATATGCTTAGGATAATTCTCATTTTCATTACAAACCATTATGAAGGGTTTATGAGTATATACTTCCTCAAAGAAAACATTTTTATGATTATGTATTATATCCATTAATTGTTCAATCTACGTTATGTATTTTACAAGTTTGGAATTATTCATTGCAATTCATAAACTGACCTAGTGTATTCCATTGTATAGAAATGGAGCCCAGTAGATGGAATGTGAACTCTAGAAATACGTATGATCCAAAGAGTAAGAAGGATCATATCTTTCATGGTATTAAGCCAAAATTTATAAGGGAAATAGTCTCCCATGTATTCTCAACATATGAAGAAATAGTATGATGTGTTAAAAATATAAGTAAAGAATTATCTGAGTACTATGGATTTCAAGGGAAGAAAGAGAAGAAAAGGATGGAAGAGAGAAAGATGGATAAAGGGAAGAGGGAAAAGAAGAATTTTCCCATATGTGATAACTGTGTGAAGAAACACCCTGGAAATTTCATGAATGGAATGGGAGTTTGTTATAAGTGTAGAGAAAAAGGACACCATGTACGTGACTACAAGGGTATGAAAAAGGTTTCACATGTACAATGCTTCATCTGCAAGGAGTTGGGACACTACGCGAACCAATGTCTAAATCATCCGAGTATGCCCCAAATGATGCTATTGGATAATAATCATGTTATGATACTACCAAAGATGAGAAGGAATGATTAGAGTTCTTATGTTGTTATTAAATAATTATGTCATTTGAGTGTTGTATCAACAATGTACTGGTTATAATAATTATGGAGTATATAAGGATTATACTATAGTTCTATTTCATTAAGGACTTGAGATTGTGTGGAACCAAAAAAAGTGACTCAATAGAAGGTAATTTTATTGGAAAATATATGGTTGAGAGAAAGATAAACCATAATATGGTTCTGATACTGAGGTAGTGATTTTGTAAGAATACATGATTGATTTGGATAAATTATATTGGATATTATTGACTACCATGAAAGTGATTAATGATTTGTATATTCCATCATTGCTTGAGCTTACAACATTTTTGGATAGATGGAGTTTATCTAGTATTCTATAATGAATAAGGGAGCATGAATGTAATCAAGAAGGTTTTATGGTAATTTAGGATGTTGTAGTGTTTTAAAAGAGTGCATGATGAAGGTGTTCACATGTTATTACGTGGAAAAAAGGACCTTCATTGTTTTTAACTTCCCAATATATTTTGGATTGTGAGTTTGGATAGAAGTATTTTGGATAAGTCTAGTTTGAGATTATTTTTAGATTTCCATAAAAAGGATAACCCAGAGGTCGGGCGGCAACCCGTCGCGTCCGAAAAGGCCTCGGGAATTGAACCCACAACCGAAGGGCGACAAGGGCGTATCAACTACCACTGACCCACCTGATGTCCTAGATTGAATAATGTAATTTTTTTAAAGGGTCTGGTAGATGAATTATAAATTCAATTTTTGGAACCCTATATGAATAGGATAAATAGAATATTGTTTTATGTTCTATTATCTTTTAGAGTGAAAGATGATTTTATGGTAGAAATTAGTTAAAGGATGGTACTTTACTTGAGAATTATACATTTTTTCTCTTCTCTTATTCTATGAAGAAGTAAATTCTTAAACATTAGGTAAGGAATCTTAAAAACAAAAATATGTTATCCTAATATCTTATGTTTTCTTGAACTGATGGTATTTTAAATCATCATAGATTGGTGTCTTTGAGGCCCACAATTCTACAATTATTTGTGATTGATGACCTCAATCACTCCCTATAAATACTTACATTTTTCCTCCAATTACGTGTCTCTAATTTCCACCAATGTTCTCCCAATCGAGATCATAATTTGGTGGTGACTTTTTCATTCCCCTTTTCTTCTTATTAAGAGTAAATTTTATTAACCCAATTTCTGATATGGGTTTTTCCACAAAGATATTTTCTATTTTCAACCTTTTATCTTCAAAGATCAATTTCAAATTGTGAGGATAAAATTTATTGAAGGAGGGACGAATGTAACACCCCAAGATTTTATAGTACGTTATTTCTTCAAAGTAATTCAATAACTTGCACTACACGCAACACCGAGTTCAAGCGCACCCCAAATTACCAAACTAGCCGTTCAAAAGAGGTTATGAATAGTTTTAACTGAATTTTGAACTATATATAATCCTTATAATTTTAGAATCCATATTATGAGTTTCTTAGACATAATGTAAGAACTAATTCATTTTTTTGATAAAAGAAGTAATTTTCAAAAAATGCATTTTTACCACCTTTTAATGGTGTACCCTTTTTAAATCCAATATTTGAAACTTTTATATATTAAATTTGACAAAATAAACTTCTTCTTTAGAGTCAGGACATAATTATATAGTTTCAATAAATTTTTGGTGTTTTTCTGATAACATTCATATTTGGGTGGTAGTGAAAAATACAATATTTTAACTGAAATTTTTTTTAATATAAATAATTTATAGTGTTAAATTATACATTTTAATGGTTTGGAAGTATAAATATATTATATTTTTACCATTTAATCAAATTATGGTCATTTTAAGTAATTTCACTATGAGATTGGACATAAACAAGTGTCAATCTTTTGATAGATATTATTTCTTAAAAACACTCCTTTTGGTTTTGACAACGTGAATTAATTTTAAATTAATAAATGAAAATTCTATGTTTTCAATTTGGTAAAATGGGATTCATTTCTGGATTCAGAATATCAAAATTAACTTAGGGTGAATTTTTGGTATTTTTCTGAAAAAATTCAATTTTTTGATGAATAGTGAAAAACACTAAGTTATAGTTTAAAACCGAAATTTTATTTAAATAATTATTTATTTAATTTAAATTTATTTTAGGTCAAAATATAAACATAATACCTATATATGTTCAATTTAATTCATTGGATTCATATTATAATAATTTTAGATATATTAAAATGTTATTGAACTTTTCACTGTGTTTTACCCACCTCTTAGGAGAATTTACAAATTCACATAAAACATAATTTTACCTCTTCTGTGAGTGGAATTTTGAAAATTTTAGACACATGGTTAATATCAAGTAGTAAAATGTGGTTCAATAAGATAAAAATAATTTTTAGTGAATAGTAACTTTTTACTATTATTTACCACGGTTAAATGTAAATAGGGTAATTAAGGGTAAAAATGATATTATTGTTACCCTAACACATGTCTTAATTCTATTGACTAAGTATAATTAGACCAAAAACAACATCAGGGATTAAATATGAACCTCTTTGATCCATGTGGATTATATTAAGACATTTATTATTATTTAATTAAAATAAGAGTTAAAAGAGTTAAAATCAATATTTAATAACTAAAAAAATTTTAATATAGGGTTATACATAAGTCAAATTTAATTATAAATATTAATTAGAAATATAAAATGATTTCCCAAATAATGGTATTTTATTTATAATTTTTAATCATTATATAATTTAATTTACTGATGACAAAATGGTGATAAAGTAATTATCGAATTAATGAAATATTAAAATAATTGATATTATAAATATCCAAATAAATGTAATTTGAAAATTTTTATGAATTAAACTAATTTTCTAGTTTAATATGAAATATTTTGTTTGTTTAGATAAATTTTTTTCGATGTAATAATGCTGTCATAAATTTAGCAAAAACAAAATACCAAATAGTTTCAAAATTGACATAAAAGAGTTTTTAAAACAAATATTATATTATTAATTGAAATTCAATTCATAAAAATATAAGGATTGGCCAAGAGACTTATATAATTATAGGTGTATCATTAATGAACCACTTGGGGTTCTCTTGGAAGTTTATAGTATGTTTATTAACAATATAATATAAAAATACAAAGAGACATGGTAAATGTGAAACTAATTAACTTAGAGTTAGAACAAAAGAAAAGGTTAATATAGTGACCCAAACCTATATAAAATCTGTTGGTTGGGTGGTTTTAGACCCATACCCACCTTAGCCACGATATAAGTTACTTTTGATCCATTATAAACTGAATATGAATTTATTATAAAATAATATTTCTAGCTTTTCCTAAGGTGCCCCTCACCAATATTATAAAAGGGAACTCCCCTTCTCTCAATATCACACCTTCAAAGACTTTTGGATCGGCAAACCCCTGCCCAAATATCCTCTCAAATTACCTCACTTCAACCTAGAGGCCTTAGTTTGAACAGAAATCCAACCTAAAGAGCCCTTTTGATAAAATCAAAAGGAAGAACCCGAAAAAGAGGTAATGTTTTCACCACCCTCTTTCAAGTTCCTTTCTTCTTCCACTTCTTATTTATTTGTTATTTATATTATAAAATTATAACTCCATTAACTTCTATATATTGTGATGTTATTATAAATATGGTACAACTATATTCAGTATTCTATCAATCCTTTGGATGACATGTCACCATACGTGCGTATGTACGGCTTACCGTCTCTACGTCATGGTGTAATTGTTATTCAGTGCATTATTATTTGGATGGGTATAATAATGATGTGTAATTCATGTAAATAGTAAATATAACATGATAATTATTCTTTATATATGATACACCATCCAATTATATATTATTTTATTATCAAAAGAATGATATTGTCGCGCGTGCGTACGTACGGACTACCGTCTCCACGAACGTGATGAGATTCATTCCGCATAGTATCCATTCAAGACTAATTTTCATTTGATGATTAAAAATAATGTTTAAGGACATTATATCATTCTGTATATGAATAAGATACAACCTATGGATAAAAAACACAGCTAATGTAACAAAACATATAAAAGAAAACGAGTAAGGGAACGCCCGAAAGGACGATAATACTAAAATATTATTAACAAAGAAATATTAAAAGATCATATATGATATCATATTTATGTATATGATTCTTTTATAATTTAATAATAATTATTTAACTATTATATAGGAGGTTATCCTACCCTTGACCAAGGAAAAGTACAAGGTAAGTGTGTATTTCACAACATCTTCATTATCCGAGGTTGTTTATACGTAATTATCTACTGGGACCTCTTTATCATCCACATCAAAGTTTCTTAAAAATATATTTTAAATTTTTTTTACTATTTAAAAAATATTGGGTTAAAGTCATGTATACCCTTTTTTGACTTTTATATGATGTTTATAAATGAACCTTTCCATCGTTTTCCAAACAAGGTCCTTTTTACCCTTTTCGACAAAATTAAGGTAAGAATGTTTTTTTAACTTATATGGCGGGTGTGACTATTTTCCACCATTATAACATTGTCAAAGCTTCCCTTACAAGCATATAATAATATTTTGAAAGTAAATTTTTTCTTTTATAATTATGTGACTTTTAAATGATTTCAAATAATAGATATTTTTTCTAAAAAAGGATTTGATTTCATCTATGTCAACATCCTTTGATGGATTTTAAGCTTATTAGAAGTTGATTTATTATGATACAAAACTACCATATTTTAATAAAGTTTTTGAGATATGTTTGACTGTGGATCTGTTATTTTTATACCTTTCATGGTTTATGGAGAATGTATTGACATTTTGTATGCTAGTTTTAATACGAATGTTTATGTTTTGTTTAAACATGTTCATATGAGGAATGAATTGGACTTTGTAAGTGATGGGTGGAGCCCGCTATAGCTCCTCGATGCATCGGTAGGTCTCATTAGACAAACTAGTGTCTTGGCACAAGGCCTTGATAAAAACTTATTTCTATTCTTGTCACAAGGCCTTGACTATGTGGTTATGATAGTCTGACATTATTCATTCCATCACTATGAAAGTGGTTATTGATATTGCATGTGATTATTCGACTAGTAGAATATCCATGTAAATATGTAAATGGAATTAATTCATTTTATTTTTTCCATGTTATGTTGAAGTTCATGTTTAAAAGGCTTTTGTTTTAGTTATACGTTGCCTTAAATGTTTATTCTTACTTATAAAGGTTTCCGCTATATTATTATCTTTACTGAGCATCTGAGCTCACCCATTTCCATGTTTTATTTTTCCCAGGATGTGAAGAAGTATTTTATGACTGACTTGTAGGGATAGACTGAGGGGATATGAGTGTGGACTATGGAGATTATGTTGTTGTTGTTTTCCATTTTATCATGTAATGTAAGACTTATGAATGTATATAGTGTTTCCAAGGCTACTGAACTAATCTGTCTTTCAAGATTTGATATTTTGTGATCATTCCAATGTTATGTAATAATGCACTGAATCTGGGTAACTGGGGTCGGGGCGTTACATTATGATAAGAATGAGAACATACCTTTTAGGAAGATGAATCTCAAAGATAAGTTTGGGGATCATACAACTAATTCTAGGTTTATGGTTATCTAGAAAGAAAATATATACAATTTCCATCTCATAAGGCTCTAGATCCACAACCATATGGTAGTACCTTTAATATCTTATTAGTGTCTAAAATACCATTTCGATGGGAAGGTTAGAATACTAATTGGTGAGAGTGACCACTTCATGACATGTAGAGCCACATCTGTAGAAGAATGTTTTAATAAAAGGGAAAAAAACCAATAGTGGATGATGATATATAGGTAATATCCCCTAATGTCATGGAGAACACCAATGAAAATCCCTAGATTATTTTCAAGAATGGCTATGTGGTACACATAAATCTAGTTGATGAAATTCCCTTGAGAAAAGATGAAAAATATTCTCTTATTCTCAGTGACATTGTAAAAGATAACGAGCTTTTACTTCTCTCAGCATTCACACATACAATAGGAGATTATAATGTCTCTTATAATGGCCACTCTGACATCAACATTGATAGATATGTCCCATATTACCACCTCAATCTGATAATTCTTCCAAATACACAAATTGCAATAAAAATAGGATGTCCTTAGGAACACACCTCTTATATTCACAGAAGGCATATCCACCCCCATTGATAGGATCAATCAGGGGAATCTAGGAAAAATAGAAGACTCACAACCAACACTGACTAGTGCCTCCGTGAACCTCAAATCCAAAGAGATGTATACTACAATTTTGAAGAAGCACACATATGTGTTCTCTTTAAACTATATAGAAATGCCCAGAAATAATCTAGATGTGATCTTAAACCATATCAGATAACTTGATGAGCCTTGAGGGTTCGAGCAGACTGCTAAGAGAATGCATCCTTCTCATGCCACCAATGAAGAGGTGGAAATTGACAAACTAATCAAAGAAAAAAAATTCAAAAAAATTCAATACACAAAATAGATTTCCAACATATAATTTACCAAGAAAAATAATGTCAATATTATGGTATGCAATGATTTCAGAGACCTTAATTGTTATTGTCTGAATGAGTATTTCCCATTATTGAAGACATAAATTTTGATCAATTAAAATTTTTGATTCTATTCCCCTTATTTCTTGGATTACTTTCAGGTTACAATAAAATAATGACATCCCCTAAAGATAAACTGGTCACTTTTTTAGGATTGACTTATGGTACCATTTTCTTTTAAGTTATTCCCTTTTGTTTAATAAATAGTGGCACCACATATCAACATGAAATGCATCATATCATTCGGCTGTTATTTGGATGAATTCCCAAATGGTATGTTGAAGACACAGTGGTCAAATCCTTTTTGTGATGTGATCACTTCAAGGATATCCAAAAAATATTCATCAAGATATGAAAACATAGTATGACAATGCATCTGCAGAATTGAGTCTTCTGGGTAACATAAGGGAAGTTCCTAGTCTTTTTATTATGCCACTATGGAATCAAGGTTTACCTAAAAAGGCTAGTTCTCTTTTATAAATGTCACCCCACAAATATCAAATAGTTGAGGGGGATCCAAGGAACCTCAGCAACATTTGGAATTTCATAGCCAAAATGGCTAGAAAGTATATAACAGTCATCGTGATAATGAATAAGAGATTCTCTGATATATTGGATGATGGTTTCTATGAATCCATTGATATTACGAATTAGTATTTACGACACCCAACAATTTTTATTAATTTAGATGAATGGGGGCCACTCATCTTCAATGTGGCCTCTATGGAAAGATCATTGAGAACCCTCCTTACATTGAATAATGATGAGGAGAGTGAGAAAATCTTATACTACCTTATATAAATCTTTCTTGGTAATGATACATAATGAATTTATGATGAAAATAACTACCTTTCACTCATCTTCATAGTGAAATAGCCGAGGAATTACTTGTAGAACAATAAATTCCATTTGGTCTCTCATATTGATCCGCTCAAGTACATCATTTGATATCCTCTGTTGAAATGAAACATGGCCTGATGGGTGGTCATTATAAAAAAATATCATCATTAAGTAATCTTATTAATGGGGTGGAGAATAAAAACAAAGACAAATATAAGAAACCCCCCCAAGAAAGAACCTAAGGGGGTCTAGAATAGTGCATCCCCAGTGCATACCCTTTAATAAAATCAACCCCATTGGGATTAATACTACCTTCTATGTGCAGCAAAACCTCCTCCATACTAGTGAAATCCACTGAGGTCAGGTAGTCCTAAACCTTGTTCCCCCCTCTAGGTATGGAGAACAAAAATGATACTATTGAGGTTACTTTTACATTTTCTAATAACATAAGAAATCAACTATGGAGAAACTCCATACCCTTTTAAAGAATCGTAAAAAACCACAGAGTTTTTTTCAACTTCTGAGATATCCAAACTTTTTTCCTACAAAATTTGAGACCGATGAGCATATCCAAAGCCTTCTCATGAATGGAAGATCCCTGACCTATCCTGGATGAGAATTATATATAGACCAAGCCATTAATATAACACACCACTCCTATTATTTTAATGTTCACATGGATATAAGAGTCGTCCGTGTTAAGTTTCAAGCCACCCGAGGGAGGACTCTAGCTGACCCGGTTGCCTTCACTACTACTCGAAGGATAAAACAACCATGATCCTACCTAAAAATGATGGAGAGAATAAGCCTCCTTCAAGGACCAAACTGCCTTGTTCAAGTCAAGTAACATATTTTTTTCCTAGATGATAATAACATGAACTTTTATAGCCATGCCTTCATGCTTCAACATGTTTCGTGCCTGCCAAATACACTAGCATCCGGCATTGAGAACCACCAAGAATGCCACCCTCTTTGAGCCTCCTCCCTTAGATCCATGAAACCATATATCAATAAAGGGAAAGATATCCACATTTGAAGAGAGGTATGTAGATAATTCCCCAAGGACATTCCACACCTCACTCACCCGTTCACTTCCACAGAACAGATGAGTAGTTCTCTCTTCATTATGCACGCTACAACACACACACCTAGATGCAAGGTGAATAACATCCCTGTGGATATTCAATTTTGTAGGGTGGGATCTATTACAAATCCTCTATGTGAGAAAGTTGAACATGGTGGGTATGTTCTCACCCAAATAATCTTATCTCATCCTCCAGACTATGCCTACCCATGAACCATACTAGGGAGATCCGTCGATGAGAAGAGACCCGAAGAAGAAGTAGTGAAAAAAAAATTATCCTTATTTTCATTAAGCTCATTAATATGAAAACACTCAAATTATTCATTATCCAAAACTGCATTGATGAACGTTGGGAAAACATGGGCTTCACAGAATGGGATATTGGTGACAGAACTCCAAGGGAACACTAGTACACTACCAACCCAATCCTGGCTCTAAAAGGAAAAATCTCCTCTCCCAACCATCCATCAGGGGAAGGGATGAAGAACATCCACAATGTGGTCGATCAGTGACCAAAGAGAAGTGTGACACCCCTCCACCATGTCACGAAGGTACGAAGCGCACTAATTCATGGTAGTTCCCCAGAGAGTACATCATTCCATCATGCTCTATGCAATCCTCACATGCATTTAGTATATGGTATCCTTCAGGTTGTGCACGTTGATACATCCTTCACCCACTGTCCTCACCATTTTTTCCCAAGAAACCTAGTGTTTCTTCCTTTTGGAAGAAGAATATCAAATAATGTACGATATAATCATATTAATAAAGTTGATAACTCCGTTTGAGACCTTTTTTATCTCTATAGACAAAGATGTTTCTACCTACTCTTTCTCACAATCCACAGAATGAATGAATAAAGAAGAAGAATACCAAGACCATATATATGTGTTAGACCTAGACCTAACATTGAAAATAGACTTGCTGAATAACAATAGGGATTTATAACTAATGATAAAGTATATCATTTGAGAATATTCAATCAAAATTTAAAATTTTACCTCGCTCATTTGCAACTTTAGGGGACCAGTGGAAGAGTTTCATTTTCATCCAACATCGAATCATTTTCCTTAATAACAAAATTCTCACACTGACTCATTGTCTTATATTTCCACAATCATGGATGACCATGATCAGAAGAAAGAAATATTCCATATCATGCCCCATAGAATGGTCTCATCAGTCAAAATCTACAATATGGAATAAATAAAATAGGTCAACACCACTCTAATGTGAGATGAACTTATATTCACCCTCATATGGACTTGGCCCATAATTTTTTATATTTATAATCGGACTCTCCCAAAAAAATAGATCGAAGGGAACAGATTCAGAGCTATTCAGTAAATGTTTCCCTATATTGTGCTCCAAATGAACACAAGGCCCTCTAAAATCATAGAGTCAATGGAATCATCCTAAAATGAATAACACAAGGATTCATTCTCACTAACATTGATGTTGTCTATATAGGCTCCTACGATGCCTATCAATACAACACTGGGTTATCCCACCAAATCAAAAGGTTGGGATACTATTGGATTACCATTATACAAGAGTTTTTGCAATTCACCTAGATATTTCATTTTTTCTAGATCCACGAAAACATCATCCAAAAGTCCTTAGAATTTATATATACAACTGAATATCCATAGTC